>CM070559.1:56735790-57400490 GCA_036346405.1 Phyllostachys edulis | reverse complement strand
CCAACTCCCAAAGCTCCTCCGTGTACCACCTTTGATCTCCACGTGCTCCAAATGTGAGCCCAACCACCTCGTGACATCCACGACCTTCTAGACCTCGAGATATCCCCATCCTAGTCCAGTCCTCCTCGTCACCGACCATGATTGTCTCCACGCCAACTTTGCACATGCAAAGATCAAAGAACACATATCCCGCACAAGTTCTCCAACTTGACCAACATTAGCTCACACACTCGCATAAAAATCATCATGTAACATGCAACATACTAAAACTCATGAACTTAACCTAACCTTAGCCAAAACCCCAAAGCGGCGAGACAAAGCGAACACAATCAGTTGTACCTCCATGTTAGGTCTGGTACTACCGCCTAGAGGTCGTACCGCTCACAACACACTGGTACTACCACTTCTCAAAGTCATCCAAAACTCCCCAAAACAAGCTCTCTGGAAAAACCATACCGCAACCTTGCGGTCATACCATTTTGCGGTACTACCGCAGTTAAATCTATGGTACTACCGTACACCAAGGAAATCCAAGAATCCAAAACATGCCTTCTGGATTTTTCAAACCGCCACGAAACAAACGGAACAACCGACCTGTGGTTGTACCGCTCCATGGTTGCGGTACTACCGTTTTTCACTTGAGTTCAAAACTCTCAAAAACACCTTCTCTGGAATTTTGCAACCGCCATCTAAAAAATGGTATTACCGAGTCGCGGTACTTCCGCCATTTCCCAAGCAATACTACCGCTCAACTGAAATGCGCAAAAGACTCAGAAACACATGCCTTGCCACGTGGACGCTCTAGATTGACTTGGCAGTTCAGCCCGCGTGTCAAAACCATTGAATCTATTGTACTGTTCAAAGTCCGAACATCCCCTTGATCTCAACCGTCCGATTTCAATCCGAAGACTGAAACGTCCTTTTACTTTCGGACGGTCCGAATGTTTCTCTTCAATATGAGCCGTTAGATCAAGATCTGACCATCCGCAATGCACGTTCGGAACCAAGTGACTTGTGGTAATACCGCGCTTCACTTGCGGTTGTACCGCCCGACGGTAGTACCGCGGACACACTACAGGTACTACCGCCAAACTTGATACTTGCTGATTTCCACAGAATTCAATAGAACTCAAAAGCTATTACAAAGCATGTCAACACCTAAGGTCACAAGCATGTCCCAAAGGCAATGTATTCATCATTAATCACCAAGACTAAGACTTTCTATTGTCAATGTGTTCATCATCAAATATCATGACCAAAAACCTTCTGGTCTAACAATCTCCCTCTTGATGAATACATTGACAACACAGCAAAATCAAGAGATGAATTTTTGAAGAAAGTTTTCAAAGCTGCCAAGTAAAAAGAAGGTTTTAAAAACTTTCAAAGACTACAGCTAAAACACTCTGGAAATTTCTCCCAAAAGATCTCCCATTTTTCTCCCCCTTTGGCAATGTAATCATCAAGGACTTCAAAGGAGAAAAAGCTCAAAAAATAAAAGAGCATGCAGAATAAAGATCAAGAAGCTTTGGAGATTATGCAAGTTAATTTAATGTATTAACCAAGCCATCTTGTTGAGTAGAGCTATCTAGATCATATAAAAACATGTATCATGTGGCAAAGTCAAGACCAGTCTGATACCACTTGTAGGATGATTAAGCAATTTTAACTTAATGACAGGCATTTCAACAATGACTAAACCGATTATGAGCACCACAAAAGAATATCATCAAGAAAAGTGAGAGCCTATCCATGAGACAACCTTTAAATCCAGATGAGCTATCAGTCTCAGGTATCATCCTATTGCTTCACTTTTAATTTTTATTTGCATGTGGCATGCTTGCAGCATACTTCTTTTCAAGGGTGGCATGCTTGGAGCATACTTCTTTTCATTTTAGCACTTTTGTGTGCATATTTTTCTTTTTGAAAATACATAGCTATGTATGGCATGCTTGAAGCACACTTCTTTTTATTTAAGCACTGTTGTGTGCATATTTTTTGTCTTTTGAATACACAGCTATGTATGGCATGCTTGAAGTATACATCTTTTCATTTGTTCAACCCTTCAGAATTTTTTTATTGTAACATGCTAAATTGAGTGAGCAACACAGGGATGAAATGAGAGACATACTTGCTTCAAATCTAAGATTTAAAATAAGACTCACAAACAAGCTCATCCTTTTCAATAGACATCACAAAAGTGATAGCAATAATCAATCTAGTCAAAGTTCTCAGCCATGTCATGGTTTAGTTCTTTATGTAGCAAGTTTATCAAAACCAGTCAAGAGCAAAGCTACATAGCACATGAATAAATATGATAGAGAGAGCTCTACAACTCATTTGATTTCAATGGCTTGGACTTAATGAATTGTGAGACAAGAATTAGTAATCAAAGCCTCTGAATCTTTAATCAAAATAGCTCCCCCTCAAAATAAACCCATAGGATGAGCCACACCCAATTCACTCCTCAACCGGACAAAATGAGAAGTATCAGCAAACTGAAAATCAGATTCAACAAAGTAGAGAATAACATCACCCTTTTCAACATGGTCTCTTAGAAAGTGAAATCTGATATCAATATGTTTAGTCCTAGAATATTGTACTGGGTTCTTAGCAATATTAATAGCACTAGTGTTATCACAATAAAGAGGAACACTTCCCAAATCTATTCCATAATCCCCGAGTAGAAGAAATCCAGAGAACACGAGAACAACTAGTAGCATGACAACATACTAAACCCATTGTTGATTGAGCAACAGAAGACTGTTTTCTAGTGGACCAAGAAATTAAGGATGTGCCTAAAAAGTGACATATGCCAGATGTAGCTTTTTCTATCAATCCTACACCCCACAAAATCACTATCTGAGTATGCACGCAAAGTAAGACAGGATGAAGATGAATAAAAGAGACCAAATTCTAAAGTTGAGTGAAGATACCTGAGAATTCTTTTCACAGCCTGACGATGGGATGAACAAGGTGAAGCTTGAAATTGAGCACATAAACACACAGCGAAATGTATGTCCGGTCTTGAGGCGATCAAATAGAGTAGAGACCGATCATACTCCTATATTCTTTTGATCCTTGCCTCACCTTCTTCATCTGGATCAAGAACATCTGCAGACCCCATTGGTGTAGAGATGGGTTTGCAAGATGCCATGTCGAAACGTCTAAGCAAGTCTTTAGTATACTTGGTTTGGTGAATAAAATTGCCTTGCTTGGTCTGTTTTACTTGCAAGCCTAAGAAGTAAGTTAACTCCTCCATCATACCCATCTCGAACTCCCTGCTCATAGTATCTGAAAACTTGGAAACCAAAGCATGAGAGGAGCCCCCAAAGATGATATCATCCACATAAATCTGAACGAGTAATAGATCATTGCCATGACGAAAAGTGAAAATAGTTTTGTCTACCTTGCCCATTTGAAAATTATTTTTTGACAAGAAAAGCTTGAGCCTCTCATACCATGCTCTAGGAGCTTGTTTTAAACCATAAAGGCTTTCGACAGCTTGTAAACATGATTAGGAAACTTAGGATTTTCAAAACCAGGTGGTTTCTTAACATAAACTTCCTCCTCAATAAAGCCATTAAGAAAAGTACTTTTAACATCCATTTGATACAATTTGAAACCTTTAGATGTAGCAAAGGCTAAGAGAATTCGAATAGCTTCTAATCTGGCTACAGGAGCAAAAATTTCACCAAAATCAAGACCCTCCACCTGAGAAAACCCCTGAGCAACAAGTCTAGCCTTATTTCTAACAACAACCCCATCCTCACGTTGCTTATTTTTAAAAATCCATTTTGTTCCAATTAATTATGTCCATGGGGAGGTTCAACTAAGGTCCAGACTTTATTACGCTCAAAGTTTTCTAATTCTTCATGCATGGCATTGATCCATGACTCATCAGATAAAGCATGACTTACATCATTAGGCTCAAAAGAAGCAACAAAGGCAGATGAGCATGTGAGCCGAGAGAAGTAAACCTAGAACGTGTTACCTTTCATGAATGTCACCAATCATCAGTTCTAGGGGATGATGCTGCTGAATACGCAATGGTGCAGAAGGTTCTAAAATAGCTTCGCCACTCTGAACAACTTCTGTAGGTGATCCGTCACCTGATGGCGCCGCAACATGAGGTATAGCCCCACTAGAAGCAGCAGTGTTTCCTGTTGTTGTGGAAGTAGAAGGTGCAAGATCCTCAGCAGGTGATGGCATGGGAGATAAATTATTACCAAGATCAAGATCATCCTCTTCATTAAGGAATATGCTTTCAGACTCCCCCTGAACCTGTATTCCTGACATATTGGGTCTAGTACAAGAACTGACCTCATCAAAAGTAACCTTACATGTCTCAACAATTTTGTTAGTTTCTAAGTTGAGTACACGATAGCGACGAGAGTGAGAGGGATAGCCAAGAAAAATGCCATCTGAAGATCTAGACTCAAATTTATCAAGATTACCATGTTTAAGAATAAAGTATTTACATCCAAAAATTCTGAAGTGTGAAACACTAGGCCTTCTGCCAAATCTCAACTTATAAGAAGTCTTGTGCAAAGAGGCTCTCAAAAATACTCTATTAGAGACATGACAAGCAGTAGAGATAGCCTCTTGGCATCTAGTCGGCCCTCTTTTTCTACTACGAAAGGATGAAACTACATACGTACCTTCAGGCAGAACCCTTTGCCTCAAGGGTTTTTTAGCACCAAATAATCAACAAAAAAAACTTCAAATTAATTGAACAAATTGTGAAGGCATCTTATAATTTAGCATGCTTCCTTTAAAGCAAATTCAATTCCTTTTTCTTACAGGTAGAAAAGAAAGAGAGAGAAATCCCAAACTACCTACTCCCTCAGATGATTTTTATAAGGCGCCGTGTGACTTGGCATGGTCTTCAAATTTAAGGTTTGCCGGTTAATTTCTTTTATGATGTATTGTTAACAATTACAAAATCATTCTTATATTTTAAAGACAACTAAACCTATATAATCTTAAGCTAATTGTCGGTCAAACATTACAAAATATGAATCTCGAAATACGTGAATGCCTCATAGAAATCAATAAAGGGAGTATAAGTAAAGGACAAAACTAAGTTACTATTCACAATTGAATTCGCTTCTTCTAACTTGTTTTTGAGTTTAGATTTAATATTTTCAAGTTGATTTGATGGTTAAACCAAAGTTTTTTTGCATGTTTGCTCCAAAATTACTATACTTAAAGGCTGCTAGCTTTGGCCTCCAACCGGCCTGGACACGTCCCAAGAAAAGGACGCCCGCCCGATCGCCCGACACGCGCCTCCAGGACGTCGGATCCGCGCCAGCGCGCGCGCTTCGCTCACGCTCGCGGGTTGGTACGATTGTGGCTCAACGCGCACGCTTCGCTCGTGCTTGCGGGTCCGTCCGATCACAGCTCTTGCGTAGCGTTTCCTCGCTCGCGCAGCTCATCACGTGGCCCATGTAGCCACGCGTCCGTTCCCACGCGCGCCTCTCCAGCCCGCTCCAGCCGGCCACGCCAAGTGGCGCGGGGAATTTCCTTGTGTATATAACGCCAAGTGGCGCGGGGATTTTTGTGAACAAGTCTACAAGGCTGACTCGATATAGCTAGGGAAACGCTTCGGCTCGGGCGTCCGGTGCTTCGGCTCGGGCGTCCGGCGCACCGGACACCAAGCCACCCTCCACTACACTATAATACCTCCGCTCTTATCCCCTCTACCCATCGCTCTATTCCACCACTCGCTCTCTCCGTCTCCTCCTCCGAGAGCATGCCCGCCTCCCTCCTCCCCCCGATCTTCTTCCTCCACCACCGCCTCCACCGTCGCCTCCCTCACGTCGCCGTCCCGCCTACCTCTGTGCCGGCTCCCGAGCGCCTGCTCCGCCGTCCCTTTTCTCTCCCAGGCTCTGCTGGTCCACCGCTGCACTGGCTTGGCTTCCCTTGCCCCAGTTCCCCGGTGTTGCTTGTGGCGTTGCCTCCCGCCCGGCTCCCTCGCCCTGTGCCACCGGCGCCGCTCCGGCCTGTTGTGGCCCGCATGGGCGCTCGCGTGCGCCTTCCGCTCCTCCCTACCCCTACTCGGCCCGCCTGGTGGCCCTGCGGCTCGGCCCGCCACCGTGCGTAGGTGGTGGCGTTGCTTTCTTTGAACTTTTTTTTGATAAGTTGAGACCATCGTAAAAAAATGTTGCAACAGTTAGAAAAATTTGTTGCATACTGTTCTTTGCAATATTGCAACAGTTAGAAAATTTTGTTGCGTACTGTTCTTTGTAATGTTGCAACTATAGAAAAAAATTGTTGCACTCATAGGAGAAAATTGTTGCATCCATAGAAAACAAATATTGTATACTCAGGAGGACCGTACGGGTGGGAGCTCCCACCCGTACGTCCGAGCCGTAGTGCTGCCCATATAGCTATTCTTCTGAACCAGTCTTGATTAGACTTTTACTCACAAGTACATCGTTTGAATTACATTTGATATATCGCCTTGTGCCAGCTGTCCCATTTTTGCATTCGTGGTATCGTGCAAGTGACAATTTGATTCGAGTCCGAGATAGATCTATACAACCACTCCCGAAAAAAATGGTGACCAAGTAAAGGTTGCAAATGGTAGTTTGATGACTTGAGTGGTCAATGATCATGAGATTGGTGATTACTTGTGTTACGTGTAAAAGGAGATAGTATAATTATTTAATTTTTGCCATGTCATTAAACGTAGGGTAGAGGATACAGACATGTGTAACAGGAACGATCGGTCGACGGGCCTTATTTTCTTCCCAGTCTAGCTAGCTCCTAGCCACTTTTTCATCGTCTTCTACTGCGTCAGTTGATTCACAATTGATCTCTGATAAATCTTCTCATTGTTTCATTAAGGGATGATGAGTTTTTCGTACCATGTAACAACCAGTGACGGGAGAAAATCAAATAATGAGCATAACTGCTACTCGGTCGTCCAAACATATAAACGCAAAGGGAAACTTGAAAAGGTTGATACAAGATAATCGCAATATTTAACTAGCACGTCCTAGCAGCCAGACCATTTCAATGTAGCTGACGTCCCTTCTACTTGACTTGTTCTGTTGTTCACAAGTTCACACCACCGCACGCAGCGGCTATATAAGCACATCCATCACCTCCATGGCCAAAGCATCACACAAGCACCTTCAAGAGAAACATCAATAAGAAGAGCAGAAAACCTCGTTAAAACAAAGATGGCCTCCTCCTCCTCCTTCCTTCTCCTGGCTGCTCTTCTTGCGTTGGTCTCATGGCAGGCCATCGCCTCCGATCCGAGCCCTCTCCAAGACTTCTGCGTCGCCGACAAGTACTCCCCAGGTACACATATATGTACTTGATTTCGGTCATGTTCTTCTATCCTATCACTGATCGCATATGAAATTCTGCTTTCTGACACATGCAATACATACGCGCATGCTGACATAACTTTATGGAGTACTAAGTGCAAATGTTGCTTCTTGGATGCATGCAGTGCGTGTCAATGGATTTGTTTGCAAGGACCCAATGGCGGTGAACGCGGATGACTTCTTCAAGGATGCCAACCTCGACAAGCCTAGGGACACGATGGCCAGCAAGGTTGGGTCCAACGTTACCTTGATCAACGTGATGCAGATCGCAGGCCTCAACACCCTCGGCATCTCAATAGCACGCATCGACTACGCACCCTTAGGTGAGAACCCACCGCACACCCACCCACGCGCCACCGAGATCCTCACGGTGCTTGAAGGTACACTCTACGTCGGCTTTGTCACATCCAACCTTGCTGGTCAAAACCCAAACAAGCTCTTCTCCAAGGTGCTCAACAAGGGCGACGTGTTCGTGTTCCCCGTGGGGCTCATCCACTTCAATTCAACCCTAACCCCCACGTGCCTGCGGTTGCAATTGCTGCACTTAGCAGCCAAAACCCTGGGGTCATCACCATTGCCAACGCTGTGTTCGGGTCAAAGCCACCGATCTCAGACGATGTTTTGGCCAAGGCGTTTCAGGTGGAAAAGAAGACAATAGACTGGCTCCAGGCCCAATTCTGGGAGAACAACCACTACTAATTAAAGCCCGGTTGATTGCATGGGGAGATGTATACTTGCATTGTACGAAGAAGATGGTCTTAATTTCTATTTATAAGCTACAAAATGGCATGTATTTCCGTGCTGCTTATGCATGCATGTGAGCTGATGTTGTATGCTATCGTTGTATGTTTTGCTTTCCCTTAATAAAGGAACACTGGGTGCCCTTTTGCCCTTGTTCGGAACAAAAAAAGTTGATAATGTTCGTGTAAAAGTTTGTTGATGACCGATGCGATGGTAGGTACAATATCAAGAAAGTAGTATATATTGGAATCCCGTGGAGTGCAACGAATGGCAGTGAAAATGCAACCACAGTAAAAAGAAAAAAATAGTTTGTGATGCCAACCACAATTATTTCTTTTAAGCACAACATTGAAATAGTACAAGGTATATTGTCGTTATTCACAACACTCTCGAACCTTTTAGACTATAGCATTTCTTTGCCCTAAGAACATAGTGATTTATCATATAGCTGGCATCTAATTAATTCCCTTGTGCACCTCTAATTGCTTCTAGGTATGTCTGGATTTCTTTGCTTGCTTGATTGGATTGGATGAGATTGCATAATACGCACCAGACCACACCCATATGTTCCTATAGCACTCCACTTCTTTTTTCTCAATAGCGAAGTATGTTGACTAGTCTTAGAATCCTTTAGGACACTCCTCTATCCATGTCATAAGTATTTGAGACTAAATAGGATACGAGAATCCACCTTGCTAGCGAATATGCTAGCCTCTGGAGTATTGTTCTACGTACTTCTTGTTATTAATGATTTTTTACTAAGGTTAAATTAGTATTGATCTATTTAATTATTCTCTCCATTTCCGAATAGATGTTATTCTAGAATTTTGCACAACAACCAAGTCGTATATATGAAAGACCATCTTGCCCTCCTTTATTTGGTCACTTATTGCTCTTGGATGTTGTGTGTACTCTAGTCTGTAGTAGTAAATAACCTTGGAAATATAAATAAGAGGGGTGTGCAGAGAAAAAAATTGTAAAAAATTGCGTAAAAAAAATGTAAGAGGGGTGTAATACTAGCCCTTCACAGACGGTTTCAATTAAAAGCCGTCTGTGTTGTGCCTTATCACAGACGGTTCAAAAACCGTCTGTGATAATCGTCTGTTATCATAGACACACAAATTCAGACGGTTCAAAAACCGTCTGTGATGGCGGTTCCGAACCGTCTGTGATGACCCTATCTGTACTAGTGAGTCCAGAGAGAGGTTTTTTCTGGTTTTAGGAAAAGGTCTGACCGATCACTCCTTGGCGGTCAGATCGCTGGCTATTTCTAAAGCTTGCAAAGAAGTCGTTTCGCTAAGAGATTTGTTTACTAAGTTTTGTGCAAGTACATTTTGCACTACAATATTCTGCGACAGTCAAAATGCTATTTGTCTTACTAAGGATCAGATGTTTCATGATAGAACGAAGCACATTGTCATCACATATCATTACATTCGAGGTGTCATTGCTCCAGGTGACATTAACAAGATAAGTACTCATGACAATCCAGCTTATATGATGACAAAGACAGTTCCTACAGCTAAGTTTGAGCATTACTTAGACTTAGCTAGTATCATTCAGTAGTCTTATGGACGTTTGACGTACAAGGTGTTCATGTTAATCTGTTTCGAGGAAATCACGTTTTGTTTTGGCTATAAGAGGAATTTGTCTCAACGTGGAAATTATTGGTTTGAGTGTAATACAAATTGAGTTTGAGTGTGATACGAATATCGTTTCTACTCCAACTCGTAGCTTTACTCTACACAGAGTCTTTCATATACTATTATAAATATACCACTCCAATCCATAGAGAAGAGCAAGGTGGAGACTGTGCACAAGTCAAGAAGAAATTATGACCATACAGAAACGGTCATTAAGCAGATAGTGTGCCAACTGCCAGCTACTACCAATATATTATCTGGAATCGATCAACTTTAGGACGTTTCGTGATGTTTTTTTCCTTTTTAATATATATATGCTAGCTAATTAACTAACCTGACGTGGTCATATATGGGGCCGGTTGAGTAAATGGGATTGGTTTTTGTCTCGCCATCAGTATGAGATGGTGACCAGCTGGTACTAAAGTGATCTGATGTGATATTTCATGATAGACGACACTGCTTCTGATGTGATACTAGGTATCGAAGAAGAAGACAAATAAGCAGACTGTGATTGTTGTTGAGATTTAATTAAATGGAACGCGTCGCCGAGTTTTACCCCCTGCTTCTGAGGTGAGGGTATGTTGTGAAGTGTGAACAAGTCAAGAAGCTAGGCTGAGTAGCTAGCCAGTTGATGGGCAAGGTTATTGAACTGATCTTGATAAAACTCTCAGCAAGATTAACTCGGAGTCTGTGATTAACCCACAAGAAAAGCGATTGCATGTCGATCGATCGCCTTGTACCAGCTCTCCTCTTTGTTACGCATGCATTGCAAACATGGATTCGTGCAAGGTAACCACTCCCAACAAAATGGTGACCAACTTACTGATCAATGACAACATGAGATTGCCTATATATATCGTATTAGGTGCAAATTATAATTAGTCTCTGTTGTGTTGTCCTCAGGGAAAACACTACCGGTAAGAAAGTTTTATTGGAGGGTAGCAGTACAATCGGTTTTCGCCGGTTACCGGAAATTTCGAAAGAAAATTTTTAATTGAAGCTTGAATTTTTCAGAGGTAAAGGTGAAATTTATCTAAATTTGAATTTGGATGAAAATTAAATAAATCCGAATTTTTTTACCCAGTATAAAAATTTATTGGACCCTACCGATAACACCGGTAACCGGCAAAATTTCGGCGATAGATTTTTCATTGTCTCGTCCTTCACATTGTCATCTCTTTCGTACGGATCGATGCGCTTTAATTTCTTCCTTGTTTACACACCACTATCACAATCCGTCATTCACAAATCTCTCATTGTTTCATTAATGGATGGATGATGACTTCTACGTACCATATAACCCATCATTGCTGGGAGATACTTAAAAATTGTGACGATCATATATGACTGCTACTCAGTCTTCGAAATATGTAATAAAAGCAAGACCACGTCAGATTAATTAGTAGTGCAGATAAAGGTACTAAAAGCAAACTTAGAAAATTGATATGAAATAATTTAATCAACACGTTCTAGCTGCCAGACCATTTCAATCTTGCTGACGTCCCATCGCGCCCAGGTGCCGCACCAGCGTGCCACCTCGTCATCGGCCACGCCCAGGTGTCCAGATGCTGCTCCAGTGTGCCGCCTCGTCACCGGCCACTCCCAGGTGTCGTTGCGGCCTTCTCGGCTGTCACCACGCGCCACGCTGCTCGGGCTGCCTCGCCTTGTCTCCTGGGCCTCCAATGCCGCCCAAGCCACCGGCCGCCGCCCGACACCACGGCAGTGTCGATGGTGCTGCCGCGCCGTAGGAAAGCTCCCCTTCTCTTATCCCCTTCTATGCTTCCCTTCCTCCTCCCCATGGCTTGCAATGTTGATGCTTTACGTCACCATGCATGCTTGCTTCAATGGCAAGACTTTGATGGGTTTGAGGTTGGATTGTGGCTATGGTTTTGGGATTTTTGCCTTTGGCTTGGCTGTGGTGTGAGGACGCATGCAATGGGAAAATAAGAATGGGGAAGTGCTTCTGTTATTGCTCTCTCTTCTTATCCCTTTCTATTCACTATTCATGCCAGCTGATACCAAAGTATACGCTACACTAGCAAATCATCTGATCTAATGCGCACAAAAGCTCTAGGGGATACTAGAAGCTCACCAAGGTCCTTGAAGGCGTCGGGGGATGTAACATCTCATTTTCGAAAATAAAAATAGTAATTATTTTCGGCTACGTTTTTTGTTTGCATTTCAAATTAGCAAGTTAATTGCGAAAACTTCCTTTCTTTTCTCTCCGGTTTGTGTTTCAAATGTAATGTTCTTAACATTTGAAATTCAAGTTTTGGGTTGGAGTTTCTCCTCTCTTTTGACTTCCCCAGGCTATCTCGAGCTGGGCCTCCTTTTCTTTCGGGCTCAACCCATATCTCTTCTTGGGCCGACCCGTTTTCCCTCCCTCATTTCTTGGCTCCAGCCCAACCGGCTTGCTACCCTTCCTTGGACCACTTGGTCTGCAGCCCACCCAGTGCCTTGTCTTCTTTCCCCTGTTTTCTTCCTCCTGGCTCCATCCTCTAGCCAGCAGCCTGAGCAGCGCCTCCCTCTACCCTCTGCCACTGCGCCGCTCTCTCTCTCTCTCTCTTGATTGCGGCCACCGCCACCAGCACCTCACACGCCGCCTCCTGTGCGCTTGCTTCTTAGCTCGTGCCCCTCGGCCTCTGCTGCCACGCCGCTTCTTGCCCACCACCGCTTCGCCCGTCCCCTCAAGCCCCCTGAGCGCACGTCGTCGCCTGCTCCTCCCGCTTGCGCATGCCACTACACCGCCGAGCGCCCAATGGCTCCCTGCCACCGCGCACGCGCACGCCCTTGCCATCTCACCTGCCCACGAGGCCACCTGTGTCGCCAAGTCCCATCCGCCTGACGCGCTTCACGCCGCGTGCCCTCGCCTTCTTTGCCCCATTGCGCCCGCTTTGCACGCCTTGGCCGCCATCATCACCGCACACGCCCGAGCCTCTCCAACGGCTCCAAGACACCCACGCCGGCTATAAAGCCCCCAAGCGTCCCCTCTTGGCAGGTCCCTTCACCCCCCTCGTCTCCGGTAAGTGCCACCTGAAGAATCGCCGCCGCTCTCCCTTCTTGGCCGCGCCGCCACGCTGCCACTCCGATGAGCGCCTTGCTCGGCCGACCGCGTCACGAGAAGCCCCACGACCCAAGGATCCCATCCCCGTCCTCCCTGCTCCTTCCCCGTCGCCGAATCGAGCTGCCGTCGCCGTCCCTCTTCCTCCGCTTTGGGCCGCCGCCACTGGACCATCTCGGGTCACCTTGAGCTTCCCCGTCTCCACAGCTGGCTTCCTCTCCCTCGGGCGCAGCCCGTGCGGGTGCTACTTTGGCCACCACGTAGCTGGCTTGCCCAAGCGCCTTCAAACTGGTGCGCCGCTGCCGCCTTCTTGTCTTGCCATCGCCGCGCCCGTCCCTCTCCAGCGCCGCCACCGCCGCTCATGGCCTCCTTGCCCCTACCGGAGCCCGTTCCGCTGCTCACCCGCCTCCCTGAGCCACCACCTGCCGGCGTTGCCACCGCCTTTGAGCCGCCTCCACCGCCCTCTGCTCTCTGTGGCCGAAGGCCATTTGATTTAGGGATGAACCGGCCAAGGGCCCCACCTATCATTGCCTTGAGCCCCCCTCTCTCCAGCTGCAAGTGGGCCCCCTCCTTTCCTGTTCTGGTGAACTAGCTCGCCCTGTGCGCGTAGACCCAGTTCAAGCACTGTGCTGTGGACCATTTCCTCTATCTCTCCCTTTTAATTCCATTTCCAAGTTCGAAAGCTCCGTTCTTCCTCGTCGTAACTCCAAAAATTATGAGACTTGTTTCTAAAAATTTGTTAATTCAAGATCTTGCTAATGGCATAGGTCTTGTTCAATTTGGAGTTCATTTATTGTTCTTTATTATTTATTTGCTCTCTTTGCTTGTTTGTGCCTTTTTCCGGTGCGATCATCTGATTAGGATTCGAAGACGTAGAGGATCTCCCAGTTGATCAAGCACAAGAATATCAAGATCATCTTACCTATATCCAAGGCGAGTCAATACTTTGAACATATTGAGCCTACATTTTATGCAAATTATATTCATTTAAATTAACCAAAATTGCATGCTTTAATTCTTTAATCAAATGTATGTTAAAGCTTAAGGTAGTTAAATACCCATTTAATGATTAATTAATTAATATGCCATCCCTTGATAATTGAATCCATTATTCCTTGTCACCTTAGTAAATATTTGGTAATACTAGCTATAGGTTGTACTTAAGCGATATGCTAGTCTTGCTTAAGTACCGGGGTATTAAATACCCCAATCATCATCTCTTCAAATATGAAAATGGTTTTGGGCAGTCATTGCGGGGAAATGACTGAGATGAATGTGATAATTTGGTTTCCTTCTCAAGACCCTAATAACCTGCTTTTCCCATCTGGGCGGATGGTATGATGGATGATGTGATGGTGGGTGCTAATGCAGCCCAAGGGATACTGGTATGTTAGTGTGTGCTAATGTAGCCCAAGGGAATACTAGTATGTGGAATGAACCGCCCAGATAACCCTAAGGACTTAATCTTGTCATAACCTCCTGTGTAAAACAAGTGCAACCACAAGTCTGTAAAGAACAACTTGGCTAAATAATTTGTATCCATCAGTGTGAGTTGCACCAGGTAGATGTCCTGCGACGCCGTGAGCCTTTGTGGCGAGGGGTGTCGGGGCGCACGACGTAAGTCGTTAAGAGGGCGCAAGAGGGGGTCTGGGTAAGGGTTAACGGATCTAAACGGATGTAACGCTTCGAAGACGAAACCTTAGCGGGTGTAACTAATACTGTTGAATGCATTGTAAAGGCCTTGTGGTGATCTCCCCTTGATTCACATGTCTAAGGAAACTGTGTATATATCAAGACGATTATCTCTTGTGGGTAAAGTGTACAATCTCTGCAGAGTATTAAACTGTTTAAACAGCCGTGCCTACGGTCAAAGGCGGACATGGGAACTTAGCTTGAGTTAGTTCTATTTCAAAAACCTTGTGGGAGGTATGAAAATGTGGAGGGCTCACCTAGCCCTATGTTGGATTTTACCTGAGCCTTTGAGCTCGGCGGTGCTAATAATTGGAGGTAGCTCCAATCAAATGAAGCATAAGGTAGAGTTTCCGACAGAGGAAACCTCTACTAAAATAAATATTGCACAATTACTCCCTTTAATAAAAATGCAATTTGTTAAAATGCTAAGTGATAGGAATTTGGAATTATGATAATTGAAAATATTGCTTTAGCAAATAAAAGAACCCGAGCTATCCTTGTTTAGCCTTGCATGTATATTATTGCATTGTGTGTTGCCTCGCAAGCACAGAAGTTGTAAACATTCTCGCTCTTTCCCCCAAAACCCTCAGAAGCAGGAAATTCGGATGATTACGACTACTACGAGGATCCCGAAGTTGGAGGCCTTGGAGATGAATGAAGCATAGTTAGTCTTAGTTGTTCTAGTCTCACCCCAGTCTAGTTGACTCCATTGGTGCTTGCGTGC
This sequence comes from Phyllostachys edulis, assembly GCA_036346405.1. Lineage (NCBI taxonomy): Eukaryota > Viridiplantae > Streptophyta > Magnoliopsida > Poales > Poaceae > Phyllostachys > Phyllostachys edulis. The sequence goes on along the minus strand of CM070559.1, from coordinate 57,385,292 downwards.
ATCCTATATTATCTGAGTCTTTGGGTAATATCGGACACACACGGGTTTCCCCAGTCGCTTGCCTGCGGAGAGATGTGCTCTACCTCTTTTGCTTCCATTGTCGCTTCTGCTTTTGCAATGTAATCTTTGGCCTTGTGCGGCCCTTTTTGTAAAACCCGACCCGATGTGGTCTATGTAAACTCTGAAGTGTTAATTAATGAACGGTATGGTTTAATCTACGACTTGTATGGATTGATTCAGTGATGTATCTGTGAGTGCTATCTACTGATCCAAGGAATAGCACAATGTCTTCACAGAGGATTTAAATTCTCAGAATCCGGGTCCGACAGGGGATGACCGGACTGGCGTTGAGTAGCGACGGCGCAAAGGAGGCTCTCGGTGATGGCGTGCTACGGTGATGGTGATGCTACAAAGAGGTGTGCATTACTTTGCATGCACACTGAGAATGGTAGGGATGGAAGGAATCGACCAGAGACTCACCGAGGTAGCGGCTAACTAGAAATGGGTTGCGGTGGCCGAAAATGAGAAAGAATATTGATTCGGAGGACGTGTGGATCATCATCAACCAAGGGAGAAGCATCAGTGAAGGACACAGATTGAGATAGTCAGGTGAGGTTCAAGCTCACCAGAATATCAAGAACACGGAAGTCCGAAGTGGAGTGTGCGCTGGAGGTGAAAAAGACGATGGCACATTCACGAGCTACATCAAGCAAAGAAAGAGCACTAGTGGGGTAAGAGATGCACTGTGACGCAGGTGGCGAGGTCAAGGAAGCTCACCAGATCTAAGGCGTTGTGAGGCTTGCTCACCGGCATCAAGAACAACGCTCTCGTTCCCGGCGAACCAAGGAGTGAGAAGCTCTGGTTCTTGCGAGGGAGGCGAGAATGGCGAGCTAAGGACTCTGTGACACGATCGGAGGCTTAAATATGAATGAGTAGCGCATGAGAATGGAGATGAGAAAATGCGGCCGAGGAAAGAATCTCACGGGCTCGCTTCGGCGTCAATGCCACGGCGGGGGTTGAGCGCCATTAAGAGGTAGGCAGCATGGGTGGAGCCAGGCGGAGGTGATGGAGGTAGGTGGGCATCGAGGGAAAACAGTAGGCGCGCGGGCGGAGCTGGCGAGGGCGAAGGCGAGGTGGACGAAGGGCTCTGATGAATGGGGCCCACTCGTCAGCGAGAAGGAGCATCACGCGTGAGCGTGGGCTGGAGCTGGGAAGGAATTTGGGCTAGCTCAGATGCAGTCCAAGAGAGTGAGCAGGAATTCAAAAACAGTTTTCGAATTTCCAAAACTGGCTAAGTATTTGCTGAATTTTTGTACTAAGAAAACGGAGCAAAAAATTAACGAAAAGTGGTGTGAGGGTTCGTGAGCTAGTATAGTTTCTTGTGTAAATACTTTAAGATTTTATCTACTCTGAGTCTTTCTTGAAAATTCTAACAATTTGTTGTTTGCATGCATTTCCATTGTTTGATTTATATAAGAAGTTCAAAAATCATGCAAAAGTTGTTTTCCACACATTATGGATTCAAAAAACATTCTCCCACTTATTTTCATTCTATTTTCCCAAGATGGGGATTTTTGGGATGTTGCAAACCCTTTGCCTCAAGGGTTTAAAATTGAGTTTAGATTTAAAATTTTGAAGTGCAGTGCAATACTCTATAGGCTCTCTCCTCAAATTGTTTGGGAATTTTTCATGTTGATTTGATGCTTAAACCAATGTTGTTTGCAAGCAGGTTTGCTCCAAAATCGTGTATATGTTGTGTGCGCGTATATATATATATAACCTGCTCTCCCCTTTTTGCATGGGCAAGTGACAATTTGATTCGACTCCGAGATACATCTATGTAACCACTCCCGAAAAAATGGTGACCAAGTAAAGGTTGGAAATGGTAGTTTGATGACTTGAGTGGTCAATGACCATGAGATTGGTGATTAGTTGTGTTACGTGTAAAAGGAGATATTATAATTAGTTTAAGTTTGTGATGTCCTTAAACGTAAGGTAGATATATATATATATCTAACATTTTTTTACCAGTCTTGATTAGACTTTTACTCACAAGTACATCGTTTGACTTACATGTGATATGTCGCCTCTCGTTTGTGGGTGGAAAGTCGTGCTAAAGATTAGCTCGGATCCTAGTAGCTCGTGCAAGCTATCCCAAAATCGAGAGGTGAACTGAGGACCTCGATCAGAAGTTATTGTCTTTGGCACCCCATGCAGATGGACAATGTTGTTCAGGTAGAGTTCCGCAAGTTTGGCACCTTTATAGGTGGTGTTAACCGGAATGACGTGGGCCACTTTGGTCAAGCAGTCAACGATAACCCATATCAAGTCATGCTTGTTTCGAGTTCTCGGTAGTCCTGTAATGAAATCCATACCAACATCATCCCATTTTCATTCTGGAATCTTCAGAGGCTGAAGCAATCCCACTGGACGTTGGTGTTCTGCCTTCACTCGTTGACATACGTCGCACATGGCAATATGTCCAGCGATGTCTCGCTTCATACCAGGCCACCAGAATCATGTCCAAAGGTCCCGATACATCTTTGCTCTCATTCTCTATGATTCAAGGAGCTTGGAGCTCAGTGAAGGCATGAGAGTGAACGAGGGGCGACCTTGAGCGATGGTGACACGCTCAGGAGCTTAAGTAGTGGTGAGAATTTCGCGAGATGGACAGTGAGAAGAAATGGCTGTGGCGAGAACCCGAGCTCAATCCTTTGGCGTCTCTGCCAGAGTGGGCGTTGAGTGTCGTTAAGGAGATGGGCAGCTTGGGTGGAGCCAGGCAGAGGTGACAGGGTGGTTGGGTGGCGAAAACGGTCGGTAGCGCGGCAAAACAATGAGCGAGAGGGGCAGAGCTGGCGATGGCACGTGCGGGCATGCTGGCGAACGAGGTGGAAGAAACCTCCTAACATGTGGGTCCCGCACGTCAGTGTGAGGAGAGAGATTAAATCAGGGTTTTGGAATTTAAGGCTGAGGGTTTTGCTGAATTTTTGTACCAAGCAAAGAAGGTCCAAAATTTATGAAACTTTTTGTGAGGGCTCCAGACCTGGTGTATATAAATTTTTTAGAACTTTATATTGTTTAATATTTTCTATAAAATTACAATTTTCTGTTTTCATGTAATTGCATTGTTACCCTTGATGAAAATTCACAAAAGTTACTTAATAAATTTTTCTCTAAGCAAGTATGCCCAAAAATAATTCACTCACTTATTTTCATTCTATTTTTCCTAAGATTCTTACAAGTGCATGTTTGTATGAATTTCATTATTTTGTTTTATACAAAAATTTAAAAATCCATGCAAAATAAGTTTCCCATATAATATAAGCTCAAATTTTACTTTCTCGTTTATTTTCACTATGCATTCCCAAAAAGAGGTTTTTGGGATGTTACATCACAAGCCTCATTGGCTGCGAGCAACATCTCATTTTTAGCCATAGACATGGCACTCAACTCGAATATAAACCAACAAACCATTTCCTGCATGTTCTAACAAAGCTGTTTTTATGAAAAACAAGACTATACCCATTAAGACTGCACTAAGCACGCTCATGACCATGAGCACGGCTATTCAAATAGATTTACACTCTAGAGAGGTGTACAACTTTACCCACTGCATATGAATTCTCTACTTTTCTTGGCATCCATCAATACCACCGCTCACTACCTTTGGTAAGCAGCCTAGAGCACATGTCGAAGCCTTTACATCATCTAGTCTTATCCTTGCACTAGCTCGGAGAATGGACACCATCACTTCACCCAGGTACACCCCCGTCAAGTGAGGCATTCACTATTGTGTCGGCAAACTTTGTGCCCAACACCGTGGTGAAGGGTGCCCCTTCGAACATGCCTCCATCGGTCATGCTCGCACTACTACAGCCTACCAACGTGCAAGGCTAGTTTTCACTGACTTAATTAGCTAATGTCGTCCCATACCAGCACATGTGGTTGTACGTTGAGGCTTACATAGGGCTTGCTGGTGTTCGGTCCTTAATTGACCCGGGTGAGAATCTCCCCCTATCTATTTGTGAGATACGTCTCTCACACTTCTCAGAATATAACATAACTCGTTCGTGTCACAAACTAAGTTTTTTTATTTTTATTTTTATCCAAAATAATAGAGGTACACCCCTCTGGACTTTTTTTCTTCAAAAACCCCCAAACTCATATTTATCATGTCATCCTTCTTTACAAATTTGATTACAGACTATAGCATGCCTAAGCAATCGTGCGATATTTGCACTCGAAATTCCCAAGTTGACATCATTTATTGTATAAATCATAACCTAATGGCTACAACGGTGGGGATACCAATTTTTCAAGGATGTTCATGCATTGAATAGGATTTACAACTACCGTTATCTCAAACATAGCAATTTCATGTCAAACATACACGCACGCGTAACAGATTTTGCAAAACAAAGTACAATAATTAAAATAGTAGGATCAACATGGTAAAAGAAGGTGCTTGCCTTGGTCTGGTTGCTCTGAATATGAGGATGGAATATCATCGTAAAAATCGTTCGAACAATCGACGTATAATAAAAAACAGCCAGAAGCAAATTAAATATAGCAAAATAATTTCAACAGTAAAAAAATTCAAATATTTTTGTATATTCAGGTAGATCATGATTTTTTATGAATTTATAAAAAAATATTCATGTCATTTGGAGTTTGTATGCAAAAGTTATTAAGGTTTCAATTTGCTTCGGTTTGAAAATTCCAGAAAAAATATTAAAGGTGACGTCGAAAGCGTATTTTCTGAAGTTTGCGCTTTCTAGTAGAGAAAGCTTATTCTTCTTCTCAAAGAGAAAGTGTATTTTCCTCAGAACTAAAGGCGGCTTTCTTATTTTTTTGGATTTTTATTAACTTACAAGTGGGGCCTACTTGTTAGTGACTCATTCATTTGTTTCATTGATTTTATTTATAAAACAGGGGTTGTCCCACATGTCATAGACTCATTATTTATTAACTAATGATTAAAACGATTTTTTGATTTTAATGAATTAACAGCTAGGGCCCACGTATCAGCCTCTTGGGTTTTTAAACGTGTTTAAAAACCGATAATAGTGCCTGGCACCACATGTCAGTGACTCATGTACTAAACATGTTTAAAGTTAGGATAGCCTGATGGTTCTCCCACCAAGCAGCTGCCGCACCTTGCAGATGATAAGACGCGTACAATACCTTCCCCTCGTCATTGCACTAGGCAATGATCAACTTGCTCTCAATGGTGTGGAGCCCGTCGTCGGTGTCAAAAGGGTCAACTACCGATGAGAAGGTCGGCGACCGAGTTTTCATGAACTCGTCCATCCTGGACTGTGGTTGGTTTGCAGTAGCTCTGTTTCCTCCGGCAGAAGTGTCGAGTGCAGTAGTGTTTTGCACCAACTTTTGGAGAAGTAGAGTGTTCATTTGTCACCCTTGTTCGATCATGGCCAAAACTTGTGCCATGGTGGGCGGTGGTGGAAGAACCTCTGGTTCTTCAATAGAAACAGGCTGAGAACCTCCGTCATGTTTCGAGAAAAGATGACAGAAAAAAAACCTGAACAGCCTCATTGCTCATAGTCTTAGTCCATAGTGATAGCTTATCCTGCCTCTGACGGACAGTAGCAACAACTCCACAAATTTCCTCGCTTTCATCAAATTGTTCTCCTATCAATGCCATCAACTACATATTAAAAGGCAATGTGTTAGAGAGGTTCTTTGGTGGTTAAAAGGCCATCTATAGCAGGCAAGCACAGACAATAGCCGCTAAGCTCTAAGTCACTCCTGTTATTCTATCGACATATGAAAGCTAAAAAATAAGGTGATGCCATCTCATATTAGTGACAAAACTGGTATTGATTACCCTTTATTGTAATAAAATGAGAGAGAAAGTGCTTTACCATCTGAAGTGTAAAATTCCCGTTTTCGAACGGTGAATAATAATTAATTCGGTTCTTGGATTTTCAAAACCTTAATTCAAATTAGCAAATAATTTCAAAAATCTTCTAGATTCTTTAAGCTCGGGTTTGTGTTTCAAACTTCCTTGAATTCTGAAATTCAAATTCAAGTTTGAATTTCCTCTTTTTCGAATTTCGGGCTTTGTCCTCAAGAGGGCCTTTCTCTCCTTGGGCTCCGCCCGTTTCCATTTCTTGGGCTCATCCCACTTTTCTTTTGGGCTGGCTCAACTTCCCTTGGCCCATTTCCCATTCTTCTTAGCCTTGGCCCACCCAGCCTCTTTCTTTTTTTCCTCGGCCCGCTTGGCCCAACCACCTCCGGCCTTTTCTTCTTTGGCCCAACTCCCTCACCTAGTCGCCTTCTTCTTCCTTCGGTCAAACTAGCCACGCCGTTCTCTTCTCCCTTCTCTCTCTCTCACTCGTGCGTCCTGCCACCGAGCTGCCTGCGCCTCCCTCTGCCATCTCTGGTGCCCACGCCCTCTGCAGCTCCACGAGCACCGCAACCACTCCCGCTGTAGCCGAAGACTTCGGAGCCCTCTTCGCCTTGTCCCATCGGCCACACCCGCTCCTCCAACGCCATGGTCGTCCTTGCCATCCCCGCTCGCCCAAAGATGCCTGGTTCGCACCTTGCGCCCTCGTCAGCAACCGCGCAAGTCGCCGCTCCCTCTGTTGTGCTCACCCACTCCCATGCCTTGTCCTCTCCGCGCAGAGCGCCCACACCGATGCTGCCTCGGAACCATGCACGCCCGCCAGCTCCCCAACGGCTCTCCTCCTCCTTCCTTGGCCTATATAGAAGGCCCCTGTGCCCTCCTTATCCCCCTCATGCTGCCCCTTGAAGTCTCGGGTAAGATCCACCAAAATCGCCACTTCCCCACTTTTCGTGGCCTTGCGCCTCCGATCTTAGATCCTTTGCTCAAATCACCCGCCTTCCACACGACCCGTCACCATGAGCCCCCGGCCACCAGGAGCATTTCCCCCAAAATTCCCTGGAAGATTCTCCACCGTAGCCGCCAAATTTCACCATCTTCCATGCCTCCAGCCAACTTCTTCTCTAGCACCCGCCGCCGGCTACCGTCATCCTGCGGTCCTCCCCCTTGACCCGGTGAGACAGCCTCGTCGCACTCTTCCCTGTGCTCCCCTTCCCCGGCCCCGAGCGCCACCGGAGCCCCCACCTCATCGTGGTCATGCTGCCGCTGCCTTCTCTCCACCGCACCACCGCTCCAACCCTTCTCCGACGTCGCCACCCCCGTCACCACCTTCGTCGTACGACCAGCTCACCATTTTGGTCACTTCCCCGGCTCCGCCGCCCCCTCCTCCACTCGCAATGCGCCGCACCGCCCTAGCTTTCCCCCTGCTCTGTGTGTCGGACCAGCCGACATGCCCGGCACGCCTTAATGGCGAGAATCCCGGTTGGGATTTAAGGCAAATGATGATTAGCCGCCGTAATGACCCCTAAATGCAATCATTTGTATTAATGACGGTCGGTTAAAAACCATTCCTTTCACTGCCATGTGGGCCCGCGCCACAGTAACCACCTAGGTTTCACCCCTTTTCGGCTAACAGTGGGCCCCACACACCACTGTTCCCATGCACCCGGTGCACCGTGGGCCATGCACAGTGCATATGGACCTCCGGTCTATGCACTGTACATGTGGACCGTGCACTGTTCATTCTCTTTCCGATTTAATTTCAAATTAAACTTCGGGAGCTCTGTTCTCCTCCATTATAGCTCCAAAAATTATGAAGTTTGTTTCTAAAATTTTGTAAATTCAAGATATTGCTAATGGCATAGGTCTTGTTTAATTTGGAGTTCATTTGTTATTCTTTTTGTATTTATTTGCACTTTTTGCCTGTTTGTGCCTTTTTCCGGTACGTTCGTCCGAATAGGATTTGAAGACGCGGGAGACCTCCAAGTTGATCAAGCCCAAGAATATCAAGACTCTCTTTGCCTATAGCCAAGGCGAGTCAATGCTTTTTATCATATTGATCCTACATTTTATTTAAATTATATTCACTTAAATTACCAAAATTGCATGCTTTAATTCTTTAATCAAATGTATGTTAAAGCTTAAGGTAGTTAAATACCCATTTGATGATTAATTAATTAATATGTCATCCATTGATATTTGAATCCATTAATTACATGTCACCCTAGTAACTATGTGATAAATACTAGCTATAGGTTGTACTTAAGCGACGTGCTAGTCTTGCTTACGTACCGAGGTATTAAATACCTCAATCATCATCTCTTCAAACATGAAATGATTTTGGGGCAGTCATTGGTGGTCCATGACTAAAATAAATGAGATAATTTGGTTTTACTCCTCAAAACCCTAATTGTTATTACTATTTGGGCGGATGGTATGATGAATGGTATAATGTTTATGGGTGCTAATGCAGCCCAAGAAATATTGGTATATAAAATAAACCACCCAGATAACCCCTAAGGACTTAATCTTGTCATGACCTCCCGTGTAAAACAAATACAATCACAAGTCTGCAAACTGCAACTTGGCTTAGTAAATTTGTTGAACTCTGAAAGTTATCTCACTAGAGAGGCGATGAGATTGTGCAAGTGTGGACATGATCCTATTTGAATGGGACACCAATATAAGGTGAAGTTGCCAGCTGCGCTAGTCGTTGTGGTGAACATCCCGCACAACGTATGGGCGTAACCCCATATGGGTGAGATGATGGAAGGGGCAAGACATTTCGAAAGGTTACTGTGATGGTCGCTCAACTGCATCACTACAGAATCATGTGACGTAACGAGTATGACTATCTCTTGTGGGTACAGTGTACAACCTCTGCAGAGTCTAAATTGTTTAAACAGCTACTCCTACTGTCAAAGGCGGACATGGGAACTTAACTAGAGTTAGTTCTATTTCAAAAACCTTTGTGGGTGGAATGAAAAATGTGGAGGGCTCACCTAGCCCTAAATTTGGATTTCCCTGGGGAAATGAACCACAGTGGTAATTATTGATGTGGAAGTGGCTCAAATCAAAATAAGCATAAAGGTGGAGGTAACCTCTGCTGATACAATTATTGCACAATTACTTTCTTTAATAAAATGCAAATTGTTAAAAATGCTAAGTGATAGGAATTTGTAAATATGATAATTGAAAATGTTGCTTTAGCAAATAAAAGAACCCAAGCCATCCTTGTTTAGCCTTGCATATATACTATTGCATTGTGTGTATTGGCTCATGAGCATGGAAGTTGTGCTCATTCTCGCTCTCCCCCAAACCCTTCGGAGAACGTGGATCAAGGAGACTACGCATTTTACAAGGACCTAGAAGCTGAAGGACGAGGAAATGATGAAGAGTAGCATAGTTCTATAGTCTAGGTCTCGCCCCAGTCTAGTAGACTCGTTGGTACTTGCGTACAACCAATATTGTCCAACCCCTTGGTTAATATCCGTCGTACACAGGTTGCCCCAGTCGCTTGCCTGTGAAGAGATGAGCTCCACTCCCCTTTTGCTTCTGCTGTAGCTTATGTTGCTTTCTTGTTATGTAATCAATTTGGCCTTGTTCGGCCCCTTTTGTAAAACTCGACCTGACGTGGTCTATGTCACTCTGTGTTGTAATATATTTGAATGTTTTAGTTCATGCCTTGTATGGATGATTCAGCAATGTGTCTGTGAGTGCTATCTACTGATCTAGGGAATAACACAATGTTTTCACAGAGGATTTGGATTCTCGGAATCCAGGTCCGACATGAAGCCACGTATGGTTTCAAGGTTGGACTTTGTGCTGGTTGGCACAGTCCATTTGCCCCCATTTGCACTCATTGGGTCTTCCCACTTTGTTTCAGTGGCGGACGCACCACCGGTATGTGCAGGGGCGTGCACACCGGCTCTAGCCGCTGCACCCCTGGAACCCCCTCTGCACCTGCACTATTCGCCGGAGTCCCCATCTGCACAAAGCATCGGCTGCCGCAAGGAAGGAAGGGAGGGAGCTACGAAGGTGAAGAAGAAAGAACTCTGCAGATTGAAGACAACAAGCAATTATTTGGGCCGTTTGGGCCACATTCATTCAATCATTCCATAATTCGATAGCATATGGGCCATTTTCGCACTCCCCAAATCCACATCCGGGCATCCCCACTCCCCAAATCCACACCAGCCATCCCCACTCCCCAAATCCAGAAATCCCTAATTCTATTCCCCATCCCCACTCCCCAAAACCTCACCTGGGCGCGCAGCCGATGGCGTGGGCAACCGGGCGAGGTCGCGAGGTGGTGAGCGGTGCAAGGTTCGGCTGGGGCCTGGGGGTGAGCCACAAGCACGCCTGGGTGACCAGGGTCGGCCGGCCCGAGTCAGCATGAATGGAGGCACCCGACGAAGGAGCGGCCGAGCGAGCGGGCGCTTGAGGCTGGCTGGCGGAGGCGTCCGACGAAGGTGCAGCCGCGCGGGTGCGTGAGGACCAGGTGCCGGCGGAAGAGGCGAAGAGCGAGAGCCGACAGTCGGGCTCGAGCGCATCTGCGCGTGACGGCGTGAGGAAGAGAAATAGAGGGGGTTGAGGAGATTTGGTGAGGACTGTCGACTTAGGAGATCTGGAGAGTGGAGAATGGTCAATGGATATATATGAAGATAGGACTTTGGGGCAGTGCTGATCCATAGAACAGTGCTGGTCCTTAGAACAGTGCTGAGCTGCCACTTGCGAGTTGAGGTAATCAGTAACAGTAATCACTAATTTTGTAAACCAGTAGTTGGTAATTGGTAAAGTAGTAATTGTTGACAATTGGTAAGCTAAGGTAATCAGTAACAGTAATCACTAATTTTGTAAACTGATAATTGGTAATTGGTAAAGTAATAATTACTGACACTTGATAGTGGTTTGGTACTTTGGCTCACTCATTTAAATACTTAGAAACTTAAAATTGAAATGTACTTAGTACTCATGGATTATATACAATTTATTGTAGATTTATAAAAGATGGACAAATGAACTTTGCATAGTTATTTCTCCAACAATCCAAATACATGTACTCCTCGAACCAATGAGAGCACAACTCAACAAAAGAAGCCCCGGATTGATTTTAATCCGGATGACACCATTGCTGATCCAGCATGTTGCATACCAATTGAAGATTATCCCAATGAAATTATAGATCAAGTGAGGAGGGCATATTTGTTGAAGGGTCCAACTCGACCAATCAGCCATGTTTTTCCAAAGAAATTGATGGATTGTTCGAGATCCTTTCAAGAAGCATGGTTCAACAAATTTGATTGGTTGGAATATAGCGTGTCAAAGGATGCCGCCTTTTGTTTCTATTGCTTTATTTTCAAGAGTCCAACACATCCCAATTATTTTGGCAATGAAGCATTCACAAAAGTTGGATTTGTTAATTGGAGGAAGGCTTTGAAAAGTTTGAATGACCATGTTGGTGGACCTAGTAGTACCCATAGCTTTTGTAGGCAAGCATGTGAGGATTTCAATAATCAAAGATTAAGTGTGTCACGTAAATTAGATGCTCATGGTAAGGCGGGCGAAATTGCATTTAAAATTCGTCTAACTACTTCTCTAGATTGTGCAAGATTTCTCTTAATGCAAGGCGAAGCTTTCCGTGGACATGATGAATCTGCTACTTCCATCAACAAGGGAAATGTTAAAGAGTTGGTGGAGTGGTATAAAGATAAGAAGGAAGAAGTGAAGAAGGCATTTGATGTAGCTCCTAGGCATTGTACCATGACTTCTCCATGGATTCAAAAAGACCTTGCAAAAGCTTGTGCAGAAGAGGTCGATCACTCAGGTGATTATAGGTGAGATTGGAGATAAGAATTTTTCAGTGCTTATTGATGAATCCTGAGATGTATCAATAAAGGAGCAAATGGCTGTGATTGTGAGGTTAGTAGTTGGTTTTATATTTTTAATCATACTATTTATGCATTGTGTGTCCTAACTTGTATATCTTATGATATGCAGATTTGTTAACAACCAGGGGAAGGTCATGGAAAGGTTTCTTAAACTTGTACATGTCAAAGAGTGTACTTCTGCTGCATTGAAGGGTGCATTGCTTAGTGTGCTTACAGGACATGATTTATCTCTTTCGAGGCTTCGCGAGCAAGGATATGATGGAGCTTCAAATATGAGAGGAGAATTTAATGGTTTGCAAAGATAGATTCGAGATGAAAATCTGTACGCTTTCTATGTCCATTGCTTTGCCCATCAGTTGCAATTAGTAGTTGTCACCGTCTCAAGTAGTGTCAAAACTATTGCTGATTTCTTCAATTATGTTCCCCTAATAGTGAATACTGTTTGTTCATCTTGCAAGAGGATGGATGCTTTGATTGAAAAACACTGTGAAGTCTTATTGCAGAAGGTAGAGAATGACTTGATTCTCACTGGAACGAGGTTGCATCAGGAAACTAGCCTAGCTAGACCTGGAGATACTAGATGGGGCTCACATCATAAAACCTTGCTCTATTTGTATGAAATGTGGGAGGCAACAGAGGAGGTGCTAGAAATTGTAAGTGATGATAGTCGCCAACCATCTAATTCTGGTGGAGCATATAGTTTGATAAGAAAAATGGAAAGCTTTGAGTTTGTGTTCATATTGCATTTGATGATGGACTTATTGGGCATTACAAATGAATTATCACATGAATTCCGAAGGAAGGATCTAGACATCGTTCATGCCATGGGTTTGATTGTGGATGTGAAAGAGAACTTGCAATACACGAGGGATAATGGTTGGGAGCCATTGCTCGAGCGAGCAAAAAGCTTTTGTGAAGCAAATGGCATGACTGTTCTAGATATGGATGAAAGCACCCCAATTATGGGTCGAATGTCACATTGAGGCCATACAGTGACTCAAGAACATTTTTATAGAGTTGGCATATTCTATGTAGCTATCGATGCTACTAAGCTAGAGATAAATCATCACTTCAATGAAGTTTCTACAGAGTTATTGATATGTATGTCTTATCTTGATCCAAGGAACTCGTTCTCCAAGTTTGATGTGGACAAGCTTTTGCGACTTGCTGGGATTTATTATGATGATTTCACCATAGGTGACCGTATATTGTTAAGAACTCAGCTTCAAAACTACATTCTCAATGTTAGGAGAAGTGTAGAATTTCGTGGATGTCGTGACCTTGCAAGGCTCACCGAAAAGATGGTTGAAACGGGAAAAGACAAAACCTTCCCATTGGTCTATCGTCTCATTGAGCTAACATTGATTCTTCCTATGGCAACGGCATCAGTTGAAAGAATCTTTTCGGCAATGAAAATTATCAAGATAGACTTGCGCAACAAAGTATCCGATGAATAGCTCAATGACTTGATGGTGTGCTACACTGAGCGAGAGATATTCAAAAGCATTAATGATAAAACAATCATGGATCGTTTTCAACATATGAAATGTCGTAGAATGGACTTGCCTCCTGCTCCTAGTCTGTGCGGTATGTTACATACTTTCATTTCATTTCAATGTTTCTAATTAGTCACAATTTTCTGATTGTCTTACTAATTTAGCTACTTTTGTTCCACAGATTGCTACTCGCACGTATTTATAGATGTCTGGATTGTTATGTTCCTTAGTCAGGTACTACCTTAAGTTTATTTTATATTCTCGCTTTATCTTTTGTTTATTTATATATGAATTTGGATTGCATTAGACGTATTATGTATGTTTGGTATGATTTTATCATATTAGTTTTCTCCCATGAGCACCCCCTCTATTTTTGTCCTGCGTATGCCACTGCTTCGTTTCTATCCCTAGTTTGAACAAATGAAAATCAGCATTGGCTATCAATTTGTTTGGACGGAAAACCTGAACATACAAGCTAAAGCAAGAAACAGGAAAACATAAGTCACAGAGTTCAACTTACAAGCTTATATGCATAGACCAATTTGACAATAGGCACTACATGAACAAATTCACCCTATCGAATAAAATCAATTTTCACTGCCCACCCCAAACCATCTGCATAAGACTGAATTATCCAATTTTTTCATGATGTAGGGGAAAGAATTAACACAAGTGTATTACTTTCATTGCTTACCCAAACTATCAGGGGATAACAACAAAAAATTGATTGCTAACATGAAACGGATGTTGCTAACAGACACTTCAATTGATTATCACTATGGCTCCTAACTCCTACATGAAACATCCAACAGCCTCAGATTCCAGCCTCGGTGCACTACTGGCTACTAAGGCAGATGGCAAATGAATGCATCCACTTGCGGATCCTTCATCCAATGCAGACTGTGCATGATAATTGTTACATATTACAGCGCCAGACGTGGTCACTATAAATATACGCATAACCACACCACACAATCATGCAACCTCTGCAAAAATCAAACTCTAAATTCTAAAACCCAGCACAACATATTATCCATAACCGAATTGTCATCCTCAAATCACATTCTAGACCAAATACTTACAATGTCAAACCATATCCTGAACGAAAACCTCACAATCTCAAACTGTACTGTGAACTCAACGCAGGTAGGATGCAATTGGAAGTTCTATAAGCAGTCAACTGCAGAAATATATCCAAGCAAAGCCACAGCTATTTGAGATCGCAGCCGATCTACCACGCCACACAAAACCGACACTTCAATGTAACAACAATGGGATCGAAACCAATAATAGAAGATTATACCAAGCATGGTAATGGAATTATGAGGAGGGTGGTGATTCGAAGTTCCGTACCACCAAAACTCCTCGACGGTGTCAAAGGAGAAGACCTTGCCGAGGGAGGTGCCCTAGGCGGTGCCCTGCTTGGGCTTCAATTGGTCGTCGAACTAGAATGCCCATTGCCGCTGTAGCTTGCGCGGCGCCTTCATTGCGCCCTCCGCCACCTCGCCCTCCGTCATCGCTCGCTGTTGCTTCAATTCGTCTTTCAAGAGGGAATTGAGGAGACGCGGTCTTCTCTTTCGTACCCCCCAACTAAAATTGAGCCCATGCGCCTATCTCCCAGCATGAGCACAGTAATGGACAGATCACAACAACTTCAATCGTAGGAACAAGAAGCATAATAAAAAGGGATTTCCTTCTAGATCTACCAATTATGCCCAAAAAAATCTGACAACCAGATCTACCAACTACAAACATCAATCGAATTACATTGCCAAAAAATTTGAAGTAGAGAGGGGGATTTGGGTTCCATACCTTTGGTTCCTGCAGTGAACTCACACCAAGTTGAGGGACAGGAGGAAGACCAACATCGGGTGGCTGAACGAGGGCTGTGAAAAGGGGAACGACCAGCAAGGTTAGGCTTAAGGGCGGCGGAGGAGGTTAGGGTTAAGAGCAGCGGCGGTTGCTGACCTCAACAGAAGGAGAGAAGGCCGGGGAGGTCGCCAGAGTTCGCGGCAGTCGTTGTGGTCGCCGACCTCGCTCCATCCATGCACCGCCCGTGATCGAGCTCTCCCAGCCTCCCACCCGTTCTGTTGCTCGTGGAGGAAGGAATGAGATGGCGCTCGTGGGGAAGAAGGAGGTAGGGGCAGCGGTGAAGAAGGAGGTGGGGGTAGCCGAACCGCCGGGGAGGAGAACGAAGGACTGCCTATCGACTACAGCGGTAGAGGGAGGGAGGACCGAAGCAAGGAGGAGGAAAATGATGGGGAGGCGCATTCGGCCGAAACACACGGTCCCCTTCTCTTTCTGTGTGCAACCATGTGTGGCGAGTAGAGCCAGCGCCAGGTGCTAGCACACGCCGACCCAGCAGCAAGGGCGATCAGATGGCGCGGAGACAAGCGCATCCAGATCGGATGGCCAGAGAAAAAAGTCAGACGTGGTCACTCTCATCGCGCCCCATTCTAGCCTCCTTTTATATAAAAGGATTTGAGACTAAATAGGATACGAGGCAAGCAGACCAACACAGATTAACATGACACTAATAATATATAGCATAATGGAAACATGACACGAGAGGCAGTAAAAGTCCGGATAACCATGCTCCAAGCAAGATATCAGTCGGAAGCTCTACAGCTCAGCATCTCATCCGTTACACGTAAAAACACAGTGCTCTATATATAAGAACAACAATGTACTTCAAAATTTTCTTCTGTGTTGTCTTTGCATCAACTGTTAGCTTATTAATTATACCTTCTCTCATGGTGCCAATTACCAGAGGTTATAAATTGATATTTTTTTAGTAAATAAAAATAGCAGAATGGCCATGCGGTACTCCTGCCTCCATGGTCAGAGGTGATGTGTCTAATTTCATTGCACTGAAGCCATAATTATCAAAAACTCAATACCAAACATCAGACTAGATTAGAATGTGCTCAGCGACACGTGGGTACGTAGTTGCTGCTCTCCTGGACCTCATGCATGGTTTCCTGAATTTTTTGCAGATACGGCGCTTTTGCGTCACGTATTTGCTGATCTGATCATGGCGATGAAGTATTTACAGATTTGACACCGCTGGCACACGACCACCATGCGGCAACGCCGAATTTCACGGCACCTAGCATTGGGGCACATCCACTGTGCAACAATGCCGACGCAGCCAACACGTGCCCGCCACCCCCGCCACCTCAGCCGCTGGCGCATGGTGGCCATGCGCCAGCCCCCTTGGCGCATGCCCACCATGCGCCAGCCATTTAGTGTAGGTAATTATTGTAGGTTAATTAGGTTAGTTAATTGGTTAGGCTAGTTAGTTTTAGTCTGAAATATGGAGGAATTTTAAAATATAGCAAATAGGTCCAAAAAATTATGAAATTTTTTGTGGAGCCTCCTGACACCGTGTACTTACTTGTGTAAATTTTCTATAATTTTATTCGTTCAGAATTATTATCGCTATTTCGTATAAGTGTCCTGTTCGTATGAGCCTTCCCCTTCCCCTTGTTGCCGGACTCTCCGCGTCGGGCTGGTATGTCGAAGTCATCCATGTCCTGCGATTCCATGATGTAAGTGCACCATATAATGAAAAACGTAACAAGGGTGTAAATTATTCATAACTCACGTCGTCAATATGGATTACGCCTGGGCAACCGGATACGCTATGGCGGCCGAGATCAGCCGCATGAGCCTTTCCATTCCCCTTGTCATGGGACTCTCCACGTTGGGCTGGTATGTCGAAGTCGTCCATGTCCTACGATTCTATGATGTAAGTGCACTGTACAGTGAAAAACGTAATAAAGATATAAATTCTTCATAACTCACGTCGTCGACATGGATTACGCCTGGGCGAGTACTGGGCTCCTTCAGTGTCTCCTCAACAGGGTCCGGTACGTAAGGTTTCCACTGCACGAAGGTCTTAGCCCGCATCGAGTAGTTCAGCATGTACTTCTGCTCGACGAATGCCCTATCATACATCTCTGGGCCGTCGATCCACTAGAAGAAGTGGCAACACATCTCGGGCTACCATTACGTGGGGATGAAGTTAAAAATTTAAGGAATTCAATGTAGAGAGAGGAATATTGATGCGTGGGAAAGAAATGCTTACGGGGTGTTCCCGCATGTGTAGTACGCCTGGGCGGCGGTGTCTGGGTGTGTGGACTGAATAATCTCCGCCGGCTCAACACACACACATTGTGGGATCAGAAAACGTGGTGGTACTCGAGCATCTTTCATTGAAAAATCTGGGTATTGTAGATGTTTCCGTTTCTGTGCAAGCCACTTGCACTTCTGTAACACCCTCGCGTAGAAGTTTGCCGAAGAGTCCATAGCTGGATATCGTAGAATTTTGCGACGTACATAACAAACAAGGTGGAAAAACATTACATTACGATACTGAATGACGACCAGACGAGCTGTGCTGGCGAGAGCGAATGCGAGGTAGACGAAGGGCACTAACGAGTGGGGCCCACTCGTCAGCGAGAAGGAGCAGCACGCGTGGGCGTGGGCTGGAGCTGGGAAGGAATTTGGGCCGGCTCAAATGCGGCCCAAGAGGGTGAGCAGGAATTCAAAAACAGTTTTCGAATTTCCAAAACTGGCTGAGTATTTGCTGAATTTTTGTACTAAGAAAACAGAGCCAAAAATTAATGAAAATTGGTGTGAGGGTTTGTGAGCAAGTATAGTTTCTTGTGTAAATATTTTAGGATTTTATCTACTCTGAGTCTTTCTCGAAAAATCTAACAATTTGTTGTTTGCATGTATTTCCATTGTTTGATTTATATAAGAAGTTCAAAAATCATGCAAAAGTTGTTTTCCACACATTATGGATTCAAAAACATTCTCCCACTTATTTTCATTCTATTTTCCAAAGATGGGGATTTTTGGGATGTTGCAAACCCTTTACCTCAAGGGTTTAAAATTGAGTTTAGATTTAAAATTTTGAAGTGCAGTGCAATACTCCATAGGCTCTCTCCTCAAATTGTTTGGGAATTTTTCATGTTGATTTGATGCTTAAACCAATGTTGTTTGCATGCAGGTTTGCTCCAAGTGACAATTTGATTCGACTCCGAGATACATGTATGTAACCACTCCCCAAAAAATGGTGACCATGTAAAGGTTGGAAATGGTAGTTTGATGACATGAGTGGTCGATGACCACGAGATTGGTGATTAGTTGTGTTACGTGTAAAAGGAGATAGAACCAGTCTTGATTAGACTTTTACTCACAAGTACATCGTTTGAATTACATCTGATATATCGCCTTCTGCCAGCTCTCCCATTTTTGCATTCGTGGTATCGTGCAAGCGACAATTTGATTCGAGTCCGAGATAAATCTATATAACCACTCCCCAAAAAAAATGAAAGAGTGCTGGGAAAGTCTTCTTCTTAGCAAGGTCTGCAGAAGCACCAAGAACGACAATGGACAAGCAATCAGACTCTGCAGAAAAGTCTAGGTCCTTCTGATTTGACAAAGAACGAAAGCTATTCCGCGCCGATGATGGGAAAGATCCACACGATCCTCCTGACATGATAAACTGTATGGTTTTTTTCGTCCTTCAGAGATCAACCTAAGAATATTGCAAAGGTACAATTAATCACGAAATGTATCAGCTGTTCAAATAAATAACTTAAGATCTAGTCATTAAAATTTGAGCGAAAAATTGAAAAGTGGCGCCCTTAAAGACCACAATGTGCCAATAGAACTTAATCTTCCTAACAAGATGCCATGATCTTTTCCAGATTTCTCAACGGGTCTCCTGCAATGTATATAAACAATGTCAGAATCAAATCGGTTGTATCCCTATGTTTCAGTTTTGGGTAAAAGAGAATGTGTATGCCTTTTATCTGGCTAGTAAATGTACTTTGATTTCCAGCTATCCTATGATCCTTCTACATAGAAATTCGTCTCTCCCAGAGTCCAGTCAAGCAAAGTAGGAGAATTATCTTTTGAGAAATGAGCCTAACTGCTACTCGGTCGTCCAAACATATAAACGCAATCCACAACGTCAGATTAGTTAGTAGTGCATATATAGATATTAAAAGGAAACGTGAAAAGGTTGATACAAGATAATCGCAATATTTAACCAGCACGTCCTAGCAGCCAGACCATTTCAATGTAGCTGACGTCCCTTCTACTTGACTTGTTCTGTTGTTCACAAGTTCACACCACCGCACGCAGCGGCTATATAAGCACATCCATCACCTCCATGGCCAAAGCATCACACAAGCACCTTCAAGAGAAACATCAATAAGAAGAGCAGAAAACCTCGTTAAAACAAAGATGGCCTCCTCCTCCTCCTTCCTTCTCCTGGCTGCTCTTCTTGCGTTGGTCTCATGGCAGGCCATCGCCTCCGATCCGAGCCCTCTCCAAGACTTCTGCGTCGCCGACAAGTACTCCCCAGGTACACATATATGTACTTGATTTCGGTCATGTTCTTCTATCCTATCACTGATCGCATATGAAATTCTGCTTTCTGACACATGCAATACATACGTGCATGCTGACATAACTTTATGGAGTACTAAGTGCAAATGTTGCTTCTTGGATGCATGCAGTGCGTGTCAATGGATTTGTTTGCAAGGACCCAATGGCGGTGAACGCGGATGACTTCTTCAAGGATGCCAACCTCGACAAGCCTAGGGACACGATGGCCAGCAAGGTTGGGTCCAACGTTACCTTGATCAACGTGATGCAGATCGCAGGCCTCAACACCCTCGGCATCTCAATAGCACGCATCGACTACGCACCCTTAGGTGAGAACCCACCGCACACCCACCCACGCGCCACCGAGATCCTCACGGTGCTTGAAGGTACACTCTACGTCGGCTTTGTCACATCCAACCTTGCTGGTCAAAACCCAAACAAGCTCTTCTCCAAGGTGCTCAACAAGGGCGACGTGTTCGTGTTCCCCGTGGGGCTCATCCACTTCCAATTCAACCCTAACCCCCACGTGCCTGCGGTTGCAATTGCTGCACTTAGCAGCCAAAACCCTGGGGTCATCACCATTGCCAACGCTGTGTTCGGGTCAAAGCCACCGATCTCAGACGATGTTTTGGCCAAGGCGTTTCAGGTGGAAAAGAAGACAATAGACTGGCTCCAGGCCCAATTCTGGGAGAACAACCACTACTAATTTCTATTTATAAGCTACAAAATGGCGTGTATTTCCATGCTGCTTAAGCATGCATGTGAGCTGATGTTGTATGCTATTGTTGTATGTTTTGCTATCCCATAATAAAGGAACACTGCGTGCCCTTTTGCCCTTGTTCGGAAAAAAAGTTGATAATGTTCGTGTAAAAGTCTGTTGATGACCGATGTGATGGTAGGTACAATATATCAAGAAAGTAGTATATATTGGAATCTCGTGGAGTGCAACGAATGACAGCGAAAATGCAACCTCAGTAAAAAGAAAAAAATAGTTTGTGAAGCCAACCACAATTAATTCTTTTAAGCACAACACTAACAAGTCTTAGAATCCTTTAGGACACTCCTCTATCCATGTCATAAGTATTTGAGACTAAATAGGATACGAGAATCCACCGTGTGCATGTATTGTTCTACGGTTAAATTAGTATTGATGTATTTAATTATTCTCCCCATTTCCGAATAGATGTTATTCTAGATTTTGCACAATAACCAAGTCGTATATACGAAAGACCATCTTGCCCTCCTTTATTTGGTCACTTATTGCTCTTGGATGTTGTTTGTGCTCTAGTCTGTAGTAGTAAATGACCATGGAAATAGAAATAAGAGGGGTGTGCAGAGAAAACAAATTCTGAAAAATTGCCTTCGAAGTGTAGAATGACATGTATTGAGGAACAAACTTTGAAAGCTAGAATGATATGTCTTTGGGAACGGATGGAGTAGAAGGATGGAACTACTATGAGAGGCCGCCATTACCGCATCCAAGGAAAACTTTTCTGCTTTCTGAGGCTATCGTGTAGCAATGAGGTGAAGATGGCCGGGGTGGCCATTTGATTAACCCACAAGAAAAGCCTGTCGCACATTGTTGGACCCAAAGACAGCGAACTGCTCATAAATGTGAATCGCCACATAGGCAGAAACACACCTCCACCCTGGCACAGAGCTTAACTTACTACCTGAATAGTCAATGTCGAGACTCTATAACTTACTAAGTTAGGCATGTCCCATACCAGGCATGTGGTCGTACAGTTGCGGCTCAGTTCAATGGCGCACAAAGTTAAGTCCTTAATTGACCAAGGCAAGACTTTCAATTTCTAACTAAGCAATCATTCTTTTCAAATCCCAAGCACTGGGCTCCACCATATCACAAAGTTTCCACCACTTGCCTCAGTCTAAATTCTTTCTGACCCTGTTGGTTAAGTGCAACACATGCCATCAACGAGTTATAGCACACAGCGCACATAGTTTTATCACCAAGTTCCATAGTCACTTAGTCAAATTCATATTTGCAACTCACATGAAATGATGACTCGTTGGATGACTAAGCAATCTACTTGTATCTAACCAACCCGAATTAGTGCTACGATAATACTAACTAAGTAATAACCAATCTAGGGTGACAAAAGATCATGACATAACAATATACAACGTGGATATAAACAATTAGGATAATAACTAATCCCAAAAGCATTTAAATAAATACTTAAAGTAAATGCATTAATTTGAATCAAAGTAATTTTAAAAATTAGGTTCAATATGATCAAAGGTACAACTTGCCTTGGATTAGATCCTGGTACTTGTCTTGGTCTTGGTGAACTCCTTCTTCTTCAAAACTCCCCGAAGAATCAGCGTCTACTTGCAAACGAAGAAAATAAACAAATTAAATAAATAACAGAGATAAAACCAAACTCCAAAAATTAAATAAAAATCACCGTAAAATAGAGCTCGAATTTAGAAATTTGAATGGGCTCAATCGGAGTTCAGATGAAGAAGATATAGCTTTTGGAAGATCTAAATCTAAACAAAAAAAAACCTAAATTGGAATTTCTGGAATTCCCGATTTATTCTTCTGCTGGAAAAATCGGTTAATGATGTCAGCTCACGTCAGCAAGGGAGTTCGGTTGAAAAGAAAAAGAAAAAGAAAATAAAAATCCTTCTCACATGTGGGACTCACACATCATTGAGATGGCTCACAGTGGATTGGATCCGCCGAGCTTTGGATCTGGGGGTGGGTGGACTGGACACGTGTGTGTGCACGTGGCGATGATGTAGATGACACACGAACGCAAGTGCTGAGGTGGCTGATGAAGTGGCGTGCCACGTCAGCTCGATGGCGACCAAGGCTCTGGACCCGATGACTCCGGCGAACGGCGGTGATTCACTAGCGGTGAGTGGTACCAGTGGGTAGAGAAGACTATTGTGAACCTAATGAGGTACTCACAGTGGTTGGGGGTGATCGAGGTGGCCAGTGGCGAGCTTTTGGTGGCGGAGAAGATTGGTGTTGTCAGAATTGGGCTCCAGTGAGATACTAGCGACGGGGAAGGGCACTAGAGGGAGCTCTGGTGACGGCAGACTCAAAGGTGTAGTCGACGTCGATTGGGGGGGGCGCTTCGACGGCGGCGCAATTCAAAAACGAAAAGCTACAACGAAAAACCCTAAATCTCCGATTGCGGCGGCACTAGGGTTCTAGAGGTGGAATTGACTAGGGGTTCGGGATGCGGGGGCAAGGGCAATCCTAGGGGTCCTATTTATAGGGCTCGGGCATGGCTAGGATGGCGTATTGGCGGTGGAGACCTAAACGAGTCCAAGATGAATACGAGCGAATCTCGGAGATGGAAGGTGATACGAGATATGATTTTGTTGGATTTGAACACGGAGGGATTCTCTTGGTTGGAAACGACTTTGTCGGACGGAGCTCTGAGACACGTCAATGGCGGCAACGAGCAATGCTCACGTGGAGGCGATGACGAGGTAGGGGACGACGAGGTGGGGCCCACCGGTCGCATGCGCTGGGCTGCGTGAGTGGAAAGAGCGAGCGGGCTAGTTCGGAGGGAATGAGAAATGGGCCACAATCAAAGAGATTTGGCCTAAAGCATTAACTGAATTTTTAATTAGATTTTCCTTTTTAGATAATAAAGTAAATCCAATTGGCAAATAGAAAATAACAAATGAACTCAGAAAAGTTCTAGAAAAATCTAGAAAATATATCCAAGCATATAGAACCCAAATAAAATAGTTTTGATAATTGTTGATGTTGCCAATAATCATATTAAATTGTTTTGATATTGAAAGTCCATGTTAAGCTTGATTTAAAATCAAATAAAATTCAAGGGTGAATTTTCCAAAGACTAGACTACTCAAAGGAGTTTTTGAAGCTCAAAAAATTGGGTTGTTACATCCCTACACGACGGAGCTTCTCCCGCGATTGCGAAGACAGCAGCTCCCCGCTCGACAAAACTCCTTGGCGTCTCGGCGTTGTCACCCCCGAGCCCACCTTCGGTGCTGGTCACCCTTGGGTGGCGCGTCAACCAGTAACCGGGGGAGCTAGATCTAGATTTGGCCTTCAGGGAGTACACCGGCTACCTGTGAGCTCCGGAGGGGGACGCACCGCACCGCAATTCCAGGGGACCGCCGGAGGCTCGCCGCCAGCAGCGCTCCCTTAGCTAGAACTGGAAGAGAGATGGGGGAGGGAGAGGGCTGGGGGAGGAACGAGGAGGAGGGGAAGCTCGGGAGGGGGGATCGGGGGCCGCCGCTGGTTTGGCGGGGGGTCTCTCTCGGGGACCGTGGCGTCGCCTCCTAGGTCGCCCAAGACAAGCGACAAAGGAGCATTTTTTTTGTTATCGATTTGATGGATTGACTAAATTTCCACTATATCATTAATTGATTTAGCTCTTATTGTCAATCCAGAACTTAGCACGTTGGACCAAAACAGCGACTAGAGGGGGTGTGTGAATAGGAGACCACTCGTTTTCTCACTAGTATTCAACTTTCTTTTCACTCCAATAACTACAAAAGCTATTTGGACAAGTCTTCTTCTCCACCTGGAAAGCCTTGGCTAGAACATCATCCGAGATTGGTGGCTTTGAGCCAAATATTTGTGTCGGCAATGGTGATCACACCAGGGTTTTAGCTACTACATGCGTTGATGACAACTAGGGAAAACAATACCGGTAAGAAAATTTTATTGAAGGATAGCGATACAACCGGTTTTCGCCGGTTACCGTGTTCACGTCTTTCGTCTCCTTGCAAGCAAATCCATTTACACGAGTACTTGGCATCACTGAACTGGTCTTGATTAAACTCTTACAGTAGTTGATTAACTCACAAGGAAAGCATTTGAATTGCCTCTGTGACTAGCAAGCCTTTTACTAGTTCTCCTTTGCGTGGTACCATGCTTTGCGTTGATGGCTTCGTGCAAGTAACCATCATTTAGTCCGAATACTGTTTACCCCCAACAAAACGGTGACCAAGTAAAGGATGGAAATGTCGCTGTTAGATAACTACATTGATCCGATGAAATTAGATTTTCGCTTAATTGGCTTGTGATGTCCTAGACCTTGTCATCTCTAGTCGTAATCAGTGCGCACTCTCGCACGTATGTGTATGAAAAGGTGCTTGCATGGCCCGATTGATGTCCCTTTCTTTTTCTCGATTCACACCACTAAATCGGGATCAATGTTAGAGCACGAGCACATACATGAAATCATCAAAATTAATACTCGGTCACACACACACACACACACACACACATATATATATATATATATATATATATATATATATATATATATATATATATATATATATATATATATATATGAAAATGGTATGGTACTCTTGGGAGTACGTGCTCCAACTTCTCATATACCATTTAAATCGTATGATGATACCCTTTATCTATTTGAGCATACTCCAATAATGATTAAAGATACCCCAAAATGAGTTTCATGAAAAATTTCATTAAAGTCTACTTTTTATATCAAATTTATGTTTATACTTCACTTATATATGAAAAATGGTATATAATAAAAAACAAAGAGCTCCAATGAAATTTTTTCAATCAAATCGCATTAGAGTATATTATAATTGATATTTAAGTATACTTGAAAGTGACAAATAAGTATAATATATGCGTTTAAGTGGTATATTGGAATTGGGAGTACATCTCCCAGGAGTACAAAACAGGCATCATATATATATATATATATATCCTCATTTAATCATTTATCTATAATTCACATTATTGATAATAATAACGTCATATAACTCTTGAGTATACCCCTTAATATTCATAAGGGAGAAGCTCGAGGTCGTAAGTTCTCCTACGACCACCCTGTAGTCGCGGGTCTTTCTATGACTACCCCATAGTCGTAAGCCCTACTATGACTATCCCGTGATCGTAAGCTCTACTATGATCGATCTGTGATCGTAGGCTCTCCTACGACCACCACCTGGTCGTAAGCCCTTCTACGACCAGTCCTTAGTCAACAAGACTCACAGACATGTGGGCCTAGTCGATCAGGGAATCTTATGTACCGTATCCAAGGATATGAGCAATCAATTACGCTGTTATTCCCTGGAATAACAGCACGATTTAACTCCTTCTTATGATGGTAATTGCCTGGCGACTTGGGGACGTTACAACCTCCGTAATAACCTCCGGTAACAGCTCCACGATCTGGTGCGTTAATGTAACCTTTCTACTGAAGATCCAACGGCACACCCCGGGGACGATATAAAAGGCAAGGATCATTAGGGCAAGGGAAGGGACCGAGAGAATATTAGAAGCACAATACTCTAGTCTCCGATTCCATCTTGTAATCTAGCATACTCAATACATACACACAGGAGTAGGGTTGTTATTCTCCAAGGAGAAGGCCCGAACCTGTATAAAAATCCCCGTGTCTCCATCTCTGTGTGATTTTGAGCCTAGAGGAACCCCTGAATCAAACAATCTTTACGTAAGTTCGGTCCTAAAACACCGACAGTTGGCGCCAACCGTGGGGATCTTCGAGTCATCAAATTTCCTTCGTCTGTCCAATTCTCATGCTCTCATGGAAGGAGAGAGGAACGAGGAGAATTGGTTCAACTTGGCCGATTATGCAGATATCGACATGGATGCCGGTTTCGACTATGAGCCGAGTGATGCCTCCTCTGATGGTGATGTCGCCCCTAGAGATCTTTCTCCAGGAGACTTTACCACCGATGGAGTTGAGGAGGGATCGTTATCCCCCACAACTATATGTACAAATGGGGAACCAGCTTCCTCAGAGGGCGAGGGTCAATCCGGCCACAATGAGGGCTGTCCCAAGGCAGACTCAGGGCAAGGTGGGGGTTCCCTATCCAAATGTCCAAGTCCACCTGAGACAGTCTGACCTGGCACGACAACTCTTGGAAGTCGTAATTCCGGATCTTCATCAGCATCTGGTGATTCTCTCTCTCCGGTTGGCCCAGCCAAGGATGCAATCGAACATGCTCTTCTTGCGAGTTCGACCATCCCAACGTAGGACTCACTTGCCGACAGAGACGGTTATAACCCGGAATTCCCCTTCCTGGAGGGGTTTGCTCCAAGTCGCCAGATGATGTCATTCGACGACTCCTCAAGCGAGGAGGCCTCTAGCGCAAGTTGAGATCATCAACGGGAGGTCTTCGTCCTTCCCTCAGATAGCAATAACTCTCATAGAGACAGGGCTGAGGACGCTCTCCCCAAAGATCACACCCTACAACCGCTCGTCGTAATGACAAAGACACCTCCAACAATGACCAGAGTCAATACTCTGATGAGCGTGCGGGAAATTCTCGAGATCATCGTACTTCACTAAGGCAAGCTCAAGAATCAGGTATGGATGATTTGAAGCAAACCGACGGAAACGAGTCGTAGCTCAGAGAAAATTGCCTAGGAGCACTCAATACCAGTCAGAAGAAGCTCATGAACTTCAACATATCAACGACCTGCTCGAGAACCCATCTCGAGAACTTGCCCAAGCACCCGGCTACGACCTCTTTGCTGAAGAGATCACACGAAGGCTGCGGAGTACGATGAGCAAGCTCGAACGACCCCACCGACATCATTCTGAAAGTCGTAGCAGTACGACTCCATCAGCTTCCAATCGTTCAAATAACTCACCGCATAGGGATCGCCGCACGATGCATCGCTCCCCAAACCGAAAAAGAGTTCCTCGAATGCCTGACGATCACAAAGCTCCTAGGAGAGGTGATTATTCACCGCTCCGACCCAGAGGTCTGCAACAGCAGACAGAATACGAGGAGTATTACCCTCATAGGATTGAGACTTACCATAAGTCAGGTTCACCCCTCGCTGGGTATCGTCGAATATGATCACCCGGCGACATCAACCCTCTTTTCTACAAAGAAGGTGTTACGACATAATTACCGGATGTCAGGCATCCTCTCCTAACCTCCGAGCAATTCACTGGCCGCCGCGGTTTTGACCAGGGAACATGGAGAAATTTGATGGGTCTCAAAATCCCATCGAATTCCTTTAGATCTACACGACCACTGTCCGAGCAGCAGGAGGAGGAGAGCGCGTCATGGCGAATTACCTTCCGACTGTGCTCGAAGGGTCTGCTCGATCATGGTTATTAAACCAACCTGTTGAGTGGATCTACTCGTGGCAACATCTCTGCGATCTATTGTTGGCCAATTTCCAGGGCACCTATCATCGCCCCGGAAAGGAGGACGACCTACACCGGATGCGACAAAACGACGATGAAACACTACACCAATTCATTAGGCGTTTTAGTCAGATTCACAATTCGATTCCTAAGGTTTCTAACTCATCTGTTATCAGAGCCTTCAAGCAGGGAGTCTGCAGTAGAAGGATCACGGAGGACATCGCTTTGAATTATCCTGCTATTGTCGCTGAACTCTTTGAGATGGATGACCAGTACGCGATTGCCGATGAAGCAGTCAAATGGACCAAAATCATCGACCGAGATGACCAGCACCCTCAAGAGACTAGCGAAGGTGGCAAGAAGAAGGATAAGAAGGCCAAGAAATCCAAGAACAAGGCAAAGGGCCAAAAGCCTCAAGCCAATGCTTCTAAAGAGGTCCTGGCTGTAAGCGATAAGGAGCCACGAACTGCTAAACAATACGCTGATCGAGGCAAAGGTAAGCGCCCCGAACGGAAGAATGACAAGCCTAGGTGGTGCCCTTTGCATAAAAAGGAAGGACATGACCTTCGCAACTGCCGAGTTTTCCAGTGAAAACTCGAAGACTACTACAACGACAAAGGGCCACTTCCTACCCTCGAGGAAGTAGGGCAAGCCAGTGGTCGTACACAGTCAAACGACAACGAGGACATGCCGTTTCAAGATCCCGAGCACACCATTGAGCACATCTTTGGGGGATCATCGGCGTATGAGTCAAGACGATAGCTTAAAGCAGTCGAACGCAAGGTAAACTCCATTGACTCCCCTCTTGTCAATAATGTACCGAAGTGGTCGGAGGTCACCATCTCTTTCGAGAAGGTTGACTGCCCGATCCCTTCGACTCGACCAGGTCGTTATCCGATCGTGGTCGAACCCACCATCAACAACTGTCGAGTAAATTGATTATTGATTCATGGTGGGAGCTCGTTAAACATTTTGTTGACGAATACCCTGGACGAGATGCAAGTACCTAGGACCAAGGTAAGACCAGTAAGATATTCATTTCATGGTATTATACCGGGGTCTTCGGCCAAACCTATTGGTCAAGTTTCTCTTCCTTTAACATTTAGTACACCAAGTAATTTCAGGATGGAGAAGATCTCCTTTGATGTGGTCGATTTCGATACGATGTATAACGCCATACTCAGACGACCAGCTTTGGCAAAATTCTTAATGGCAACTCATTATGGGTATCAATGTCTTAAGATGCCAGGTCCCAAAGGAGTAATCACAATTCATTGTGATAAGAAGATGGCGCACACGTGTGACCGTCGATCCCTCGAGATGGTGGGTCAGAGACCAGCTCAGGAAGAAAAGGGCAACCTTTGACCAAGAGCTCGAAGCCTAAAGCTGTGCCCAAGCCGAACGACCAAGTCAAAGAGGTTCCTCTGGATCAGGAGGAACCTTCAAAAACTGTTCGCATCGGGGATACTTCCGACCCCAAATAGGAAGACGCCCTCATCACTTTATTTCGAGCAAACGCAGATGTCTTCGCGTGGCAAGCATCCGACATACCCGGAGTCCCCAGGGAAGTGATTGAGCACAGACTAGCTCTACGGCCTAACAAGGTACCCATAAAACAAAAATTACGGAGATTTACCCTTGATCAACGAGATGCTATAAGGTCAGAATTGGACAAGCTACTTAAAGCAGGCTTTTTAAGAGAAGTCAACCACCCGGAGTGGTTGGCCAACCCTGTAATGGTTAGGAAGTCTAATGGCAAGTGGCGAATGTGCATAGACTTCACTGATCTTAATAAAGCTTGTCCAAAAGATGATTTCCCTTACCTCGTATCGATTAGTTGGTTGACTCTACTGCTGGTTGTGAAACATTAAGTTTTCTAGATGCATATTCTGGCTACCATCAGATTAATATGTGTCTAGAAGATGAACAAAAGACCGTATTTATTACTCCATTTGGTATATTTTGCTATGTCAAAATGCCATTTGGTCTAAAAAATGCTGGCGCTTGTTTTCAACACTTGATGCAATCGACTTTTTCACCTCAGCTAGGCCAAAATTTGGAAGCCTATGTTGACGATCTAGTCATAAAAAGCATCAAACGGCTTGATCATGTTTCGGACTTGCACGAGACGTTCGACAACCTCAGAAAACACTGCTTGAAACTCAATCCTGAGAAGTGTGTGTTTGGAGTCTCTTCGGAAAAATTGCTTAGATTCCTGGTCTCTGTACGAGGGATTGAAGCAAATCCCAAAAAGATAAAAGCCATTGTTCCAATGTGCTCTCCAACCACGAAGAAAGAAGTCCAAAAGCTCACAGGGTGTATGGCGGCTTTAAGTCATTTCATAGCACGACTAGGAAAGAAAGGACCACCTTTCTTCAAACTTCTAAGGAAGCACAAGGGTTTCGAGTGGTCAGAAGAGGCAAACACTGCCTTCGAGGATGTCAAGAGATATCTTACGAGTGCTCCTGTTCTGGTTTCCCCGAAACTAGAAGAGATGCTCTTACTTTATCTAGCTGCCACGCCACAGGCAGTGAGCGCAGTACTAGTCGTAGAACATGAAAACGTTCAACGACCAGTGTACTACATAAGTGAAGTTTTGCACAGACCTAAGGAGCGTTACCCTTAGGTCCAAAAGCTTCTCTATGCCCTCCACATGTCCTCGAGGAAACTACATCATTATTTTCAGGCACACAAGATAATTATGCCGTTTGAGTTTCCCTTGGGAGTGATCCTCTAGAATAGGGAAGCAACGAGACGCATGTCTAAATGGTCGGTAGAACTTAGGGAGTTCGACCTCCATTTCGTGTCCTGAACGGCCATTAAATCCCAGATCTTGGCAGACTTTGTCGCCGAATGGACAAATCCTGAACCTGTTCAGGATCCCCAGTACGATACCCACGATAAGTGGATGATGTACTTTGACGGGTCACTTACTTTAAGTGGTTCAGGGGCTAGGGTGGTCCTAGAATCTCCTAACGGAGAGACCTTAAAGTATGCCATACAGTTAAAATTTCAGGCCACTAACAACGTGGCAGAATACGAAGGTTTACTAGCCAGCATACGAGTTGTGAAAGTGCTCGCAATTCGACGACTACTCGTGAGAGGAGACTCTCAACTAGTCATGAATCAGGTTGGAAAAGAGTACCAGTGCTCTAACCCGACCATGTCTTGGTACTTATCGGAGGTTTGAAAGCTTGAAAAGCATTTTTTTCGGTTTCGACGTACAATTCATCCCTCGAAAGGATAATTTTCTCGCAGACCAACTTGCTCGAATAGCTTCTTCCCGATCAAAAGTACCAAAAGGAGTCTTCTTGGAGCAACTCCAGAAGCTGTCTCTAGTGGAAACACCAGAGACATCTCCTATTGAGAAAGCCTCTCTAGAAAATGAGGATACTTGGATGGATCCCATCTACAAGTATCTTCGGACGGGTTCCGTACCCGATGACAATCTCGAAGCAGATCGTTTATCCCAAAAGGCCAAAATGTATACTTTGGTCGAAGGAATCCTCTATAAACGAAGCACTCAAGGGGTACTCATATGATGCATACCGCAGAGAGAAGGACTAAACCTCCTTCATGATATACATGGGGGCATCTGTGGAACTCATGCTTCCTACAGAACGTTGGTCGGAAAAGCCTTTTGACAAGGATTTTACTGGCCAACAGCCCTCTACGATGCCAAAGAGTTGGTTAAGAAATGTGTACAATGCCAGTTTCATAGCAAGCAAATACACCAACCAGCTCAGGCATTACAAACAATCCCTCTATCTTGGCCTTTTGTGCCCTGGGGTGTCGATATCCTAGGACCGTTCCCAAGGGCTCTAGGAGGCTTCGAGTTCTTTTTTGAGGCTATTGATACGTTCACAAAATGGATCGAAGCCGAACTTGTGACTAGGATAACAACGGAAGCCGCAAAATGGTTCATGATGATAAGCGTGATTACTCAGTTTGGAGTCCCAAGTCGAATAATCACAGATAATGGTAAACAATTTTCAAGCTCAAAATTTTAGGAATTTTGCGACGAGATGGGTACCAAGCTCTGTTACGCCTCTGTCGCCCATCCCCAAAGCAATGAGGCAGTCGAACGAGCAAATGGCCAAATAATGCAGAGAATTAAAACTCAAGTCTTCGACCAGCTTGTTAAGCGCTCGGGGGCTTGGGTACAAGAATTACCCTCAGTATTATGGGCGTTAAGCGCTAGCTAGTCGAACAAAGTAAACACCTTTTTCCTAGTCTTGATCTTCGGGCCGTGCTTTCGCCAGAACTAAAGAACAGGTCTACAAGGGTAGAGAGTTTCAATGACTCAACCCAAGAATAACTTCGAGCGGATGACATTAACCTGCTCGAAGAGAAGAGAAATCAAGCCTTAATCCGTTCAGCAGTCTACCAGCAAACCCTGCGCAAATACTACGATCATAAGGTCCAACCTCGCAGCCTTGCTATATGTGACTTGGTATTGAGGAAAATTCAATCCCAGTCTAATCGGAACAAACTTTCCCCCAATTGGGAAGGTCCTTACATGGTGGTCGAAGTTATGCGTCCAGGCTCGGTACGACTGGCAATGGAAGACGGCCAGGTTCTCTCTAATTCTTGGAACATCGACTAGTTGCGCAAATTCTATGTGTAAGCGACCAACCATTCAATAAAACATCAGGTTCTTTCTATCTTTATTGTTTTTCTTTGAGTAGCGCTTTGACAATTCTTTCAACCATACCCTGGTCGAAGGTCCACCCTCGACCAGTTCCTAGTCGTGAACTCTTCCACAACAATACACTGGTCGTAAGACATCTACGACCAGTACCCAATTCATCTTTACAATGGTCGAAAGGATGATAACATCACCTAGTCGAAGCCTTTCCTCTCTGCACGTGGTCCCGCCCACTAGAAGGAACTTCCTAGAGTCGATTCGTTCCTCCCTTTTTGCTGCCAACACAAAGAGCTTTGGTTCAAAACATGGTCGAAATAATGTCAAGCCAACTCTTAGTACCTTAATTTATTTCTTCATTCATCTTTTTGAAAAATAAATTAAACCGAGTACACTTTCCAAATTTGCTCGACTACTTTCGATAAACTCGGTTTGTTTTAACTGGTCGGAGGAAGTTGCAACACCTAGTCGAAGACTTTCCTCTCTACACGTGGTCCTGCCCACCAGAAAGAACTTCCTAATGTCGTTCTGTTTCTAACTCTTGCTACCAAAGCAAATATACTAAGTGCACTTAGATAAGTTGGACAAATTTTTTGAGGAACTCCAGATGTTTATCTAACTCAAATTGACTGTTTTTTATTTGATTAATCTGGTCAAAGATGGTAACATCACCTAGTCGAAGCCTTTCCTCTCTGCACGTGGTCCTGCCCACTAGAAGGAACTTTCTAGTGTTGACTCGTTCCTACTCTTTCGATCAGTGCAAGATTATCGTGATAAAAAAAACTACAAGTTAGCTAAACCTCTCTCATTTTCAGAAAACTCATTTAACACTATTTACTCAGTTTATCTAAATAAACCAAGAAAATAGTAGGGGGCTAGGATAAAGTTATTAACTTGACTTCAATTCTTAGTCTTGTTCTTTTTTCCATTCATTATCTTATGAGTTACTAACTACTCGACAAGATGATTTTCAAGAAGAAGGAAGGATTATATATCAATATCAACAAAATTTTGTCCTTACAGGACTCAGGACTCTGGTACAGACTACTCTGGTGAAGGAGATCTTATCTGCATACCCTCCGTGACTGCCTCAGCGATCGGCTACAATGTTATCATTAACAGCTCTACCTCTACTTCAGGGCAGACGAAGTCGTCTATGATAGGCTGTAGGTTAAGGTTGGGATCACGTGCTTTTAGTTTTGCCAGGACAAATCTTATTCCCTTTTCGATCACATCCTTTATTGAATCGAATTTGTTAGCCTTTAAGGTAGTCACCAACTCTTGCAAAGTTCCGACTTGTTCGCCAATGGCACTCAAGTGGGCAGACAACGTGTCGTCACGAGGAGTAATCCCCTCAGCATGAAGCCCACCGAGTACATTGTTTAGGAGTGAAATATTGTCTTGAAGATTGATCTTCAAAGCCTTCATTTCGTCCTGATTGCGAGTCGAAGCCTCGCGAAGTCGTTTTACTTGTACTACTTGTTCTGAAAAGAATAAGACCAGTCAAATAAAATGACCTCGAGAGGAAAACACAACCGATCACAGGTAAAGATTTGCTTACCAACGAGTTGAGAATCTGACTTCTTGACTTCTTCAGCATGGGCGGCAGCGTCCTTGAGGTAACGCTGCTCCCACGTCTGGACCTCTTGGTCTTTGTCTGAAAGGGAATGAGATTCAGAGAAAGAAAAGAGGGTCGAAGGCAGTCTTAAGTTTAGCACTTGCCGACTAGTCGTCCCTGCAACTTTTGGTTCGCAGAGTTTGCCTCCTGAAGCTTCTTCCGGAGGTCTTCAATCTCCTCCCTTAGCTTCTTCGTCTCGGCTCTTTCATAGTCGAGAGAATCAACTAAGGTCTTCTCGTCACTCTTAAACCTGCAAAGGGAAAGGGTAGACGTCAGCATAGTTCTTGGTCGTAAGTTTTTCTACGACAATACCCTGGTCGTAAGTCCTCCTACGACTAGTACCCAGTCGTAAGATCTTCTATGACAAACCCCGCAAGTACTGCGTAAGTGGTCGAAACATAAAAGGCTATGAAAAGCGGTTACTTACCATTTCTCTGCCTGCTCACAGAGTTCCGCTTTCTCCTGTCGCAATTGGACAAGTTGCTTGTTGTATTCAACAACAGTAACAATTTTCTCCAAAGCTCTCGCATGAAGAAAGATAGTTAGAAGCGAGAAAAGGTATGAGTACAAATGCCGAACAGCAGGTACTTACATTCATCGCCCTTTGTGCAAACGAAGACACTACCCTTGTGGGATTCCTCAGTTCATCAACCTCTCGGACTCGGTCCCACCACACCTCTTCGAGACGCACGTCATCGAAGACATCCCCTCCACCGGGAATATTTTTGGGGTGAGGAACACGAGCACGAGGTCTAAGAGCAAAAGATCCCACAATTGAAGATGGCCCGAAGAACTCAGAGGCAAAGTTGGCATATTCTTCATCCTCTGATTCAGTAATGCCAGCTCCTCCTTGAGGACCTGGAGGAACGTCTGCGACAACCTCCTTTCCAGCGCGATGCCTTGATGCCTTCGTAGTATCAGACGCCACCTTTGCCTCGGTTTCTACGACCACTCCTGTGGACGTAGCTGCTTCCGACTCTACGACCACCCCTGTGGTCGTAGTCGCTTCTGACTCTACGACCACCCCAGTGGTCTTAGCCACAACAACTACGATGGCATCTTCCACCACTCGGACGGCGGACGACCCTTCGACCGCCGCCACTGTCGTTTCTTCACCTGCCGAAGAAACTGCAATGGGTTCCTTGGCAGGAATGTCCTTGATGATAAGAGGTGCTAAGCTAAGATCATAAAAAGGAAAACACGATCAGGTGGTAAAAAGCAAAAGGTAAATGTTGTCCTTACACTTTTGTCTCTTTTTACGTACCTCTAAGTGTCGGACCTTATCTTAACTTTGGAAATAACCCTTCCTAAGGAAGGTTTCTTCGACTTTTTCTCAACCACGTCTGGTTGAGACTCAAGTTGAGGAACGGCCACGACCACATCTGGTCGTAGGTCTTGATCGAGCATCATCGCTTCTTGGGCCCCTTGGCTCTCCGAGTGGTCGAGATCAGTCTCGACCACCTCAAGGACAGCATTACCCTAGACCACGGGTACTGCTGGTACAACAGTCTCCTTCACAAAAGACATTAAACTCTTCTAGTTCTCCTTTTCTAATCGCTTGATAAAACCACGAGAGGCAGAAACAACGAAGGTTTTATTGTCATAATAGAAGGGTACCTTGGTCTTGGGGGCTTTGGGTTTGAATACTTCAGCTATTTCTGCCGCAATTGTTTCCTCTGCAGCAATTATTTCCGCGGCAAGATTAGCCAAAGGTGCAGACAGAGTAGCAGAGCTCGAGCTTGCACCACCTTTATCAACAGCTTGCGCGAGCTTCCTCCTCTTGGTCTGAGGAGCATCTCCTTGCTCAACAGCAGGGCTCGAACTTGAGCATCCCTTGTCCGCGACTTTCATGAGTCGACGCCTCTTGGCAGGGGGAGAAACAAGTTGCTCTATTACAGCCGCACCAACGACCATCAGTTCAACTTCCTCGTCGTCCCGACGGTTCTCCATGCCTACTTTCTGTAGAAATCAGAAAGAGAGATATTTTAAAGTGGTCGTAAGTTCTTCTACGACTATTTACCATGTCATAAGCTTTCCTACGACAACCCCCTGGTCGTAAGTTCTTCTACGACCAGAACCTGATCGTAAGTTTTCCTATAATCAGTACCCAGTCATAAGTTCTTCCATGACTACAAAGTCCTAAAGATGAAATCAACTCTCAATTACCTTTAGGCGCTCCACCTTGTCTTCTAGGGACAGGACCGCCAGAATTTGGGGAGGCTCCACGTTTGAGGGCTGAGGCTTCTCACAGATGAGCTTGACCCGAGCGTCAATCTCTTCTTGTGAGAGGTCTGCAAGGATAAGAAAACTTTAAGTAAAGCCTAAATCAAAATCAACAGGAAAAAGGCTAAGCTTAAGGTTATCTTACCCTCCGAGTAATCCCTCG
This sequence comes from Phyllostachys edulis, assembly GCA_036346405.1. Lineage (NCBI taxonomy): Eukaryota > Viridiplantae > Streptophyta > Magnoliopsida > Poales > Poaceae > Phyllostachys > Phyllostachys edulis. Next base: position 57,348,856 of record CM070559.1, on the reverse strand, counting down.
TCGGGTCCGATGGCCCCAAGTACCTCCACATCTGGTGAGCCCTCTTCTTCAGAGGACTGATACGACGCATGATGAAATCCTTCACCACGTGCCATCCGGTAAGCCCCTCTTCCTTCAAGTCTGCAATAGCTCGAATGAAAGGGGCAATCCGGCCAAGATCCTTGGGAATCGAATCCCAAGCGGGAACCTTCTCGGTAGGTTTCTCAGCAAAGGAGAGGCTGTCCTCGTTGGTGATCTCCTAATAGAACCACCTCTTCTTCCACCCCGGCCACGACGACCGGGTAAACATCTGAATGTACTCCTTCGACTTCCCGTCGTGGAGCTTCAGACTACAACTACCGACGATTCCGCCTAGTCGGGTCATTCCATAGAAGTACTAGAACAACTCCAAATCAGCTGGAATCCCCAGATAGGCTTCGCAAAGGTACACGAACACCCCCAACATTGTGATAGAGTTGGGGACGAGGTTCACCACTCCACCTAGAAGTATTCGAGTACCAATGTAAGAAAAGGATGAGCGGGCAATCGAAGACCACACTCACAGAATGCTTGGAAGACGGGGATTTGTCCAATCTTCCCAGGCGGCCAATGCTGCCCGGCGGCCTCAATCCACTTCACAAATTCCTCCTTCGGGATCTTCTTAGAGTCAACCAAAGCCTAGATTTTGGCCGTAACCATCTCCGATTCGACCCACTGGGAAGCGGCTCTGGCCATTTCTCCCAAAGGCTGAAGGTTTGAATTTAAGAAGATTGGGGAAGAAGGCTTAATTTGGTCGGCAGCGGAGAACTCGAAAGTTTGAACAGCAATTTGGGGGAAGGTAAAAGGCTTTATCCTTACCCCCGGTGAATATTTATAACCGCATGCCTGAAGTTAAAAAGACGTGGCTACCCAACGGTTGCCAACGTTTCGGGAACCACTCCAACAGACAAAGGTGAGGGAGTCGATTGGGAGAACAATACTCTAGTCTTCGATTCCATCTTGTAATCCAGCATACTCAATACATACACACAGGAGTAGGGTTGTTATTCTCCCAGGAGATGGCTCGAACCTATATAAAAATCCCCGTGTCTCTATCTCTTTGTGATTTTGAGCCTAGAGGAACCCCTGAATCAAACAATCTTTACGTAATTTTGGTCCTAAAACACCGATATATATATATATATATATATATATATATATATATATATATATATATATATATATATATATATATATATATATATATATATATATATATATATATATATGGGAACATATCTAGTGCTAATGGGTAATTCAGTGCTAAGGTGCTAATACCAATCTTGACCGTTGGAGCATGTAGGGTGTTTAATGAAGGCACATTGGAGGCGGGAGCATACAAGGTGATTAAATGGTTTGGAGGTGGGAGCCCGCATTAATCTTGGTTGTTCAATTCAGATCCAACGGTCAAGATTGACATTAGCACCTTAGCTCTGAATTACCAATTAGCACTATATATATATATATATATATATATGTGTGTGTGTGTGTGTGTGTGTGTGTGTGTGTGTGTGTGTGTGTGTGTGTGTGTGTGTGTGTGTGTGTGTATCTGTGTGTGTGTGTATATGTATATAAAAGGGAAACTTTGAAGACTTGATACAAGTTTGTAGGGACCATGTGATTTGGTCCTAGTTCAGGTGAGCAATTGACATTGTTGTCGAAGAGTTTGGAGAGTGAATTCTCAGTTTTGCCAAAGTTGGCCTGCTATATGGTGTTAGGTGGTCTGATCAACCGTGGCCAAGCGGTCTGACCGATGGTATAGGCTTGGGGTAAATGATCACCAAACACTTTTGTGTGAGTATTTGGGCAAGTGTTGAACCAAATGCCATTGAAAATAGAAACTGGACGCGAAACTAGATAGAGATTGACTGAAAAGTCCAAAGAGAGGTGTGTTCTGGTTTTGGGAAAAGGTCTGACCGATCACTCCTTGGTGGTCAGATCGCTAGCTATTTCTAAAGCTTGTAAAGAAGTCATTTCACTAAGAGATTTGTTTACTAAGTTTTGTGGAAGTACATTTTGCACTACAATATTCTGCTATAGTCAAAACGCTATTTGCCCTACGAAGGATAAGATGTTTCATGATAGAACGAAGCAAATTGACATGAGATATTATTACATTCGAGGTATCATTGCTCCAGGTGACATTAAAGTCAATAAGATAAGTACTCATTATAATCTAGCTGCTATGATGACAAAGGCAATTCCTACCACTAAGTTTGAGTTTTACTTAGACTTAGCTAGTATCATTCAGGAGTCTTATAGATGTTTGGCGCACAAGGTGTTCATGTTAATCTGTTTCGAGGAGATCACGTTTTGTTTTGGCTACAGGAGGAATTCGCCTTAAGGTGACGAATATTGAGTTTAAGTGTGATATGAATTTCACTTTCTACTTAACTCATAGTTCTACTCTACACAGTGTCTTTCATATACTACTATAAATATATCTCTAGTCCATAGAGAAGAGCAAGGTGGGGGTTGTGCACAAGTCAAGAAGAAATTATGATCAACTTTAAGCAGAAAGAGTGTGCCAACTACTAGCAATATATTATCTGGAATCGATCAACTTTAGGATGTTTCGTGATGTTTTCCTTTTTAATATATATAGTAGCTAATTAACTAACCTGACGTGGTCATACATGGGGCCGGTTGAGTAAATGGGGTTGGTTTTTGTCTCGCCATCAGCATAAGATGGTGATCGACCTGGTACTTAAAGTGATCTGATATGATATTTCATGATCGAAGAAGAAGAGAAATGAGCAGATTGTGATTGTTGTTGAGATTTAATTAAATCGAACGCGTCGCCGAGTTTTACCCCCTGCTTCTGAGGTGAAGGGTATGTTGTGAAGTGTGAACAAGTCAAGAGGCTAGGCTGAGTAGCTAGCTAGTTGGCAAGGTTATTGAACTGGTCTTGATAAAACTCTCAGCAAGATTAACTCGGAATCTGTGATTAACCCACAAGAAAAGCGTTTGCATGTCGATCGATGGCTTTGTACCAGCTCTCCTCTTTGTGACGCATGCATTGCAAATGTGGATTCGTGCAAGGTAACCACTCCCAACAAAATGGTGACCAACCTACTGATCAACGACAACATGAAATTGCCTATATATATTGTATTAGGTGCAAATTATAATTAATCTCTGTTGTGTTGACCTCAGGGAAAACACTAACGGTAGGAAAATTTTATCGGAGAGTAGCGATACAATCGGTTTTCGTCGGTTACCGGAAATTTCAATGAAATTTTGGACAATTTTTTTTTTTTGAAATTTGAATTTTTCAGATGTAAAGAAAAAATTATCTAAATTTTGAATTGAAATTTTAATTAGGATGAAAATTAAAGAAATCCGATTTTTTTTGTCCATTATAAAAATTTATTAAACCCCACCGATAACACCGGTAACCGACGAAATTTCGGCGATGGATTTTTCACTGTCTTATCCTTCACTTTGTCATCTCTTTCGTACGGATGCGCCTTAATTTCTTCCTTGTTTACACACCACTATCACAATCCGTCATTCACAAATCTCTCATTGTTTCATTAATGGATGGAAGATGACTTCTACGTACCATCATTGCTGGGAGATACTTACAAATTGTAACGATCATATATGACTGCTACTCAGTCTTCCAAATTTTTAATAAAAGCAAGACCACGTCAGATTAATTAGTAGTGCAGATGAAGGTACTAAAAGGAAACTTAGAAAATTGATATGAAATAATTTAATCAACACGTTCTAGCTGCCAGACCATTTCAATCTAGCTGACGTCCCATCTACTTGACCTGTTCTGTCGTTCACAATCACAAGTTCACACCACCGCGCTGCGGCTATATAAGCACATCCATCACCTCTGGCCAAATCATCACCCAAGCTAAACACGAGCAGCTTCAACAGAAACATCAATAAGAAGAGCAGAAAACCTCGTTAAAACAAAGATGGCCTCCTCCTCTTCCTTCCTTCTCCTGGCTGCTCTTCTTGCGTTGGTCTCATGGCAGGCCATCGCTTCCGATCCTAGCCCTCTCCAAGACTTCTGCGTCGTCGACAAGCACTCCCCAGGTACACATATATGTACTTGATTTCAGTCATGTTCTTCTATCCTATCACTGATCGCATATGAAATTCTGCTTTCTGACACATGCAATATATACGTGCATGCTGACATAACTTTCTGGAGTATAAGTGCAAATGTTGCTTCTTGGATGCATGCAGTGCGTGTCAATGGATTTGTTTGCAAGGACCCAATGGAGGTGAACGCGGATGACTTCTTCAAGGCTGCCAACCTCGACAAGCCTAGGGACACCATGACCAGCAAGGTTGGGTCCAACGTTACCTTGATCAACGTGATGCAGATCGCAGGCCTCAACACCCTCGGCATCTCAATAGCACGCATCGACTACGCACCCTTAGGTGAGAACCCACCGCACACCCACCCACGCGCCACCGAGATCCTCACGGTGCTTGAAGGTACACTCTACGTCGGCTTTGTCACATCCAACCTTGCTGGTCAAAACCCAAACAAGCTCTTCTCCAAGGTGCTCAACAAGGGCGACGTGTTCGTGTTCCCCGTGGGGCTCATCCACTTCAATTCAACCCTAACCCCCACGTGCCTGCGGTTGCAATTGCTGCACTTAGCAGCCAAAACCCTGGGGTCATCACCATTGCCAACGCTGTGTTCGGGTCAAAGCCACCGATCTCAGACGATATTTTGGCCAAGGCGTTTCAGGTGGAAAAGAAGACAATAGACTGGCTCCAGGCCCAATTCTGGGAGAACAACCACTACTAATTAAAGCCCGGTTGATTGCATGGGGAGATGTATACTTGCATTGTACGAAGAAGATGGTCTTAATTTCTATTTATAAGCTACAAAATGGCATGTATTTCCGTGCTGCTTATGCATGCATGTGAGCTGATGTTGTATGCTATCGTTGTATGTTTTGCTTTCCCTTAATAAAGGAACACTGGGTGCCCTTTTGCCCTTGTTCGGAACAAAAAAAGTTGATAATGTTCGTGTAAAAGTTTGTTGATGACCGATGCGATGGTAGGTACAATATCAAGAAAGTGGTATATATTGGAATCTCGTGGAGTGCGACGAATGACAGTGAAAATGCAACCTCAGTAAACAGAAAAAATAGTTTGTGAAGCCATCCACAATTAATTCTTTTAAGCACAACATTGAAATAGTACAAGGTATATTGTCGTTATTCACAACACTCTCGAACATTTTAGACTCTACCATTTCTTTGCCCTAAGAACATAGTGATTTATCATATAGATGGCCTCTAATTCCCTTGTGCACCTCTAATTGCTTCTGTCACATCCCCAAGTTTATAAATGATATTTGTTATGCATCTCATCAGCATGCATCATGATTTACAACTTTTGCATAATTTATTGCACTAGAAAAATCTCAAACAATAATTAAACCTACACTTCAAATTTAACTTCAAAAGGAATCAGGAACAAAACCTTATATTAATCCTCTAGAAATAATTTATTCAAATACTATAATAATTATCAAGAATTAATACAATTTTTTCTAAATTTTTGTGAATAGTTTCAACCCTCAGAAAATTCAAACACAATCCAATAACCTATCTCAGTTTTTGGATTTAAACTATACAAAATATATCTTGAACTGTAAGGTTTAATAATTTTTATGGATACTAGACCATCCCAGGAATACCTCTGATTTATTTTAGATTTTTAGGATTTTTATTTCTATTTTTAGTGACCCGGTCAAAGTTGATTGGTTTGAATTCAAATCAGTCAAAACCCTTCACTATTCCTCGGGCTTGGCCCGGACCGCATCAACCCGACTCGACCTAGCCGCCTAGCTGCACCAATGGAACCAAACGCCATCAACCTCTTGGATGTTGTGTGTACTCTAGTCTGTAGTAGTAAATGACCTTGGAAATAGAAATAAGAGGGGTGTGCAGACAAAAAAAATTGTAAAAAATTGCCTTGAAAGTGTATAATGACATGTATTGAGAAACAAAATTTGAAAGCTAAAATGATATGTCTTTGGGAACAGATGGAGTAGAAGGACGGAACTACTATGAGAGGGCCGTCGTTACCGCATCCGAGGCAAACTTTTCTGCTTCCTGAGGCAATCTTGTAGCAAGGAGGTGAAGACGGCCAGGGAGGCCATTTAATTGTTTTTTTGCGGTTACAAGGATGACGTGTGTCGGACCTTAGGTTTGGAATACCCAAAGTCCTGTGTGTGTATCGTACTAGTCCCATGATCAGTGGCTAGTACACACAACTCCAACATTGATAATCACATCCATACATTCATATGTACAAAAGAAAGCGAAAATGGTACATATAACTTAAGCGATTACAATATTTGCATCACATAGGCCGACCGGCCAAATAAAAGCTTAAGTATCGGAAGAAGCAGAGTAACAGCGGAATCAAAATATGTAATTAGTCCAAAAATTTTCAGCGTCGTGCCCATCCAAACCCAAAGGCAACCGACAAGAGACAGGTCCTAGAAAGGCCTGTCACCGAACCCACCAGCTCTGGGTGCGAAGAAAGCGTCGTCTCAATTGAGAGATGCTTGAAAGAAGGAAAGGACCACCTGATTGTGCTGAAATCGAAGCTCTGACCATGCTCGATTATTATCAACTCTCTGTAACCAAAGCCATCTCAATTGCAAGGAAAAACGAATGGTCTGCAGGTTTTGGATGCCAAGACCTCCAAAAATTAGGGGTTTACAGACATGGTTCCAAGCAACAAGACATTTGCCCTCTCTAGCTGCCTCATCTCCAGTCCACAGAAAGCTCCTCTCTTGATGACACCAACAGGAACCGACTCCATCAAGTCACGCACGCACTAGGCAGCACAACTCACTAGATCAGTTTTTCCAGAGCAAAAAACCAACAGCCAAAACCGTCTACCTCATCATGTAGCGCACGGCGAGAAAAGCGAGCACAAAAACCTTCCACCCGTCTCGCACAGCAAAACAACGGCCTGATCCTGATATCACGGACAGGAAACCGACGTATACTGCTTCTACACGCAAGAAAATCAAATCCCAAAAATCAAGGGACCCAATACCTTCCTAACCAGAGTTTTCCAATTTTTCTTATCTTTTCAATTTTGGACACCCCAAAATTATTACATAACATAGCCTTTGAACCACACCTTTGTAGTTAAAACACACATCATCCATCTTTGATTTCCACGCGTCCCAACTCAAGCTCGATCATCTCCTCCAGCATCCTCGACTCTCTGGACCGTAACTTCGTACCAAACCGTCTCCCGATCCTCGCTGTAGACCACAATCGCCTCCGAGTTACTCTGCACATGCAAAGACCAAAGAACCATCTTTTCCCAGCACAAGTTCTTCCCAACTTGATCGATATAGAATTTTTTTTAAATAATCTATTTTTTAATAGAAATTACAAAAATATTCCAGCGTTCTTTTTTTTTACAGAAATATCCGTCTATCGCTGAACGATTGGGCGACTGAATCCAGTCGCTCTACGATTAGGCGACTGGAGTCCTATCGCCCAACCGTTCGGCATTTATACTGCAGGCGCCGAACCGTTGGGCGTCATTATTGCAGTCGCTGAACCGTAGAGCGACCGCATGTTCCAGTCGCCGAACCGTTGGGCGACTGGATGCCTATATAAGGACCCGCGCGGTCCCCGCCGGCTGACCGAGAAAGAGAGAGAAAACATTTGGAGAAACCGCGCGTGGGGAGAGGGGAGAAAAGAGGGAGAGGAGAGGAAAAATAGAGGGAGAGGAGAGGAAAAATAGAGGGGGAGGAGAGGAAAACAGAATCTGCGAGGTAAGTTTGTTTTATTTTGTAGTGTAATTTTTGTAGTAGGTAAATAGTTTATTTAGTACAAATTGTAGTATAAGTAGTACTCGTATGAAATTTTAGTTAGAGAAAAAAGTAGAAAATCGAAATGTTGTTGATTTGTATGTAAGTAGCCGCGATAAGAAACTTTAGTTAGAGAAAAAATAGTCTGTGAGGGAGTATTAGTGCTGTTTGTGAGAAGTATTGTAGTTATGTGGTTGCATGCGTGGCCGACTATTATTGGGTGAATAATGCGTGACCGAGCGCATAAGGAGGATGAATTATTTGTATAAACTAATTAGTAGAAGTTAATTAGTATGAACTAATTGACTTAAGTAATAGGTATAGCTCTGTAGAAGACTGGAACGCCACCTATAGCATTTCGGATTGCAAGTTAGCGTTCGAATCGGATAATGCCTGCTATGGAATACCTCGGTTTTGATGTTGAATCTAAATATCATACTGCACGTTCATTGTGGCCTCTGCCGTAGGTAATGAATGATCATGCTGTCGTGTAGTTGTCGACGATAGGCGAAGGGCCTTAGAAATGTAAATCACAATGTAGCAAAACTTGCATATCGTGCGTTGCGATCTGACTAGTTACAATGTTGGAAATATTTGCAGCCATACAATAAGTCATGTCTGTACCCACTACATTGAAAATGCATTATGGTGTTGGCACCGTTCGTAAAGGTCCGTGCGGTGTTGACTTGAGCAGTTTTCGGCAAGCCACTGTTGTACACCCGGACGGCAAGAATGCACGAATCGAAGATGTGAAGCATTGGCTCACCCGCAGCTTCTCTTTGAACCCTGAGGTGTGCAGCGTCGACATACAAGGGCTTTGGAGCTGGTCTCCCACAAACATCAGATGGGAGTTGAGAAGACTGACGCACACGGTAGTGTGGAAGGGCTTTATAGAAGGATGTTGGCACTGTGGATATGAGTGTGTGATACTTGTGCAACCATGCCCAAAAGAAGCTATGCAGGGCCCCCCCCCGCCGAATATCATCCGGGTGGTGCGAGCAGCTCGGGTGCCCAGCATGTTGGTGAAGAAGAGGACCCGGAGGGCTGTGTTACGAAGAGTTCAGAGAATGTTGCTTGTGATCAGCTCGACGCGGTAGATACAAGAGAGGAAGATCGGTCACCGCATGGTGAGCCTACAGGACAGGCTGATGAAGGAGAGTATAGGGATTACATATTGCATCAAATGGAAAGCGATGACCGGATGGCCTTGGCTGAAGACGAAGCTTTACAAGAAGACGACGAGGACAATTCCAATGAGGACGGAGCTCCCATCCCCCGGGAATGGAATAGATTGAACGCTGAGGGTCTATCTACGCATGACGAGCACGAATCGCCGTGGGAGTACCATGCCACGGAGGTTCGGTTGCACTCAATGTTTGCTGATAAGACATCCTTGTAGGATGCCATTAAGCTGTGGGCTATGTCTATGCAGCAGACGTTTCGGGTCGTCAAATCTAGCCAAGAGCAAGCAAGTGAAATACGAAAGCAGGTTGTCCTTGGCAAGTGCACGCACATAGACCGAAGTATGAGACTCACTGGATTGTCTCGAAGGTGGAGCCGCACTCCTGCATGCTCAGTAGTGTTTTGTGCAGACATCGTAACCTAACGTTGACCTTCATAGCTAATTTGATGTATGGAGAGATAGTGGAGAAGAAAGATGTGGAGGCCAAACACATTATGGTGGCTATTGAGAAGAAATTCAAGTACAAGATCAGCTACGCGAAGGCGTGGCGTGCGAAGTAGAAGGCTTTGGAAAGACGGTTTGGATCTTTTGAGGTGGCGTACGACAACCTTCCTCGTATGCTTGAGGTGCTGCAGGAGAGAAATCCGGGCACGTACACTGCTGTAAAGGACATGCCATCTAAAATTCCACGAGGTTTTTTTATATTGCATAGGGCCTTCGTAGCCTTCGGTCCCTGCATCGAGGCTTTTAGGCATGTGCTGCCCGTGATCTCAGTGGACGGGACCTTTTTGACTGGGAAATACAAGGGGTAGATCCTTACCGCCATAGGCGTTGACGGGAACAATCAAATTCTGCCATTGGCCATCGCATTTGTTGAAGGTGAGAATTTCGACAGCTGGTTGTGGTTCCTTCGACATCTGAGGGTGGGAGTTGTTCGAGCTCGTCCTGGTGTGTGTGTGATCCATGATCGCCATGCCGGGATGCTGAAGGCCATAAAAACACTTCAGGAAGATCCGGATGAGCCGTTTCCTTGGCCGGATATGAGGAGTAGATGGTGTATTCGGCACTTGGGGGCCAACTTCTTCAAGAAGTTCCCGAAGCAACCCTTGGTGAAGCTATTCAAGAGGCTGGCTATGCAGAACCAGCAACGCAAATTTGACGCCTTATGGGCGCTGCTGGATGAACATAGCAGGAAACATGTACGTGGACGCGAGGAACTAGGGAGCAGACTCTGAACCTGCTGGTCCGAGGCGGAGGACCTCGAGGAACATCGAGTGCTTCTCCTACTAGATCGAGACCGAGCCATTGGACAAGTGGTCTCTGCTGCACGACACGAACGGGGCAAGGTACGGCATAATGACAACTAACCTTGCGGAGGTGTACAACTGGGTTCTTAGGGGCCTTCGTTGTCAGCCCCTCGTCGCCATCGTGGAAGGTGTTCTGCACAGCACAATCGGGTATTTTAGGGAGAGGCATGCAAATGCCGCACTTCATGCCACCAACCCTCAAACACCGTACTGCTCGAAGATTACGGCATACATGCAGACGAAAACAGAGAAGGGCCAGTCGCAAATTGTGTACACGATGGGCAATATGGAGCATCGTTTCGACGTGCTCCTCCGGGATAGAGCCGGATTTGGTACGACTCGTTCTCTTATCACCCACGAGATATGCCTTGGAGATCATGTGAACGAACCTAGCTGTACGTGCAACAAACCGAAGCTCTTACACAAGCCATGCTCTCATGTGCTCGCCACATGCGGGACTGTGCGCATGGACCCTTTGAACTTTGTGTCCGAATACTTCTTGAAGGAGAGGTTGGTGCGAGCATGGACCAAGAGCTTAGGGGCTTTAGGGTTGTGGGTAACCGCCACCTTGGATATTGCAAATAGGATCTAGATTCGGATATTGACATCTTTGAAGGGTGGTAAGGGTCGTCGCAGAGTCGTTGTATTAACAATGATATGGACGAAGCACAAGCCGGGCGTTGGGTAGACCTTCTGAGGCACTACGGCCAGAGGGCCACACGCCCGTAACATGCAAGGCACCACCGAGGTAGTAGGCCTTTGCCATGGTTTGCGTTAGCACTTCTTGCAGTGTGCGATGTAATGCGATCAAAAATCGGTGTAGATTGTCATCATGCTTTGTTTTTTCATGTAACCGCTTCCGGTACTACCCGATTTTTATTTCATGTACGTAATGCCGTGAACACATGTATCGTCGTTGCGTAATGTTTATGTAAGTCTTTGTAGTACTATCCCTTTTTATTACTTTCGGAAAAGCGTCCCGCTAGGTAGTACTTTTTGATTTGTTTGTATGGAAGTTAAATGTACTATTCTTTACATTCGATTTTTCATTTCCGCCAGATTTGCTAACTTGAAGTTGTGTTGCGTATGGCTCACGGATCGGATCGGAGTTTCGGCCTCTGAGAGGCGCGACGACCGGCTACATCGCGCATCGCGTCGTGTCCCGCATCCTGCGGCATCGCCGACGCGATCGTCTTGGGGTGATCGCGACGGACACCTTGGGTGGCCTAGAGGCTGGACCCACGCCGACAATGAGGTTAGTATATGTCGACACTATCTTCTCGCCATACGCATTTTCGTACTAACCTTTTGTTACTTCAGCTCGCCGGCCGCCGGTCTACTACCTATCGCCCGGATGGTGCAAGCCACGGATGAGGACGAGCCGGAAGACTCATGATCGGCGACGCCGGAGACGCCCATGCCGGGCCGAGGCGGTCACGACGCTTCCCGTTCGACCGCTCCCTGCTGATAGCGCTTGTGGACCGATGGCGACCGGAGACTCACACTTTCCATCTCCTATTCGGGGAGATGGCCCCTACCCTACAGGACGTCTCCCTGCTTCTTGGCCTCCCTATCGCAGGAGGTGCCGCCTTCCCGCAGGAGTCTTCGAACGACTGGCGCGAGGATCTTCTGGACAGGTTCCAGGGAGTCCTTCCGCCTGCGGTCGCGGGTGGGTACTACGTCTTCCCGGAGGCATAGAAGCACGGCCCGCCCTTGTGGTGGTTGTCGTAGTTCCGGGTACGTGTTCGACGCCGTTCGCATTGGAAGTGCGGCGCTCTCCTTTCCGTACTACGGTCTGACTAGCTTTTTCCTTGTGCACAGGTCGAGCGAATGGACCCTACCGCAAACGACCAGCAGGTGTCACGCCACCTCAAGACGTACTTGTTGTGGCTGTTTGGTTAGGTGCTGTTCACCAGCAGCCACGGCGACACCGTCGACGCGAGGCTCATCGCGTACGCCAGGGCCATCGCAGACGGGGAGGCCCTCCAGATTAGCTGGGGTTCGGCCGTACTTGCCGCCACCTATTGTGGCTTGTGCGATGCGTGCTTCAGGTCGAGGCCGAACTCCATCCTCACGGGGTGTCCTCTCCTACTGCAGTTGTGGTCGTTCGAGCGCTTTAGCCTCGGACGGCCCCTGATGGACGACAGCGCTCCGTACGGGCTGGAGATGTACAATGCAGACGAGGTGGACAATTCCAATGAGGACGGAGCTCCCATCCCCCGGGAATGGAATAGATTGGACGCTGAGGGTCTATCTACGCATGACGAACTGGGCGAGTAGGATGGACTCGTGGGTAGGGCAGTGGGATGGCACGCTACAGGATCGTGTGCAGGAGGACACCCCTTACGACCACAGGACCTACGACGAGTACATTCGTTGGTACGCTCCTCAAACACGTACCAGACTCGTGCTTGCTGCAGACGAGCCCGCACCACTTCTCCCGGCACCGACCGACACGTACCCTGTGCATTTAGCGCAGTACGTGCACCACGCGGTACGTTACATCTAACTTGGAAAACTTCGCTTCTGGCATACGCCTTTACAGTTTTCACCGTGTTTTGTTTTCGATGTAGGCGAGCACGGCTCGTGAGATTGCGATGGACTACCACTCCTGGCTTCAGAGGTTCACGGATGGTGTGGAGGGCACACGCGAGGACACGGCCCATGTTATCCGTCGTGTGGCACAGCAAGCCACACGTATTTTCGGCCTGTTGTCGTGCACCGTGCTACTGGAGGTTGAGACGCTTCGGGCGGCTCCACATCAGATGTCCGTCGCTGCCCGTCCGGACAAGAGCCCCAAAGCGGGAGGGTCGGCCGACCACGTCCCGACACCGACGCTACAGACGAGGCGGATGCTCGACTGCACCACGCTCGACATCGACGCCTGCCGACGAGGCGGATGCTCGACCAAACCCGTACACCGGCAGCTGTCGCCTACGCCGGTCCTCCACACCCTTCACCTTCCACACGCGCGACACGCAGTGGCGCCAGACGACGTGCCACACTTCGTGGACTCGCTTTCGCGACGCCATGGCGCTTAGCCGAGGGTATGCCACGCCATCGCTTGCCGGCCGCGCCGTGATCTTTTATGAACTAACAATAGTTTGTTTGTGCGGTACATTGCCCTATGACGGAGGGGCCTACTCAGGTGACGTGGACGCGCAGGAGTTCTTGCTGGATGACGACCCGGCACCTCAGCCCACACCCGCTAAGGTTCTGTCCGGGTCACAGCTCCTCGGTGCGCCAATACCCACACATCACCCAGTGTTGTCCACCCCTTCGCCTCTCGGTCCTCGTCAGATCAGGGCTTCTGATCGTCTTTCCCTCTCGGGGCCGAGGCCCCGACACCCAGCGCAGAGGAGGGCGCCCAAGCGAGCCCGTAGGGGAGGACACGGAGGTGGAGTGGGCGGTGGGGACGCGAGAGGGGATGTTGGGGGTCCGGTTGGGGGGCCTAGTAGGGGGCATGCGACTGCACTGGCTGTACATTTTGCACTTAATATATGATGCATGCAATACTTTTGCGTTCTTGTGTGTACTCGTTCATATAATGCATGCTTGTTCAATGCATATCGACACCTATAGTGTAATGCACACGACACCTCGATGCAACATCAATTCGATAAATGACAACCACAATGACGCGTCCACCATTTACGTACATGCGTTACGAGATTGAACATAATTGCGTACAGAAGGGGAGACTACATCGCGGACGTGAATTTCCTTCAACGCTGCCACACGATTCCTCCTCGGGCCCGATAGCTTGCGGACGCGAATTTCGTTCAACGCTGCCACACGATTCCTCCTCGGGCACGGTAGCTCGCGGACACGAATTTCCTTCAACCCAATTGCAATTCAGCTGCATGCTATATATGGATGCTTTGGCTGCCATTCACCTCACTCTTCATTTCCTCTTCTCCTTTCTTCCATTCTTAGACAGGATGTCTTCGGCATCATCTAACTTTCGAGTGAGCAGACAATTACAATCATCAAGGCAAAGAAATGGTTTGCCTTCGTCATTTGTAGTGATCCGGTGAATGTGTTTACCTCACATACGCCAACAAATCCATCTCGAGTGTTCATGAGGTGTTCAAATCTTACAGTAACTTGCGCCTAATCACCCCTAATGAATTTCATTCGAAACAGCATGTTGTTTTTATTTCACTTGAAGCTGCAATTCCTTTTTAGAGCACAACATGTCGGTTTTGGCAGTGGGCTGACGAAGCTGTCCCAGTGGTTCAAGATATTGCACTGCAAATTGCTGCCTTGCAAGATGACTCTCGTGGTATTGCTGCATTTCGTCCAGTGACTCGACCCTCCGAGCCACCAACGCAGAACGAAGATAATAGACTTAAAAGACTGGATGAAAGGATGGAAAGAGTTGAGAACATGCTTAAGAAATTAGTTAAGCTAGTTAGTTTTGTGGTCTTTCTTCTATTATTTCTTGTTGTTGCCAAGTAGAAGTTCAGTTGTAATGAGATGTAATGTCCACTCTTTACTTATGCATCGCAGTCCGTCATGAATGAGAATAAACCAGTAACATTACCTACCCATGAATGAGTTTGTTTGATGCATATAACTTACAGCACACGACATATCGATGCAACATGTCAACTCGATAAAAGGCAACCGCAATAACACGTCCACCATTTAGTTACATGCTTTAGGAGATTGAACATAAGTGCGTACATAAGAGGAGACTACCGACGTACAAGCTTCTCTGCCCGTGCCTAATTGTAGAAGGTGCCTCTCGCTAGCCACATAGAGTGTTCTCCAGTTGGACGCCTCAGACGTGGCTGACCGTCGTTGTAGTGGCACGCACATATGCAGCTAGGGTTGGCACAACAGCATGTGGGATCATAGGAACTTCCTATGTTCACGACCTCCTCATTACCCCTCTCACGCTGCATCTGTTGGCGGAGGTCATCATTTTGCTCCTTGAGATCGTCAATTTGCGCCTCCAAATCAAAGATTCGGTTCCACAATACATCCAAGTACCTCACAGCATGTCCTTCATGGGGAGGATCGATCCAGCGGGTGAAGTTGCATTTCGCCATCTGCTATAAGGGACGGTTAGTACGAAGGATGTATTAGCAGTAACATGAACAAAACTATTTACCCCAGAGTATGGGCATCGGAAGAAATGCCGTCCACCATCGAAAGGGCCGTCTATGACCTGCACGATCGCGTCCTCCCTGTGTCCGCATTTCGGCCATACCGGTTGAGCACGCTTCTTCGGCATCAACCGGTAGTTAGGGCCGAAGTCCTCCCTCCTTTCGACGCGAAGGTCTAGCTTCGGCGACCCCGGTTGGACTGGTCCCTAGGCGTCTGCCATCGTTTGTTACTATACGACGGAGAAGGTTCTTCTTCCTACGGTTTCAAGGGTCGAGTGGTCCTAATTTCGGAGCGTGGGGCGTGCATTTTATAGCCACGCGGGGGGAGGCTAACAAAGCATTTTATAGACAAGACCAAACGGAGTAGGTTTGCGCAGTGACAAAACAAAAATGGGGGCAGCCTTGCACAGTGACAAGACCAAACGGGGACATGACTTTCTTGGCGATGAAAGACCACACAGGCGCCTTTCGCGATGACAAGACCAGATGGAGTGGCGGCTTTGCGCGATGACAAGACCACAGGCGACTTTGCGTAGTGACAAGACGACGGGGTTGGCGACTTTTGCGCAATGACAAGACCACACAGGCGACTTTGCGTGGTGACAAGACGAGCAGTGGCGACTTTCTTGCGATGACAAGACCACACGGGGCAGCTTTGCACAGTGACAAGACCAAAGGAGGCAGCTTTGCACAGTTTAGGGTTTAGGTTTAGGGTTAGGCTTTTCAGATCGGCTTGACAACCCTGACCGCCTCGCCAGCTTTTAATACCGGAAAGACAAGACTCCGCAAAGAAAGACGTGACAACACTCTGCCTCGCCAGCTTTTGAGTCCGATAAGACAACACTCTGCAAAGCAAGACATGACTTCTCACTGCAAAGTAAGACGTGACAACACTATGCCTTGCCAGCTTTCCAGATCGACATGACAACACTCTACCTCCTCAGCTTTTCAGAATTAAAAGACAAGACTCTATACTCTGCATGAAATTAACCACACCATGCCAACCATAGGGCTTATAAAAGGGGGTTGAACCAAACCCAACACTACACAACACTACACAATAGATACCCAGCTATGAACTCTTTGCAGGACATGGACGACTTCGACATACCATCCCGACGTGGACAGTCCCGCGACAAGGGCAAGGGAAAGGCTCATGCGGCTGAGCCCGGCCGCCACAGCGTATCCGGTCGCCCGAGCGTAATCCGTATGGACGACGTGAGTTATGAAGAATTTACATCCTTCTTACGATTCTCACTATACGGTGCACTTACATCATGGAATCGCGAGGACATGGACGACTTGACATACCACTGGCGTGGGCGATCCGCGACAAGGGCAAGGGAAAGGCTCATGCGGCTGAGCCCGGCCGCCACAGCATATCCGGTCGCCCAGGCGTAATCCGTATGGACGATGTGAGTTATGAAGAATTTACATCCTTCTTACGATTCTCACTATACGGTGCACTTACACCATGGAATCGCAGGACATGGACGATTTCGACATACCAGCCCGACGTGGACAGTCCTGTGACAAGGGGAAGGGGAAGGCCGGCGAGGGGTTCAACGCCAAGCTAGCAAGGAAGGGAAAATGGCCTCGGTCCACGCAGTAGGTCAGGTCATTACGTAGTAGTCCCCCGTCCTACCCCCCATGTTGTTTACTATATCCCCTAAAGGCATGTAGACTTACATGGTCCGGATGCTTGTGTCGCAGTGTACCCTAGTAGTAGTGAGCATGACTAAAGCAATTAGCCGAACCATCATGCCATGTGACTATGTGTAACGTGCTTCTGTCCGCGGACTCTAATGTAGTTTTGGTTCTGTGTATCCGCTAAGCCATCAAAGAAAGCCTACATTGCAAGCAAGGTAGTCAGAGTCGAGATCCCGAGTCGGATCGATTTGCCTCCGTAGGATCGAATCAGAATGTCGAATCGTAGAATCACGATTCTACGGATTTGTAAAAATACACATATTTAACATCTATACTATAAGTTTGTATGATTGTTATATGGTTTACCACTTGCATGTTCCTTAAAAGTAGCTAGACATACTCCAGAATAAAAATAGCTTATCATTATCAAGCTCAAGATTGCTCATGCCATAATATAGATATTTGTACTAGCATTACCACCTCGATACAATATTTTGCATGCTCCTTGTTTATTTATAGTTTTATTCTCAGAAATTAATATCAACAAATTTTGCTCTAAAACAAAATATCGCAAAGCCCGCCTCTAAAAAAATTGCCCTAAGTCTCTACGAGTAGGATCGACAAAGGAGATTTGGATCGACAGTCGTCGTGGGTTAAGAGAACCGTAAGACTCTAAGAGAGGATCGCGATCCTACCTACCTTGAGTAGGATCGGATCGGCAAGAAGACTTGGATCGACAGTGTCGTGGGTTAAATGAGAGTCGTAAGACTTTAAGACTTGGATCGCGATCCTAACTACCTTGATTGCAAGTATGTCTCTTCTAGTGGAATCCCAGAAAGAACCATTCGTACCGACGTCGAATCCTCCATGTTTTAGGGCATCTTAATCATATCCCTGGCACATCATAATATCACTTACCTTTCTACTTACAACTCATCACTATCTCAATCGTCCTCCCAAAATTCTACAGAAATTTTGTGCACTACAACAATATACGATGATCACAAAATGTTATTGCGAGTCTGACAAATTTCGTACCCTTGATATTCTACAAAAATAACAAACATACCAACCAACATCGTCACAACACTATTATTTTCAAAATAAATAACATCATACAATCAGATTTGCTAAACGTAATTAACCCACAAAAAACACTAATTAAATACAAAAACAGATGGGCCCCCTGTTGCCTTACGGTTGGGCGGCAGAACACTCGTCGCCTGAATCGTCGAGCGCATCAAGTGCTACGCCTAACGGTTATGTGATAGCACTTGATCGCCTAATCGTAGCGATCGATCGATCGTCCAATCATTCGGCGACAGACGTATATTTCTATTTAACAAAAAGAACGCAGGAATATTTTTTGTAATTTCTAATAAAAAATATATTATTTAAAAAAATTCATCGATATAAGTCCACAGACACGCCACATGCCTCAAATATCATCAATAATAATATTGTCAATCATTCATCAACAATATTATTGTAGACCTAGCCACATGGTCTAACAGCTGGAAATGTAAACACATTAGCTTCAGTTGATTGAAGGGGGAAGAAAGCAATTTCACATGTGAGACACCACCTGAAATTGTTTGTTTGAACGGCTCCGACCCCATGAAAGCCTCACATTCTGCCCTCCTATCAGGGTACCTTGCAGCATTAGCAACGCCTCCTCTGCAGAAGATCTGAATGCGCAGGAACAGATATGCATATAATTTAGATGGAGACCGATATACAGACAGATACCCGCAAACTAGGGAAGACTGGGACAAAAATAGTCAACCTGCTAGCATATTGAACAAAACCACATCTTTTGCCAACAGGGATCTTAACATGGACCACTTCTCCATAAGGAGTGAAAACTTGTTTCAACACATCTTCAGTGACATTGGGATCAAGGCCACCAACAAATATCTGTGGTCAACAACAAAGATAGGTTATCAATAAACTAGAAATTAGTACTTTCTTTCATACAAGAAAATAGAACAAAGAACGCACGGTGGTATTGTTAGGATCAATGTCAGACTGAACTCCTTGAGCACTTGGTACTGTAAATAAACCACAAATGAAGAAGACGTACTGTAAGACTTGTTGAATATTGAAAAAAAAAATATATATCTATGGATGCTTATCATGCAGGTTGCAGACTTCACTTGGATGCAAAAGCCTATTTGGTCAAGAAATGCAGTAATCCATATGCAGATATGACAATCTGACTCACAATAACTAGCTCACAAGGTATAAACAACCTCAGAAACTAGCATAAGGGCCGAGCAGGCCAAATGATTACATCATAAAAGAACAGCGAAAACATGCCGGTTTCGACCACCTGGTCGAAAGCCATAGCGGAAGCAAAAGGGGCAGAGCGCATCTCTTCACAAGCAAGCAACTGGGATACTCGTGTACGACTAGTATTAACCAAGGACTTGGACAATACCGGTTGCACGCAAGTACCGACGAGCCAGCTAGATTGAGGCGAGACCAAGACTACTCGAAACTAAACTACTCTTCATCGACTTCGGGGTCCTCATAGTAGTCGTAGTCCCCATGATCCGTCGGATCTGAAGGGTTGGGGAAAGAGCGAGGATGAGCACAACTTCTGTACTCATGAGCCAACACACAAGATGCAATAGTATACATGCATGGCTTAACAAGGGAGGCTCGGGTTCTTTTATTTGCCAAAGCAATGTTTTCAAATAACGACATTAGAAATTCCTATCACTTAGCATTCTAACCAAATTGTATTTTGTAAAGGGAGTAGTTGTGCAATAATAAAGTACAGCAAAGGCTACCTCCACCTTATGCTTAATTTTGGTTGTGGTTACCTCCACCACTTCACAACACTGGGTACGACCACCCAGGAACAACACCAGGTCAAGGTTACATTTGCCCGACCAGTTTTCATCCCACCCACAAAGGTTTTTGAAATACAACTAACTCTAGTAAGTTTCCATGTTCGCCTTTGACCGTAGGCACGACTGTTTAAACAGTTTTACACTCTGCAGGGGTTTGTACACTGTACACACAAGAGATAATCAACTCGTAGCCCCACACGATTCCTTAGTCATGTGGTCGAGAGACCATCACAGTAACTTTTCAAATCATCTTGCCTCTTTCATCATCTCACCCATATGGGCTACACCACCCACAAGTTGTGCGGGGTGTTCACCACAACGACTAGCGCAGCTGGTCCCAACCATAACGACTAGTGCAGTTGGCAACTTCACCTTACCACAGTGCCTCATTCAAGCCGGAATGCATCCAACCGCTTGCACTTCATCGATCCCCTCCAGCGAGATGACTTCTAGGGTTCGATAACTCTACTAAGCCAAGTTGCACTTTGCAGACTTGTGGTTGTACATGTTTTACAATGGGAGATCATCACTGGATTAAGTCCTTAATGCCATCTGGGTGGTTCATACCACAACCCATATATATAAAAGAAGTATATACGCTGATTTTGGTATAGAAAGTGCATTTTCATGATTTTTTTCATGGAACTCACTTTGGAGTATCTTATAATCATTATTGGAACATACTCAAATTGATAAAGAGGTATCATCATACGATTTAAGTGGTATATAGGAAGTGAGAGTATGTACTCCAGAGTATATATATATATATATATATATATATATATATATATATATATATATATATATATATATATATATATATATATATATATATATATATATATATATATATATATACGCGCTAGCTACTTAGCTAACCTGACGTGGTCATATATATATGGGGCTGGTTGAGTAGATGGGATTGGTTTTTGTCTCGCCATCAGTGTATGATGGTGACCAGGTACTTAAAGTGACCTGATGTGATATTTCATGATAGATGACACTGCTTCTGATGTGATACTAGGTATCGAAGAAGAAGACATATAAGCAGACTCTGATTGTTGTTGAGATTTAATTAAAGGGAAATTTTGATAAATGTCACTACAAAGTGTCTGTTTGAGAGAAGTGCTATCGCACATGTCGATATTTGAAATATGCCATTGTAAAGATCTTTTTCTCATAGCAATGCCACTGATCTACATATTTCATAAATATTGACGTTATTGCCCCCGTCTTCTTCGATTGCCATGTCACCATCACTTCTTCTTCAACACACCGCTGCCGTCGCCCCGGCTGCAGTCGGCCGCCTCCACCATCGCTCCCGTAGCCGCCTCCGCCGCCACCTCCGTAGCCGCCGCTGCCGCCGTAGCCGCGGTCGCTCAAGTTGGGGACGCACACATTCGCACGAGCTCAAGTTGGGGACGCACATGCCAGGGCCGATGACGACTCGACACCTCCGCCACCGCCCCCGTAGCCGCCTCCGCCGCCGCCGCTGTTGCCACGGTCGCTCCCGCCATAGCCACCTCCACGGTCGCCTCCGTTGGGATGGGAGCCGCCGGTGAGCGGGGCACTGCCGGGGCCGATGACGAACTCAACGAATTCGCCCTCGTTGAGGCTGCGGAAGCCGTCGGACTTGGAGGACTGGTGCACGAAGAGGTCCTCGCCGCCGTCCTCGGGGGAGATGAAGCTGAACCCCTTGGTGGTGTTGAACCACTTTACCGTCCCCTTCACCCTCTGACATCTTGCCAGCGGCGGCGGGGGCAACACCATGAGCGGCGGTAGGGGCGACACCATGAGGGGAGAAGAGGGCGAGGGTGCAGGGGGGCCGGGAGGGGGATACGAGGAGGGATGCGGCGAGCGCAGAGACGGCGGCAGTGCGGAGGAGGGTGAGCGCGGAGCCATCGATGGAAGCGAGGGGGACCCTGAAGGCGGAGTTGAAGAGGGAGACGGCGGCGTGGATGGAGGGGAGAGAAGAGGGCGAGGGTGCAGGGGGCCAGGAGGGGGGAGACGAGGAGGGATGCGGCGAGCGTGGAGATGGCGGTGGTGTGGAGGAGGGTGAGCGCGGAGCTGTCGATGGAAGCGAGGGGGACCCCGGAGGCGGAGCTGAAGAGGGAGACGGCGGCGTGGATGGAGGGGAGATGCGGCGTGAGCTCTAAAAATGGGGAGAGAGCAGTGTGAGGAGTGAGGAAGGAGAAGGTAGAGGTAATTTCGTCCAATACTGATAGAATACGTATATTAATGGCATTTGTAGGATGTTCTAAGCTTTGCAATGGCATATTTCGAATATCGAAATGAGCGATGGCACTTCTCTGAAACGGACACTTTGCAGTGGTATTTATCAAAATTTCCCTTAATTAAATGGAACGCGTCGCCGAGTTTTACCCCCCTGCTCTGCCCCCCTGCTCTGCTTCTGAGGTGAGGGTATGTTGTGAAGGGTGAACTAGTCAAGAAGCTAGGCTGAGTAGCTAGTTTGCAAGGTTATTGAACTTGTCTTGATAAAACTCTCAGCAAGATTAACTCGGAGTCTGTGATTAACCCACAAGAAAAGCGTTTGCATGTCGATCGATCGCCTTGTACCAGCTCTCCTGTTTTGTTACGCATGCATTGCAAACGTGGATTCGTGCAAGGTAACCACTCCCAACAAAATGGTGACCAAAACTTACTGATCAATGACAACATGAGATTGCCTATATATATTGTATTAGGTGCAAATTATAATTAGTCTCTGTTGTGTTGTCCTCAAGCCGGTAAGCACTACCGGATAGAAAGTTTTATTGGAGGTAGCAATACAATCAGTTTTCGCTGGTTACTGGAAATTTCGAAAGAAAATTTTTAATTGAAATTTGAATTTTTCAATGGTAAAGGCGAAATTTATATAAATTTTGAATTAAAATTTGAATTTGGATGACAATTAAATGAATCCGAATTTTTTACCCAGTATAAAAATTTATTGGACCATATCGATTACACCGGTAACCGGCGAAATTTTGACGATAGATTTTTCATTGGCTTGTCCTTCACATTGTCCTCTTTCGTACGGATCGATGCGCCTTAATATCTTCCTTGTTTACACACCACTATCACAATCCGTCATTCACAAATCTCTCATTGTTTCATTAATGGATGGATGATGACTTCTACGTACCATATAACCCATCATTGCTGGGAGATACTTAAAAATTGTGACGATCATATATGACTGCTACTCAGTCTTCCAAATATGTAATAAAAGCAAGACCACACGTCAGATTAATTAGTAGTGCAGATAAAAGTACTAAAAGGAAAGTTAGAAAATTGATATGAAATAATTTAATCAACACGTTCTAGCTGCTAGACCATTTCAATCTAGCTGACGTCCCATCACGCCCAGGTGCCGCTCCAGCGCGCCACCTCGTCATCGGCCACGCCTAGGTGCCCAGGTGCCGCTCCAGTGCGCCGCCTTGTCACCGGCCACGCCCAGGTGTCGTTGCCACCTTGTCGGCTGTTGCCGCGCGCCACGCTCTCCCCTTTTTGCATTCGTGGTATCGTGCAAGTGACAATTTGATTCGACTCCGAGATACATCTATGTAACCGCTCCAGAAAAAATGGTGACCAAGTAAAGGTTGGAAATGGTAGTTTGATGACTTGAGTGGTCAATGACCATGAGATTGGTGATTAGTTGTGTTACGTGTAAAAGGAGATAGTATAATTAGTTTAAGTTATACATATATATATATATATATATATAGGTAACATTTTATTTGAACCAGTCTTGATTAGACTTTTACTCACAAGTACATCGTTTGAATTACATGTGATATATCGCCTTGTGCCAGCTCTCCTTATTTTCTTCCCAGTCTAGCTAGCTCCTAGCCACTTTTTCATCGTCTTCTACTGCGTCAGTTGATTCACAATTGATCTCTGACAAATCTTCTCGTTGTTTCATTAACGGATGATGAGTTTTTCGTACCATGTAACCACCATTGACGGGAGATAAATCAAATGAGCATAACTGCTAGTCGGTCGTCCAAACATATAAACATATAAGCATGTAACACTACCAGAAACAGGATATTTCCCGAGTGCCAAAAACACTCGGCACAAGAAGGTAAACACTCGGGAAATGGATTTCCCAAGTGTCACACTCGGGAAACAACACTCGGGATAGTTTAGTCGGGATAATAACAGTTTCCCGAGTGTTACACTCGGGAAATTTAACATTCCCGAGTGGTACTGTTTACACTCGGAAAACTCGCACACTAGGGAAAAATCCAATTGAACGGCTGCGCACCAGAACGGAATATTTCCAGTGTTCACACTCGATAAAGCGCCAAAAACACTCGGGATTGGGTCAACGCTTGACCGACGAAACCATCGAAAAGTGACACTGGCGATTTTCCCGAGTGCATAGCTTAAAACGACACTCGGAAATATTCCGACAAATCCTACCGAGAATTGCCACGTGTCATTTTGTCCCGAGTGTTGACACTGGAAAGTTTTGTCGGCGCCGAGTGTCGTTTCGAGTGTCGACACTCGAACTTTTGGTTTATTTCCAGTGTCGACACTGAAAATACTAATCAATTTCCGAGTGCCAAAACACTCGGAAATGCGTAAAACACTCGAAAGCGACAAAACAATGAACCAAATTTAAATTCATTTAAAATCCATTCCACAAAGAATCAAATAATCCATCCATCCATTCCACAAAGAATCAAATAATCCATCCATCCATGCATCCATTCCACAACAATCAAATAATCCACCCATCCATCCATTCCACAATATATGTATATATATATATGTATAGACATCATAACAGCTCGAAGCTCACAACATTCAAGTTCAAGTTCAAAATGTAAGCAAAGATTATACATATGACATTCGAAATAGTAATTTCATACTCTTATGTACATAAAAGAAAAGCAAGTATCAAGTACAACCATTTGCATGCATGCAATTTCTGCTTCAATCTTCTGCGACAAAAGCATCATTTTGGGAGTTCTGCAGATAGAGCAAAACTTAATATTAGTGCCATCTTACAACAAAAGTTAGGAATTGATATTACATGAAAAGATAATTAACCTAACTATTGGCAAAGCAAAAAATTCCTTTAAATCATGATGAACAACCTAATAACATGGCAAATCGTCGATTAAGAACATGAAAAGCACAAAAGTGCTAAAAATGTTAAACTCCAACTCTCAATATTTTGTCATTGTGAACTCTTGATCAACATTTATGTCTCAAGCACTTATCATCAAATTCATAAAAGGAGTGTACATACAAATTATTATATGTTGACACATTTCAAAATAATTTATGATATAGATATAGAGAATTAGTTATATATGTAGCCATTTTTATCCATTTTTAGCAATCACCGATTGTGAATGTTTTCTAATATTGGTATCCTTTAGTATATCATGAAAATAGCAAGCACACAGTGGTGGCCTCTCGGCGATGGACGTCGTGTGAACATTAGGAGCAACATCTTGACAAAGATTAGCGAGAAAGCAAGCGATCCCGCCGCTCCTACATTTTCATAAGAAATCGCATTATAAGAAATTTGCAAGAGCGACCAATAATTACATTGCATGTCATTGCAATGTCTTCGAATCAAGCAAATATAAGAGACTAACAATATAATAATCAAGATGCGCTTACTAACCTGAGCAGATAAGTGAGGCGATGGTTCCCCAAGACGGAGAGACATTAAGTCGAGTCCGGTCCGAGTGCTCGTGATATTTGTTTGCACATTGCCATACATTAGACAAGTATGAATATATATATATATATATATATATATATATATATTGCATATTACTTTGTTATTGTACTACCACGCCCAACTAACCTCCGGAGCATTTGCTCCAACCGCCGCTTAGCCTCAATTTCTGTCGCGCTTGCGCTGGAGCTCAAAAACCGAGATCGGGAAACATGTGATGGTTGTTGCCGACTTTGAAGGTGTACTTCATCCGTTGATGCAAAGACTCGTGGATCGGACCTCCGAGAGGGTTGTCGGTGTGCTAATGTACCCGCACCCATGAAGAAATGACCATGTTTCTTCCCTTCCAAATTTTGTACACAAGACTTTCGCGTTTAGTGGTGAATTCATGACGTCGTAGTCCGGGCCATGAATCTCCTTAGCAGCATCAGTATATGCAGCCTGTTGGACAAAATCATCGAGGCGAAAATCATCGTGACAAAATGATCGAAAATCGTACTAAGTTCTCTCGTCACATGGTCGCACAAGGTGCCCTCCCGATCACCCTCCTAGTCGCTACATATGCCTCCATATCGGAGACAGGTCTCTGCTTCTTCTTTTCCTGCAACCAAAAAAACCACGGCGGTCAATACATATGTATCTACAACGTACAATCAATATGAACATGTTGACCTACCAGGTTCTTCTTGTAACGTGCCATGGAGGAGCTACCTTGACGATGTCTTTGTCCGTCCCATCAACAATCTCCGCTCCCTAGCCGCACGAGAGTTACAGTAACCATCGTTCGTTGCACCACTTGCCTTGGAGAATCTGCCGCCATGCATTTTCACACTTAAGGGCCCACCAAGGTATTGCCTAAATTAACCAAGTGTTAAATATGAATAAACTAGAATTGATTGTAATCAAGGACATCGTTTGTTCGGGCTTGGTTACCCGCATGTACTCGTCCAAAGTGATATGCGTTAAAAGCGTCGGCCCTCTTAATTTGTTTGTCCAAGGACTTGTGTGTGGTAACAGATCACCGCTTGATCGTGCTTCAGAGAACATCTGTGGGATCGACTTCTTAACACAATTACGCAAAGACTCTCCTAGAATCGACTTCTGTCCCTCAAATTTCATCGAAACCACCACTATAATCAAAGAATAAAGAATTGATAAAGAATAAGATGATTAAGTTAGTTGATGAAAGCGAAAAGGAATTGATAAAGAATAAGATGATTAAGTTAGTTGATGAAAGCGAAAAGGAATTGATAAAGAATAAGATGATTAAGTTAGTTGACATTTATTACTTGGCTACTAAACATCCAAAAGAAACACACACACACACACAAAAAGTATCCACCCTTCTAGTAGTTTAGCTCAGTTTTGCTTGCTTGTCCCAGAGCAATTGCAAAGACTCACATATTACTTTGACAATCTGTTGCTTTACATGTTCACTTTTAAGACAGATAACATTTTTTTCTGTGATTTATATGCACTCTATGAAATTGTCGATTTTTTCTTACAGTGATAGGCATGGTGTGTTATCAAGTTAAAAGGACCGCATACATTCTAGCACACCTAAGAAAGGATAATGCAAAATACTTGGTAAATTTATAATTATGCTTCTTTCCAATATATCTGTGTTGTGCTTTGCATATCAACCTACTATTGTAATAAAGATTAGATGGGTGAGATTGAGGCTACATGTTCACTTTGAAGGTGATTTAAATATTATACATAAAAACCATTCATTCAATGAGACACTAGTAGCCAAGCTAATTGCTTCCAAATTTTTACAAAAACCATCATTTTCATGGTTATGCATCATCTAGTTAAATAAATTAGAAACAATGGTTCTTTAAATCAAATGGGTACAACTCATTGCGACTCGAGAGTTGTGACCTAATCAACCCTAACATGCATAGGAACTCATAGAAGCAGATTTGAATATTCAGTCACTTACCCAAAAACTTTCCTCCACCCGCTGCAAACAGCTGTCAAATGGAACCTCTCCTTCAGCAGCGGCGGTATCTTCAGTAGCCTTGTAGTGGCACCATGTCCATGCAGGCTCCTGCCTTCCTCTGTAGGTGACCAACCCAGGGAAGTGCCATCGAATCAACACGCCAATTATGCCATTTGGAAGTCTACATTTGTCACCCCCGCCTTCTTCTCGCCATTGCACGCATATTAGTTTTTTGAGGTATGCAATTAAGTGGGCTAAATTAGTGAAAGTGCAAACAGCTTCGTGTCACCAACAGAACGATGATGATCTTCTCCTCCTCTCGGGTTGGTCATCGTGGCGAGGTTCGCAGTCCTCGCATCCAAAATTCTTGTGTCTCATGGTGCTCATCCTCCTCACCTCCGCCGCCTCGGGTACTCTTCCTCCTCACCTCCGCCTCACGGTGCTCATACTCCACATCATCAAGACGTGAGGGCTGCAAGGCAGTCTGAGGCTGATCTACTAGAGGTAGACCCCACGCCTCGAGGGGCCACGGCTGCCTCTCCGCCTCGCCGAGGGGCGCGGCCCCTCTGCCTCCCGGAGGGGCCATGGCTGCCCTCCGCCTCGCCGAGTGGCCGCCCTGCCTCTCCCCGGAGGGGCCGAGGCTGCCCAGTGCCTCCCGGAGGGCCGCGGCTGCCCTGGCCTCTGGAGGGGCCGAGGCTGCCTGATCCTCCCGAGGGGCATGGCTGCCCTCTGCCTCTGGAGGGGCCGTGGCTGCCCTCTCCTCCTCGAGTGGCCGCGGCTGCCTCAGGCCTCCCGGAGGGGCCGAGGCTGCCTCGATCCTCTGGAGGGCATGGCTGCCTCTGCCTCTGGAGGCCGTGGCTGCCCTCTGCCTCCTCGAGTGGCCGGTGCCGCCTCCGCCTCCTCAAGTGGAAAACAAGCGTCCGCCTCGACTAGAGTATCTTTGCCTCGCCACTCATATTTTGGTGTCTCAAATGGAATGAAATAAAATAAATCAATTAATATAGCGTAATCAAGTAAGCTCATAGAAAAATTTAATATAACGTAATCAAGTAAGCTCATACAAAAATTAAAAACATGCAAAGAAATAAATGGAAGACATACAAGATCATGCTCAAGTAGTCATCTATAATGGGATCCTCCGCAGATGGGCCCTCCAAAAAGTCATCGTCACTATCATGAGGTGTTGACTCAACCTCATCCCCTGTGGTGCCATCAATGTCTAAGCGATTAAGTAGTTCCAAGTCCTCTTGGTTTACAACCTCATCGGCATCGATTTGAATATCATCCATTTGATCATCCTCTTCCCCAATTATTATTTCAAAAGTCCCTGGTAGCCCATCTTCTTGAAAGAATAGGTCAACACCATTGTTGGTCTCCATGTTGTAGTCCTGCTCACTAGGGGTAGGTAGTTTACCATATGGTTGCACCTTATGTACTACCCACCAATCCACTAGACTACTCATAGTTTTGCATGGGTACGGGATGTAGTATACTTGGGTGGCTTGTTGAGCCACAATAAATGGGTCATTGCCTGGTAGGATTGATTGATGCGCAACTTCAACCAAATTTCAAGTGATGTATCCCGTCGACTTCTAAACGGATGGAACCAATGACATTTGAATAACATAAGTTTGAGAGGTTTGCTACCATGGAAATATAGTTCAATTATTTCTTCAATTACTCCATAGTATTCAACAGGTGTATCACTCTCATCTTGTCCTATAGTCACCACTCCACTGTTAATTGTTGTTGCATTAGGCCGTTCCCTCTCATGTGTCGATGTTCGGAAGCGGTACCCATTCACATCGTAGGTACTATAGGACAGCACTCGAGTGTGGCATCCTTGAGCAACTTGCTTCAATTCGCTACTCATAGACTTGTCCTTGAAACTCTACAGCATAAATAGAATGAGTTTCATGTATTAGTTCCTCTTTACTTAGTAAATATTATGTGCAAGAGGAGTAGCTAATAGAGAAGTTACTTCGATAGAACCAAGTCGGAAATTCGGTTTACAATTCCCAGCACCCTTCCTAAGAAGGGTCACAACTTGTTTTTCGGATGGGTCTCGACGTTGCTTCCACTCGCTCCTAACAAATTCCCTATAAGCAACAAGACAAGTAGATTAAAACACTCATAAATCAATTATTGGGAAAAATAATTGTTGCATACCTAATGTAATCATCCACTTCGGAGAGGTTGGTAAAGACATACAACATCACAATCAACCACTCATCCCGCGATAAAACTTTGGGAGTACCACCGCTTGAAGTGTCACCTCTTCCTGAAGAGGCTAAGTTGGCAATTATTTTGAGGATGCCAATATTGTATCGTGAGGTTTGATTGTGCACCGCAAGTAACATTGTCGACAAAGTATATTGATGTGAAATGGGAAATTTCCTCAATTATGTACGCCTCGCTATGGATGCTTCAACACGCGATCGATTTTTTGCTTTGCCTCGTAGTTCCTTTTGTTCCTCTCAATTGGATACATCCACGGTTTTGCATCGTCCCCCATCCTAGCTTCATAAGGAAGATGGAGAATCAAATGTTGCATTGGATTGAAGAAGCGGTGGAAAGATCTTTTCCAACTTACAAAGCAACACAGTACTTCACGCCCATAGTTGACATTACCAAGGATCTATCTCTTTCGCACATAGTCTGTCGATAAAAGAAGCTCAACTCCGCCATCACTTGCCAAACACACTCGGGGATGTAGCCACGGATCATCACAGTAAAAAGCGCTCCATGAATATGTGGTAGTCATGGCTCTTTAGACCATTGATGCGCATGGTAGCTAAATTCACTCCTCTCCTTAGATTTGTCAGCATACCCATCAGAAACTTTAGGGTCCAAACCATTCCAAAATCTCCTTCCTCTGAACCCTAGTTAGGCAATAACTAGCTCTTGGCTTCTCCCACTTGCCAAGAGTCGGCTTATGGATCATATTCAATGAGGGCTCATTGCAAAGCTCCTCCCCGATCAAGGCGAGCCTTCACATTGTCATTCGTCTTGTCTAGAATGTCAAAGAATGTGCTAAATATAGCCTCTGCAACATTCTTCTCATTATGCATTACATCTATGTTATGGGGAAGAATGAGCTTATGGAAGTATGGCAGCCGCCACAAACTTGAAATGTGAGTCCAATTGTGCTCCTCACCATATTGCTCGAACCCATCACCATCATCAAGAGGCTTCAAAGCATCTAGCCGTGCACGAACCTCCTCACCTGCCAGACGACGTGGTGGTCCACTGCGGACAGCAATATTGGCCCTAAATCTAGTTGTGTCACTTCTGAATTCGTGGTCAATTGGAAGGAATTGACGATGACAATCGAAGAAGGAGTGCTTGCGACCATGCTTTAGCCAACAGCCACGCAACGTCTCCCTACAGATTGGGCATGGCATCTTCCCATGTACACACCACCCACGTAATATCCGTGCATAATCGGAAGTCATGCATGGATGTGTGGTACGCGACCGCATGGTGAAGTTCTGCTTCAATGCCCGATCATATGTCACTATGCCTTGTTCCCAAGCATGTAACAATTCATCCACCACCGCTCCATGAATACACTCATATTCTTCCTCGGTACTCGTGACCGTGGATTATCAAGGAAAGGAATATGTCTTTTCGCATGCAAACGCCGGGTGGGAGGTTAAGGGAATGACAAACACAGAAAGCCAACAAATGTATGGCGAACCCCCATACCAAATGGGTTAAACCCATCGCTTGCAATTGCAATTGAACGCCCGAGGCTCATGACAAACTCTACATAGTCTCGATCAAATTGCTTCCATGCTTCACCATCGATGGGTGGACCATCTTGTCATTATGGTACCGACGACTATACTTGTGCCATACCATTTGTTTGGCGTAAACCTTAGACATGTATAACCGCTGGATTCGTGGCACAAATGGTAGATAGCTAAGTATTTTTCTCGCCAATAGGAAGTCAGCCTCTTTTGACCATCACCGAGTCAACCTCAACAAACCTAGACTCACCACACTTATCACGTGATCTTTGTCCACATTCTCATTCCTAAATAGCATGCAATGATTTGGACAAACATCTATCTTCTCATATGGCATATTTAGTGCGCTTATCAATTTCTTGGCCTCATACAAGTTAGCGGGCAGTTTGTGACTATCTCGGGAGAAGGGTGCTAAACACGCTTAAGAATGCATCAAAGCAAGCAATGCTTGTCCGAATCGAGACTTGACAGCAAGTAGTCGTGGTGATGGCATCTAGTTGGGACACTGTGTGCCCATGAAGTGGTTGACTCATCATGACAACATATCAAAGAAAGCCCTTGTTGCGTGCTCGGTTCTTCCTCAAAGATGTGGCCCATATGCATGACGCACATCATCTAGCATGTCTTCTATCCTACTCTCATTGTGGCCGCCATCGTCCGCTTTCTTCCCTTAGCACATCTCGACCGCTATCTTGTGACTCACCGTTATACACCCACACGGTATAGTCTCGCCCTAAATCAGACTTGCACAGTGTGCGATCATTGTTGCCCTCATTTGTGGCCGTGTGTTCAACAACGCGAACAAGGGCACAACACACCTCGCCCATTACTCCTAGCAAATGCTCGATCCACAAAATCATCGACTTTTCCATCCATTCTTGGTACAGTCACCCATCGCTCTCGCCCAAAGTACATCCAACTACGATCCTCACCATCCTAGTGTGCAAAACATAACGATATTTTAATCCAACTTTTATTTATGTCAAAATTACAACTACAGAGCTAGCTATAAGCTACCCTATGATGCATGCCCTATATATGTACACTAAAACAGATTGACATGAAGACAATATACATGATCAACTGAGCATAAAAACACTTTCTTTCAATATATATGAATACCTTTATTTATTAACACGTTAATGTAGCATTGTAATGACAAAGATATCAATCCACCATAATGGACAACACAAAAGAAAATAAGCAAACTTTATTTCTTTTGCACTTATCCATTACTTTACAAGACTTCTTGAGCCGAGGGAGCCGAGGAGCTGCGGTGGGGAAGATGGTCTGTTGTGTGTCGGTGGAGGCAACAAGAGGGAGGCGGCAAAGACAGTATTGAAAACCATGAGCTATATTAGGACAGAATCGGCACTTAAGCATTGAAATTTAGACAAAACAAAAAATCGCTACACACAAACTAATTAAGTTTGCACGGGGAATGTGTACGTTGAAAGTGCTACACAACCAATCGTTGTTTCATGTTTGTCCATATTGATATAGCTCAACAAATTGTACGGCAATATCATTTTCTAGTACTATACCCATTAATAACCCGAAAGGGGAAGAAAATATCAGCTCATGAGTACTTAACTTTCTATCTATATTCCAATTCCTACTCAAGTGATCTTTTTCCCTAGAAGAAGATCATGTACAATGCATACTTATTTACTTGGTACATCAGATTTGCTACAAGTGCTAGAAAAGGTCTACCTAACATTCTCAAACTATCTAAATCATCATTTGATCAAATGATACATATCTTGCATGCAAGGAGATACATGAAGCTTATCTTACATGCAATGCTATTGGAGCAAAAACTAAATGAACATGATTTTCATCTTTCACACCAACTCAATGGCAATCTCTTTTATATTTTGTTCTCTCAATGATTGTATTTCTTCTTGATTAGTGCGATCACACGTAAAGAAAGGACCATATAATTTATAGTTATCGGGACTAAGAATTAAATTACTAGAAAAATTTGAAGTCCATCGAACTATATATTGAGCTTCTTTAATTACTATATGCGTGCATAGCCATGCATAGATACAACTGGATGCTAAGTCCTACCAAGTAAGCTAAAACAAGCGAATCCACTAAAATCAATGGCCATCCAACAAAGCTATATTAGGACAGAATCGGCACTTAAGCATCGAAATTTAGACAAAACAAAATTTTTTATTGAAGTGAAGTGTAGATGTAAGTACTGTTGGACATACTTGTGTACATCTAAAAAAACAGGGAGTATATCTAGAAAAATAGGGAGTATCACTGAAAAAACAGGAAATACTACATACTTGTCGCTTTGAAAGAACCTATTGGAGTGTGTATACCATGAAAAAATAGTGCATACTACATACTACATACTTGTTTCTTGAAAACGAACCAAGTGGAGTATGTATACGTACTAATCTCAAATATAAATCTAAAAGGAGTACATATGTACTGCTCTCTTAAGAAAATGAAGGATATATACCATGAAAAACAGTACGTACTACATACTTATGTACATCTGAAAAAACAGGGAGTATCTCTGAAAAAACAGGAAATATGTAGGACCGAAAAGGCGACTAGAGGGGGGGTGAATAGACGCTTTCTCTATTTTTCTCCTCGATCGAACTCAACACTACTTTCACTCCAATAGCTATAAAAGCTATGAAGATCTGTATACAGGCACAGCAGATGACCTGTGTTGAATCTGATCAAACCCCGAAGCAAAAGACTAGAAACAACTCACAACTGCATGCACAAAATCCAAAACATCCTCTCACGACAGAGCACAAGCAAAAACCAAAAAGGTACTAACTCGTAACAAACTAATGACTAGAACAACAACTAGAGGATGAAATAGAATGCATCAAGATTAAACTTTGTAATACCACAAACCGATGAGACCAAGGCTGATTGGTTTTTCCTGGAGCTCTACCTACAGCCGCAGCTTCCTTCTGACGCATCTTTGAGCAGCCCAAGGCAATACATAAATCGGTCAAAATCGCATCATGAAGGGTACAGCTGGATCTTAAAACAGCAAACGCACTGAGTTGATAAAGCAGCCAAAAATAATCCATCCACGTAAGAGAAGAACAAGTGAGGCCAAAAGAGTACCATTAAACTAATCACCCATTAAACTAATCACTTCACTCCCATCATTTATGACAGCAAAATAATAATAAAAAAAAACTTTAAACAACAGACTATCAGGAGCATGTATATATATGTATATAATTGGCAGCCACAAAACAAAGAGCTTGTATCATCAAATCAAAACAGCCATCGCATCGCACACAGATCTCAGGAATATTAACCCCCGACTGAATCAAGCTAATCCTGCACTGTAAGCAATAAAAACACAGCAGTTTTGGTCACATCAAACATGGCTCCCACAGCAAATAGAATCAAGAACTCGATCGGATACAGTGATGGCAGGCATAGCTATCAAAAACAGCACTGATCTACACAGAGAACGGAGCAGATGGCAGCCAAAGTAATACAGAACCTCAATCACAAACTACAGCCGCCGCAGCAATCCATATGAAGTCAAGCTCAGCAACACACGGCAATAAACAAAAGCTAGCAGTAAAATGACAGCTCAAGCGACTACCGACAGGGACAAGCCGCCATAGGCACTTAATCACCAGGCTCTACAGGCGCCGCACTTTTTCCAGAAACGCCGCCGCCATGACCCGGTTTCAGATTTTTTGGGGAGCTACCCAGGCCGCCGCCCAAAATTTTCTATCGGACACAACGCAACGCCGCCACAACTTTTCTTTTTCTACAGGGGACAGCAACTCTCTCCAGCGGCTTACCCTAATGTCCCAACTCCAAAAACCTTTTATAGGGCAACCTCTAACCCTAAAAACCAAATGGGCTTCCGTTAAGGCCCAACAACAACGGAACACACACGCACGCAAATTAAAGCCCGCTCCCGCTTGTGCAGCCTTGCGAAATTCCCGTTTCGCCCCTCCTGCACCTTCCGGGAAGCTTCCGCGCTTCTTGTCTCGCACGCCTCGCAACCACCTCGAGTCCACGTCGTCTTCGACACATCCCGACCGTTCTGACCTCAGCGCCACCTGCACCTAGTCCGTCCACGTGTCTCGCCACGACTCCACCCGATGTCCTGCAATCCACGCATAAGAAACAAATCACATAGCACCGCTCGATACATGAAAGCGTAAATACCAACAACTTACCATGACAAAATCCAAACTTGTCGAATCAAAGAATATGCATCCTAATCCCATACGACCAAGTTTGACCAAACCGACTGAGCCTGTTGCACCACGCAACGACATAGTCCAAACCACCCAAACCAAACTCGACTTCCTAAACCTATGTCAATTACTCATCACACACACGGGACAACCTCCACATGGTCTCTCAAAATACTACATACTTGTTGCTTGAAAAAGTACCAATTGGACCACAACCACAATGATTTGGCCGGTTTTGAGAGTTAACAGGCGAAAATTAGACAGGTAGGAGTTCAGGGTTGAAACTAACAACTTGAAGAGTTTAGATGTGCCATAATTGTCATGCCTACAGAAATTGACTGGTGGTGAAAATGTCAATGCTTTTGAATGTGCTGGTCAAGGGAGATATGCTAAGACAACATAGAAATATACTTACGAATTTGTCCTAATACCAGTGATGTGACGTTTGTGTATGTGATTGTGTCCTTTTGCTTGTATGAAAGCATGCAAGAGTCGGAGTTTACATTAGCAATCACAAGCATTGTATATGTTTCAGAGCTCCATAAGCCTGTTACGTTGCTAGAGACTAATTGCCATGGCAGACCTAGTGCACCAACTCATGCATGAGACATCTCCACAAGCATGGTTACTGTTGCTCTTCCCTCTCATCCTCTTACATGTACTCTACTCACTGGCTAATAAGAGAGCAAGCAACAACCCGCAGATAAACCACCATCTCCCACCTTCGCCTCCGGCGCTGCCCGTCATCGAGCACCTTCTTATGGTATGTTCGCAGTAAATTCTTATGGTATGTTCACAGTAAATTTTTCTCTACGTTTGACCACCAATATATGTTTGGAATCATTTTGAATGGTCACATAAAAATGATGAAAGTAGATTGTTCTTATAAAATACTTCCATAGTAGTATAGTTCTGTAAGTGTTAAGTGTGTTACTAATATCTTGTAACCAGGAATACTAGTCAAAGTTGCTTCTTGATTTTGGAAAGAACAAAAATAATTACTCTTGTTTTCAAGTTTGAACCCGCAAATACTTGCTCAAAAGATACCAGAAGGGCGACGGCGTCTCACGAGCGGGCGGCGCCGGCCGGAGGAGGGAGCCGGGGAGGCGGCGCCATGAGGACCTGAGCCATGGAGGAGGCAGCCGGGAGGTGGAGCCGGGAGGCGGAGTCGAGGCGGGGTGACGGCGGGGGAGGAGGGAGGCGGGCGGCGCGGCGGAGGAGGGAGCCGGGGAGGCGGAGTCGCCGGTGGAGGAGGTCGGGCGGCGGGCTTGAGGAGGTCAAGGCGGCGAGGAGGTGGGGAGGAGACGAGGGGAGGCGCTTGGGCGGGCGCAGGACGACGAGGGGTGACGGCGGGCGTTGGAGGCGGTGGAGGCGGAGGACGGGAGGGAGCAGGCGCCATGGGGATTGGGAGGAGGCAGCAAGGGGGATTGGGAGAGCGGAGCGGTGCCGCGGGGGGTTTTGGGGAACGGAACATTAGAAACGAACGGGCGCG
The DNA here is from genome assembly GCA_036346405.1 of Phyllostachys edulis. Lineage (NCBI taxonomy): Eukaryota > Viridiplantae > Streptophyta > Magnoliopsida > Poales > Poaceae > Phyllostachys > Phyllostachys edulis. The sequence continues at coordinate 57,311,791 of CM070559.1, read as the reverse complement.
CATATGTGGGGAAAAAATGGCACGACCGGATTTTTGGCTCCCGAGTGTCGACACTCGGGACATTGTTGCTCCGTCCAAAGTTTCCCGTGTGCAGTTGGACACTCGGAAACGATAATTTCAGTGTTTTATTCTCATTACCAAGTGTTTCAGAAGCACTGGGAAGTTCCCGAGTGTATTACTCAAAACACTCGAAACTTCGAAAGCACTCTGAAATTAGACGATTACGTAGTGTAACCACCACGTCAAATTAGTTAGTAGTGCATATATAGATATTAAAAGGAAACGTGAAAAGGTTGATACAAGATGATAATCGCAATATTTAACCAAAGACATCCTAGCAAATGCACCATTTCAATGTAGTCGACGCCCTTCAATTCTACTTGAATTGTTACGTTGTTCACAAGTTCACACCACCGCACGCAACGGCTATATAAGCACATCCATCTCACCTCCATGGCCAAAGCATCACCCAAGCTAAACACAAGCAACTTCAAGAGAAACATAAATAAGAAGAGCGAAAACCTCGTTAAAACAAAGATGGCCTCCTCCTCCTCCTTCCTTCTCCCGGTCGCTTCTTCTTGCGTTGGTCTCATGGCGAGCCATCGCTTCGATCCTAGCCCTCTCCAAGACTTCTGCGTCGTCGACAAGCACTCCCAGTACACATATATGAACTTGATTTCGGTCATGTTCTTCTATCCTATCACCGATCGATATGAAATTTCGCTTTCGACACATGCAATATATACGTGCATGCCGACATAACTTTCGAGTACTAAAAGAACAAATGTTGCTTCTTGGATGCATGCGGTCGCGTGTCAATGGATTTGTTTGCAAGGACCCAATGGCGGTGAACGCGATGACTTCTTCAAGGCGCCAACCTCGACAAGCCTAGGGACACCATGACCAAGAAGGTTGGGTCCAACGTTACCTTGATCAACGTGATGCGATCCCGTGCCTCAACACCCTCGGCATCTCAATAGCACGATCGACTCACGCACTTAGGTGAGAACCCACCGCACACCCACCCCACGCCACCGAGATCCTCACGGTGCTTGAAGGTACACTCTACGCCGGCTTTGTCACATCCAACCCGTAAAATGTGCTCTTCTCCAAGGTGCTCAACAAGGGCGACGTGTTCGTGTTCCTGTGGGGCTCATCCACTTCCAATTCAACCCTAACCCCCACATGCCGGTTGCAATTGTCTGCACTTAGCGACCAAAACCCAAGGGTCATCACCATTGCCAACGCGTGTTCGGTCAAAGCCACCGATCTCGCATTTATGTTTTGTCCAAGGCGTTTGTGGAAAAGAAGACAATAGATCGCTCCGTGCCCAATTCGGGAGAACAACCACTACTAATTTCTATTTATAAGCTACAAAATGGCGTGTATTTCCATGTCGCTTTTAAGCATGCATGTGAGCTGATGTTGTATGCTATTGTTGTATGCTTTGCTATCCCTTAATAAAGGAACACCGGGTGCCCTTTTGCCCTTGTTCGAAAAAAAAGTTGATAATGTTCGTGTAAAAGTTTGTTGATGACCGATGCGGCGGAGAAGATTGGGTGTTTTCAGAATTGGGCTCCAGTGAGGTATTGGCGATGGGGAAGGGCACTGGAGGGAGCTCTAGTGACGGCAGACTCATAGGTGTAGTCGACGTTGATTGGGGGGGGGGGAAGCTGCAACGAAAAACCCTAAATCTCCGATTGCGGCGGGCACTAGGGTTCTAGAGGTGGAATTGACTAGGGGTTCAGGATGCGGGGGCAAGGGCAATCCTAGGGGTCCTATTTATAGGGCTCGGGCATGGCTAGGATGGCGTATTGGCGGTGGAGACCTAAACGTGTCCAAGATGAATACGAGCGAATCTCGGAGATGGAAGGTGATATGAGATATGATTTTGTTGGATTTGAACACGGAGGGATTCTCTTGGTTGGAAATGACTTTGTCGAATGGAGCTCCGAGACACGTCAATGGCGGCAACGAGCAACGCTCGCGTGGAGGCGACGACGAGGTAGGGGACGACGAGGTGGGGCCCACTGGTAGCATGCGCTGGGCTGCGTGAGTGGAAAGAGCGAGAGGGCTAGTCCGGAGGGAATGAGAAATAGGCCACAATCAAAGAGATTTTGCCTAAAGCATTAACTGAATTTTTAATTAGATTTTCCTTTTTAGATAATAAAGTAAATCCAATTGGCAAATAGAAAATAACAAATTAACTCAGAAAAATTCTAGAAAAATCTAGAAAATATATCCAAGCACATAGAAGCCAAATAAAATACTTTTGATAATTGTTGATGTTGCCAATAATCATATTAAATTTTTTTGATACTAAAAGTCCATGTTAAGCTTGATTTAAAATCAAATAAAATTCAAGGGTGAATTTTCCAAAGACTAGACTAGTCAAAGGAGTTTTTGAAGCTCAGAAAATTGGGTTGTTACATCCCTACGCGACGGAGCTCCTCCCGGCGTGTGCAAAGACGGGAGCTCCCTGCGCGACAAAACTCCTTGGTATCTCGGCGTTGTCACCCCCGAGCCCACCTCCGGTGCTGGTCACCCTTGGGTGGCGCGTCAACCAATAACCGGGGGTCCAGATCTAGATCTGGCCTTCAGGGAGTACACCGGCTACCCGTGAGCTCCGGAGGGGGACGCACCACACCACAACTCCAGGGGACCGCTGGAGGCTCGCCGCCAGCAGCGCTCCCTCAACTAGAACTAGAATAGAGATGGGGGAGGGAGAGGGCTGGGGGAGGAACGAGGAGGTGGGAAGCTCGGGAGGGGATGGGGGCCACCGGCCGGTTCGACGGGGCACTGGGGCTCTCAGGGACCGTGGCGTCGCCTCCTAGGTCGCCCAAGACGAGCGACACAGGAGTGTTTTTTTGTTATCGATTTGATGGATTGACTAAATTTCCACTATATCATTAATTGATTTAGCTCTTATTGTCAATCCAGAACAGAGCATGTTGGATCAAAACAACGACTAGAGGGGGTGTGTGAATAGGAGACCACTCGTTTTCTCACTAGTATTCAACTTTCTTTTTACTCCAATAACTACAAAAGCTATTTGGACAAGTCTTCTCCACCTGGAAAGCCTTGGCTAGAACATCATCCGAGATTGGTGGCTTTGAGCCAAATATTTGTGTCGGCAATGGTGATCACACCAGGGTTTTAGCTACTACATGCGTTGATGACAACTAGGGAAAACAATACCGGTAAGAAAATTTTATTGAACGGTAGCGGTACAACAGGTTTTCGCCGGTTACCGTGTTCACGTCTTTCGGCTCCTTGCAAGCAAATCCATTTACACGAGTACTTGGCATATATCATCGAATCGGTCTTGATTAAACTCTTACAAGAGTTGATTAACTCACAAGGAAAGCATTTGAATTGCCTCTGTGACTAGCAAGCCTTTTACCGCCTCTCCTTTGCGTGGTACCATGCTTTATGCTGATGGCCGTGCAAGTAACCATCATTTAGTCCTAATACTCGTTTACCCCCAACAAAACGGTGACCAAGTAAAGGATGGAAATATGCTACTGTTAGATAACTAACTACATTGATCCGATGAAATTAGATTTTCTCGCTTAATTGGCTTGTGATGTCCTAGACCTTGTCATCTCTAGTCAGAGTCGACGCGCACCACGCACGATATATATCGGTTGGTGCGTGCATGGCCCGATTGTTGTCCCTTTCTTTTCTCGCCACACCACTAAATCGGGATCAATGTTGGGAGCACCGAGCACATACATGAAATCATCAAAATTAATACTCGGTCATATATATATATATATATATATATATGAAAATGACATGGTACTCTTGGGAGTACGTATTCCCACTTCTCATATACCATTTAAATCATATGATGATACCCTTTATCTATTTGAGCATACTCCAATAATGATTAAAGATACCCCAAAATGAGTTTCATAAAAATTTCATTAAAGTCCACTTTTTATATCAAAATTTATGTATATACTTCGCTTATATATGAAAAATGGTATATAATAAAAAACAAAGGGCTCCAATGAAATTTTTTCAATCAAATCGCATTGGAGTATATTATAATTGATATTTAAGTATACCGAAAGTGACAAAGAAGTATAATATATGCGCTATGGTATATTGAAGGGAGTATATATATATATATATATATATATATATATATATATATATATATATATATATATATATATATATATATATATATGTATGTATGTATGTATGTATAACAATCCCCATTTAATTATTTATCTATAATTCATATTATGGATAATAATGACGCTATATAACTCTTGAGTATACCCCTTAATGTTTATAAGGGAGAAGCTTGAGGTCGTAAATTCTCCTATGACCACCCTGTAGTCGTGGGTCTTCCTATGACTACCCCATAGTCGTAAGCCCTTCTACGACTATCGCATGATCGTAAGCTCTACTATGATCGATCTGTGATCGTAGGCTCTCCTACGACCGCCACCTGGTCGTAAGCCCTTCTAAGACCAGTTCTTAGTCGACAAGACTCACAGACATGTGGGCCTAGTCGATCAGGGAATCTTATGTGCCGTATCCAAGGATATGAGCAATCAATTACGCTGTTATTCCCTGGAATAACAGCATGATTTAACTCCTTGTTATGATGATAATTGCCTGGCGACGTGGGGGCGCATAACCTGTAATAACCTTCTACGTAATACTCCACGATCCGTGTGTTAATGTAACCTTTATACTGAAGATCCAATGGCGCACCTCGGGGACAGTATAAAAGGCAAGGATCATCAGGGCAAGGGGAGGGTCCGAGAGAATATTAGAAGCACAATACTCTAGTCTCCGATTCCTTCTTGTAATCCAGTATACACAATACATACAAACAGGAGTAGGGTTGTTATTCTTCCAGGAGAAGGCCCGAACCTGTATAAAAATCCCCGTGTCTCCATCTCTGTGTGATTTTGAGCCTAGAGGAACCCCTGAATCAAATAATCTTTACGTAAGTTCGGTCCTAAAACACTGACAGTTGGCGCCGACCGTGGGGATCTTCGAGTCATCAAATTTCCTTCATTTGTCCAATTCTCATGCTCTCATGGCAGGAGAGTGGAACGAGGAGAACTGGTTCGACTTGACCGATTATGCAGATATCGACATGGATGCCGGTTTCGATTATGAGCTGGGTGATGCCTCCTCCGATGGTGATGTCGCCCCTGGAGATCTTTCTCCAGGAGACTTTACCACCAATGGAGTTGAGGAGGTATCCTTATCCCTCACAACTATATGTACATACGGGGAACCAGCTTCCTCAGAGGGCAAGGGTCAATCCAACCATAATGAGGGCTGTCCCAAGGCAGACTCAGGGCACGGTGAGGGTTCCCTATCCAAATATCCAAGTCCACCTGAGACAGTCTAACCTGGCGCGACAACTCTTGGAAGTCGTAATTCCGGACCTTCATCAGCATCTGGTGATTCTCTCTCTCCGGTTAGCCCAGCCATGGATGCGATCGAACATGCTCTTCCTGCGAGTTCGACCATCCCAACGCAGGACTTGCTTGCCGACGGAGACGGTTATAACCCGGAATTCCCCTTCCTAGAGGGGTTTGCTCCAAGTCGCCAGATGGTTTCATTCGACGACTCCTCATGCGAGGAGGGCTCCAGCACAAGTTGAGATCATCAACGGGAGGTCTTCGTCCTTCCCTTAGGTAGCAATAACTCTCCTAGAGACAGGGCTGAGGACGCTCCCCAAAGATCACACCCTACGACCGCTCGTGGCAATGACAAAGACACCTCCAACAATGACTAGAGTCAATACTCTGATGAGCGTGCAGGAAATTCTCGAGATCATCGTACTTCACTAAGGCAAGCTCAAGGATCAGGTATGGATGATTCTGAAGCAAACCGACAGAAACAAGTCGTAGCTCAGAGAAAATTGCCTAGGCGCACTCAATACCAGTCGAAAGAAGCTTAGGAACTTCAACATATCAACGACCTGCTTGAGAACCCATCTCGAGAACTTGCCCAAGCACCCGGCTATGACCTCTTTGCTGAAGAGATGCACGAAGGCTGCGGAGTACGATTAGCAAGCTCGAACGACCGCGTCGACATCATTCTGGAAGTCGTAGCAGTACGACTCCATCAGCTTGTGGAGGCCCGGCCCTAGGGCACCCGAGAGGACCTCCCAGGATCTCCTAGGACATCCCTTAGGACCTCCCAGGAGGTCCGGTGGCACCTCCCGAGGCTCGGGTGGGACCTGCCCCCGGTAGTACCCATCGAGACCCTGTTAGGACCTCTCTGGATTACCACTGAGGGAAGTGGGAGTCACGGGGAGATCCCCAACTGCCACGGCCAACACAGGAGAGGTCGCAGGACCTGACCTGAGGAGGTCGTGAGGCTTGGGAGATCACTCAGGATTCCCAGCGTGAAATCGAGCTAGTCCCAAGGATCTTAAGCTAGCTCTTCACAAAGAAACAAGAATGGTAACATCCACGACAAAGACTTTATTTACAGCATAACAAAAGAGTTGCTTACAAAAGGGGTGGCCTTGGGCCAAAAGCAAGCTTACAAAAGAACAAAGACAGAGGTCCATCCACTATACCACAGGCAAAATGGCTGGAGGGCACAACCTACTCGTCCTGGTCCTCCTCTTCACTGCTATTGTCTTCCCCTGATAAGATTTTGCATTGAGCAAGAGTGAGCACTACCACTGTGCTCGCAAGTCACACCCGTGGGTTAACAAAAATGACATGCATACAAGGATATACAACAGAGGGCATAATATGGTTGCTTTGCATAAAGCCAAGTTTCTTTCAATTACAATTACTAAGTTCCAAAGCAGGTGTTAATAGATAAAATCCATTTCAAAATTTTGATTTTCAGTTGGATAGCATTCATCAATAAATTGGTGAAGGATACCCTCCTGTCACAAGGCTCCCTGCCCAAAACCCATGGGATAGAAATCCCAAAACAGTTGTTAAACACTTTTAGAAACCCAAAACCAACATCTAACTCTGAGTGGCCGCTGCCAGCATGTCCATGACCATGGACACGGCTATTCGAATAGATTTACACTGATCGAGGATGTGCACTTTACCCACACGACATGAGTTCCTCTAGTTTATCCCAAGATCCGCCGATGCCACCTCTCACTACCAAAGGTAAGAGGTCTAGAGTTCATGACAAAGCCTTTAAAATGCATTGTCCCACCACAGCCTCTCCTTGCTAAGGTTTCGCCTTTTGGATTCAGCTCAGATCTGGGCCCCTCTTGCACCAAGGGGAACATAGGTCATAAAGACCACCGGCCATAGAAGACCTCCCACCTCCAACTGGATCAATCATGTGGAAGTTCTGCAATTTACTTAGCTAGGTCCCACGCCCCATACCGAGACATGTGGTTGCACGGTTTTGGCATAGCCCATCATAGGCCTAGCATTGGCGGCTCAAAGACCGGTCCTCAACCCGACTTGGGCGACAAACACAAACCCTTGACCTCCACCTTAGCCAGATAGAGTCCGTGCATAAACCTTGCACCAACCAAGCAAACCAATTCGCCCAAGTCTAAATCAATTTCCATTTTCTTTGCTTCCCAAAGAATATTTTTCATACCCCCATGACATCCCAATGCCATGGTCAAAACATTTTAAACAAGATTTGGTCATGAAGGTAAAGATTTCCCAAAACAAGTACTTTTGGTCTAAGCAATACTAAGTATTTGGTTTTTCAATTGCACCTGGTTCACACTAATGCATCAACCAGGTTTTGTCTAAGGTGACAACAGATTGAGTTCAATGTCAAGTTGGCCATATGAAGGAATTAGGCATAACTAAGTGTTTAAAGACAGGCATCAAAATATCTTGGTAGAAATAAGCATGCATTATACTTTGAAACAGAACATAAGTAAATTGAAATATTGGGTGCAATATGATCAAGAGCATGACTTGCCTTGCTCACTGCCTTGAGAGTCTTCTTCTTCAGTGCTCTCATGCTCCTCAGTGTCCTCACGATCTATACGGGAGAAAAAGGAGACAACTCAAACCAAATTCCAAATAAAGAGCCAAAAGAACTTCAAAAGAAACTCCAAAACTTAATTCAACGAGAACACCTCACACACAAACGAGGTTCTGTGAGAGAGGTCCTAACCTACGGGAGAAAGGTCCAATGAGGAAGGTCTTCGCAAAAGACCAGAGGGGTGACCTACGCCAAAGACCACGATGGTGATGAGTGCGCAGGATCCCGAGAGGTGATCTCAAGCTGAAGCCATGGAGTTCCAAGGAGAATCCAAAGGAAGAGGTCTTGGAATGGACATAACCTCTTATGGTGGTGATGAGAACAAGAACAGATCAAGGCACAAGGAGGCTTACCAAAGAACAGGAAGAGGTGACGAGTTGAAGGGGAGGTCGAAGGCAACTGGCGGTTGAGGTCAACGCCAAGCTCCCCGCCAAGCCTCCAATGGTGATAATAATATGATGAAGAGAAGTCACTGGCGATGTTCTTGGCAACGGCTCTCCAGAAGCCACTGGTCTCGAGCAATAATGTCGAGTGTGTGAAAAAGGTGGCAAGGAGGGCTCCCGGGACTAGTTATAGTCAAAGAGAGTGAAAAGACCACTCAATGCGTACATGATTTGGTGAGCATGAAAAATAGGTGAAAGGTACGGGAGTGTCAAAGAAAAATGATAAAGGACATTGTGTACTGTTACGGGAGGAGACTAGAAATGGCACCAATAGTGCCCCAGAATGACCCCATTCAATGGATGCAGCCACTTGCATGGCCGCATTTATTGTGACAATACATGCATTAAATGCTCATGGTACCAGTGTGGCGGGGAAACATAAGAATGGGTCAGCCTGGCAGGTGGGACCAGTCAAATCTAGAAACAGTTGGGTCAAAGGGGAAGGTTCTGACAGTTGGATCTCCAAAGAGGAGGTCCAACGGCCAAGATTGAATGCTAGCGGGGAGGTCCGCGTGGTAAGAAGAGAACCTCACCCGCAAGGGAGGTCTAGAGCCGTAGGATTAACTCCAGACAGGAGGTCTGAACGGTTAGGATTTCCAAGGGGAGGTCCTAACGATCAGAACTGCCAACGCAGGGAAGTCTGGACGGTTAAGATCTCCAGGGGGAGGTCTTAACGGTCCAGATGTTCAAAGAGGAGGTCTGGGCTGTTAAGATCTCAAGGGGGAGGTCTTAACGGTCCAAATTTGTTAAGATCTCAAGGGGGAGGTCTTAACGGTCCAGATTTACAGAGGAGGTCTGGACATGGGGAGGTCCAGACATACATGGAGGAGGTCTATGCGACAAGAGGTTCTAACAACCAAGATCCCATCAAGGGAGGTCCTGGCTGAGGGGATCCTTGTAAAAAGGAGGTCCTGACTGGTAGGATCTCACCCACGGGGAGGTCCTATCAGTTAGGCTCTCATGAAAGGAGGTTCCACGGGCTCGAGGAGGTCTTGAGAGGAGGTCTAAAGAACTGAGTTGACCAGGGGAGGTCCTGATCGCTGGGATCTCCACAATGGAAGGTCCTGGCAGTGAGGATCTCAACATAGGAGGTCCTAAAGGTTCGGGAGGAAATCTTTGGAGGTCAGGGTTCCTAAGATAAGCGAGTAAGGAGATCCAATGGATGGGGAGGTCCAAAGGACTTGAATTCAAAAGGAGGCCTAAACATATAGGCACGGTTTAACCAAGAGGAGGTCTAGACCTAAGGAGGAGGTCTGAACCAAAGAGATTCGAACCAACAAAGAGATCCAAAGAGATCTAGCTCAGAGAGAGATCTGGACATAAGGGCACGTCCCATTGAGAAAAGGTCTGAGCCCCCCAGAGGAGGTCTAACTTCAAAGACCACTGGGGAGGTCCAGGCCACAGAGAAGGTCTAAACCGGACATAACCCAAAAGAGAGACTGAGGGGAGAACTGGCCAACATACAGAAATGGGTGACAACATGAAACTTAAACCTCTCCAACGAACCAACTATGAATTCTCATCAAAACAAAATAGTTTTATTTTATTTTACAAATTTACAAAGGGTTTGGAAATTCAGGATGTTACAATCAGCTTCCAATCGTTCGAATAACTCACCGCATGGGGATCGCCGCAAGATGCATCACTGCCCAAACCGGAAAAGAGTTCCTCGAATGCCTGACGATCACAAAGCTCCTAGGAGAGGTGATCATTCACCGCTTCGACCCAGAGGTCTGCAACAGCATACAGAATACGAGGAGTATTACCCTCGTAGGATCGAGACTTACCATAAGTCAGATTCACCCCTTGCTGCGTATCGTCGAGTACGATCACCTGGTGACGTCAACCCCTCTTTTCTACAAAGAAGGTGTTACGACATAATTACCGGATGTCGGGCATTCTCTCCTGACCTCTGAGCAATTCACTGGCCGCCGCGGTTTCGACCCGGGAACAAGGAGAAATTTCATGGGTCTCAAAATCCCATCGAATTCCTTCAGATCTACACGACCGCTATCCGAGCAGCAGGAGGAGGAGAGCACGTCATGGCAAATTACCTTCGGACTGTGCTCGAAGGGTCTGGTCGATCATGGTTATTAAACCAACCTGTCGAGTCGATCTACTCGTGGCAACATCTCTGCGATCTATTGTTGGCCAATTTCTAGGGCACCTATCATCGCCCCGGAAAGGAGGACGACCTACACCGGATGCGACAAAACGACGATGAAACACTACGCCAATTCATCAGGCGTTTTAGTCAGGTTCGCAATTCGATTCCTGAGGTTTCTGACTCATCTGTTATCAGAGCCTTCAAGCAGGGAGTCCGTAGTAGAAGGATCATGGAGGACATCGCTTTGAATCCTCCTACTACTGTCGCTGAACTCTTTGAGATGGCTGACCGGTACGCGACTACTGATGAAGTAGTCGAATGGACCAAAATCATCGACCGAGATGACCAGCATCCTCAAGAGACTGGCGAAGGTGGCAAGACGAAGGATAAGATGGCCTAGAAATCCAAGAACAAGGCAAAGGGCCAAAATCCTCAAGCCAATGCTTCTAAGGAGGTCCTAGCTGTAAGCGATAAGGAGCCATGAACTGCTAAACAATACCCTGATCGAGGCAAAGGTAAGCGCCCCGAACGGAAGAACGACAAGCCTAGGTGGTGCCCTTTCCATAAAAAGGAAGGACATGACCTTCGCAACTGCCGAGTTTTCCAACGAAAACTTGAAGACTACTACAACGGCAAAGGGCCACTTCCTACCCTCGAGGAAGTAGGGCAAGCCAGTGGTCGTACACAGTCGGATGACAACGAGAACATGCCATTTCAAGATCCCGAGCACACCATTGAGCGCATCTTTGGGGGGATCATCGGCGTACGAGTTAAGACGACAGCTTAAAGTAGTCGAACGCAAGGTAAACTCCATTGACTCCCCTCTTGTCAATAAAGTACCGAAGTGGTCAGATGTAACATCCTGATTTTCTAAATCCTTTTTAAATGTGTAAAATAAATTAAAACTATTTTATTTTAATGAGAATTCAAAGTTTGGTCCTGTTGGAAGGGTTTGAGTTGTTTATACCTCCTTGCTGGTAAGCTCGGCAGTCCTCCTTTAACCTATCTCTTTTGGGTTGTGTAGGTTTAGGCCTTCTCTGTGGCCTAGACCTCCCAAAGGTTCTTAAGGTTAGACCGCCTTGAGGCTTGGACCTTTCTCACCGGACAAACCCTTATGTCTAGGCCTTTTTCCTTTGAGTTTGGTCACTTGGACCTCTTTGTTGGTTCGAATCTCTTGGGCTCAGACCTCTTTTCTGTTCAGACTTCTCTTAAGTCAAGACCCCTTGTTGCCTGGGCATTTCCTTATGCCCAGTCCTCTTTTCAGCAAGAACATCATGGTAGTTCATCGGGTCTTTTGTGTGCCTTTGAACCACCTCGATATTTCTTCCTGACCGAAAGGACTTTCTGTGGGTTCATCCTGACCTCACCTCATCGGATTGAAGACCTCCCATGAGTTACCTTGACCTTGCCGACTCCATCTGGAACTACTATGGGTGGAACTCCTTTGTGAGATCCCTCTTCTTGGAACCCCTCCGCATGGACCTCTCTTTCATTTGGATCTGGCGGTTCAGACCTCTTCCCATCTCCAATCCAAAGGTCCAGACCTCCCCGTGCGTTTGATCTTGGCTGTTGGACCTCCCTCTCGGAGATCCAACCGCCCGGACCTCAACTTGCCTTTAATCTCAACCACGGAACCTTCTTGTAGCTCTCTGGACCTCCTGTCCAAGACTTCAAAGTGGCCTTTTAAACCTGGCTCTGGACCTCCTTGCCAGACCTCCCTTCAAGAGATCCTCACCGTTAGGACCTCCTTTTGTTGATCCTGACCGTCAGGACCTCCGCATGTCCAGACCTCCTCTGTATGTCTGGACCTCCTCAACCTTTAGACCTCCCGGTCCTTCGGGCCTAGGACCTCCTAAGCCTCTTGGACCTCCTCAAAGACCTCCTCTGCGAGGGCAAGACCTCCCCTATTGACTCGACTGTTTCTAAAGTGGCTGGCCCCACTTGCCAGCCTTGGTCATTCTCATTCCCTCCGCCACGTAAGTATCTTGGGCATTTAATGCATGTCTTGTCACATTAAATGCATCCACATACGTGGTGTTTACTCTGAATTGGGTCACTTAGCTGTACTCTGACATGCTTCCTTGTTCCTTCTCATAGCAACATACGTTGTCCTATTTCGTACCTTTTACCCAGGGTGGTAGTGACACATGCTCTGCCACTCACCTACCCTTGACCCATTTTTATACTCGTCCTTGACACGTATATTTCTAGTTTTCTTCACCACCTTGACTACAATTAGACCAAGAAATTCTACCACATCACCTTCCTCCACACTCTGTTATCTTGGCTCGCTCGCTGGCTTCGGGGAAGACCTTGTCGCCCACGACCTCCCCTCCATCCATTGTTCCTTCTTGTCCCTGGTAAGTCCCTTGGTGATCTGCTCCACTCTTGTTCTTACCACTGCATTGAGCTGGTCATGTCTTTCACAGGACCTCTCCTGGTGGACTCCTTTTCAGATTTCTGTCGCCGTTATGTGAAGACCTCCTCTCTGGACTTTACGCAAGAGCAATTTCTCAGGACTTCTCTGTTCTATTGATTAAATCACTCCTTTGGGGTCTTTTGCTAAAAGACCATCTCCTCCTGGTAAGCTTGGACCTCTTCCAAAAGAACCATTCTAAAAATGTAGACCTCTCCTGTTGATTAAGTTTTGGACTCCCTCTGGGGTCCCCTCGGTTTTCTTGTTAATTTCAGTTGGTTCTTTATTTGAGTTTTCATTGAACTTACTCTTTTACCCGTGTAGATTGCGAGGACTCTAGGGAGTCTGAGTGTTCTGAAGAGGAAGATTCTCAGGATAGTGAGAAAGGCAAGTTACACTTTTGAGCATATTGCACCCAATAATTCAAATTAATTATGTCCTGTTTTAATATATATTGCATGCCTAATTCTACCAAGTTATTTCAATACCTGTTTTAAGTTCATAGTTATGCCTACTTCCTTTGTATGGCCACTGTTGACCTTGGACTGAACTCGTTGTCACCTTTAGATCAAACTTGGGTCATGCAGTAGTGTGAGCCAAGACCATTTGAAAAACTTATGCTTAGTCAAGCTTAGACCAAAAGTATTGATTTGGGGAAATCTTTACCAATATGACCAAATATTGCTTAAAATGTTTTGACCATGACATTGGGTTGTCATGGGAATATGGAAGTATTGCTGGGGAAGCAAAGAAAATGAAAATGGATTTGGACCGGGCGAATTGGTTTGCTTGGTGGTGCAATGTTTGTGCACCGGACTCTATCCCGCAAAGGTGGAGGTCCAAGGGTTTGTGAAAGTCGCCTAGTCATGTGAGGACCGGTCTTTGAGCCACCAATGCCATGCCTATAATGGGCTATGCCACAATAGTGCAACCACATGTCTCTGCATGGGGCGTGGACCCGGCCGAGTAATTTGCAAAACTCCAAAGATATGTTTGCCCATTAGAGGTGTGGGAGGTCTTGTAGGGCTAATGGTCTTTATGACCCATGCTCCCACTGGTGCAAGAGGGGCTTCACGGATTGCATCCATAGGAAAGTGAAACCTTAGCAAGGAAAGGCTGTGGTGGGGCAATGCATTGTAAAGGCCTTGTCATGAGCTCTAGACCTCTTACCTTTGGTAGTGAGAGGTGGCATTGACGGATGCTGGACAAACTAGAGGACTCATGTCGTGTGGGTAAAGTGCACAACCTCTGCAGAGTTAAATCTATTCGAATAGCCGTGTCCACGGTCATGGACGTGCTGACAAAGGCTACTCAGAGTTAGATGTTGGTTTTGGGTTTCCAGAAATGTTTTCAAATCTGTTTTGGGATTCTATCCCATGGGTTTGGGCAGGGAGCCAGGTGTCAGGAGGGTATCCTTCACCAACTTATTGATGAATGTTATCCAACTGAAAAATTGCTTTGCTAAAATGAATTTTAGTTATTAAAGACCTGCTTTGGAACTTAGTAATGGTATTTGAAAGAAAATTGGCTTTGTGCAAATTAACCATATTATGCCATCCTTTGATTATCCATATATGCATGTCATTTTGCTAACCCACGGGTGTAACTTGCGAGCACGGTTGTGTGCTCACTCTTGCTCATTACAATTTTTGCCAGGAGAGGACCTTGGTAGTGAAGAAGACCCAAGCGAATAGGTTGTGCCTTCCAGTCAGTTGCCTGTGGCGTGCTGATAGACCCTTTGATCTTTTGCTCTTGTGTAATTATGCTTGGCCAAGGCCACCTTGTAAACAAACTCTGTAGATATTTTGCTTTAATAAAGATACGTTCTGGATGTTACCACCATTGTATTATTACTGTGAAGAGCTAGCCATGATCCTTGGGACTAGCTTGGGATTCACAGGGAACCCTGGAGCAAGCTCGGACCTCCATGTCCTCACAAGGGAATGAACGCGTGAGGTTCTGGGTGGTCTCGACCTCCACGACCTCCTCGCTTTTCCCCCGGTTTGGCCGTGGCAGTCATCAGTGCTCTCGGCTCCAAGACCCTCTCGGGTTATGTTCTCTGGACTTCCAGAGGTCTGCTGACCTCCCGGGAGGTCTTGTGGATCGTCCGAGAGGTCTCTTGTGGACCTCCCGGGAGGTCCCGATGGACTTTCCAGGAGTTCTTGGAGGACCTCTCGGGTGCCCTAGAGTTGGGTCGTTACAAAAGTGGTATCAGAGCATCCTGACTGTAAGTCGCAACCTAGTAGCATGGTTATAGAATTTCAAAATTAGTTTATAACAAAAGAAGAATAAAATGTTCTTTCTTATCTGGGTCATCTTTTCACTCTTACCTTTCTTTTGGTGCTTTTCCTTACCTTAACCTCACCTTATCTTGTTTCTTCCTACGCACCTGTTTACAACATTAAGTGGACCTCCTTACCCTAGCAACATTCTGTTAGAGGTCTTTTAGGGTAGGCTGGCGCTTAAGACCTCCCTCAAAATGGTAAGACACGAGTAGAACGATGTTTGGTTATTATAGACTTTGAAAAAAAAAGCTTCTGTCTGCTGTTTTCTTTGCATCGGATTTCCTTTGCTGAGTGGTTGGTTTGGCCAGTTTTTTCTTAGCCTTTCTCTTCTCTTTTCTCAGCCCTGGTGCTTGGACATTATGGCCACCTCTAGAAATGGCAGTGGCAGTCCAAGCCATCACAACCGTCAAGCTGAGGAAGAGGCCGGGAATCCAGCCCTGTGGACCAATCAGAATAGAGGAGTTGAGGGTGAGCTTGGGCAACCAACTTCACAGCCACCCCCACCTCCAGTTGAAGGTCCTAGTTGGACTCAAATAATGGCCAATCAAGCTCACTTGATAAACTTGTTTTCACAGTCCATTGCCAATACCTAGTCTTTGCAAGCTACAGCAGCAGCCCAACCTCAAGCCTAAGTTTCACCTCCTCCAAGGTCTAGTATTGCAGAATTTATGAGGTTGCGCCCTCCAACATTTTCAAGCAATAATAACCAATGGAAGCCGATGGTCGTTAAGGGCAAGGAGTCGAAAGTTAGACATGGTGCAATGTATGCACTATGAAAGGGTGCTTTTGCTTCTCACCACCAAATGGGCGGCTTCGAGTGGTGGGACAATTTCAGTCAATCTCATGCTGATGCTCAGGCCATCACATGGGATGAGTTTAAGCGAGCCTTTCACCGTGCCCATCTCCCACCGGGCATGATGTCTTTAAAAAGGACAGAATTCCGTACCCTGAAGCAAGGCAATCGTACTGTTAATGAGTATATGCATAAGTTCAACCAACTAGCAAGATATGCTCCAGGAGATGTTGCTACTGATGAAAGCAAGCAAGAACACTTCCTGGAGGGGCTGAATGATGAAATTTCAGTTCATCTTGTTTCCCAGGAGCATACCGACTTCCAGCAACTTGTAAGCAAGGCTATTCGGCAGGAGGATAAGCTCCAAAAGATGGAGGGCCGAAAAAGGAGGAAAGCTGCGTAGAGGTTTAATCCAGGGGGATTTCCTAAGTCTAGGACCTCCCAGTCTCAGACCTCCCAGCGCAAGACCTCACGGACCTCTTCCTCAAGGGCATCTGGGTCAGAGCAACGCACAAGCAAGTCAAGTTATCATAAGACCTCCTCTGGAAGTCAGTTTCAAAAGAAACCATCCACGACCTCTTCTGCTGGAGTGACCTGTTTCTTTTGTAATGAGATTGGGCACTATGCTAGTAGGTGCCCAAAGAAGCAACAAATCTTTGCTCCAGTCCGATCTGATCAAGGAGTGTCGGCCCAAGGCAGTGCCTCAAGTGTGAAGCCAGCAGCTAAAGTTATCAAAGGCCGTGTCACACATGTCACGGCTAAAGAGGTGCACGATGCACCTGATGTAGTCCTTGGTACATTCCCTGTTAATTCCGTACCAGCTTCAGTTTTATTTGACTCGGGGGCTTCCCATTCTTTTGTTTCAAGCAAATTTGTGGGAAAGTGTGGATTATCTATAGTCCCTTTGGTTAACCCTATGCTAATACATGTCCCGGGCATAGATATGAGGACTAATACCCTCTGCCCAAATCTCACCTTAGAGATCTCTGGAGCTATATTTCATGCAGACCTGATAGTCTTGCCAACTCAAGGGTTGGATGTGATCCTTGGAATGAATTGGTTAGCCAAGAATAAAGGGCAGATCGACTGTGCTACTAAGTCTATAACACTCAACAATGAACAGGGAGTCCGAGTGGAGTTTAAGCCGAAGACCTCCCTTAAGACAGAACCTTTGCCAACCAATGTAAAGGAAGTGGTGAAGCTGGAAGACCTCCCAGTGGTCAGAGAATACTTGGACGTGTTCCCTGAAGAACTCCCCGGTATGCCACCTGATAGGGACATCTCCTTCCTAATTGACTTGGTCCCTAGGACTGCACCCATATCAAAGAGACCTTACAGGATGCCTGTAAACGAATTGGTGGAGTTAAAGAAGCAGATCCAAGAACCGAAGGACAAAGGATTTATTAGACCAAGCTCTTCACCATGGGGAGCACCTGTGCTATTTGTCAAAAAGAAAGACAATAGCTTGAGGATGTGTGTAGACTATAGATCACTCAATGAGGTCACTATCAAGAACAAATATCCATTGCCAAGGATAGATGACCTCTTTGACCAACTAAAGGGGGCAAGTGTGTTCTCTAAAATAGACCTAAGGTCTGGTTATCATCAATTAAAAATTAGATCTGAGGACATCCCTAAAACTGCTTTTACCACAAGGTATGGACTATATGAGTTCACTGTGATGTCGTTTGGACTGACAAATGCCCCGGCCTATTTTATGAGTATGATGAACAAAGTGTTCATGGATTTTCTTGACAAATTTGTGGTGGTGTTTATTGATGATATTCTCATCTATTCCAAAAGTGAAACAGAACATGAAGACCACCTTAGAATTGTGTTGGGAAGACTTAGAGAGCAGCAGCTCTATGCCAAGTTTAGTAAATGTGAGTTTTGGCTAAGTCAAGTAGCCTTCCTTGGTCACATTATTTCGGCCAGGAGTAGTCAGAGACCCTCAAAGGTTGAAGCTGTCCTAGAATGGAGACCTCCTAAGACAGTGACTGAGGTAAGAAGCTTTCTTAGTCTAGCTGGCTATTATAGAAGATTTATTGAAGGTTTTTCCAAGATTGCTAGACCTCTCACCCAGCTTTTGAAGAAGGAGAAGAGATTTGAATGGACCAAAACCTGTGAGCAAAGCTTCCAGGAATTGAAGGAAAGGCTTGTCACAGCCCCAGTCCTAATCTTGCCAGACATCCATAGAGACTTTGAGGTATTTTGTGATGCATCCCATCAAGGTCTTGGATGTGTGCTAATGCAAGATGGAAGGGTAGTGGCATATGCATCTAGACAGTTGAAACCTCATGAAGAGAACTACCCAACGCACGATCTAGAACTGGCAGCCGTTGTGCATGCTTTGAAAATTTGGCGACACTACCTTATTGGCAACCGCTGTGAGATATACACGGACCACAAAAGTTTGAAATATATCTTCACACAACCAGAGCTTAATTTGAGACAAAGGAGATGGTTGGAATTAATTAAGGATTATGACCTTGGGATTCATTATCACCTAGGCAAAGCCAATGTGGTGGCAGATGCCTTGAGCCGAAAAGGTTACTGTAATACTTTGTTGGTTCAAGAACAACAACCAAAACTATATGAAGAATTGAAGTACCTCAACTTGGAGATAGTAGAGCAAGGATATGTGAACACCTTGGAGGTACATCCGACTGTTCTGGATCAGATTAAGGAACAACAAGAAAGAGATGAAGACATCCAAGAAATTAAGAAAAATATGAGAAGGGGTAAAGCCCCGTGTTTCTCTGAGGATGAGCAAGGAGTAGTATGGTTTGGCAAATGAGTCTCAGTGCCAAATAACCAGGAGATTAAGCAGCTCATTTTGGTAGAAGCCCACGAATCACCTTACTCTATCCACCCGGGCAGCACCAAAATGTATCAAGACCTTAAAGAGAGATACTGGTGGACTAGTATGAAACAAGATGTTGCTAAGTATGTAGCCCAATGTGATGTGTGTCAGAGAGTTAAAGCTCTACACCAAAAACCAGCCAGTCTGTTACAACCCTTGCCAATACCCGAATGGAAATGGGAGCAAGTGGGCATGGACTTCATTACTGGACTGCCTAGGACCCAATCCGGGTATGACTCTATATGGGTGGTGGTTGATCGGTTAACCAAGGTAGCACATTTCATACCAGTCAAGACCACCTATACTAGTAATGCCTTGGCAGAGCTGTACATGGCAAGAATTGTTTGCTTACATGGAGTGCCCAAAAGAATAGTGTCAGACAGAGGGTCTCAATTTACTTCAAGGTTTTGGAAAAGTTTGCATGAAGCTCTGGGTACTAAACTTAATTTTAGTACAGCTTATCATCCTCAAACGGATGGGCAAACAGAGAGAGTGAATCAAATACTGGAAGACATGCTCAGGGCATGTGCCCTGGATTTTGGGAGCAGCTAGGACAAGAACTTACCCTATGCCGAATTCTCCTATAATAATAGCTATCAAGCTAGCCTACAGATGTCCCCATTTGAGGCTTTGTATGGTAGGCCCTGTATGACACCCCTTCTCTGGGATGAAGTTGGGGAGCATCAACTTTATGGGCTGGACCTAATCAAAGATGCAGAGAGCAGGGTGAAATTGATAAAGGAGTGACTGAGAGTGGCTCAGTCCCGACAAAAGAGCTATGCTGACACCCGGCACAGAGATCTATCTTTTGAAGTTGGAGACTTTGTCTACCTCAGAGTAACACCAATTCGGGGAGTTAGAAGATTTCGAATTAGAGGAAAGTTAGCTCCAAGATTTGTAGGACCCTACAAGATCTTAGCAAGACAAGGTGAAGTAGCTTATAAACTGGAACTTCCAGAATCCTTGTCGGTAGTGCACAACATTTTTCATGTATCACAATTAAGGAAGTGCCTTCGGTTTCCTAAAGACCACACATTAGTAGAGGACATAGACTTACAGGAAGACCTCACATATGTGGAGCGACCAATTAAAATTCTAGATGTTGCAGAGCGAGTTACCAGGAGCAGAATTATCAAGTCATACAAGGTACAGTGGAGTCATCATCCAGAAAGTGAAGCTACATGGGAAAAAGAAGAAGACCTCAAGACTAACTACCCCTACCTCTTTGCTGATTCTGTTTGAATCTCGAGGTCGAGATTCCCTTAAGGGGGTAGGTTTGTAACATCCTGATTTTCTAAATCCTTTTTAAATGTGTAAAATAAATTAAAACTATTTTAGTTTAATGAGAATTCAAAGTTTGGTCCTGTTGGAAGGGTTTGAGTTGTTTATACCTCCTTGCTGGTAAGCTCGGTAGTCCTCCTTTAACCTATCTCTTTTGGGTTGTGTAGGTTTAGGCCTTCTCTGTGGCCTAGACCTCCCCAGTGGTTCTTAAGGTTAGACCTCCCTTGAGGCTTGGACCTTTTCTCACCTAGACAAACCCTTATGTCCAGGCCTTTTTCCTTTGAGTTTGGTCACTTGGACCTCTTTGTTGGTTCGAATCTCTTGGGCTCAGACCTCTTTTCTGTTCAGACTTCTCTTAAGCCAAGACCCCTTGTTGCCTGGGCACTTTCCTTATGCCTAGTCCTCTTTTCAGCCAGAACATCATGGTAGTTCATTGGGTCTTTTGTGTGCCTTTGAACCACCTTGATATTTCTTCCTAACCGAAAGGACTTTCTGTGGGTTCATCCTGACCTCACCTCATCGGATTGAAGACCTCCCTTGAGTTACCTTGACCTTGGCGACTCCATCTGGAACTACTATGGGTGGAACTCCTTTGTGAGATCCCTCTTCTTGGAACCCCTTCGCATGGACCTATCTTTCATTTGGATCTGGCGGTTCAGACCTCTTCCCATCTCCAATCCAAAGGTCCAGACTTCCCCGTGCGTTTGATCTTGGCTGTTGGACCTCCCTCTCGGAGATCCAACCGCCCGGACCTCAACTTGCCTTTAATCTCAACCACGGAACCTTCTTGTAGCTCTCTGGACCTCCTGTCCAAGACTTCTCCGTGGCCTTTTAAACCTGGCTCTGGACCTCCTTGCCAGACCTCCCTTGAAGAGATCCTCACCATCAGGACCTCCTTTTGTTGATCCTGACCGTCAGGACCTCCGCATGTCCAAACCTTCTCTGTATGTCTGGACCTCCTCAACCTTTAGACCTCCCGGTCCTTCGGGCCTAGGACCTCCTAAGCCTCTTGGACCTCCTCAAAGACCTCCTCTGCGGGGGCAAGACCTCCCCTATTGACTCGACTGTTTCTAAAGTGGCTGGCCCCACTTGCCAGCCTTGGTCATTCTCATTCCCTCCGCCACGTAAGTATCTTGGGCATTTAATGCATGTCTTGTCACATTAAATGCATCCACATACGTGGTGTTTACTCTGAATTGGGTCACTTAGTTGTACTCTGACATGCTTCCTTGTTCCTTCTCATAGCAACATACGTTGTCCTTTTTCGCATTTTTACCCGTGGTGGTAGTGACACATGCTCTGCCACTCACCTACCCTTGACCCATTTTTATACTCATCTTTGACACGTATATTTCTAGTTTTCTTCACCACCTTGACTACAATTAGACCAAGAAATTCTACCACATCACCTTCCTCCACACTCTGTTATCTTGGCTCTCGTTCAGTGGCTTCCAGGGAAGACCTTGTCGCCCACGACCTCCCCTCCATCCATTGTTCCTTCTTGTCCCTGGTAAGTCCCTTGGTGATCTACTCCACTCTTGTTCTTACCACTGCATTGAGCTGGTCGTGTCTTTCACAGGACCTCCCCTGGTGGACTCCTTTTCGGATTTCTATGGCCGTTATGTGAAGACCTCATCTCTGGACTTTACGCAAGAGCCATTTCTCAGGACTTCTCTGTTCTATTGATTAAATCACTCCTTTGGGGTCTTTTGCTAAAAGACCATCTCCTCCTAGTAAGCTTGGACCTCTTCCAAAAGAACCATTCTAAAAATGTAGACCTCTCCTGTTGATTAAGTTTTGGACTCCCTCTGGGGTCCCCTTGGTTTTCTTGTTGATTTCAGTTGGTTCTTTATTTGAGTTTTCTTTGAACTTGCTCTTTTACCCGTGTAGATTGCGAGGACTCCAGGGAGTCTGAGTGTTCTGAAGAGGAAGATTCTCAGGATAGTGAGCAAGGCAAGTTACACTTTTGAGCATATTGCACCCAATAATTCAAATTAATTATGTCCTGTTTTAATATATATTGCATGCCTAATTCTACCAAGTTATTTCAATACCTGTGTTAAGTTCATAATTATGCCTACTTCCTTTGTATGGCCACTGTTGACCTTGGACTGAACTCGTTGTCATCTTTAGATCAAACTTGGGTCATGCAGTAGTGTGAGCCAAGACCATTTGAAAAACTTATGCTTAGTCAAGCTTAGACCAAAAGTATTGATTTGGGGAAATCTTTACCAATATGACCAAATATTGCTTAAAATGTTTTGACCATGACATTGGGTTGTCATGGGAATATGGAAGTATTGCTGGGGAAGCAAAGAAAATGAAAATGGATTTGGACTGGGGCGAATTGGTTTGCTTGGCTGGTGCAATGTTTGTGCACGGACTTTATCCTGGCAAAGGTGGAGGTCCAGGGGTTTGTGAAAGTCGCCCTAGTCATGTGAGGACCGGTCTTTGAGCCACCAATGCCATGCCTATAATGGGCTATGCCACAATAGTGCAACCACATGTCTCCAGAATGGGGCGTGGGACCTGGCTGAGTAATTTGCAAAACTCCACCATATGCTGCTCCATTAGAGGTGTGGGAGGTCTTGTAGGGCTAATGGTCTTTTATGACCTACTGTTCCCACTGGTGCAAGAGGGGGCTTTCCGCCGGATTGCGATCCATAGGAAAGTGAAACCTTAGCAAGGAAAGGCTGTGGTGGGGCAATGCATTGTAAAGGCCTTGTCATGAGCTCTAGACCTCTTACCTTTGGTAGTGAGAGGTGGCATTGACGGATGCCGGACAAACTAGAGGACTCATGTCGTGTGGGTAAAGTGCACAACCTCTGCAGAGTTAAATCTATTCGAATAGCCGTGTCCACGGTCATGGACGTGCTGGCAAAGGCTACTCAGAGTTAGATGTTGGTTTTGGGTTTCCAGAAATGTTTTCAAATCTGTTTTGGGATTCTATCCCATGGGTTTGGGCAGGGAGCCAGGTGTCAGGAGGGTATCCTTCACCAACTTGTTGATGAATGTTATCCAACTGAAAAATTGCTTTGCTAAAATGAATTTTAGTTATTAAAGACCTGCTTTGGAACTTAGTAATGGTATTTGAAAGAAAATTGGCTTTGTGCAAATTAACCATATTATGTCATCCTTTGATTATCCATATATGCATGTCATTTTGCTAACCCACGGGTGTAACTTGCGAGCACGGTTGTGTGCTCACTCTTGCTCATTACAATTTTTGCCAGGAGAGGACCTTGGCGAAGAAAGAAGACCTGCTTAATAGGTTGTGTCTTCCAAATATTACTGTGGCGTGCTAATGGACCCTTTGATCTTTTGCTCTTGTGTAATTATGCTTGGCCAAGGCCACCTTGTAAACAAACTCTGTAGATATTTTGCTTTAATAAAGATGCGTTCTGGATGTTACCACCATTGTATTATTACTGTGAAGAGCTAGCCATGATCCTTGGGACTAGCTTGGGATTCACAAGGAACCCTGGAGCAAGCTCGGACCTCCATGTCCTCACAAGGGAATGAACGCGTGAGGTTCTGGGGTGGTCTCGGACCTCCACGTCCTCCTCGTTTTTCCCTGGTTTGGCTGTGGCAGGTCATCGGGTGCTCCCTGGCTCCAAGACCCTCTCGGGTCATGTTCTCTCGACTTCAGAGGTCCTGCTGACCTCTGGGGAGGTCTTAGGATCGTCCGAGAGGTCCTTTGTGGACCTCCTGGGAGGTCCTGATGGACTTTCCAGGAGTTCTTGGAGGACCTCTCGGGTGCCCTAGAGTTGGGTCGTTACATCGGAGGTCACCATCTCTTTCGAGAAGGTTGACTGCCCGATCCCTTTGACTCGACCAGGTCGTTATCCGATCGTGGTCGAACCCACCATCAACAACTGTCGAGTAAATCGAGTATTAATTGATGGTAGGAGCTCGTTAAACATCTTGTTGACGAATAACCTGGACGAGATGCAAGTACCCGGGACCAAGGTAAGACCGGTAAGATATTCATTTCATGGTATTATACCGGGGTCTTCGGCCAAACCTATTAGTCAAGTTTCTCTTCCTTTAACATTTGGTACACCAAGTAATTTCAGGACGGAGAAGATCTCCTTTGATGTGGTCGATTTCGATACAGCATATAACGCCATACAAGGACGACCAGTTTTGGCAAAATTCTTAATGGCAACTCATTATGGGTATCAATGTCTTAAGATGCGAGTCCCAAAGGAGTAATCACAATTCATTGTGATAAGAAGATGGTGCACACGCAGGATTTATCGATCCTCGAGATGGTGGGTCGAGACCAGCTCGGGAAGAAAAAGGCGCCCTTCACCAAGAGCTCAAGACTAAAGTCGTGCCCAAGCCGAACGACCAAGTCAAAGAAGTTCCTCTGGATCAGGAGGAACTTTCAAAGACTGTTCGCATCGGGGATACTTCCAACCCCAAATAGGAAGAAGCCCTCATCACTTTCTTCCGAGCAAACGCAGATGTCTTCGCGTGGCAAGCATCCGACATGCCCGGAGTCCCCAGAGAAGTGATCGAGCACAGGCTAGCTCTACGGCCTGACAAGGTACCCGTAAAACAAAAATTACAGAGATTTGCCCCTGATCGACGAGATGCTATAAGGTCAGAGAATTGGACAAGCTACTTAAAGCATGCTTTATAAGAGAAGTCAACCACCCGGAGTGGTTGGCCAACACTGTAATGGTTAGGAAGTATAACGGCAAGTGGCGAATGTGCGTAGACTTCACTGATCTTAATAAAGCTTGTCCAAAAGATTATTTCCCTTTACCTCGTATCGATCAGTTGGTTGACTCTACTGCTGGTTGCAAAACATTAAGTTTTCTAGATGCATATTATGGCTACCATCATATTAATATGTGTCTAGAAGATGAAGAAAAGACCGTATTTATTACTCCATTTGGTATATTTTGCTATCTCAAAATGCCATTTGGTCTAAAAAAAATACGTGCGCTTCTTTTCAACGCTTAATGCAATCGACTTTTTCGTCTCAGCTAGGCCGAAATTTGGAAGCCTATGTTGACGATCTAGTCGTAAAATGCATCAAACGGCTTGATCATGTTTCAGACTTGCAGAAGACGTTCGACAACATCAGAAAACACCGCTTGAAACTCAATCCTGAGAAGTGTGTGTTTGGAGTCTCTTCGGGAAAATTGGTTGGATTCTTGGTCTCTGTACGAGGGATCGAAGCAAATCCTGAAAAGATAAAAGCCATTGTTCAAATGCGCTCTCCAACCACGAAGAAAGAAGTCCAAAAGCTCACAGAGTATATGGCGGCTTGAAGTCATTTCATAGCACGACTGGGAGAAAAAGGACTACCTTTCTTCAAACTTCTAAGGAAGCACAAGGGTTTTGAGTGGTCAGAAGAGGCAAACACTGCCTTTGAGGATGTCAAGAGATATCTTACGAGTGCTCCTGTTCTGGTTTCCCTGAAACTAGAAGAGATGCTCTTAATTTATCTAATTGCCACGCCACAGGCAGTGAGTACAGTACTAGTCGTAGAACATGAAAACGTTCAACGACCAGTGTACTACATAAGTGAAGTTTTGCACAGACCTAAGGAGCATTACCCTTAGGTCCAAAATCTTCTCTATGCCCTCCACATGTCTTCGAGGAAACTGCGGTATTATTTTCAGGCGCACAAGATAATTGTGCCGTCTGAGTTTCCCTTGGGAGTGATCCTGCAGAATAGGGAAGCAGCGAGACGCATGTCTAAATGGTCAGTAGAACTTGGGGAGTTCGACCTCTATTTCATGTCCTGAACAGCCATTAAATCCCAGATCTTGGTAGACTTTGTCGCCGAATGGACAAATCCTGAACCTGTTCAGGATCCTAGTACGATACCCACGATAAGTGGACGATGTACTTTGACGAGTCACTTACTTTAAGTGGCTTGGGGGCTGGGGTGGTCCTGGAATCTCCTAACGGAGAGACCTTAAAGTATGCCATATAGTTAAACTTTCAGGCCACTAACAACATGGCAGAGTACGAAGGTTTACTAGCCAGCATACGAGCTATAAAGCGCTCGCGATTCGACGACTACTCGTGAGAGGAGACTCTCAACTAGTCGTGAATCAGGTTGGAAAAGAGTACTAGTGCTCTAACCCGACCATGTCTCGGTACTTATTGGAGGTTCGAAAGCTTGAAAAGCATTTTTTTGGTTTCGAGGTACAATTCATCCCTCGAAAGGATAATTTTCTCGCAGACCAGCTTGCTCGAATAGCTTCTTCTCGATCACAAGTACCAAAAGGAGTCTTCTTGGAGCAACTCTAGAAGCTGTCTCTAGTGGAAACACCAAAGACATCTCCTATTGAGACAGCCTCTCTAGAATATGAAGATACTTGGATGGATCCCATCTACAAGTATCTTCAGACAGGTTCCGTATCTGATGACAATCTCGAAGTAGATCGTTTATCCTAAAATGCCAAAATGTATACTTTGGTCGAAGGAGTCCTCTATAAACGCAGCACTCAAGGGGTACTCATGCGATGCATACCGCAGAGAGAAGGACTAAACCTCCTTCATGATATACATGGGGCCATCTGTAGAACTCATGCTTCCTTTCGACAAGGATTTTACTGGCCAACAGCCCTCTACGATGCCAAAGAGTTGGTTAAGAAATGTGTACAATGCTAGTTTCATAGCAAACAAATACACCAACCAGCTCAGGCATTACAAACAATCCCTCTATCTTGGCCTTTTGTGACCTAGGGTCTCGATATCCTAGGACTGTTCCCAAGGGCTCTAGGAGGCTTCGAGTTCCTTTTTGTGGCTATTGATACGTTCACAAAATGGATCGAAGCCAAACCTCTGACTGGGATAACAACGGAAGCTGCAAAACGGTTCATAATGATAAGCGTGATTACTCGGTTTGGATTCCCAAGTCGAATAATCAAATAAAATGGTAAACAATTTTCAAGCACAAAATTTCAAGAAATTTGCGACGAGATAGGTACCAAGCTCAGTTACGCCTCTGTCGCCCATCCCCAAAGCAATGGGGCAGTCGAACGAGCGAATGGCCAAATAATGCAGGGAATTAAAACTCGAGTGTTCGACCAGCTTGTTAAGCGGTCGGGGGCTTGGGTACAAGAATTACCCTTAGTATTATGGGCAGTTCGCCCGACCGCTAGTCGGGCAACAGGCGAAACAGCTTTTTTCCTAGTCTTTGGTGCCGAAGCCATGCTTCCGCCAGAACTAAAGATCAGGTCTACAAGGGTCGAGAGTTTCAATGACTCAACCCAAGAACAACTTCGAGCAGATGACATTAACTCCGCTCAAGAGAAGAGAAATCAGTCTTAATCCGCTCAGTAGCCTACCAAAGAAGCCTGCGCAAATACTACGATCGAAGGTCCAACCTCGCACCTTCTGTCAGAGGTGACTTGGAATTAAGGAAAATTCAATCCCATCTAATCGAACAAACTTTCCCCCAAGTGGGAAGGTCCTTACACGGTGGTCGAAGTTATGCGTCCAAGCTCAGTACGACTGGCGATGGAAGACAGCCGGGTTCTCTCTAATTCTTGGAACATCAACCAGTTGTGCAAATTCTATGTGTAAGCGACCAACCATTCAATAAAACATCAGGTTCTTTCTATCTTTATTGTTTTACTTTGAGTAGCGCTTTGACAATTCTTTCAACCATACCCTGGTCGAAGGTCCACCCTCGACCAGTTCCTAGTCGTGAACTCTTCCACGACGATACACTGGTCGTAAGACATTCTACGACCAGTACCCAGTTCATCTTTACACTAGTTGAAAGGATGGTAACATCTCCTAGTCGAAGCCTTTCCTCTCTGCACGTGGTCCCGCCCCCTAGAAGGAACTTCCTAGAGTCGATTCGTTCCTCCCATTTTGCTGCCAACACAAAGAGCTTTGGTTCAAAACATGGTCGAAATAATGTCAAGCCAACTCTTAGTACCTTAATTTGTTTCTTCATTCATCTTTTTGAAAAATAAATTAACCGAGTAAACTTTCCAAATTTGCTCGATTACTATCGATAAACTCGGTTTGTTTTAACTGGTCGGAGGAAGTTGCAACATCTAGTCGAAGACATTCCTCTCTGCACGTGGTCCTGCCCACAAGAAGGAACTTCCTAGCGTCGTTCTGTTTCTAACTCTTGCTACTAGAGAAAATATACTAAGTGCACTGAGATAAGTTGGACAAATTTTTGAGGAACTCCAGACGTTTATCTAACTCAAGTTGACCGTTCTTGATTTGATTAATCTGTTCGGAGATGGTAACATCACCTAGTTGAAGCCTTTCCTCTCGGCACGTGGTCCTACCCACTAGAAGGAACTTCCTAGTGTCAACTCGTTCCTACTCTTTCGACCAATGTAAGATTATTGTGATCGAAAAACTACAAGTTAGTTAAACCTCTTTCTTTTTCAGAAAACCCATTTAACACTATTTACTTGGTTTATCTAAATAAACCAAGGAAATAGTTGGGGCTAGGATAAAGTTATTAACTTGACTTCAATTCTTAGTCTTGTTTTTTTTTTCCATTCATTATCTTATGAGTTACTAACTACTCGACAAGATGATTTTCAGGAAGAAGGAAGGATTATATATCAACATCAACAAAAATTTGTCTTTACAGACTCGGGACTCGCATGCACTACTCGTGAAGGAGATCTTATCTCGATACCCTCCGTGGATCGCTCAAATGATCGGCTGCAATGTTATCATTAATTGCTCTGCCTCTGCTTCAGGGTAGACGAAGTCGTCTATGATAGGCTGCAGATTAAGGTTGGGATCACGGGCTTTAAGTTTTGCCAGGACAAATCTTATTCCCTCTTCGATCGCATCCTTTATTGAATCTAATTGGTTAGCCTTTAAGGTAGTCACCAACTCTTACAAAGTTCTGACTTGTTCGCCAATGGCACTCAAGTGGGTAGACAACGTGTCGTCACGAGGAGTAATCCCCTCAACATGAAGCCCACCGAGTACATTGTTCAGGAGTGAAATATTGTCTTGAAGATTGATCTTCAAAGCCTTCATTTCCTCCTGATTGCGAGTCGAAACCTCGCGAAGTCGTTTTACTTGTACTACTTGTTCTGAAAAGAATAAGACCAGTCAAATAAAATGACCTCAAGAGGAAAACACAACCGATCACAGGTAAAGATTTGCTTACCAACAAGTTGAGAATCTGACTTCTTGACTTCTTCAGCATGGGCGGCAGTGTCCTTGAGGTAACGCTGCTCCCACATCTGGATCTCTTGGTCTTTGTTTGAAAGGGAATGAGATTTAGAGAAAGAAAAGAGGGTTGAAGGCAGTCTTAAGTTCAGCACTTACCGACTAGTCGTCCCTGCAACTTTTGATTTGCAGAGTTTGCCTCCTGAAGCTTCTTCCGGAGGTCTTCAATCTCCTCCCTTAGCTTCTTCGTCTCGGCTCTTTCATAGTCGAGAGAATCAACTAAGGTCTTCTCGTCACTCTTAAACCTGCAAAGGAAAAGGGTAGACGTCAGCATAGTTCCTGGTCGTAAGTTTTTCTACGATAATACCCTGGTTGTAAGTCCTCCTACGATCAGTACCCACTCGTAAGATCTTCTACGACAAACCCCGCAAGTACTGCGTAAGTGGTCGAAACATAAAAGGCTACGAAAAGTGGTTACTTACCATTTCTCTGCCTGCTCGCAGAGTTCCGCTTTCTCCTGTCGCAATTGCGCAAGTTACCTGTTGTATTCAACAACAGTAAAAATTTGACCCAATGCTCTCTGCATGAAGAAAGATAGTTAGAAGCGAGAAAAGGTATGAGTACAAATGCCGAACAGTAGGTACTTACATTCATCGCCATTCGTGCAAACGAAGACACTACCCTTGTGGGATTCCTCAGTTCATCAACCTCTCAGACTTGGTCCCACCACACCTCTTCGAAATGCGCGTCATCGAAGACATCCCCTCCGCCCAGAATATTTTTGGGGTGAGGAACACAAGCACGAGGTCTAAGAGCAAAAGATCCCACAATGGAAGACGACCTGAAGAACTCAGAGGCGAAGTTGGCATATTCTTCATCCTCTGATTCGGTAACGCTAGCTCCTCCTTGAGGACCTGGAGGAATGTCTGCGACAACCACCTTTCTAGCGTGATGCCTTTATGCCTTTGCAGTATCAAACGCCGCCTCTGCCTCGGTTTCTACGACCACTTCTGTGGACGTAGCTACTTCCGACTCTACGACCACCCCTGTGGTCGTAGCCGCTTCTGACTCTACGACTGCCCCAGTGGTCGTAGCCACGTCAGCTACAACGGCATCTTCCACCACTCGGATGGCGGACGACCCTTCGACCGCCGCCACTGTCGTTTCATCACCTGCCGAAGAAACTGCAGTGGGTTCCTTGGCAGGAATGTCCTTGATGATAAGAGGAGCCAAGCTGAGATCATAAAAAGGAAAACACGATTAGGTGGTAAAAAGCAAGAGGTAAATGTTATCCTTACACTTTTGTCTTTTTTTACGTACCTCCGAGTGTCGGACCTTATCTTAAGTTTGGAAACAACCCTTCCTAAGGAAGGTTTCTTGGACTTTTTCTCAACCACGTCTGGTCGAGACTCAAGTTGAGGAACAACCACGACCATGTCTGGTCGTAGGTCTTGATCGAGCACCATCGCTTCTTGGGCCCCTTGGCTCTCTGGGTGGTCGAGATCAGTCTCGACCACCTCAAGGGCAGCATTACCCTAGACCACGGGTACTACTGGTGCAACAGTCTTCTTCAGAAAAGACATTAAACTCTTTCAGTTCTCCTTTTCTAATCGCTTGATAAAACCGCGAGAGGTAGAAACTGCGAAGGTTTTATTGTCACAATAGAATGGTACCTTGGTCTTGGGGGCTTTGAGTTTGAATACTTTAGCTATTCCTGCCACAATTGTTTCCTCTGTAGCAATTATTTCCGCGACAAGATTAGCCAAAGGTGCAGACAGAGTAGCGGAGCTCGAGCTTGCACCGCCTTTATCAACAGCTTGCGCGAGCTTCCTCCTCCTGGTCTGAGGAGCATCTACTTGCTCAACAGCAGGGCTCGAACTTGAGCATCCCTTGTCCGCGACTTTCACGAGTCGACGCATCTTGGCAGGGGGAGAAATAAGCTGCTCTACTGTAGCTGCACCAACGACCATCATTTCGACTTCCTCGTCATCTCGACGGTTCTCCATGCCTACTTTCTGCAGAAATCAGAAAGAGAGATATTTTAAAGTGGTTGTAAGTTCTTCTACAACTATTTACCATGTCGTAAGCTTTCCTACGACAACACCCTAGTCGTAAGTTCTTCTACGACCAGAACCTGATCGTATGTTTTCCTACGATCAGTACCCAGTCATAAGTTCTTCAATGACTACAAAGTCCTAAAGATGAAATCAACTCTCGATTACCTTTAGGCGCTCCACCTTGTCTTCTAGGGACAGGACCGCGAGAATTTGGGGAGGCTTCACGTTTGAGGGCTGAGGCTTCTCACAGATGAGCTTGACCCGAGCGTCAATCTCTTCTTGTGAGAGGTCTGCAAGGATAAGAAAACTTTAAGTAAAGCCTAAATCGAAATCAACAGGAAAAAAGCTAAGCTTAAGCTTATCTTACCCTCCGAGTAATCCCTCGTCGGGTCCCTTGGCCCCGAGTACCTCCACATCTGGTGAGCCCTCTTCTTCAGAGGACTGATACGACACGTGATGAAATCCTTCACCACGTGCCATCCAGTAAGCCCCTCTTCCTTCAAGTCTGCAATAGTTCGAATGAAAGGGGCAATCCAGCCAAGATCCTTGGGAATCGAATCCCAAGTGGGAACCTTCTCGGTAGGTTTCCCGGTGAAGGAGAGGCTGTCCTTGTTGGTGATCTCCCAAGAGAACCACCTTTTCTTCCACCCTGGCCACGACGACCAGGTAAACATCTGAATGTACTCCCTCGACTTCCCATCGTGGAGCTTCAGACTACAACTACCGGCGATTCCGCCTAGTCGGGTCATTTCATAGAAGTACTGGAACAACTCCAAATCAGCTGGAATCCCTAAATAGGCTTCGCAAATATACACGAACAACCCAACATTGTGATAGAGTTGGGGACGAGGTTCACCAAGTCCACCTAGAAGTATTCGAGTACCAATATAAGAAAAGGATGAGCGGGCAATCGAAGACCACACTCATAGAATGCCTAGAAGACGGGGATTTGTCCAATCTCCCCAGACGACCAATGCAGCCCGGCGGCCTCAATCCACTTCACAAATTCCTCCTTTGGGATCTTCTTAGAGTCAACCAAAGCCTGGATTTTGGCCATAACCATCTCCGATTGGACCCACTGGGAAGCGGATCCAACTATTTCTCCCAAAGGTTGAAGGTTTGAATTTGAGAAGATTGGGGAAGAAGATTGGATTTGGTCGGTGGTGGAGAACTCAAAAGTTTGAACAGCAATTTGGGGGAAGGTAAAAGGCTTTATCCTTACCCCCGGTGAATATTTATAACCACACGCCCGAAGTTAAAAAGACATGGCTACCCAACGGATGCCAATGTTTCGGGAACTACTCCAACAGACAAAGGTGACGGAGTTGATTGGGATTCTTAAATTTGTCTGCTCGAGGTAATCAGATCTGTTTTTACACCTCAAGCGAAATTACCTTCTTGAGAAAGTCTTTTTCTGGTCAAATGCAACAACGGTTGGAAAGTTTCTACTTCCAACCACAGTACTGCGACCACTCGGTGATCGTTAGATCTCCTACGACCACCCTGTAAGTCATAAGATTATTCCACAACTTTCTCGACCAAGTAAATTTCTGGTCAAATGAAACACTAGTCGAAGAGTCTTTCCTTCGACCACCTCTCTACGACCATCTCTTCCGGTCGTAAGACCGCTCTTGCTCCTTCTTCAAGTAAGTTATTTTTTGCTTAAGCTGGGGGGCTAGATGACGAGGATATAACAATCCTCATTTAATCATTTATCTATAATTCATATCATGGATAATAATGACGTCATATAACTCTTGACTATACCCCTTAATGTTCATAAGGGAGAAGCTGGAGGTCGTAAGTTCTCCTACGACCACCTTGTAGTCGTGGGTCTTCCTACGACTACCCCATAGTCGTAAGCCCTTCTACGACTATCCCATGATCGTAAGCTCTACTATGATCGATCTGTGGTCGTAGGCTCTCTTACGACCACCACCTAGTCGTAAGCCCTTCTACGACCAGTCCTTAGTCGACAAGACTCACAGACATGTGGGCCTAGTCGATCAAGGAATCTTATGTACCGTATCCAAGGATAGGAGCAATCAATTACGCTGTTATTCCCTGGAATAACAGCACGATTAAACTCCTTGTTATGATGATAATTGCCTAGCGACGTGGGGACGTTACAACCCCCGTAATAACCTTCGGTAACAGCTCCACGATATGGTGCGTTAATGTAACCTTTATACTGAAGATCCAATGACACACCCCGGGGACGGTATAAAAGCCAAGGATCATCAGGGCAAGGGGAGGGATAGAGAGAAGATTAGAAGCACAATACTCTAGTCTCCGATTCCATCTTGTAATTCAGCATACTTAATACATACACACAGGAGTAGAGTTGTTATTCTCCCAGGAGAAGGCTCGAACCTGTATAAAAATCCCCGTGTCTCCATCTCTGTGTGATTTTGAGCCTAGAGGAACCCCCGAATCAAACAATCTTTACGTAATTTCGGTCCTAAAACACCGACAATATATATATTGTGCGAGTATTTGGGCAAGTGTTGAACCAAATGCCATTGAAAATAGAAACTGGACGCGAAACTAGATAGAGATTGACTGAAAAGTCCAGAGAGAGGTGTGTTCTAGTTTTGGGAAAAGGTCTGACCGATCACTCCTTGGTGGTCAGATCGCTAGCTATTTCTAAAGCTTGTAAAGAAGTCATTTCGCTAAGAGATTTTTTTGCTAAGTTTTGTGGAAGTACATTTTGCACTACAATATTCTGCTACAGTCAAAACGCTATTTGCCTTACGAAGGATAAGATGTTTCATGATAGAACGAAGCAAATTGACATGAGATATTATTACATTCGAGATATCATTGCTCCAGGTGAAATTAAAGTCAACAAGATAAGTACTCATTATAATCTAGCTGATAAGATAACAAAGCCAATTCCTACCACTAAGTTTTAGTTTTACTTAGACTTAGCTAGTATCATTCAGGAGTCTTATAGATGTTTGGCGCACAAGGTGTTCATGTTAATCTGTTTCGAGGAGATCACGTTTTGTTTTGGCTACTGGAGGAAATCGTCTTAAGGTGGTGAATATTGAGTTTAAGTGTGATATGAATTTCGATTTTTACTTCAACTCATAGTTCTACTCTACACAGAGTCTTTCATATACTACTATAAATATATCACTCTAGTCCGGCTGCATATCTAGTGCACATATGTCATTTAGTGCACATATGTGCACCAAATGGCATATGTGCACTAGATATGCAGCCCTCTAGTCCATAGAGAAGAGCAAGTGGAGGTTGTGCACAAGTCAAGAAGAAATTATGATCAACTTTAAGCAGAAAGCGTGTGCCAACTACTAGCAATATATTATCTGGAATCGATCAACTTTAGGATGTTTCGTGATGTTTTCCTTTTTAATATATATGCTAGCTAATTAACTAACCTGACGTGGTCATACATGGGGCCGGTTGAGTAAATGGGGTTGGTTTTTGTCTCGCCATCAGCATAAGATGGTGACCTGGTACTTAAAGTGATCTGATATGATATTCATGATCGAAGAAGAAGAGAAATGAGCAGATTGTGATTGTTGTTGAGATTTAATTAAATCGAACGCGTCGCCTAGTTTTACCCCCTGCTTCTGAGGTGAAGGGTATGTTGTGAAGTGTGAACAAGTCAAGAGGCTAGGCTGAGTAGCTAGCTAGTTGGCAAGGTTATTGAACTGGTCTTGATAAAACTCTCAGCAAGATTAACACGGAGTCTGTGATTAACCCACAAGAAAAGCGTTTGCAAGACAAAATGAAATTAATGTGCATCTAAACAAGTCAAGAAGGCTGAATAGCTAGTTAGCTAGGTTATTGAGCTGGTCTTGATAAAACTCTCAGCAAGATTAACTCGGAGTCTGTGATTAACCCACAAGAAAAGCGTTTGCATGTCGATCGATCGCTTTGTACCAGCTCTCTTCTTTGTAACGCATGCATTGCAAATGTGGATTCGTGCAAGGTAACCACTCCCAACAAAATGGTGACCAACTTACTGATCAACGACAACATGAAATTGCCTATATATATTGTATTAGGTGCAAATTATAATTAATCTCTGTTGTGTTGGCCTCAGGGAAAACACTAACGGTAAGAAAATTTTATCGGAGAGTAGCGATACAATCGGTTTTCGTCGGTTACCGGAAATTTCGATGAAATTTCGGACGGATTTTTTTATTTGAAATTTGAATTTTTCATATGTAAAGACGAAATTCATCTAAATTTTGAATTGAAATTTTAATTAGGATGAAAATTAAATAAATTCGAATTTTTTTGTCCGGTATAAAAATTTATTAAACACCATCGATAACACCGGTAACCGACGAAATTTCGGCGATGGATTTTTCACTGTCTTATCCTTCACTTTGTCATCTCTTTCGTACGGATGCGCCTTAATTTCTTCCTTGTTTACACACCACTATCACAATCCGTCATTCACAAATCTCTCATTGTTTCATTAATGGATGGAAGATGACTTCTACGTACCATATAACCCATCATTGCTGGGAGATACTTAAAAATTGTAACGATATATATGACTGCTACTCAGTCTTCCAAATTTGTAATAAAAGCAAGACCACGTCAGATTAATTAGTAGTGCAGGTGAAGGTACTAAAAGGAAACTTAGAAAATTGATATGAAATAATTTAATCAACACGTTCTAGCTGCCAGACCATTTCAATCTAGCTGACGTCCCATCTACTTGACTTGTTCTGTCGTTCACAATCACAAGTTCACACCACCGCACGCTGCGGCTATATAAGCACATCCATCACCTCTGGCCAAATCATCACCCAAGCTAAACACAAGCAGCTACAAGAGAAACAGCCATACACAGAAATCCTAGTTGAAAAAAGATGGCCTCCTCTTCGTTCCTTCTCCTGGCCGCTCTTCTTGCATTGGTCTCATGCCAGGCCATCGCCTCCGATCCTAGCCCTCTCCAAGACTTCTGCGTCGTCGACAAGTACTCCCCAGGTACAAATATATGTACTTGATTTCGGTCATGTTCTTCAATCCTATCACTGATCGCATATGACACATGCAATATATACGTGCATGCTGACATAACTTTCTGGAGTACTAAAAGAACAAATGTTGCTTCTTGGATGCATGCAGTGCGTGTCAATGGATTTGTTTGCAAGGACCCAATGGCGGTGAACGCGGATGACTTCTTCAAGGCTGCCAACCTCGACAAGCCTAGGGACACCATGACCAGCAAGGTTGGGTCCAACGTTACCTTGATCAACGTCATGCAGATCCCAGGCCTCAACACCCTCGGCATCTCAATAGCACGCATCGACTACGCACCCTTAGGTGAGAACCCACCGCACACCCACCCACGCGCCACCGAGATCCTCACGGTGCTTGAAGGTACACTCTACGTCGGCTTTGTCACATCCAACCCAGAAAACAGGCTCTTCTCCAAGGTGCTCAACAAGGGCGACGTGTTCGTGTTCCCTGTGGGGCTCATCCATTTCCAATTCAACCCTAACCCCCACATGCCAGCGGTTGCAATAGCTGCACTTAGCAGCCAAAACCCTGGGGTCATCACCATTGCCAACGCTGTGTTCGGGTCAAAGCCACCGATCTCAGACGATGTTTTGGCCAAGGCGTTTCAGGTGGAAAAGAAGACAATAGACTGGCTCCAGGCCCAATTCTGGGAGAACAACAACTACTAATTAAAGTCCGGTTGATTGCATGGGGAAATGTATACTTGCATTGTGAAGAAGATGGTCTTAATTTCTATTTATAAGCTACAAAATGGCATGTATTTCCATGCTGCTTATGCATGCATCTGAGCTGATGTTGTATGCTATTGTTGTATGTTTTGCTTTCCCTTAATAAAGGAACACTGGGTGCCCTTTTGCCCTTGTTCGGGAAAAAAAAAGTTTATAATGTTCGTGTAAAAGTTTGTTGATGACCGATGCGATGGTAGGTACAATATCAAGAAAGTAGTATATATTGGAATCTCGTGGAGTGCAACGAATGACAGTGAAAATGCAACCTCAGTAAAAAGAAAAAATAGTTTGTGAAGCCAACCACAATTAATTCTTTTAAGCACAACATTGAAATAGTACAAGGTATATTGTCGTTATTCACAACAGTCTCGAACATTTTAGACACTAGCATTTCTTTCCCTAAGAACATAGTGATTTATCATATAGCTGGCCTCTAATTCCCTTGTGCAGGTCTTAGAAAGACCCATCACCGAATCCACCGGCTCCGGGTGCGAAGAAAGCGTCGGCCGGTGCAGGCTTATCCTCTAAGTCTAAACAATAAATTAAGCAAGATTGAGTACATTGCGTACTCAGCAAGACTTGTAGTGTATCGCAAAAATTTATGTAAATGCAAGGCTAACAAGAGATGGGGCTCTCACTACCAGAATTCAGTATTTTCCCGAGTGCCCAAAACACTCGGGAAAGTCCCAAAAACACTCGGGAAATTAGCTCCCGAAGGTCGGCCGTCGGGAAAACCCACTCGGGACAGTTTAGTCGGGAATCAAACTGGTTTCCCGAGTGTTCCAGAGATTACACTCGGGAAAATGATATTTCCCGAGTGTTTTGAGTTACACTCGAGAAACCTAAAACACTCGGGAAACTAGCTCACACGACGGGTTTCCCCACCGTAACGGAATACTTTCCCGAGTGTATATCAACCAATGACACTCGGGAAAGTATATTTGTCTCGAGTGTTTTAGTCCTGGACACTCGGGAAAATTTGAGTGACAACGGGAAAGGATGGTCACGTGGCCATATTTCCCGAGTGTTTTCGTCCTAAACACTCGGGAAACAATATACTTTTCCACAAGGTATATATGATCCAATTTAGTTTTGCACCGATTTTACAATAAAATAAACCATAATTCCATAGTAAGATAAACACCACAAATCATTACATATATAGATTGAACAACATTGACATAATTCCCAAGCTCACAATATACTCTGCAATCAGGTAATTAAATTCCATTTTCAACAAAATCCAGAGGTGATAGTCATAACAAAATGTACTTCCTCAGGAAACTCTGGTTAGGAGCTTGGTTTGATAACAACGTTTGGAACATACCATAGTCAGAACTGATGCTTTTGTTACGAGCATCACATCTAGTAAAAATAACAATGCTATCTACCCAAATTGGATCTGGCTTTACATCACAAGCCAGGTATCTATTATGGCAACTAGTTTCGTTCGTTTCGTTCCTACAATATTTTTCCCAACACGCAGTCTGTCGATCAACGGATAGCAGGTACCACAGTGCTCCTAAAACCTGAAAAAGAGAAGTGCACAATGAGTCGTTCCACTATATGAAAGCAAAACAGAAAATATGGCAGCGCAATTTAAAAGTAAATATGCAAAATTTCAAGACATGGAATGGAGAAAGATTGCACATAGAGACTCATATAAGCATCGTACATGGCTAGCAATCATGTATAACAGCAGATTGTATGCGGCTCCTTGCCAAGCAGTCTTCCAAAAAGCTCTAGTAACTTTAATAATTTTGTTATTCAAAGAAAATATGAGATACAATCTTAGAATATACTGAAAAAGAGCAACCAGAAGCAGTATGTCACTATTATGCTCAGACCAAGAATATTTGATAGCTGGTATCACGGACCAAATAATGAGCTGCAGGACAAGGGAGGAAATGTCAGACAGCAGTCAACTCAAACTTCAGGTATATAAATGTAGATTGTTTCACCTCAAAGAAACCAACATCTATAAACTCACAATTATAACAGATAAACTTTTAGGCTATGAAGTTGAGATCTACTACTTTCATGTTCGATAAAAGAACAGTCCTAGCATCAGAGCAAGCATGTCAGAGCCACACAACAAATGAGAACTAGTGACCAGTTAAGTATGTCAGAGCCACACAACAAATGAGAACTAGTGACCAGTTATCAGAACGAAATTGCTTTTTGGTAATTTCAAGGCATCTAGTTGAATGAAAAGCAGCAAGCATAAAGTACAAATGCAACATATCATCGTGGGATTGCAGCTGTTTTAAGTTCACTATTTTGATATATGTTATCAGTTTTGACTTATAGTATCTGATTGCTACTGACATGAAGAATACCAAGTTTTAGAAAACAATTAAGTTGGTTAGCTATGATGGTGAAATCATCATAATGGAGGGCTTCTGGATATTTTTTTAAAAAATAATTGCAATAAACAATTCAAAAGACAACATATGCATTTCATTTTGGTGGTCATAAACTGCAAGAGGCTTTTTTAAAAAAAAACTGGATTTATTTCAAACTACATTCTTGAAGAATTTCCTTAAGAGACAAACCCAACCACATATCATTTTCTTTTCTTCTAATGATATGATGTGCAAAGCTTTTGCACGTCCTTGAAAAACATATCATTTTCTTCTTTATAGCGTGGTCTGTGAAGACATCCACACAGGTGTTGTGCTTATGGTCAAACAAACTAGATCTTTGCATCCGGAAGAGGAACAATCCCTAAACTCAACCCTACCACCTTACAATAATTTTAACAGTTCACGACCATACCAGCATGTAGATAAGTGCTAAATGAAACAATATGCAAACATCACTGCTAACAAATGGTTTCGATAATGATAAGCAATGCATCAGAAAGGATTGAAATTACCTGCGGTAAAGGCAACGAAGCAACTAAATCAACTGCAAAATCAGATTTCATGTACTGCTTTGCAATTTTGTTAGGATCCATGACAAGGTCTCCTCGACTGAAAACCCCCAACGTGGATCTTGGATTAATATATGCAGTCCTGAACTTTATCATAATTTGGATGACATAAAAAGACAGTAACGATGATAGCTAGGTGTCTACCTCTCCCGATACATAAAGTGTGTTCGCCATAAAAGATTTTAGGCACATAGAAGTACAGAGGATCCATAAATAGAGCAATGAAGCATGAGATACGGAAGAAATAAGTCCATGTCAAAATAAAATCGCTTGATGGATCAATAATCTTCTTGTACCAAAGCTCATGTCCTGCAACAAAAATCTTGTTCTTCCCCAAACTCCCCACACCAAGCTTACTAAAAGCTAGGGCAGACTGCTTCAGATGAATGGGTATAGTTGGCTTTGCCCTTT
Source organism: Phyllostachys edulis (assembly GCA_036346405.1). NCBI lineage: Eukaryota > Viridiplantae > Streptophyta > Magnoliopsida > Poales > Poaceae > Phyllostachys > Phyllostachys edulis. The sequence continues at coordinate 57,271,353 of CM070559.1, read as the reverse complement.
CGTCATGGAATCTGAGGATGAAAATAGCATTAAAATTCCCCTAAAAAGGTAGCACTAAAAATATGCTAGATTTTCTTTACAGATAGAGGACGTTGAACGATTCTGAAGTCAGACATGATTATTTAAGCTCATCACCAATCAGCATAACCAGCAGGGATTATATGCTCTTATAAGGCTTATTTAGATTACGTTTTCTATCTCATTATTAGCTATGAATCTCTATTTTATTCTGCTCATCAAAAGTTGAACTTTTTTAAGACTATCAAAAGTTAAACTATTGCAGTTAAAAAACAATTTAAGGGATTCACTACACGATTACTTTTTCGCAACCAAATCAAGTAGATAGTCCATACAAGAACCTAAAACCAAGCATTTTAGTAACACAGGAACTATGAACTACGAACCAGTCCAAGAACACAGCAACCATCATGGAAACGACCTTTCATGATACACACAAAAAGAAAAAAGCAGATTTAGTGACAATCAACAGGAAGAGACATCTATTAATCTATATATAAAGATTAACATGCAAACATCACAAAAATCAATCAGCTCTTTTTGAATTCATCAAATCAATTCAATCATGAAGCAGAAGCTTTCTTCTGAGGACTAAAAAGTCACATGAAGCACTGTGGAATGGACATACAAGATGACAGTGAAGGATCAAATAATGTATAAATAGTTTCTTCTTGGAAACTATATTTAGAAACATATTAAAAATAGGTAACAGAAATCGCTTCTGCTTGAGTTATGAAAACATACCTTCAATGACATATCATCAATTCCCTTGGTGGCCAATACAACATTAAGTCAGTAAGTGAAGTTCATCCAATCATAAAAGCATGGGGATCCAACACGAGAAATTAGAAACAAGCAATAAAGGGATAAAAGAGAATCAGATTCTCCTCTGTTGGCAGTGCCTATGTATCTCTAGATTGGTCATCTAATAACCTTGTGATCCAAAAGAAAAGTTGTACATGGATAATAGACAACCTTGTCACATATTCATCATTCACCCATAGATCATCTCACAGTAGCATCTATACATATATCTCTCAGTTCATCACATATGCATCACAGAGCGTGAGGAAATGGAGAGAATAGAGCAGGGTTCACCTCAGTGCAAACATCAGCAGCCATGGCGGTGGTAGCCCGCATCCAACACAACATTCACCACGCATATCAGCTAGCAACCCACATCCATCTGCCTCTTCATGCATAAACAACCGTAAGCCACATCAGTAAAAGGAAATCAGTATACCAATGAAAGCAAAACAAAAATGAAAGGGGGGTGCTGCTCAGAGAGCAATGAGCGAGGCCGAGCCAGAGGCGGCGCCTACCACGGCCGCCGCCAAGGGAGGAGGAGGCCGTGGGAGCTGCGAGGCGGCGGCGGGCTTGACCGAGCCGCAATGATGGCGAGCAATGCACGGCATCGGGGCTGGAGCAAGGCAAAGCGGCAGGGGAGCCGGGAGACCGGCGACGGCGGCCAGGCCAAGACAGCGAGGCGACGCTGCCCTAGGCCGCCGAGGGGTGGAGCCAAGAGGTGGCGGTGGCGCCATAGGGAGGTGGCGCCAGGAGAGGGCTAGGCGGCGCCACCGAGAGGGAGGCCGACGGTGCCGGAGGAGGGAGGAGGCGGCGCCGGGAGGATGGGGAAGGGGGAGGCGGCGGCGCCGCCGCCGGGAGGAGGAGCGCGCAATGAGGAGGAAAGGGGGAGGCGGCTTGTGGGATTAGGGTTAAGGAGTGGAGGCGCGGCCGGAAAGAAAAGGCGCGGACGGGAAAAAAAAAAGAGCGCGACGGAAAGAAAATTGGGCGCGGGCGGAAAAAAAAATGTCCCGAGTGTTTGCGTTTCGGTGCACTCGGGATTATATATTATTTCTCGAGTGTTATAGAAAACACTCGGGAAAGTTTATCTTACCGAGTGTTTACTTCTGGTCCCGAGTATCCTATGAAACACTCGGGATCTGCCCGAGTGTTTTCATTCAGACACTCGGGAAATACATAGGCACTCGGGAAATACATGTTTTCTGGTAGTGTCTACTCTACAAGTTATGTTCAGCATTAAGCAAGTTTCATTTACAATATCAATGCGTAGTATTTTACAACAGAAGTTTAAAGAACAGTTAAATAGATAAAAGACAACAAGTAGGTAATTGAATAAGTAACAACTCGCATTTTCTCCCATAAAGTGCTTCAAATGGAGACATTTGGAGGCTTGATTGCAAGCTGTTATTGTAGGAGAAGTCAACGAATGCTAAGCACCTTTCCCAATTCGTGCTATATGACAGCACGCAGGCCCGCGGCATATCCTCCTGAATTTGATTCGTCCTTTCTGTTTGGCCTCTCGTTTATGGGTGGAAAGCCGTGCTAAACAATAGCTCGGATCCTAGTAGCTCGCGCAAGTTTGGCACCTTTATAGGTGGTGTTAACCGGAATGACGTGAGCCACTTTGGTCAAGTTGTCAACGATAACCCATATTGAGTCACGCCCGGTTCGGGTTCTCGGTAGTCCGATAATGAAATCCATACCGACATCATCCCATTTTCATTCGGTAATCTTCAGAGGCTGAAACAATCCCACTGGACGTTGGTGTTCCGCCTTCACTCATTGACATATGTCGCACACGGCAACATGTACAGCGATGTCCCGCTTCATACCGGGCCACTAGAATCATGTCCTGAGGTTCCGATACATCTTTGCTCTCATTCTCTATTATTCAAGGAGCTTGGAGCTCAGTGAAAGCATGAGAGTGAACGAGGAGCGACCCTGAGCGATGGTGACACGCTCAGGAGCTTAAGTAGTGGTGTGAATTTCACGAGATGGACAGCGAGAAGAAATTGCCTGGGGTCATCACCATTGCCAACGCTGTCTTCGGGTCAAAGCCACCGATCTCAGACGATGTTTTGGCCAAGGCGTTTCAGGTGGAAAAGAAGACAATAGACTGGCTCTAGGCCCAAATCTGGGAGAACAACCACAACTAATTAAATCGAGCTTTGTTGGCTGTCCGGGAAGCGATTACATATTTGTTTTAACTTCTATGTTACAATATAGAAAATAAATGGCAGTGTTTCTATACTGCATATGCGTGCCTGCGAGCCGCAAATTTTTATCGGACTGATGTCTCAATATGATATTGTGGTACGTTATGTTTCCCCTAATAATAAAAGGAATACAAGGGTGCTCCACGCCCATGTTAAAAAAATAAACTTACATGATCTTGAGATGGACATATTTTTTTACTGTAAAAGTTTGTTGATGATTTCTGGACTCGGATTTATTTATTTACATGTGAATGCAACATGTATGGCAGTTCCTACCGTTAAGTTTGAGTTTTACTTGGACTTAGCTAGTATCATTTAGTAGTCTTATGGACGTTTGGCGTAAAAGGTGTTCATGTTAATCTGTTTCGAGGAGATCATGTTTTGTTTTGGTTATAGGAGGAATTCGTAGGTGGATATTATTGGGTTTGAGTATGATACAAATTGGGTACGTTTGAGTGTGATACGAATTTTGTTTCTACTCCAACTAATAGTTCTACTCTACACAGAATCTTTCATATACTACTATAAATATATCACTCAGTCTATAGGGAAGAGCAAGGTGAACACTGTGCACATGCCGAGAAAAAATATGACCATATAGAGTGTGCCAACTGCCAACACCTAGCAATATATTATCTGGAATCGATCAACTTTAGGATGTTTCGTGATTTTTTTTCCTTTTTAATATATATATGCTAGCTAATTAACTAACCTGACGTGGTCATATATGGGACCGGTTGAGTAAATGGGATTGGTTTTTGTCTCGCCATCAGTATAAGATGGTGGCCAGGTACTTAAAGTGATCTGATGTGATATTTCATGATAGATATCACTGCTTCTGATGTGATACAAGGTATCGAATTAAATGGAACGCGTCGCCGAGTTTTACCACCCCCACCCCCTGCTTCTGAACTATGTGATACAAGAGATTATGTTGTGAAGTGTGAACAAGTCAAGAAGCTAGGCCGAGTAGCTAGCTAGTTGATTGGCAAGGTTATTGAACTGGTCTTGATAAAACTCTCAGCAAGATTAACTCGGAGTCTGTGATTAACCCACAAGAAAAGCGTTTGCATGTCGATCTATCGTCTTGTACCAGCTCTCCTCTTTTGTTACGCATGCATTGCAAACGTGGATTCGTGCAAGGTAACCACTCCAACAAAATGGTGACCAACTTACTGATCAATGACAACATGAGATTGCCTATATATATTATATTAAGTGCAAATTATAATTAATCTATGTTGTGTTGTCCCCAGGGAAAACACTACTGGTAAGAAAGTTTCATCGGAGGGTAGCGATACAATCGGTTTTCACCGGTTACTGGAGATTTTGCACGAAATTTTTTTATTGAAATTTGATTTTTTTCAAATTAAACATGAAATTTATCTCAATTTTGAATTTGGATGAAAATTAAATAAATCCGAATTTTTTTTACCTAGTATTAAAATTTTAATGAACCCCACCGATAACATCGGTAACCGGCGAAATTTTGGCGATAGATTTTTCATTGTCTTGTCCTTCACATTGTCATCTCTTTCGTACGGATGCGGCTTAATTTCTTCCATGTTTACACATCACTATCACAATCCGTCATTCACAAATCTCTCATTGTTTCATTAATGGATGGATGATGACTTCTACATACCATATAACCCATCATTGCTGGGAGATACTTAAAAATTGTAACGATCATATATGACTGCTACTCAGTTTTCCAAATCTTACCAGTTAGATGGAGGCAGAATTGCTGCGCGCCCAGGGTGGCGTCGGATCCAGCGTGTCTCTCCTTCGCGAGCGTCTATTTTTTTTTTTTTTGCTTTGCGTGCCTTCAGTCCCGTCGTGTCGTCCTCATCTCTGGAGAACTAGCCTTGCACATAGATAAGCCGTAGTAGTGCGGGCATGACCGACTATATTGGCATGTCCGAATTCCCTTCACCATGGCGTTGGGCACAAAGCTTACCGACACAACTACGAATGCCTCACTGAGATGGTGGTGTCCCCGGGTTCAATAAGGATAAACATTCGCTGGCTAGTGCAATGGTAGGTCTAGATGATGTAAAGGCTTCGACACGTGCTCTATAGACTCTTACCTAAGATAGTGAGCGGTGGTATTGTCGGATGCTAAACAAACTAGAGAAGTCGTATGATGTGGGTAAAGTTGTACACCTCTGTAGAGTGTAAATCTATTTAAATAGCCGTGCTCGCGGTCATGAGCGTGCTTAAATTGTCGATTTAACGGGTATAGTCTTGATTTTTACAAAAAAAAAATGTTTCTTGCTAGAAAATAAAGAAATGGTTTATGGTTATATTCGAGTTAACTACCATGTTTGTGGCTGAACATAAATTGTTGCTCGCAACCGAGGAGGGTTGCGAGTTGTAGTTGATATTATATGTTGTTCATCCAATTATTTATTTACTGTCCTGTTATCTATTTAAGTGCTCTTTCAAATTCCGTTGCAAAGTACTACTTATGAATATTGCAAATAAAAGTGGCTTTAAGCAAAATAACTTGTAGAGTAGAGCTTCATCCTTTGTTAGCTTTGCATGTATATAAAATTTATGATACACTACAAGTCTTCGTGAGTATGCATTATACTCAGTCTGCCTGATAGCAAAACAACTGCCTGTAGCGCACGGCGAGAAAAGCAAAACAACTGCCTGATCCTGATATCACGGACAGGAAACCAACGTATACTGCTTCTACACGCAAGAAAATCAAATCCTAAAGGCTATTTGGTCAAGAAATGCAGTAATCCATTGGCAAAATAGCATGCTTCAGACAATCTGACTCACAATAACTAGTTCACAAGGTATAAACAACCTCAGAAACAAGCATATAGAATCACAACAAGCTGATAAACAAAAGTATGAAGCAGCGAAAACCAGTCTAAAAAAGGAAATCAGGCGTATTATATATCAGTTGTTGCATGTCAAATCTCAGACACTAGGCACGATGTCAAACAATACATGTGCATTGCAGTACGGCTCATAATTAAAGGCTTGTCAAATCTCAGACATTAGGCACGATGTCAAACAATACATGTGCATTGCACGGCTCCCATAATTAAAGGCTAGTTCTTGTAATTAGTGTGTATTTTTCTTCTTTCAGACATTAGTCCATTCCTAAGTGTCTTTTACTTGTAAGAACTAAAAACTAATTCAAATAGCTAAATAATAACACGAGTATGAGCGACTTAGCTCCAACATTTTTAGTTTCCAACTGAATATGAGAAGTCTAAAAAAATAAATTAAACATTTTTTTATTTCAGACAGTTTCCTTGTGAAAATTAGTAGGTAAACTAGAGGACTACGAAAGTCAGAAACCAACTACGTCCTTTTATGTTAAATCACCTAACTGTTAGAGATTCAAATGAATGTGCTGATGTCTATCTACAGCCGAAAGGACATCATTCACATGTTCCATTGATTGCCCGTTTGTACTTTGTCGGTTCGGATTTCGCAAATTCGAATCATCTATGAAAGCATTGTGTTATTCTCTGGATCAGCAAATAACACTCACAGAATACATTACTAAATCAAATTATACAAGTCGTATGACCAACCATTCAATATCTTACAATCATCAGAGTGACATAAACCACGTCGGGTCAACTTTTACAATAAGGGCTGAGCAGGCCAAATGATTACATCAGAAAAGAACAGCGAAAACATGCTGGTTTCGACCACCTGGTCGAAAGCCACAGCGGAAGCAAAAGGGGCAGAACGCATCTCTCCACAGGCAAGCAACTGGGGTACTCGTGTACGACTGGTATTAACCAAGGACTTGGACAATACCGGTCGCACGCAAGTACCGACGAGCCAGCTAGACTGAGGCGAGACCAAGACTACCTAAAACTAAACTACTCTTCATCGATGCCTTGTCCATCGACCTCGGGGTCCTCATAGTAGTCGTAGTCCCCATGATCCGTTGGATCTGAAGGGTTGGGGAAAGAGCGAGGATATGAGCACAACTTCCGTGCTCATGAGCCAACACACAAGATGCAATAGTATACATGCATGGCTTAACAAGCGAGGCTCGGGTTCTTTTATTTGCCAAAGCAATGCTTTAAAATAACGATATTAGAATTTCCTATCACTTAGCATTCTAACCAAATTGTATTTTGTAAAGAAAGTAGTTGTGCAATAATAAAGTACAGCGAAGGTTACCTCCGCCTTATGCTTAATTTTGGTTGTGGTTACCTCCACCACTTCACAACATTGGGTACGACCACCCAGGAACAACACCAGGTCAAGGTTACATCCGCCCAACCAGTTTTCATCCCACCCACAAAAGTTTTTGAAATATAACTAACTCTCGTAAGTTTCCATGTCCGCCTTCGACCGTAGGCATGGCTATTTAAATAGTTTTACACTCTGCAGAGGTTTGTACATTGTACACACAAGAGATAATCAACTCGTACCCCTACATAATTCCTTAGTCGTGTGGTCGAGAGACCATCACAGTAACTTTACATTATCTAGTCTTATCCTTGCCCTAGCCTGAAGAATAGACACCATCACCTCGCCCAGGTACACCCCCTCAAGTGAGGCCTTCACCGTTGTGTTGGCAAACTTTGTGCCCAACACCGTGGTGAAGGGTGCCCCTTCGATCATGCCTATCACGGTCATGCTCGCACTACTATGGCCTACCAATATGCAAGGCTAGTTTTCATTGACTTAATTAGCTAATGGCGTCCCATACCAGCACATGTGATTGTACGCTAAGGCTTAGATAGGGCTTACTGGCGTTTAGTCTTTAATTGATCCAGGCGAGAATCTCCCTCTATCTACTTGTGAGATACGTCTCTCACACTTCTCAGAATATAACATAACTTGTTCGTGTCACAAACTAAGTTTTTTTGTTTTTATTTTTATCCAAAATAACAGAGGTACACCCCTCTGTACTTGTTTCTCAAAAACTCCCAAACTCATATTTATCATGTCATCCTACTTTACAAATTTTATTAAAGACTATAGCCTGCCTAAGCAATTGTGCGATATTTGCACTCGAAATTCCCAAGTTGACATCATTTATTGTATACACCATAACCTAATGGCTACAATAGTGGGGATACTAATTTTTCAAGGATGTTCATGCATTGAATAGGATTTACAACTGCCGTTATCCCAAACATAGCAATTTCATATCAAACATACACGCATGCGTAATAGATTTTGCAAAACAAAGTACAGTAATTAAAATAGTACGATCAACATGGTAAAAGGAGGTGCTTGCCTTGCTCTGGTTGCTCTGAATATGAGGATGGAATATCGTTGCAAAAATTGTCCGAACAATCGACGTCTAATGAAAAAGAGCCAAAAGCAAATTAAATATAGCAAAATAATTTCAACAGCAAAAAAATCCAAATATTTTTGTATATTCACGTGGATCATGATTTTATATGAATTTATAAAAAAATATTCATCTCATTTGGAGTTTGTATGCAAAAGTTATTAATGTTTCAATTAGATTCAGTTTGAAAATTCCAAAAAAATAGAAAAGGTGACGTCGAAAGCGTATTTTCCGAAGTTTGCGCTTTCCAGTAGAGACAGCGTATTCTTCTTCTCATAGAGAAAGCGTATTTTCCTCAGAACTAAAGGTGACTTTCTTATTTTTCTAGATTTTTATTAACTTACATGTGGGGCCTACTTGTTAGTGACTCATTCATTTGTTTCATTGGTTTTATTTATAAAACAGGGGTTGTACCACATGTCATGGACTCATTATTTATTAACTAATGATTAAACCAATTTTCTGATTTTAATGAACTGACAGCTGGGGCCCACGTATCAGCCTCTTGGGTTTTTAAATGTGTTTAAAAACCAATTATAGTGGTTGGGCCCACATGTCAATGACTCATGTACTAAACATGTTTATAATTAGGTTGGCCTGATGGTTCTCCCACCAAGCAGCTGCCGCACCTTGCAGCTGATAAGACGCATACAGCACCTTCCCCTCGTCATTGCACTAGGCAATGATCAACTTGCTCTCAATGGTGCGGAGCTAGTCGTCGGCGTCAAGAGGGTCAACTGTCAATGAGATGGTCGGCGGCCGAGTTTGCATGAACTCGCCCATCCTGGACTGTGGTTGGTTTGCAATAGCTCCGTTTCCTCTTGCAGTAGTGTTGAGGGCAGTGGTGTTTTGCACCAACTTTTGGAGAAGTAGAGTGTTCGTTTGTCACTCTTGTTTGGTCACGGCCAACACTTGTGCCATGGTAGGCGGTGGCAGCAGAACCTCTGGTTCTTCAATAGAAACAGGCTGAGAACCTCTATCATTTTTGGAGAAAAGATGACAGAAAAAAAAACCTGAACAGCCTCATTGCTCAGTCTTAGTCCATAGTGATAGCTTATCCTGCCTCTGACGGACAGTAGCAACAACTCCACAAATTTCCTCGCTTTCATCAAATTGTTCTCCTATCAATGCCAACAACTACATATTAAAAGGCAATGTGTTAAAGAGGTTCTTTGGGGGTTAAAAGGCCATCTATAGCAGGCAAGCACAGACAATGGCCACTAAGCTCTAAGTCACTCCTGTTATTCTATCGACATATTAAAGCTAAAAAATAAGGTGATGCCATCTCATATTAGTGACAAAACTGGGATTGATTACCCTTTTATTGTAATAAAATGAGAGAGAAAGTGCTTTACCGTCTCAAGCCACATATGGTTTCAAGGTTGGACTGTGTGCTGGTTGGCACAGTCCATTTGCCCCCATTTGCACACATTGGGTCTTCCCACTTCGTTTATCCCCGGTTTGAACAAATGAAAATCAGCATTGGCTATCAATTTGTTTGGACGGAAAACCTGAACATACAAGCTAAAGCAAGAAACAGGAAAACATCAGTCACAAAGTTCAACCTACAAGCTTATATGTATAGATCAATTTGATAGTAGGCACTACATGAACAAATTCACCCCATCGAATAAAATCAATTTTCACTGCCCACCACAAACCATCTGCATAAGACTGAATTATCCAATTTTTTTCATGATGTAAGGGAAAGAATTTACAGAACACAAAGGGTATTACTTTCCTTGCTTACCCAAACTATCAGGGAATAAGAACTCGAATATTATGTCAATCTTGTTGAATTTATATATGTAATGATTTGTAGCTAATTGGTGGTATTTTTTCTTCTTTCCCGAGTGTTTTGGGGACTTTCCCGAGTGTTTTGGGCACTCGGGAAAGTAACATATTCTGGTAGTATACTGTTTAGGTATTTTCCGAGTGTCATTAGTTCACAAACACTCGGGAAAATCACGGATCTGCATGTATGCTGGGTCGCCATGTGGCTAAATTTCCCGAGTGTAGTTGATATACACTCAGGACAATTTCCCTACTTTCCCAAGTGTAAATCTGAACATTCGGGAAAGTTATTTCTCCCGAGTGTGTTATGTTTCCCGAGTGCAATCTCGAACACTCGGGAAAGTTATTTTTCCCGATTGTAAATCTCGGAACACTCGGGAAACTAGTTATTTCCCCGACTAAACTATCCCGAGTGGTTTTTCCCGACGGCCAACCTTCGGGAATTAATTTCCCGAGTGTTTTGGGGACTTTCCTGAGTGTTTCGGGCACTCGGGAAAGTATGGTAGTGATTATTTTGTGTGAAAATAAAATGAAAAACTGTTGCAGCCATTATTAGAATATGGGTTAGACAATCATATGAGTTGCATGCTTCACATGTACTCCATACGTCCGACAATATAAGTCCAAGTCCACTATACGCACAGACAAAAGGGGAACTAAATCTAAGAAAATGTTACTGGACCATACATACCCATATTATATAAGGGGGATTCTAGGATTTGCCCTCATGAGATAGATGGATTTCAGATTTTGTCCCCCTATGTGTCTATAGGCAAAATCTGAAATCCATCTATTCACTAAGGCAAATTCTGAATTATTTCATTATATAAATGGCTTACTACAACTAGTTATTCCCTTTTTCAGCATTAAAGTAGAGGTATAGCGTGGAAATATTGCAATAACTTCACCTTTGATTTCCTTAATGGACTTATATTGTGGAATGATGCTTTCGAAAAAACGGACTTATATTGCGGAATGGAGGGGTGCCTCGATAGGTAATTAAGACACTGTGTTTTATGGAGGAGTGCTTTGGTTGGGAGTGGTGCGAAGGACTATAGGGTCACATAGGCACATCTAGTGCAAACCACAATTTAGGAGTAAACATGCAAACCACTCCCCACAAAACGGTGACCAAGTAAAGGTTTGAGTGATCAATGACAATATGAGATTGGTCATTGGCGTGAGTAACTCGAAATGGGAGATATTATAAGCTCCTAAAAACGTACGGTGATATATGTAAAGTAATTAAGTAGGACTGGCCGGTGACCAATGCGCCTAATTTTCAAGGACTGGCCGGTGACCAATGCGCCTTATTTTCTACAACTCCCTTCGTTTGGCAATATTTATCCATAGCAACCAAGCGCACAGATCAAACAAGCACTAAATCTATGAATAAATTAATGAAAAATGATTATACATGTCCCTATTAAGTAACATAGTACGACCATTTAACCTCTTTCAAAGCATTTAAATAGGAGTAGAGAGTGTAAACAATGCAATAAATATGCTCTTTTGATTCCCGCAATGGACAAACATTTTGAATCAGAGACTCTCGAGGCTATGGACAAACATATTGAAACAGAGGGAGTAGTAGTCAGTATGCACCCCTATCACAATCTGTAGCGCTACTTCATTGCCTTCTGCTGTGTTCGATTATTCACAATATATTGGATGTTACTTTATATCTGACCAATCGTTTCATTGTTCTATTAATGGATGATGACTTTTACGTAGCAGGTAAGCACCATATTGTTGGGTGGTACATGAAATGATCATAACTGCTACTCAGTCGTCCAAACGTATAAGCACATTAGACCACGTCATATTAGTTAGTAGTGCATATATAGATATAAAAAGGAAACTTGAAAAGTTGATAAAAGATAATCGCAATGTTTAATCAGCACGTTCTAGCAGCCACACCATTTCAATCTACTCAGTCGTCCCTTCTACCTGACTTGTTATGTTGCTCACTAGTTCACACCACCGCACGCTGCGGCTATATAAGCACATCCATCGCCTCCATGGCCAAAGCATCACCCAAGCTAAACACAAGCAGCTACAAGAGACAGCCATACACAGAAATCCTAGTTGAAAAAAGATGGCCTCCTCTTCGTTCCTTCTCCTGGCCGCTCTTCTTGCATTGGTCTCATGCCAGGCCATCGCCTCCGATCCTAGCCCTCTCCAAGACTTCTGCGTCGCCGACGAGCACTCGCCAGGTACGTATGTACTTGATTTTGGTGGTGTTTCTTCTTTCAGATCTGACGCATGCAATATATATATATGCTGAAATAACTTTCTGGAGTACTAAAAGTACAAATGTTGCTTCTTGGATACGTGCAGTGCGTGTCAATGGATTTGTTTGCAAGGACCCAATGGCGGTGAACGCGGATGACTTCTTCAAGGCTGCCAACCTCGACAAGCCTAGGGACACGATGGCCAGCAAGGTTGGGTCCAACGTTACCTTGATCAACGTCATGCAGATCCCAGGCCTCAACACCCTCGGCATCTCAATAGCACGCATCGACTACGCACCCTTAGGCGAGAACCCACCGCACACCCATCCACGCGCCACCGAGATCCTCACGGTGCTTGAAGGTACACTCTACGTCGGCTTTGTCACATCCAACCCAGAAAACAAGCTCTTCTCCAAGGTGCTCAACAAGGGCGACGTGTTCGTGTTCCCCGTGGGGCTCATCCACTTCCAATTCAACCCTAACCCCCACATGCCAGCGGTTGCAATTGCTGCACTTAGCAGCCAAAACCCTGGGGTCATCACCATTGCCAACGCTGTGTTCGGGTCAAAGCCACCGATCTCAGACGATGTTTTGGCCAAGGCGTTTCAGGTGGAAAAGAAGACAATAGACTGGCTCCAGGCCCAGTTCTGGGAGAACAACAACTACTAATGAATGTCCGGTTGGTTGCATGGGAACATTTATACTTGCATTGTGAAGAAGATGGTCTTAATTTCTATTTATAAGCTATAAAATGGCATGTATTTCCATGCTGCTTATGCATGCATGCAGATGATGCATTATATATTGTGGTATGTTTTGTACTTTCCATTAATAAAGGAACACTCGGGTGCCCTTGTTTGAAACGAAGTTATTAATATGTTCAGGTAAAAGTTTGTTGATGACGGATGCGATGGTAATAAGTACAAATATCAAGAAAGTAATACTGGGATTTCGTAGAGTGACAATGCATCCATAAAAATAGCCATCTAGTTCCTCGTTTTCAATCCCGAATATCAATCTGGAACTTTACAGAACAACCAACTTCATAATTTTATAACTATTTTTCTACGACATGAAAATAGCAAACCATATATCTTCTAGAAACTATAAAGAATTATCTAACTAAACCTATATATGACCACAATTTAATTCTACCATCTACTGAACAAAAATAGGAATCTACACAACTGCTGTTAACGGCGACAGAGTTTTGGACAGTAGTACCCCAGGGCCATAACGTTTCAACCGCTTATCCAAATCTAATGATATTGTACTCTCGGGAAAGCTTACGAAATTATCTGCAACTTTTCTATCAAGACAAGGTTATGAAACTGGACGGGGATACCCCGAAACTGCCCCGCAAGATTTTGCAGTACATCTAATTGAACCAGGGCACACCAAACACCTGATTTCCGTGATCAATCTACGCTAAACCTTGAATAAACATCAATCTAACACTAAAACGAGGTTGTCCTAATCGTTACCCCACGAATTTGGACGACGAGAACGGTTGGATCGCGAAATCCTAGCTTCTCCTATTTCCTTCCCTTCTCCTTCCTTCTTCTTCTTTCCTCTTCTTCTCCCTTGATCCCCCTTGGCTCCTCCCTTGCGGATGCAGCAGCAAAACAGTAGCGGCCAAGGGTGCAGGGTTGGGGATGGCTAGCAGCAGGTGGTGCAGTAGCAGGGGTGGCAACGGTGGCACGCAAGGGGCAGAGTCACAAGGGTGGCGCACTTGTAGAGGAGGCGGCTAGGGCTAAAGCAGCCAACCCCTCCCCCTTGGTCTTCTTATGGGGCATCGGTCCCCCCCTCCTTTGCCGAGTCCACCTCGGACTCGAATCGGGGGCTTGGGCCTTGCCCACCCCTTTCTCTCAATCTCGTAATTTGAATTCTAATTCCTTTCCTAATTCTTTTAATTAAAAACAGGATATTACAAAATATAAGTAATTATGATTTAAATTTAGAGTGAAAAAAAATATATATATATATATATATAACATTCTGGGCTATGTGTCGAGGTGTGGTGTTGCAATATATAGCAGCATAAATATAAAGAGTAGGTGAGGTTGTGCCCCAGTCAAGAAGAAATTATGACCAGATACAAATGGTCATTTAGCAGATAGAGTGTGCCGACTACTGGCAATATATTATCTGGAATCGATCAACTTTACGATGTTTCGTGATATTTTTCCTTTTTAATACATATGCTAGCTAATTAACTAACCTGACGTGGTCATATATATATGGGGCCGGTTGAGTAAATGATATTTGTTTTTGTCTCGCCATCGATGTAAGATGGTGACCAGGTACTTAAAGTGATCTGATGTGATATTTCATTATGGATGACACTGCTTCTGATGTGATACTAGGCATCGAAGAAGAAGACAAATGAGCAGGTCGTGATTGTCGTTAAGACTTAATTAAATGGAACACGTCGCCGAGTTTTCCCCCTGCAACTAACCATGCATCAATGTCATGCATGACGAACATCAAATAGATATTATCACGCTAACATTTTTTTTGTTATATATATTACGTATATATACAAAATTTTGCGTTCCCTCCGGTCACAACTCACAAGAGTGACGTTTTAGGATGAGTGCAGTCAAACTTTGTAACTTTAGATAGTGACATCTCTATGAATATTTTGAATTGACATATGAAAATGATATGTGTATATTTGGCTAAAAATGCTTTTATAATATTAGATTTTTATTTGGTTCCATTGGTATACAGTAGAAATTACTGGTCAAAGTCACGTTATTGGGACCATATCGATGTTAAACATCAGTCTTTTGTAACTGAAGAGTCCAAAATGTCTAAGAAATGTTTCTGCACAATTGTGCAAAAAAATTATGCGAATTAGAGCGCATTTTAGAAACACCTCTACAGGATAAAATTTTGCATGTGTCTCTAAAGTGTCTCTAAATTGTCTCAAATCGTCTCTAGAGTACAATTTTTTTGGTCGATTTTTAAAGTTTTCTAAAAGCACTCTAGATTACAGAACCTTTTTAGTGACAAATTTGAATGTAAATCTAGAAAAGTGTGGTTTTTCTTGTAGTGATAATCCAGCAACAATAAATTAAAGGCAGTAAACAAAGGCAACACAGTTGTCCTACAGGTAGTTCGGACTAGCGCTATAAAAAACATTATGTGCTCACCGGATGGAAGGTTATGCAGCCAGTTTGTTGAAGTTTAAGGGATGAGTATTCATAATATAACTATTAATAAATTTTTATAATTGATTTTGTATTAATCTAATTAATTATCGCTACATAAAATTTTATTATTCATAATTTATATTATGCGATTTATACATGATCCATGAATGTATAGATTAATAAACTCCATTATGTAATATTGTAAAGTAATAAATTGTAATTAACAAGCAAAAAAATAAACTAGTTCGACAATCGCCAAGACCATTAAATAACCTCCGAATACACAACATGTGACTTGCTGTGCCCACTTCCAACCAAACTTATCAATATTGTTCCAGTACCAGTCAGTATGACCGGTATGTACCATCCCGCCACCTAAAACGGTACAGATTAGTCTTCCGTTCCATACCGGCGTCGATACCGGTAAATACTGGACATATCGGCTCGATACCAGTCATGCTGGCTGTAACATCCCAAAAAATCACATTTTGAAAAAATTAAGTGAAAATGAATGGGTGAATAAGTTTTGGGCATAATGTTGTATGAAAAACTATTTTAGCATGATTTTAAATTTTTGCATAAATCAAATAGTGAATTCACATGCAAACCACTAAATTGTAAGAATTTTTGAGAAAAACACATAGCAGATGAAATCCTGAAATATTTCCACAAGAAACTATACTAGGTCAGGAATCCCCACAAAACTTTTCTTAAATTTTTTACTCCGTGTGTTCAGTACAAAAATTCATGAATCATTCAGCTAGTTTTGGAAAAATTCAAAAAGCAAAATCGAATTTCCAATGGACCTTGGGCCGAAACCCAACTCGGTCTATCTCCCTCTTGCGCTCGCTCCATCCTACGCCTCCCTCTCCCGCTGACATGCCTGGCCCGCATGTCAGGATCTCTCTTCCACCTCTCGCCTCGCCATGGGCTAGCACACTCGCCACTCCGCCGCTCTCACGGACGCCGGACGGTGCTCACGAGCCGCCCTCAACCACCCTCCTATCACCTCTACCTGCCTCGCCCATGCTATCCACCCCGTTGATGACATTCTTTTCCCATGAGGATGGAGAGACTAGAGCGGCTTTGCGAGTATCTCGCGCGGCCACTGACATCTTGCCATTCTTCTCACGCAATTGTCCTAGCTACTTAAGCGCTAGAGTGTGCACTGTCATCCTCAACTCGCCCATGTTCCATTTCACGCAAACCCGAGTTTCATCGCTCCTTGATTTTGCGGGAACGCTTACATCGTTCTCGACGCTGGTGAGCACACTTCCGCGCCATTACCTCTCCGGTGAGCTTCCTCACCCACGACGTCCACGTCATTGCGATCCTCTTGCATCACTCATCTCCCTCCTTTGCTCAATGCAGCCCCGGGAATCCCGTAGCTTGATCGTGTTCGCCTTCGTCCTCGATTTTGGCGCGCACCAGATCTTGCCACCGCATTTTCGTCACTCCGGTGAGTTCGAGCTCCACTCGAGAGCGTCACAACGTGTTCCATACCCCATTGATGTTATTCCCTCACTCAATGCAGGCAGATTTGCAAAGAATCTGAGCATAGCTGCCATCTTCCTCTCTCATGGTCGCCGCCGCCATTTTCGCTCTCCTTCGAAGCTCGGTGAGCCTTCGACCGATTCTTTGCGCCTACACCATCTTTAGAAACTCAATGAGCTAACGTGGCACTTCTTGTAGCTCCTCCATTGCTATGGTAAATTGCCATCTGAACCTCCTCTGTGCCGCCGCTGCTCGTCGTCGACAAGCTAGCTTAACCCTTCCTCGGCCTCATTTTCTTCACTGTCGTGGACATGGTGAGTCACTGATCCTCATGTGCGTGAGTCACTGATCCTCATGCGCACATCGATTCACCAAGGGCGAGCCTCTAGTATACTATCCCTCTTAGCCACCCATGGCGCCGCCGCTATTACATAAATCTAGCTCGCCTCCGGTGACCCTAGGTCCTCGCACCCAATCCATTAGCATCGCCTGGACTCACTGAGCCTAGTGTGCCACTCCTTCAGCCTAGGGAATGCCTCCTACGCGAAGTACATCGTGGACCCAAGGCGTTCCGCCACTCTTCGCCACCACAATGCCACCTCCGGCCATCTTCGTCACCGCCGCCACCACCCATAGCTTCACCCTGCTTCCCTCTTTCCATTCCGCCGCTCATCGCGTCGGCCATTTGCCTATGGCGAGCTTGCCATGGCCAGTGGGACGCACTAGCGATTAGGATTTAGTTAACACTAAATGACAGTACGGAGAGTACTAAAATTGGAAAAATAGATGACATGTTGTAACATCCCAAAATCTGAATTATGGGATTATGTATTATAAATGCATCAGTGAAAATTTTCTTTGATCATTTGCGTATGAAATATACCTTGTTCGAATTTTGGAGAAATTCACAGAAGGTTTAAACCTCTGAAAAATTTATAGGAGAAACTATATTAGGTTACAAGCTTCCACAAAAAAATTCATTAAATTTGGACTTCGTTTGAGTAGTAAATAAAATCAGATAATAATTCAGCAGAAAAATCAAAGCTCACCTCTCTCCCTCTCTAACCAGTGGGCCCCGCCCACAGGGTCCTCCTCCCATCTCGCGGCGCCAGGCCCAATTCTGGGAGAACAACCACTACTAATTAAATCGAGCTTTGTTGGCTGTCCGGGAAGAGATTACATATTTGCAAATTGCAATTTGCACACTATGTGTTTTAACTTCTATGTTACAATATAGACAATAAATGGCAGTGTTTCTATACTGCTTATGCGTGCCTACGAGCCGCAAATTTTTGTCGGACTGATGTCTTAATATGATATTGTGGTATGTTATGTTTCCCCTAATAATAAAAGGAATACAAGGGTGCCCCACGCCCACGTTAAAAAAAGGAACTTACATGATGTTGAGATGGACAATTTTTTTTACTGTAAAAGTTTGTTGATGATTGTGCATGCATGATGATTTCTGGACTCGGCTTTATTTATTTACATGTGAATGCGACATGTATGGTTGATTATCATAGTCAATTTCCAGTAATTCATAGCCTACTACAGTTACTCTCTTTTTTGAGAGAGAGTGGGGTAAATACTAGAGGTGTATTCAGATCCTAGGCAGGTGTTGACTCTATTTTTGCTTGGCAAGGTGAGCTGTCTGGTGGCATCAAAAGAAACCAACTTCCTTAGGCAAACTAGTCTAACGTGACTAGAAAGCAACACTACAAGACGAGGCACATTTTGCTCTCAAAAAGACGCATACAGGTATTCAACATGCATTTCATATTTGCATACGATGCGATGATTCAGAATTCAATCGCCTCACGAAATTGAGTAAAACAGCAGGTAAAATGGACACGGTGCGAAATAATATAACACAAGCAACGATGACCTCAAGGCAGTAAATTAAACAAACGTCGGCGACACAGTCACATGTTTTCACTACAGGTAGTTCAGATATAATAGAATCACGCTGCACCCGCTCAGGTTCACGAAACATATTGCATAATGGAAACCATCACATAAGGCAGTCAAAATCTGGAGTACTACAAGTCTGGTGCTATAACCATCATCCAGACATGCATCGGAAGCTCTATAGCTTAACAGCATCTCACCACCCATTGGTTCTGATCAGTCGCAAGAACCAAATGATGCGATGGGGTCAATGCATCTCACTGCAAAGGAAGACGACCATCTCATAGATTAGATTCTCGTAATTGGATACAAAAAGTAAGGATTTGCCAGCTCTATGCATTCCAGCAGTGATACAAACCAAAAGAAGTGCCAAGAAACAGTTGACAGCATCTCTTGACTAAGGTTAGCAATGTTAACCTTCGATTCATCTACTGTTTAGTCAACTAATGGGATACTAGCATTTTTTGCACCAATGTTTCTTCAGGGTAATTCCAATATAAGTCGCTTTGATTGATGGAAATGTTTCTGTTAATTACAAATATTGTGCTCGGAACATGGAAAGGTTTCGATTTTATTTCTCCTACCAAAATATTTTTTTATCTATCCTTTTCTTTTACCAAATACATTATTATTTGTATGACAGCTAATAAAACCTAAACTACCTGAGTGTGAATAACAAGGTTCTAACTTCTGAACACCCAAAATGAGTGTGAATAACAAGGTTCTAACTTCGGAAAACCCAAAATCTAGTCCAATCCGAGGGGTTACAGAAAAAAACTGCACAAATACTGGTGCAACAGAGTTACGCCTATAACATAACTGTCCCGAAAAGTCTGGATAGCATCAACAATTAACAAAAATCTCACCTGTTGCTGGTGCGGCTGCTGTGCTAGTGGTTGCTGTTGGTAATTTGGATAGCCAGCATAAGTGTTGGTGCAGACCCTTAACAACACACGCAAACACTTAGTAAAAAACACAAGCACGCAGGAATTTTTTTCGGTGCCTCTCGGAAGACTGCTAATCTCCAGGCGTTTTCTTCTTGATTTTATGGTAATAGAATTACATGGAAACTTGTGCTAAATATAGCAACAAGCCAAATCACTAAGATTATGGAAACCAACAAATCCTATCCTCAAATGTGCTTATCACGATTCAAACACTATGGAAACTAATTTCAGAGATAAGGAAGCTATCAAGAAAACAGGAATCACGCGTGAAGAAAAGAAATAGGCTGCATGATTAAAAACTCAATAAATCACCCTCTTAATCTTGGCGCCCAGACTTTACTTCTACCACGCCAAGCTTCTGTCTCATCTCCATGAACTTGATACGACCAAGGGCTTTTGTCAAGATGTCGACGAGCTGGTCGTCAGTACTCACGTGCTCAACGTCAATCTTGCCGTCCTCAACACATTCACGAATAAAATGGTACCTCGTGTCGATGTGTTTGCTGCGGTCGTGGTGCACCGGATTCTTGCACAACGCGATAGCAGACTTGTTATCCACCATCAGCTTGACCCTCTTCGGCTTCGCGCCTATCAGGTCACC
The DNA here is from genome assembly GCA_036346405.1 of Phyllostachys edulis. Classification (NCBI taxonomy): domain Eukaryota; kingdom Viridiplantae; phylum Streptophyta; class Magnoliopsida; order Poales; family Poaceae; genus Phyllostachys; species Phyllostachys edulis. The sequence continues at coordinate 57,250,886 of CM070559.1, read as the reverse complement.
GAGTAGCCTGCTGAGCCACATCCCCTAACACGCCACCGTGGCCGCCGCGATGTATTCCGCCTCACAGGACGAGAGCGCGACTATCTTCTGTTTCTGCGATGCCCACGTGATCAGACTAGCACCCAGGTAGAACGCCATCCCCGAGGTGCTCTTGCGATCGTCCACATCGCCGGCGAGGTCGTTGTCACTGTAGCCCACCAGCTCAGGCTCCAGTGCATCACGCCGCTTGTAGCAGCATCCATAGCCAACTGTGTCACCACGACGCAGATGTGCTTCACGGCCGCCATGTGCCGTGAGGTGGGCGCCCATGTAACGGCTGACAATGCCCACAGCATAGGCAATGTCAGGCCTGGTGTTCACCAGGTAGCGTAGGCTCCCAACAACGCTGCGATACGCAGTGGCATCGACAGCAGCGCTGTTGTCGTTCTTGGTCATCTTGAGTCGATTCTCCATTGGCGTCAGACACGGATTGCACCCGACCATGCCCGTCGACTCCAGCACCTTGCAGGCGTAGCTGCATTGGCACAAAGTGATCATGCCAGCAGCCTGCTTCACCTCGATCCTAAGGTAGTAACTCAGAAGGCCGAGGTCACTCATGCTGAACATGCTCATCATCTGGTCCTTGAATTCAGCGATGTCGTCGACGCTCGACCCAGTAATGATCAGGTCTTCGACGTACACCCCGACGAGCAGGAAAGCCCCGCCCTTTGCCCTCCGGTACACTGCGTGCTCGATCTTGCTGCATTCGAACCCGAGTGTCACCAACGAGCTGTCCATTTTGGAGTTCCAAGCCCGCGGCGCCTGCCGCAGACCGTACAGTGCCTTGTGTAGCTTGAGCACCATGTGCTCGTGCTTGTCATCGACAAAGCCGGGTGGTTGCTGCACGTACACCTGTTCAGCGAGTTCACCATTGAGGAACGCCGATTTGATGTCCATGTGGTGGATTTCCCAGCCGCCGTGTGCTGCCAGGGCGATTAGTACGCGTACCATCTCCATGCACGCCACTGGTGCGAACACCTCGTCGAAGTCCACCCCCTGTTGCTGAGCATAGCCTTTTGCAACCAAACGAGCTTTGTGCTTGACAATGTTACCTTCTGGATCTTTCTTTACCTTGAAGACCCACTTGAGCCCAATGGCTCGGTGTCCCACCGGGAGTGCGGCGAACTCCCACGTGGCGTTCTCATGGATGGAGCGCATCTCATCCTCCATGGCGTGCCTCCAACACACCTCCTTGAGTGCCTGCTCGACGCTTGCAGGCTCCTCAGCGGCCAGCATGCAGAGGCCACTGTAGTCGACGTCACACCATTCGGTACCGCAGCGGCGCACCCTCTGAGTCATGCGATGTACCAGTGGGTGGGGTAACCCACTCGACATCGGTCGGTGCAGGTTTTGGAGGAGTGGCCGGTGTGTGTGGCTCTGCCGTCTGCGGTGCTACTGGACTTGCGCCTGATGTAGACGCCGCACCGTCGTCGTCGTTCACAGGAGCGCCATCTGTCACCTGCTCGGTGGTGTACTCGATGATGAACGTGTCCATGGCGCCCGGGGCACGATTAATGGGAATCGCCTCCCAGTCCCATTGCTTCTCCTCCTCGAACACGACGTCGCGGGTGATGTGCAGCTTGTGCGTCTTGGGATCATAGATCCGGTAGGCCTTGGCACTCTCCTCGTAGCCGACGAATACCATCGGTGTTGACCTGTCCGACAGCTTCGTGATCCCAGGCCCAACCTTCTTGATGTGTGCTATGCATCCAAACGTCCAGAGCTAGCGCACATTGGGCCGCCGCTTGTGTCACGCCTCATATGGCGTCATGCCATCGAGGCTCCGCGTCACCGCCCGGTTCAGTATGTGCACGGCGGTCTTCACCGCCTCACCCCAGAACATAGCCGGCATGCGCATGCTTTTCAGCAGGCTGCACGCCATCTCGACGGTTGTCTGGTTCCGGTGCTCCACGACACCGTTCTGTTGTGGTGAGTAGGGAGCAGTGGTGTACCGCTTGATCCCATGCTCATCGCAGTAGTCGTCGAACTCAATGGAGTTGAACTCCCGGCCACGATCTGTGCGGAACGCCTTGAGCTTGACGTCGCGTTCGTTCTCGAAGAAGCGCCTTTGATCTTGCGAAGAACCCAATGCTTCGCCCTTTGTCTTCAAAGATCTCCACCCACATGTACCTGCTGTGATCATCCACGAGTAGCAAAAAATACCGATTACCGCTCGGTGTAGCAGGTGTGATGGGACCACATAGATCGCCATGCACCAGCTCTAATCTGTGCTCGGCACGGTAAGACGAAGCCAGAGGGAACAGAGCCCGGTGCTGCTTGCCAAGTGTGCAGCCATCGCAGAATTCCTCCACGTGATCGATCATGGGCACGCCATCCACCATCTTCTTGGTGGTGAGATCGTGGAGCGCACGAAAGTACAGGTGGCCATAGCGCGCATGCCAGTGCCACGCCATGTCGTCTGCTTTTGCCAGCAGAAACACTAGTGCGGTCAGGTTCAGGGCCAATGTGTATAGCCTGTTCCTGGACTGCAACACTCGCGCCAGCAGCAGCCGCTCGTGATCGAAGATGTGCAGCTCCCCGCCCTCGATGACGATCTTGTAGCCGCTCTCGTTGAGCTATCCTAGGCTGATGATGTTGCTTCGGAGCCGTGGCATGTAGTATACCTCGGTGAGCACCCGGTGCTCCTGGTTCTTGCACTGGTACATCACAGCGCCTTTGCCGCAGATCTCTACCACCACGTCATCGCCGAACTTCACGGTGCCCTTCACCATTTCATTGAGCGTCGTGAGCGTCGACCGGTTGCTGATCATGTGGTTACTGGCGCCAGTGTTGAGGTACCACACGTCGCTCCCAGTGTCCACCGGGAACACTTTCTCCTCATTGAGGAACACCGCTTCCTGCTGCGCGCCATCAGTTGCTTGCACGAGCACATGGTGCTCGGCCATGAGGAGCGCTGGATTCAGCTAGCTAGCTCGCTCCTTGGTCGTTCATCCTAAACATTCAGGTGAAACACAGCCTACTTCGTCGATCCTGACACACTTGAGTGTACCTTTGCTTCATGCCAATCCTCCACGGCATGAAGCAAATGGTACACTCCAGTGTGTCGGGCTCGATGAAGTAGGCTCGGGCAAAGATAGGCTCGGGCAAAAGATTCGTATCACTAGTTTCTATCTATACAAAGATCACAAGAGATTGTTATACATGTGGTTGTTATGTCAGTCTAGTTAAGCTTTGGATAGAGCTCAAAATCTGAATTTTAGTGTTCTTATCCAATTTATTCATATACATGTGGTACATGTTTTGCATTTCAATCAATTTAAATGACTTGAATGATTTACATTTGATTATGTTAATTTGGTCATTCAAATGACGTTGGATTAATGCTTTATTGTTTCATATTTATGCTGAAATTAATTATGATTATTTGCTAATATTGCACATGTTGAGCACATTATTCAGTTTAAATGACATGGAGATACTTCAAATGTATATGTTAATTTGGGACACTTGCAATCCATTTTATTGCATATGTAACTTATATAGATAGCGAGTAAGCGAGATGGCAGAGGCATCGTTGCTCGTCGGCCACACCGACAAATAGCCTTGAGATGGCGAGTGTCGGACCCGATTCGAGAATCCAAATCTCTCAGAAAGACAACGTGCTATTCCTCGATTAGTAGATAGCACTCACAGATATATCATCAATCAATTCATACAGTCGAGATTAAACCATACCATTCATTAATTAACACACGAGTTTACATAGACCGCGTCGGTCGGGTTTTACAAAAGGGCCGCACAAGGCCAAAGATTACATTACAAAAGCGAAGCGACAACGGAAGCAAAGGGGTAGAGCACATCTCTCCACAGTAAGCGATCGGGAAACCGTGTCGTCGATATTACCCAAAGACTCAGATAATATAGGATGCACGCAAGCACCAACGGAGTCAACTAGACTGGGGTGAGACTAGAGCAACTAAAGACTAGACTACGCTTCATTCATCTCCAAGGCCTCCAACTTCGGGATCCTCATAGTAGTCGTAATCCTCCGGATTTCCTGCTTCTGAGGGTTTGGGGGAAAGAGCGAGAATGAGCACATCTACCGTGCTCACGAGCCAACACACAATGCAATAATATACATGCAAGGCTAAACAAGGATGGCTCGGGTTCTTTTATTTGCTAAAACAATATTTTCAAATATCATAATTACAAATTCCTATTACTTAGCATTTTAACAAATTGCATTTTATAAAGAGAGTAATTGTGCAATATTTATTTCAGTAGAGGTTCCATCCGACGGAACCTATACCGTATGCTTCTTTTGATTGGAGCTACCTCCAATCACTACCACCACTGAGCTCGAAGGCTCAGGAAAAATCCAATACAGGGCTAGGTGAGCCCTCCACATTTTCATACCAATCACAAGGTTTTTGAAATAGAACTAACTCAAGTTAAGTTCCGTGTCCGCCTTTTGACCGTAGGCACTACTGCTTAAACAGCTTTAATACTCTGCAGAGATTGTACACTTTACCCACAAGAGGTAATCGCCTTGATATGTACACACGCTTCCTTAGACATGTGAATCAAGGAGATCACCACAAGGCCTTTACAATGCATCCAACAAGATTAGTTACACCCGCTAAGGTTTAGTCCTCGTGAGGGTTACGCCCGTAGATCCGTTAACCCTTACTTAGACCCCTCTTGCGCCATCTAACGACTTACGTCACAAGACTCGACACCCCTCGCCACAAAGGCTCATGGCGTCATGAGTCATCTCCCCGTGCAACTCAGACAGGATACAAATTATTTAGCCAGTTGTAATTCTGAGACTTGTGGTTGTACTTGTTTTACACAGAGGTCATGACAAGATTAAGTCCTTAGGGTTATCTAGGCGGTTCATTCCACATACTAGTATTCCTTGGGCTACATTAGTACCCACCAACATACCAAGATCCTTGGGCTGCATTAGCGCCCACCAACGATCATCCATCATACCATCCGCCCAGATGGGAAAAGGTGTTATTAGGGTTTTGAGAGGAAAACCAAATTATCACTTTTACCTCGGTCATTTCCCAATGACTGCCCAAAACCAATTTTATATTTGAAGAGATGATGATTGGGGTATTTAATACCCCGGTACTTAGGCAAGACTAGCATGTCGCTAAGTACAACCTATAACTAGTATTACCATATAGATTACTAGGGTGACATGGAATAATGGATTCAATTATCAAGGGATGGCATATTAACTAATTAATCATCAAATGGGTATTTAACTACCTTAAGCTTTAACATACATTTGATTACGAAATTAAAGCATGCAATTTGCTATTTTAAACAAACATAATTTGCATAAAATGTAGGTTCAATATGATCAAAGTATTGACTCGCCTTGGATATAGGTAAGAGGATCTTGACAATCTTGAGCTTGATCAACTTGGAGGTTCTCCGTGTCTTCAAATCCTAATCGGACGATCGCACCGGAAAAAGAGCACAAACAAGCAAAGAGAGCAAATAAATAATAAAGAACAACAAATGAACTCCAAATTGAACAAGACCTATGCCATTAGCAAGATCTTGAATTAACGAATTTTTAGAAATTTATTTCATAATTTTTGGAGTTACGACGAGGGAGAAATGAATTTTTGAAGTTTCTCCTTTTATTAAAACTCAAGAAATAGAAGAAAGGAGAGAGAGAGGGAGCCTGGCTGGCGGCTGGGGCCCACGGCTCAGCCTCTCAGGCGCAAGGGGACCCCGTGGACCATGTCCACGTGCGGGCGCGCCTGGGGCGCGTGGTGGACCGGTTGGGGCCGGGCCCACTTGGCAGCTAGAGTGAGAGGGGGGGTAAGGCAACCGACAGGTGGGTCTTTGGCCCTTTCATCCCCATTCAAAGACAGAGAGAAAGGGAGGGGAGACAGAGGGGCTAGGCGGCTTTGGGGCGGCGGCAGCACAAGTAGTAGGGCGGCGGGCGGCAGCAGATGGGCGGAGCGGGTCGCGGAGGGCGGTGGGTCCACGGGAGGTGGCGGCGACTCGGGGGGCGGAAGCGGCGCGCGAGCAAGGAGGCGGCGTGGAGCCACGGGCTTGGCGGCGCCAGCGGGCGGCGACGCCAGGAGAGGGCGGCGCGCGCACACAACTTGGTGGCATGGGGATGCTAATGGGATGACCCGGCGGCTCGGGGATGGCGGATTGGCGGCGGCGGGCCATGGGTGGAGGAGGAGGATGCACGGCGGCGGCTTGATTCGGCGACGGGAAGACGAAGGAGGTAGGGGTTGGGACCACGGCATCAAGGGATGCTCGTGTGCGGTTCCCGGGTGAGGAGCTCACCGAGCAGGCGAGGCGAGGAGGCGGTGCGGCCAAGGGAGGGAGCTCGGCTGTTCTTTTCTGGAGCTTACCAGGACGAGGAGGGGGCGACGTGGAGGAGCTCGAGGGGAGAAGGGGGGGCTTTATAGGGCCAGAGGCCAATGGGAGGGCGCATGAGGTCAAGGCGAGGACGAGGGGCGGTTGCACGATGGCATGGGCGCGCGGAGGTGACCAAGCGAGGGTGCAAGACATGGGCGGCCAGAGGATGACACGGGCGCTGCAGGCGCTATGCTAGTGCAAGCAAGGCCGTCCACTGGCGAGACAGTGGATGACGCGGTGATGACGAGCGGGCTTGCACGGCCGAAGCGACGGAGCGGGGGAGCTGGTGGCGACCGGGCGCGACGCTAGCTTGGACCGGGTGGTTGGCACGACGAGGACGCTGGCTGCGCACGGACGGGCACCAAGGTCGCGGGGTGGGTGCGGCTCAGGCGGGAGCTGGTAGCGCAGGCGCAGGGGATCAGAGGGATGGGGCGGCTCTGCGGCAAGGCGAGCAAGCAAGCGGAGCCGGTGTGGTCAGAGCAAAAGGCGGAGGAGCAGTAGCAGCAAGCAGCAGGGCAGAGGGATGGCGGCTTCTTTGCATGGCTTGACCAGGGAGGCGCGGGAGGAGAAGATGGCCCAAGGGGACTGCTTCTTTGACAAGCGCCGAGGAGCAAAGGGGCCGGTGAGCCGCAACACGACTGGGGAGAAGAAGACCTCCAGTGCTCGGGCCGGCAGGAGGTGGGCCAAAGGCCGGGAGAGAAAGGCCCGAGGGGTGGGGTGACTTGGGCCGAGGGAGGTGGGCTTGGCCCGAGAGAGCGATGGGCTGAGCTCAAGAAGGAGGCGAGGTCCAGCCTAATTCGCCCGGATTCAAAACGGAGGAGAAAATCTCCAACCACGAAATTTGAATTTCAAATGTTTCAAACATTACATTTGAAACACGAACCGAGAAAGAACGGAGGTTTTTGAAAATAGTTGATACTTGAATTACGGCGAAGAACGAAACGGAATTAGTATTCACTATTTATTCGTCCGAAAACGGACGTTACAAATCCTACCCACCTTAAACGGAATCTCGACCCCGAGATTCGAGCTTCGCAGAGAACGCACCTCTTAAAGCTTCGAGTCGCTTGGTTCTCTACGGCGGCAACATGGTTCACTTGGCCTTGGTTCGCTTTGGCTTCGTGCAGAAACGATTCTGGTTGCCTGAGAGGTCTGATGGCTTCTGCTTGCAGCTGAAGTCTGTCGTTGAGTTGGTGTGGCTCCCAAGATGGAAGGCACGGTGTGACTCGCTTTGAGGGCATCTTTTGGCAAAGTGTCCTTTTCTCCACAGCTAAAGCAACGAAGATGTGCTATCGGGTTACGCACTGCAGGCTGTCCGGCAGGGAGGGGAGCACGGGAAACACTAACGCTGGGACACAAGGTTGCAACTGGAGTTTGTTGAGATGAAGCCACTGGTGGCTGGAAGGACGGGCTGCCTTGGAATGCTGTCTTCTGTGAAAAGCTACCTTGGGGCTTCAAATGCCATCTTTCTCTTGCGGTGACCGCGATGTTGTTCTCATTTTCCAAGACGAGGGCTTTGTTGACCGCTTGGTGGAAGCCGAAAAGTCGTGGAGGATAAGTGACCTCGCATGTTCACAAGATACCTTCGACGGCGATCAATCTTTTCCTCTTCATCTGCTACGTCATTGGGGGCATAGCGGGCAAGTTGGTTGAACTTGGTTAGATATTCATTGACTGTCATCTGCTTCTGCTTGAGAGCTCTGAATTCATTCTTCTTCAATCTCATTGTACCGGCTGGTACGAAGTTGGTTCTAAAAGCATCTTTGAATTCAGTCCAGGGAATTGTCTGCAAAACTGGTGCATCTTCCTGTAGTGGTGCTTCAACAATTTCTTCCGCGGTGGCTCCAGCGGCAGGGGCTAGTTGAGATCCGACCGTAGATGCAACTTCTTCTGGTTCTGCTGCTTCTTCATCTTCTTCGGACTCTAGACTGTCATTACCTCGGCAAGAGGTAATTTTCCCACCAGCAACGGCTCCTTTCAGTTGATGGGTGGCGAAGTCCACCTTATCTTCGTCTGTGCAGCGAGCAAGTCGAAGTTTCTTCTCCGTGTCTCTAAGCCAATCTTCAGCTTCAAGAGGTTCGGTAGCTGCTGCAAAGGTGAGGGGTCTTGTCCTAAGAAAGTCAGCGAGTTTGGAATTGCGGCCGGCAGGTCCGGTCTGCTGATTGTTGAGCAGTGCCTGGAGAATCTGAGTCTGTTGTAACATCACTTGTTCCATTGTTGGGGCTGCTGGCGGTGGGGGAGGTAGATCTTGTCCTTGGCCCCGACCACGGCCACGGCCTCTTCCTCGGCCAGTTGCAAAAGCTCCACGGACTGGGGCGGCAGCTCTTCTTGGCGGCATCTAAAGGAACGCTGAAGCTCAGAACGAGGAGGAAGGGCGGGGGTATATATGAGGGTTACTAGCCCTCTAGAGCACCACAAAAGAACTTCAAACCAACGAGGAGAAACAATCAAATACAATACAAAGCCTAGAGTGGCTGCATTATATTAAGGGGGTTAGGTGTTACATGACTCCTGAACATAGCATATAGGCCATGCTAAGCCACGACACAGGATACAAACACAACGTCTACAAAAGAAAGAAACAGAAAGTGCTTGCAACAAAGGACTGCCTAACAAGCACTGCTGGCTAATCTAGACTAATCCTGACTACTGCAATATGACGACGAAGATCTCGTGCTCGAATTTTCCCTCCTGGAGAGGCTGAAAGTAGTGGAAGGGCATCTCCACCAGAAAATCCTCATGCAGGCGGCGAGGCGAGGAGGCGGTGCGGCCAAGGGAGGGAGCTCGGCTGTTCTTTTCTGGAGCTTACCAGGACGAGGAGGGGGCGACGTGGAGGAGCTCCAGGGGAGAAGGGGGGGCTTTATAGGGCCAGAGGCCAATGGGAGGGCGCAGGAGGTCAAGGCGAAGACGAGGGGCGGTTGCTCGGTGGCATGGGCGCGCAGAGGTGACCAAGCGAGGGTGCAGGACATGGGCGGCCAGAGGATGACGCGGGCGCGCGTGCGCTTGCGCAGCGCGCGGCTGGTCCACGGGCGAGGACAGGTGGATGACGCGGTGATGACGAGCGGGCTTGCACGGCCGAAGCGACGGAGCGGGGGAGCTGGTGGCGACCGGGCGCGACGCTAGCTTGGACCGGGTGGTTGGCACGACGAGGACGCTGGCTCACAGCAGACGACGGCACCAAGGTCGCGGGGTGGGTGCGGCTTAGGCGGGAGCTGGTAGCGCAGGCGCAGGGGATCAGAGGGATGGGGCGGCTCTGCAGCAAGGCAGCAAGCAAAGGAGCAGGTGCGGTCTGAGCAACCGGGCAGAGGCAGTAGAAGAACAGCCAATGCAGAGGGATGGCGCCGCTTCGCCGCATGGCTTGACCAGGGAGGCGCGGGGGAGGAGAAGATGGCCCAAGGGGACTGCTGCTGCACAGGCGTCAGAGGAGCAGGCGGGGCTGGTGAGCTGCAGCGCTGACCTGGGGGAGAAGAAGACCTCCAGGCGGCTCGGGCTGGCAAGGGGAGGTGGGCCAAAGGCCAGGGGAGAGAAAGGCCCGAGTGGGCTGGGTTGACTTGGGCCGAGGGGAGGTGGGCTTGGCCCGAGAGAGGCAGTGGGCTGAGCTCAAGAAGGAGGCAAGGTCCAGTTCAATTCGGCCCGGGGATTCAAAACGGAGGAGAAAATCTCCAACCACGAAATTTGAATTTCAAATGTTTCAAACATTACATTTGAAACACGAACCGAGAAAGAACGGAGGTTTTTGAAAATAGTTGATACTTGAATTACGGCGAAGAACGAAACGGAATTAGTATTCACTATTTATTCATCCGAAAACGGACGTTACACAGAGGCACCGTCTTTGCCGCCGGCACCGACGAGGCCGCCGTCACCGACACCGCCTAATGCATCACGCTGCCCGTCAACGATAATAACACAGAAGCGAGATGGTAGAGGAAGATCGCAAATGCCTGTGGGCCGACTGGTCATCATTTAGGTCAGTGACTTTCAGGTCCCTCTGAGTCCCAAGAGATCAGCGGCGAGATTCCGGACCATCTGCGGGATAATTGCAAGGGAACAGGTCCCCATCACCACACCAAGGTGGAAAGATCTGATGAAAGAAGCGAGAGACACGCTGTGGACAGAACTTTCAAGCAAGTTCACAATCCCAGAAGCGGACATGGCACACGTGCACGGACGGCGATGCTCACGATGGATAAATCGTGGAGGACCTTCAAGAGCATTCTTGTCACGGCACGTGAACACAGTCGACGCCTTCGCAAGTATGGATTCTTGACACGGGAAGCATGGGACGCCTTTGTGGCTATGAAGACGACGACCGAATTTAAGGAGAAAAGTGCGGCACACAAAGCTCTCCAGACACGAAACACTCACCCACACAGACTCGACACCGCTGGGTACGCAGGTAAATACAAGGAATGGGCAGTAGTGGAGGAGAGCGTGTTTCTTGATGTCACAGACCCGCGATCCCTAAGCTGGTTAAAAGCGAGGGCAAAAGTCTCGTCTTCGGGCAACATCTCTTTCACAAACTCGACAGACCAGGAAGTGTCCCAACGTGTGGTAAATATGTCAAACTATCTAGTTGTTAATAAGTCCATAACTTCATAGTGTCTATAATAACATGATGACCTCTTGCAGCGTGAATTGACTGCCCAAGCTTCCGAAGGCTCCTTCCAAGCAGACAGGGAGAAGGACATACTATCTACGGCCTTGGGAAATAAGGAGCACCTGGGTCACACGCGAGGCCTTGGGGTTAACGTACCTTGGAGTCATGGATTCGCAGACGACTACTGCACGTATAGGAGTAGGAAGAGATCCAAGGCCGAGCACGATGACCGGTTGGTACAGAGGATTACTGCAAAATTTGAAGGAAAGCTAGCGGCATTGCAGGATCGAATGAATCAACTCCTGAGCCAGTCACAAGCCGCCCCTGTTAATTTGGGAGCCAGTCCTGCTCGACATCGGAGTAGTGTCACGTCCACGCATAATCCTGAACATGACGACGTCCAATTACCGATAGACAACATCGAGGTAATGTACATCTACGGAATGCACCAAAGATAGACCTATAGGACTCCTTAGCTAATTGCGTATCGTTTTGTAGGGGCCGACGCCCTACAAGCTCCAAGTGAGGATGTATGGGTCCCTTTCTATTGAGGCTGCGCGGGGGATGGTGTATCCATACCAGGAAGAGGCAGTGCAGCACGGTGCCTAGCTGGCGTAGGGTTACGCCAGGGTCGAGGTGGATATGGTACATGGCAATTTCATGGCCGTCCCGCTGAAGATTTGCCCGAACGAAGAAATCAGAACACTAGGGGATGCCGTGCACACTTTTATCTAGTGGCCCAAGAAGGACATCGCCATGGACCCAGCAGTGCCGCGATCTGGACACGACCATTCCTCTCCAACGGGACCCTCGATGACTCCACCTCATGTTTCGCCTCAGAAGGCCACCTCATCGGTTCCCGTGAAGAAGACGCCAAAGGAACAACAAAAGCGTGCCGATGTATTGGTTCCCGAGTCGTCTCGCGGGAAGACTCTGCCAATTGTTAAGACCAAATCGAAATCAATGAACATTAAGGTGCCTCCCAAGTCCGGGAAGCCCAGGACGTCCGGGAATTACTCCATCGGAAAATCGTTGTGCTCTGACACAGTATTACTCCACGCTGGATATGCTTGTTAGGCTTTGCATGCCTGGTACATGCAGAAGACCAAAAAGAAGGGGTGCGATACTGGAATCACAGTCGCATACAAGGATGAGTATTTCTTCAACGGGGTAGGCAACTTCGTCGTGGGCTTCAACGACTTATATGATCTATTCAACCTCGTTGGCCTCGACGCCTCGCTTCTACAATGTTGGACATTGTAAGTGCGTACAATCAAGTTCTGCATTCACGTAATACCGATAATTATCACAACTCGTTGCTTGTGTATAGATACATCTGGAAAAATGTCCAGGAATGGAACGAACTGGTGGGTTTCCTCGACCCACACGTGGTATCTTTGCAAACCATCCAAGCAGACCCGTCCTTCATCGAGAAATACATAGCGACGGCATTGCTTCGTCAGACAAACAAGAAGTACATAGTGGTGCCCTACAACGAGGGGTAAGTGTCACTACTTGCTACACAAATTTCATTTGTACTTTATACGCAGCACGAACTTAGGTTTAATGACTATAGCGACATACATGAGTAGGTTACACTGGGTCCTTTTAGTCATTATACCAAAGAGAAACCATGTGGTATACCTTGATTCCCTAATCCGCAACGACCACAAATTCAGCATTCTGAAAGGAGTACTCGAGAGGTATATTCATTTCCTCCATACATAACTCTATTGTAGTCTTCATTCATTTGAAATGGCCGAGGATAAATTTTTGGAATCATGTAGGTCGTTCATCGCCTATGTTGCTAACAAAGGATTATACAATGGAAAGAGCGCCGGACTAACACACAGGACGAAATTTCCGGTACGTGCTACAACACGATAACCCTATATCATACTTCATAATAACGCGTCCCGAACTGACTATACATATATATGTAATTGTTTTTTTTTTGCAGTGCCGCCAGCAAAAAAATGATGAGTTATGTGCAATCTACGTTTGCTATCATATGCAGCAAATCCTTACAGCTAGGAAGAAGGATCCCGAGGTTTGTCGATCTGGAAATAATTATTTTCTAATTATAAATTTAAATATATATGCTTACCACTTTACTATTGCTAGCGACAGGGGTTGCATATAGAATTAGATGGACTCGTTGAGCAAGAGATCGCGGACATTCGAGGGAAGCTCTGCAGCTTTATCATTTCAGATATCATTTTCGACAACGGAGACTTTCACTCCTTCGCCGACCCAAAGTTTCACCCACCTGCAAACAATTGACTCAATTGTAATCCAATTGTAACTATAGCGACAATACTTGAACAAATTCGATCTTTTGTAATTTATTTTGAGTAATGATCCATTTGAGTTGTCAACAATTGAATATCTGTGATGTATCTGTTTTTGTGCATGCTTGTTTTTAGAGGGCATGGCTAGCAATCTTGAGGCTAGCCAAAAAAGCAAAAATGTAGTTAGGATTATGAATTATCACGACGGTTTTTATTGAAACCGTCTGTGAAGGCTTTATCACAGACGGTTATATGTCAGAACCGTCTGTGATCTGAGAATATCACAGACGGTTATATGTCAGAACCATCTGTGATCCGAGAATATCACAGACGGTTTTTAAATTAAACCGTCGGTGATTTTTCCGTATCACAGACGGTTCTTAAATAGCGTGTCCAGATCCATAAGAATTTCAATAGACAATGTTATCTGGGAGTACCTGGGCGATACCACGTGCAGAAACTTCTCCACGACCTTCTCCTCGTCGAGCTTGTCACCGAGGATGTGGAGGTTGTTGACGAGCCCGGTGAGCCTCATGGCAAAATCGTCCACCGACCCGTCGTGGAACGCAATGTTCTCGAACTCCTTGGGGAGCGACTGAGCCTTGGCCTTGCGCACGCACGCTATGCCCATGCGCATGGTTTTGATGGCATCCCATGCCTCCTTAGCGCCTCCTTGATGGCGGCGCGGAGAGCATCTCCGTGGCATCGCCGAAGAATCGCCTCCAGCGCCATGCGGTCCTCATGGAAGTCAGCGTCGTCATACGCGACTGCATCCCACAGGCCTCGCGCCTGCATCATGACCTTCATCATGAGAGCCCAGTCTCCGTAGTTGGTTCGCGTCAGCATCGGGTACTGCACCGAGCCCCCCGACTCCCTCACCACCCGCGATATAGCCTGATCGCGGCCATTGCCGCCGCGGCTGCCGCTGCTGTTATCGCGGGTCTGAGGAAGCTCTGGTGACTTGGACCTCTGCGGCGACCTCGAGCCATCTTGCGACCTCGAGCCATCTCGCGACATCCCCACAGGTACGGGAGCAACGAAGCTCTGATGCCACTTGTTGGTGCATACCCTTAACACACACGCGAACACCTAGTAAAAAACACAAGCACGCAGGAAATTTTTTTGGTGCCTATCGGAAGACTGCTAATCTCTAGGCGTTTTCTTCTTGATTTTATGGTAATAGAATTACATGGAAACTTGTGCTAAATATAGCAACAAGCCAAATCACTAAGATTATGGAAACCAACAAATCCTATCCTCAAATGTGCTTATCACGATTCAAACACTATGGAAACTAATTTCGGAGATAAGGAAGCTATCAAGAAAACAGGAATCACGCGTGAAGAAAAGAAACAGGCTGCATGATTAAAAACTCAACAATAAGCTCCATACCCGTACATATTTGGGTCCTGAGGTTGAGCAGTATACCCGTAAGCCTCGTATCCTTGCCCGTAGCCATAGTAGCCAGCATTAGCACTACCCCACTGGTTGGAATCCTGTTGAGGCTGGAAATGTAAACATATCAGCTTCAGTTGATTGAAGGGGAAAGAAAGCAATTTCATATGTGAGACATCACCTGAACTTGTTTGTTTGAAAGGCTCCGAACCCATGAAAGCCTCACATTCTGCCCTCCGTTCAGGGTACCTTGCAGCATTAGCAACGCCTCCTCTACAGAAGATCTGAATGCGCAGGAACAGAAATGCTTATAATTTAGATGGATACCGACATACAGACAGATACCAGCAAATTAGGGAAGACTGGGACAAAAATAGTCAACCTGCTAGCATATTGAACAAAACCACATCTTTTGCCAACAGGGATCTTAACATGGACCACTTGTCCATAAGGAGTGAAAACTTGTTTTAACACATCTTCAGTGACATTGGGATCAAGGCCACCAACAAATATCTGTGGTCAACAACAAAGATAGGTTATCAATAACTAGAAATTAGTACTTTCTTTCACACAAGAAAATAGAACAAAGAACGCACGGTGGTATTGTTAGGATCAAGGTTATTAAGTCGGTAAGTCGATACTACCCTACTAGTGACCGACTTACCGACTAGTCGACTAGTCGGCCGACTAGTCGCCGACTAGTCGATAGGTACTATTCGTATGATCTACCCAACACAACACACACAGATGGCACATAATAGCACACACACACAGCCAACACAAACAATCACACACACCACACAACACCACACACCACCACACAGCCACACACCACACCGACACCCACACCCACCACACACAGCCACCACACACACCACACAGCCACACCACGCAGCCACAGGAGGGGGAGCAGAGGAGGCCAACGGCGACAGCGAGGGGGAGCAGAGGAGGGCGACGGCGACGGCGATGGCGAGCAGAGGAGGGCGACGGCGACGGCGACGGCGACAAGGAGCAGAGGAGGGCGACGGCGACCTGGGAGCTTCAGCTCCCGCCGAGGGAGATGAAGGGCGGCGCCAGCTGGGAGCTGCAGCCGAGGGCGACGATCTCCGACCACACGAGCTCGCCTCCACCTCCCCGACCGGATCTACGTCGCCTCCATCTCCGCCGTCAGCTAGCTAGGCAGCTCCTGCCAAGGGAGAGGAAGGGCGGCGCCGGCTGGGAGCTGCGGCGGAGGGCGACGATGGGCGACGGCGACGAGATGGAACCTGGCAAGTCGAGTCGCTGGATCCAGTCGTTCATGCTCCACCGACTTGTCGACTAGTCGACGACTAGTCGTCGACTAGTCGACGACTTAATAACCATGGTTAGGATCATTGTCAGACTGAACTCCTTGAGCACTTGGTACTGTAAATAAAACACAAATGAAGAAGACATACTGTAAGACTTGTTGAATATTGAAAAAATAAATATATCTATGGATGATTATCATGCAGGTTGCAGACTTCACTTGGATGCAAAAGGCTATTTGGTCAAGAAATGCAGTAATCCATATCCAGATATGACATGCCATATGTGTTGGCAAAACAGCATGCTTCAGACAATCTGACTCACAATAACTAGCTCAGAAGGTATCAACAACCTCAGAAACAAGCATATAGAATCACAACAAGCTGATAAACAAAAGTATGAAGCAGCGAAAACCAGTCTAAAAAAGGAAATCAGGCGTATTATATATCAGTTGTTGCGTGTCAAATCTCAGACACTAGGCACGATATCAAACAATACATGTGCGCTGCACGGCACCCATAATTAAAGGCTAGTTCTTGTAATTAGTGTTTATTATTTTTTCAGTCATTAGTCCATTCCTAAATGTCTTTTACTTGTAAGAACTAAAAACTAATTCAAATAGCTAAATAATAACACTAGTATGAGTGACTTAGCTCCAACATTTTAAATTTCCAACTGAATATGAGAAGTCTAAAAAAATAAATTAAACATTTTATTTTTATTTCAGACAGTTTCCTTGTGAAAATTAGTAGGTAAACTAGAGGACTACAAAAGTCAGAAACCAACTACTTGTATGTTAAATCACCTGACTGTTAGGAGATCCAAATGAATGTGCTGATGTCTTCCTTGTGAAAATTAGTAGGTAAACTAGAGGACTACGAAAGTCAGAAACCAACTACTTTTATGTTAAATCACCTCACTATGCCACCACTGGATGCAATGGTAATGTGCATTGACACCTTCTTGTATTCACAAAATATAGATGCTATTTTCTACTAATGGTACATTGCTCTCAGGTATTTTTACCAGGAAGCCAGGAGAGTGTGGTGAGGAAGAGGAAGGCAGTGACTGCATCATCAGCTTATAGCCAAAAAAGGATAAGTGGTTCAAGACACCTACACTCAGAACATACAAGAACAACAATCCAAGAAGTAAATCACAGCACTGACATATTCCCACTTTGATTACAGCATGCACATAACTGGCCATGTCTCCTTTTCCATGTTGCAGTCTGGTATGCCTGTTCAGGAGATAATCAAGACGTCAGCTAAGGCCAATGTGATAACAACCAAAGGAGGGTCAGCTACTATGAACCTTTAGGCTCATGTTCCGGGCTCACAGGCTAGCTCCATAGTAAACATCAATCTGAACTCAGGGTCTGCAAAAGCTCATGTCAAAGCACAGGAACCTTCATGCAAGGCCAAGAAGCAAGTCTTCACTAGGGGCAAGAAACAGATGCCTTCCAAGTGATTGTAATGTGATAGACTTATGCATGTATTTTGCCAACTTATCTTTGTAGAAGTTGAATGTAATGTGCCGACTTGAGGATACTTTTGATGACACGAGTATTTATGAAAGTACTTTAATGAATTGTGATGTCCTTCTAATCAGTCAATCTGTGATCAATTTACTTACTAGTCAGAGGGATTAGAATGGAAAGAAGATCTCAGAAGTCAGAATGGAAGGTAATTGTGGTGTTGAGTGTATGAATGACCAAGTTGGTCTTACCAGATGCATAGATTGTTTGTACTCCTCTCCATTTTTCATGGTTATTGTGTTAGGCGAGTTGATTCCTGGCCAGCAATTTGTATGATACTTTCAAGGTTATTGTGTTATCTTTTCTCTGTTGTTACTAGCAATCTTTTTTGATTGTTGACTCAGCCACTGAAAGGTCAAAAGACACTTTCTGTGGTGACACTGGTCGTTTGTTTACTTCATATTGCTCCCTATGGATTGTAATGAGTTGAACTACCACAGGCATGACATTACCAGATGCATAGATCTGTGAAGCTTGATCTAACCAAAAATCTCATAAACTATATCAATTGATACAACTTAACCATCCCGGCCTTGTTCTACTAGTACTTTTGCATACACCATTACCATTCCCATTCCCATTAATCAATTACAACCAGCGATCTCAATTACTAGTTACACAAGAGAGCAACTACAAGCAAGACACATGACACCACTACAGCAAAACACCATGTTCTTTCTTTCTCATACTTCACAACTCTAGTTTTCTCTTCATCCAGTGCTGCATCCTTCGCAATCAGAATTCCTCTAAGAGTAGCCACTACTGATTTATGCGCATCCATCATACCCTCCAGTTTAGCCCTTAACTCAGCTTTAGAAGCTCTCAGAGCATTGTTCTGCCTCCTTAGTGACCTCACAGTGTCTCGCAGATCCAGCATAACCTCCTAATTAAAGGCTAGTTCTTGTAATTAGTGTGTATTATTTTTTTCAGTCATTAGTCCATTCCTAAATGTCTTTTACTTGTAAGAACTAAAAACTGATTCAAATAGCTAAATAATAACACTAGTATGAGCGACTTAGCTCCAACATTTTAATTTTCCAACTGAATATGAGAAGTCTAAAAAAATAAATTAAACATTTTTTTTTATTCAGACAGTTTCCTTGTGAAAATTAGTAGGTAAACTAGAGGACTACGAAAGTCAGAAACCAACTACTTTTATGTTAAATCACCTGACTTGTTATGTTGCACATATAGATATAAAAAGGAAACTTGAAAAGTTGATACAAGATAATCGCAATGTTTAATCAGCACGTTCTAGCAGCCACACCATTTCAATCTTGCTGACGTCCCTTCTACTTGACTTGTTATGTTGCTCACGAGTTCACACCACCGCACGCTGCGGCTATATAAAGCACATCCATAGCCTCCATGGCCAAAGCATCACCCATGCAGCTAAACACAAGCAGCTACAAGCAGTGGCGGACCCTTCATTCGGGCCAGCTCGGGCAGCCGCCCGAGCTCCAAATTGGCGCGACCCCCCACCCCATCCCACCACGCAGGCCCAGCGCCCCAGCCCAAGTGACTCACGGCCCAGCGTCCAAGCACAAAAGTCACAAAAGCAATGGAGGAATGGACTCAATGGAGGCTTGCTGCTGAGCTGCTCCCGGCGGCGGCGCTAACCCTAGCGACAGGCGCCCGAGCCACGACGCGAAGCGGCGACGGCCGGCGGCGAGGGCAGAGCCGCAGAGGGCGGTGGCGAGGAGCACAGCCAGCCAGCGGGTGGCGGCGACGAGGGCACGCGGTGGCGGGCGGGCGGCGAGGCGAGGCGCAGGCCTTGCCCTTGGGCGGCAACCGGCAAGGGCGCAACCGCGTAGGCCGGCAAGGGGAGAGGCCGCGAGGGCGCACCGGTGCTCCGGCCTCCGGTCTCCGGCTCTCCCAATCTCCTCTCCGCTCCGGTGCTCCGGACTCCGTCCTCCGGCTCTCCCAATCTCCTTCTCCACTCCGGTGCTCCGGCCTCCCGCTCTCCCAATCTCCTCTCCGCTCCGGCCTCTGGCTCGGCCACTCGGGCGCCGGCACTCGTCTGTCAGTCTGTGAGTGAGTAATGAGTTGAGTTGTGAGGTGAGTAACTGAGTAAGAGTAAATTATAAATGAGTTCAATTCAAGTGTTAAACTGACATGTGATTGTGTGAATTGGTGTTGAATATTGTGTGATTCATTGTGTGAATTGGTGTTGAATATTGTGTGATTCAGTGATCCAGGGATTGTGTGAATTTGTGTGAAGTCAAGATGAGCAAGCAAGGCAGCAATAAGATTGGGGGAAAAGCTCTACTAAGTATCTAGGTGATAATTGGTTAATTGATAAGTCTTTACTCTTTACCATTCACATGTTGTAATCAAATGGAGTATTCAAATGTGTTGTCGTTCGTTACTTGTTTTATTTGGTAGAAATGGCTTAACGACCTGATGGTGTGCTATGTTGAACGAGAGATATTCAGAGGACTTGATCGATAGAATCAAGAAACGGTTTCAATGCATGAAATCTCGTAGGATGAAAATGCCTCATTCTTCTAGACACAATTAGTGCTTTAGTGGTGTGTATTTTGGCTTCTATTTCTTCTACATCTTTCATGATTTATTATGAATTAATTGTGACACTACTAAATACTAATCATTCTCTCTTTGATAGGTTATTTCTTTCATGTCTTATATTTTGTTCAAACTATTATGTTCGATTTACTTGGTGGCAAATTGTCGAGAAAGCTTCATTTGTAAGGTATTTTTCTATGTCCTACCTTCATCTTCACATGTTCGCATGGATTGTAGTTGTTGATTCTATTTAGTGTTATATACTTATATTCTGCGATTGCAATATAATTTGTTTATGGAATCTTTTGATTTTGGGTAATCCTCTTTGGTCAATATTTGCGATTCTCGCCATACCTAATATTTAGTCCTGGGTCCGCCCCTGGCTACAAGAGAAACAGCAATACAGAAAAGAGCAGAAAACCTAATTGAAAAAACATGGCCTCCTCTTCGTTCCTTCTCCTGGCTGCTCTTCTTGCATTGGTCTCATGCCAGGCCATCGCCTCCGATCCTAGCCCTCTCCAAGACTTCTGCGTCGCCGACGAGCACTCGCCAGGTACGTATGTACTTGATTTTGGTGGTGCTCTTCTATCAGATCTGACGCATGCAATATATATATATATATATGCTGAAATAACTTTCTGGAGTACTAAAAGAACAAATGTTGCTTCTTGGATGCGTACAGTGCGTGTCAATGGATTTGTTTGCAAGGACCCAATGGCGGTGAACGCGGATGACTTCTTCAAGGATGCCAACCTCGACAAGCCTAGGGACACGATGGCCAGCAAGGTTGGGTCCAACGTTACCTTGATCAACGTGATGCAGATCGCAGGCCTCAACACCCTCGGCATCTCAATAGCACGCATCGACTACGCACCCTTAGGTGAGAACCCACCGCACACCCACCCACGCGCCACCGAGATCCTCACGGTGCTTGAAGGTACACTCTACGTCGGCTTTGTCACATCCAACCTTGCTGGTCAAAACCCAAACAAGCTCTTCTCCAAGGTGCTCAACAAGGGCGACGTGTTCGTGTTCCCCGTGGGGCTCATCCACTTCCAATTCAACCCTAACCCCCACGTGCCTGCGGTTGCAATTGCTGCACTTAGCAGCCAAAACCCTGGGGTCATCACCATTGCCAACGCTGTGTTCGGGTCAAAGCCACCGATCTCAGACGATGTTTTGGCCAAGGCGTTTCAGGTGGGAAAGGAGACAATAGACTGGCTCCAGGCCCAGTTCTGGGAGAACAACAACTACTAATGAAAGTCCGGTTGGTTGCATGGGGACATTTATACTTGCATTGTGAAGAAGATGGTCTTAATTTCTACTTATAAGCTATAAAATAAATGGCAAGTATTTCCATGCTGCTTATGCATGCATGCAGATGATGCATTATATATTGTGGTGTGTTTTGTTTTCCATTAATGAAGGAACACTCGGGTGCCCTTATGCCCTTGTTTGAAACAAAGTTATTAATATGTTCAGGTAAAAGTTTTTTGATGACGGATGCGATGGTAATAAGTACAATATCAAGAAAGTAGCTAGTACTGGGATTTCGTAGAGTGGCAAGGATGAGAGTGACAATGCAACCAGAAAAATAGACATCTAGTTCCCCGTTTTCAATCCCGAATGTCAATCTGGAACTTTACAGAACAACTGACTTCACAATTTTATAAGAGAAAATTAGTTCAGTAACATCGCGTTCAGCCATATTTAGAGGAATAACACTCCGTTCGTCCTACCGGACAGACGAATAGTAATCTGTATGCTTAAGTGTGATTACCCTCTGGGGTAATGACACGGAGCGTCACAGATATGTTGTGAACAAACATGAAAATAGCAAACCATATATCTTCTAGAAACTATAGAGATTATCAAACTAAACCTAGATATGACCACAATTTAATTCTACCATCTACTGCACAAAAAATAGGAATCTACACAACTACTGTTAACGGCGACAGAGTTTTGGACAGTAGTACACCCTGGGCCATAATGTTTCAACCACTTATCCAAATCTAGTGATATTGTACTCTCAGAAAATCTTACGAAATTATCTACAACTTTTCTATCAAGAAAAAGTTATGAAACTGGACGGGGATACCCCAAAACTGCCACGCAAGATTTTGCAGTACATCTAATCGAACCAGGACACACCAAACACCTGATTCCCGTTATCAATCTACGCTAAACCTTGAATAAACATCAATCTAACACTAAAACGAGGTTGTCCTGATCGTTACCCCATGAATTTTGACGACGAGAACGGTTGGATCGCGAAACCCTAGCTTCTCCTATTTCCTTGCCGAGTCCACCTCGGACTCGAATCGGGGGCTTGGGCCTTGCCCACCCCTTTCTCTCAATCCTGTAATTTGAATTCTAATTCATTTCCTAATTCTTTTAATTAAAAACGGGATATTACAAATTATAAGTAATTATGATTTAAATTTAGAGTGAAAAATATATATGTCATATTCTGGGCTATGTGTCGAGGTGTGGTGTTGCAATATATAGCAGCATAAAGAGTAGGTGAGGTTGTGCACCAGTCAAGAAATTATGACCAGATACAAATGGTCATTTAGCAGATAGAGTGTGCCGATTACTAGCAATATATTATCTGGAATCGATCAACTTTAGGATGTTTCGTGATGTTTTTCCTTTTTAATACATATGCTAGCTAATTAACTAACCTGACGTGGTCATATATGGGGCCGGTTGAGTAAATGAGATTGGTTTTTGTCTCGCCATCGATTTAAGATGGTGACCAGGTACTTAAAGTGATCTGATGTGATATTTCATTATGGATGACACTGCTTCTGATGTGATACTAGATATCGAAGAAGACAAATGAGCAGGTCATGATTTTTGTTAAGACTTAATTGAGTGGAACACGTCGCCGAGTTTTCCCCCCGCAACTAACCATGCATCAATGTCATGCATGACGAACATCAAATACATATTATCACGCTAACATTTTTTTTTGTTATATATATTACGTATATATACAAAATTTGCATTCTCTCTGGTCACAACTCACAAGAGTGACGTTTTAGGATGCGTGCAGTCAAACTTTGTAAACTTTGGTTAGTGACATCTCTGTGAATATTTCGAATTGACATATGAAAATGATATGTGTATATTTGGCTAAAAATGCTTTTATAATATTTGATTTTTATTTGGTTCCATTGGTATGTAGTAGAAATTATTGGTCAAAGTCGTGTTATTGGGACCATATCGATGTTAAAAACGTCAGTCTTTTGTAACTGAAGAGTAAAAATGTCTAAGAAATGTTTCTGCACAATTGTGCAAAAAAAAATTATGCGAACTAGAGCGCATTTAAAAAACGTCTCTGCAGGGTAAAATTCTGCATGTCTCTAAATTGTCTCAAATCGTCTTTAGAGTACAATTTTTTTGGTCGATTTTTAATGTTTTCTAAAAGCACTCTAGATTACAGAACCTATTTAGTGACAAATTTGAATGTGCATCTAGAAAAGTGTGGTTTTTCTTGTAGTGATAATCCAGCAACTATAAATTAAAGGCAGTAAACAAAGGCAACACAGTTTGTCCTACATGTAGTTCGGACTAGTGCTATAAAAAACATTATGTACTGCTCGCCGGATGGAAGGTTATGCAGCCAGTTTGTTGAAGTTTAAGGGATGAGTATTCATAATATAACTATTAAAAAAATTTATAATTGATTTTGTATTAATCTAATTAATTATCGCTACATAAAATTTTATTATTCATAATTTATATTATGCGATATATACATGCTCCGTGAATGTGTAGATTAATAAACTCCATTATGTAATAATGTAAACTAATAAATTGTAATTAACAAGCAAAAAATAAACTAGTTCGACAATCGCTCATGACCATTAAATAACCTCCCAATACACAACATGTGACGTGATGTCCCCACTTCCAACAAAACTTATCAATATTGTTCCGGTACCAGCCAGTATGACCGGTATTTAACATCCCGCCACCTAAAACAGTACAGATTAGTCTTTCGTTCCATACCGGCGTCGATACCGGTTAATACCGGACATACCGGCTCGATACCGGACATACCGGCTCGATACCAGTCATACCGGCTCGATACCAGTCCTAGCTACTTAAGCGCTAGAGTGTGCACTGTCATCCTCAGATCTCCCATGTTCCATTTCACGCAAACCCGAGTTTCATCGCTCCTTTGTTTTGCGGGAACGCTTGCGTCGTTCTCAACAATGGTGAGCACGCTTCCGCGCCATTGCCACTCTGGTGAGCTTCCTCACCCACGACGTTCACGTCATTGCAATCCTCTTGCATCACCCATCTCCCTCCTTTGCTCAATGCAGCCCCGGGAGTCCCGTAGTGTAACATCCCAAAAATTCATAACTGCAAAAATATGGGATTTTTAAAACTTTTTATGTGATAACTAGTGTCGTTCGTCTTGGCCGCATTTTCGAGACTTGTTTGAATTGCATACTTCTTTTGTGAATGTTTGAGCTGCATTTTCTCTTTTACCAATACAATAAAAACCCTAAAAACGTAAACCCTAGTATCAGTAGTAGCAAAATACCAGGAATTGGCCTAATCATCATATTTACATTTCTTGCCTTTCCTGGTCTGCCATCCCATTTCTTTTCCCTCCTTCCTATTCATCCGACTGAAGCATGTTGCAACCCATCCGCTTCATCAGCCAAACCATGTTGCAACCTCACCCATTGGTCGTAAGACCAGTGGCAGCTGAGTCCCTTTCTCCCGCTCGACATCAACGACCGTAGAGCTAGGGCGCCGCACTACGACTAGGCTTGAGTGTGCTAGCGAATGCTGTCACTCAGCCCGTCGCATCGCCTACACTGTGTAGCCGACCCTATCAATAGCACCAACCATTCCTCCTTGTGAGGCCAAGTCGAATGCATCGCAGGCTCTCAGGTGACCTCAGCTCAAGCAGCTATAAATAGCAACCCCAAGCCCCTCAGTGCCTTTCCTCGCCACACTAGTGCTAGTCCCACCTCCTCTTCTCAAACGAGCTTGAGCTCCGGGTAAGGCTTGAGCACTCGTTTCGGCCGAGCGCCACCACCATGCCGCCATCGCCACTAACACCCATCGAAACCGCCACCGACCTCATTCCTCCTCCCATTCGACCAGAATAGCCAAGCAGTCGAGTCGACCTCATCGGTGAAGCATACTCCTAGGCATTTCTTCGGAATAATCTGCCTAAGCCCAGGAAGCTATCCTGAGGGTTGAGGCTACTCATTTTCCTCAGGCCCTCACTGCCGACTGGAGCTTCTCTCGCCGTCGCTGTCCACCGCCGCCAGACCATCTCCGGCTAGCCGTCCCCTCCGCATCATCCCGGTACGTTCCTAGTGGCCACTAGATGCCCATGCTCATTCTAGTTGCGCGGTAGCGTTGTCAGATCAACGAATACGTTGTAGATAGGGTAGTCTTCATATGTAGTCGAACTTCCTTTGACTACACAGGGTCGAACCTCCTCAGACTACACGTGGTCGAACCTCCTTCGACTACGCACAGTCGAACCTCTTCGGACTACATGTAGTCGAGCTTCCTTCGACTGCGCATAGTCAAATCTCCTCTGACAACACATAGTCGAACCTGCTTCGACTACGCATAGTCGAACCTCCAGGTAGTCCAACCTCCTACCGCCTAGAATATAGTCGAACCTCCTTCCGACCAGGTTGTCAAAACTCCATCCGACCACATTGGTCTATGGCTTTGCCACACTAGTCTAAGACTTAGACCACCCTAGTCTAAGACCCCAGGTCTAAGAGTCTTGATCACTCAGTTTTGACCACTGAGTTCGACCACCCAATTTCGACCATTGTATTTCGACCACCTAGCTTCGATCACTGTGATTCGACCACACTAGTCTAAGTTTCGGCCACTGTGTTTTGACCACACAGTTTAGACTACTGTGTTTTGACCACACAATTTCGACCATTGAGTTTTGACCACTGTGTTTCGACCACAGTGTTTTGACCACTATGCTTCGACCACACAGTTTTGACTACTGTGTTTCGACCACACACACTGCTACAAAACAGGCTATAGTAGACGGCCCATCACAGACGGTTTTTATGGAACCATCTGTGTTGGGTCTGTCGGGATGAGGCATCGGCTCTGCCGGTGTATCATAGACGGTTTTGTTAAGAACCGTCTGTGATAGGCAACTATCATAGATGGTTCTAACTAAGAACCGTCTGTGATACATCACAGACGGTTATATTCACAAACCGTCTGTGATAATCCAGATAATCACAGACGGTTGTCATTAGAAACCGTCTGTTAATTATCACAGACGGTTTGTAATTAGAACCGTGTGTGATTAGCTGGATTATCATAGACAGTTTGTGAATAGAACCGTCTGTGATGTATCATAGACAGTTCTTAATTAGAACCGTCTGTGATAGTTGCCTATCACAGACGGTTCTAATTAGAAACCGTCTGTGATATCCTGGCATTATATAAATTGCGCCCGACACATCCTCTGTCGCACTACCGCTGCCTCTGCCGCACTGCCGCTGCCTCTGCCGCTTTGGAGCAACCCTACCTCTGCCGCCACCCTGCCGCTGCCTCTGTCACAACCCTGCTGCTGGATCCACTTATATCTGCTCCTCCTCCCCATGCGCCACTTCCCTGCCCTAGCTCTTCCAACCTGCGGCTCCTCCCCCGTTGCGCCAGCTTAGAGAGGAGAAGGTTGGACCCCCTGCCCCTAGTGCCTCCTCCACCCCGCGGCCTCCTCCCCCATTGCGCCACCTGCACCTTGCTGTGCCTCCACCCCCATTGCGCCACCTTAGAGGGGAGAAGGAATCATATTTTCTTCGTGAGCTCCGAGGGTAACGATCTATAACCCTTTATGTTTGCTATAAATTAATCGCTAATTAATTTAATAAGTATGTTTGGTAAATAGGAAGAGTACGTACTAGCGGTTTATTAATCTAATTTGACACTAATTTGTTACATGCGTAGCGTAGATGAACCGAAACTGGATGTACGGTGTGAACCGTGTGTGTCAAGAGTACATTAATGGAGTGGTTGCTTTTAGAAGAGCCGTCGAGCAGGATATGTTGAAGAAGGGGATAAATTTTATGTACTATCCATACATTGATTGCGGTAATCTGAAGATGTTTAACAACGCGGCGCAGATCGAAGCACACTTGATTCGAAGGGGTTTCAAAAAAGGGTATACATGTTGGACCAGTCACAGTGAAGAACAGATTATATCAGAAGTTAATAATGACGACATCGCCGAGGAAGTCAATGATTTGCCAGATGTGGACTGTGCTTTTGATGAGGATAGGTCGCACGATGACAATCTGGATCAGATGCTATGCGATGCAAAAGAGAACTACAGTGAGAGAGAGTTTTGTAAATTCGAGGGCTTAAGGGAGGACTCGGTCAGACCTTTGTTCCCTGAGTGCAAGTCAGAATACACAAGGTTGTCAACTGTGCTTGAACTGCTGAAATTGAAGGCAAGCAATGGTTGGTCCGATAAGAGTTTCACGGCGTTATTAGGTCTCCTAGCGGACATTCTTCTGGAGGGAAACGTGTTGCCCACCACCACCTACCAAGCAAAGAAGGTTATTTGTCCATTGGGCATGGAAGTAAAAAAGAATACATGCATGTCCGAACGATTGTATCCTCTACCGTAAAAAGTATGCAGACATGCATGTATGTCCCATGTGCAAAGCGTCCCGATACAAGCGTCAAAATACTGCTAAGGTGAAGCAAGGACCTCCTGCTAAGATGTTGTGGTATCTGCCTGTGATCCCACGTTTGAAGCGTTTATTTGCGAACCCAAAGGAGGCAAGATTGCTACGTTGGCACTCGGAGGAGCGTAAGAAAGATGGAAAGCTAAGACACCCTACTGATTCTGCCTAGTGGAGAAACTTCGATCGGAGCTTCGAAGAGTTCGGTGCGGAACCGAGGAACATAAGGTTAGGGTTGAGTACGGATGGAATGAATCCTTTCGGTAACATGAGCAGCCGATATAGCACCTGGCCCGTGAATCTATGTATGTACAACCTTCCTCCTTGGCTGTGTATGAAGCGGAAGTACATTTTGATGTCACTACTTATCCAAGGGCCGAAGCAACCTGGGAATGATATTGATGTGTACCTAGCACCATTGCTGGAAGATCTTGTGACACTGTGGAACGAAGGGGTACAGGTATGGGATGCGTACAAATGAGAGAACTTCACTTTGTTTAACCATGTTGTTCTCGCACCATCAATGATTTTCCCGCCTTGGTAACTTGTCAAGCCAAAGACAAAAGGAGCCAAAGCCTCGTCATCAAGACCGCTTAGATGCTACGGAGGGTGTATGGTCGAACAACTCACAAGAACACTTGTATATACGTCACCGTAGGTTCCTTCCCAGGAGTCACCCATACCGCAAGATAAAAAAACAATTCGACGAAAATAAGGAGAACAGTTCAGCTCCAAGGGCTTTTAGAGGAACAGAGGTCTATGATATGGTTAAGGATATCGATGTTGTGCTTGCGAAGGGACGTAAATTAAGAACCCGTCAGAAGAACATCTGGAAGAAGCGGTCAATTTTTTGGGACTTGCCTTATTGGGAGAACTTAGAAGTTCGCCACTGCATCGACGTCATGCATGTAGAGAAGAATGTATGTGATAGCTTGATTGGTCTCTTACTGAATATTAGTGGCAAAACAAAGGATGGTGTTAACTCACGGCGTGACTTAGTTGATATGAACATAAGGACCGAGTTAGCACCGAAAGAGACCGATACAAGATGAACGTACCTTCCCCCAGCTTGCTACACTCTGTCCAAGGCCAAGAGAAATGAACTGTGCCAGAGCTTGCATGGTGTGAAAGTCCCGTCTGGTTACTCCGCTAACATTAAGAAACTTGTTTCTATACAAGATTTGAAATTAATTGGTATGAAGTCTCATGATTGTCATGTCTTGATGACACAAATGCTTCCTGTTGCAATTAGGAGTACCTTGCCGAACAAGGTCCGAGTGGCAATCTTGAGGTTGTGTTATTTCTTCAACTCAATTGCTCAGAAGGTCATCGGTCCCCAAGGTCTAGATGCTCTGTAGGCCGAGGTGGTGACGACTCTATGTCATCTTGAGAGGTATTTCCCTCCGTCATTTTTCGATATCATGGTCCATCTCATTGTTCACCTTGTGAAAGAGATAAAGATATGCGGCCCTATGTTTCTACGTCATATGTACCCGTTCGAGAGGTACATGGGAATTCTAAGTCCTACGTATAGAATCGATCTCGACCGGAGGGCAGCATCATCGAAGGTTATGCAACCGAAGAGGTCATTGAGTTCTGCGTCGACTACATGGCTCAGGTGGAACCGATAGGTGTGCCTCTATCTCGCCATGAGGGGAGATTGGATGGCATCGGGACCATCGGAAGGAAATCAGTTACTCCCGATCTGGATACGTACGCTCAAGCCCATTTCATGGTCTTGCAACACATGACCCAAGTGTCCCCATACATCGACGAGCACAAAGACATGGTACGCCAACAGAATCTAGACCGGTCGGAGGTTTGGATCACGAGAGAGCACAACCGTCGATTCAACGAATGGTTAAAGGTGCGAATCACTGGGAGGTCATCAAGTGATGATACGCTGCTATGGTTGGCACTAGGGCCACAATTTACAATTGTCATATGGCAAGGATACGACATAAATGGGTACACATTTTATACGGCAGCTCAGGATAGGAAGAGCACGATCCGAATAATGTGTTCGCATAGATGCATTCAGAACCGATGGGCTGAGGAGCTCCTACTATGGGCAAATAGAGGAGATATGGGAGCTCGACTACGTGCTTTTCAAGATCCCCCTATTTCGGCGCCGTTGGGTCCATCTCCCACAGGTGAAGGTCGATAAGTACGGCGTCACTACCGTGGACCTGGAACGTGTCGGATACAAAGACGAACCATTCATACTGGCTAACCAAGTTGTTAAAGTCTTCTATGTAACCAACCCGGCAAGTAAGAAGCGCCACGTAGTTCTTCATGGAAAAAGGAGGATTGTCGGAGTTGAGAATGTAGTGGACGAGGAATAATACAATCAATTTGACGAGTTGCCTCCTTTCAAAAACGGCATCAGGCTCGAGGAAGAACCCAGTGAGGAAGTTAGCTATATGCGTGTCGATCATCATGAAGGGCTATATTTTAATTAAGAATTTACTCCATTGTAATTAATTTATTCCATAACATCATGTGTTATGGACTTGTAATCTCTCATATATTTTGATGTCAACGTGAAATTGTCATGTGTTAATGTGTTATGGACTTGTCATCTTCGATATTGATGCCAATGTGGACGTTCATTGCAATTTTGGAGTATCAAAATTGGTTTCACTTTATTTGGAGTTGAGTTGAATTAGATATGAATTTTCGAAGTCAAATATGTTATGAACTTGTCACCAGGTTCATATGACAATCACTTGTCACCGTGTTATGAATTTTGAAGTCAAATGTGTTATGAACTTGTCACGTGTTCATATGACAATCACTTGTCACTGTGTTTTGTCAAGGGATCACTGAGCGGTTCTTATTAAGAATGCGTCAGGATATTTACTCCATATCACAAAGCGGTTCCATAATAGAACCATCTGTGATATGGGTCGATATCATAAACGGTTCTTTTTAAGAACCGTCTGTGATTCCTTATCACAGACGGTTCTGTAATATAACCGTCTGTGGTAGCCTTTTTATAAGGAGGGAACTACTAGGGTTTTTGCTCTTGCTCGTCACTTCCACTACTCCCGCGCCCCTTAAGCTCTCACGCGCTCGTTCGCCTCCTCTAGGGCTCGCCGCCTCCCTGCTCCGACTCCTGCCCGACGACCGGCCACCTCCCTGCTCCGACTCCAGCCCGACGACCAACCACCTCCCTACTCCGACGCGCGGCCTCCTCCGACTCCAGCCCAATGAGCGGCCACCTCCCTCCTCCGACTCCAGACCGACTCCACTACACATCGCCATCCTCCTCTCCGGCCTGTCACCGGCTCCCTCCTCGCGTCGGATCTAGCGCCTCCTCCGGTACTCCCTCGCGCCTCCTATGGTATACCACTCTACTCGCTCTATCCCGCTTCCTCCCTTGCTTTGTGAGTATTGTTGCTTATCTGTAAGCATTTTTTTTGAGCTCAAAGTCTAATTTGGAGTTATCATATTCAATTGGTGAAGAATTTTGGCATAATGATTGAGATGGCAAAGACTATGTCTTTTGCAACTAGCCTAATGAGAGCAATCGAACAAATGAAAAATCTGAGCTCTATGCTGATTTTTTATGTTCTCATGATGTTTGTGTAAACCATTTTATTCTCTTTAGATGACTTGGGAGAATTACATGCGTACATGTTGTTTTGGTCATTTAAATTCTTTAGGAATTATGCTTTAATGCTAATTAATTTTGTTGGGATTAATTCTTAAATCTTGCTAAAACTGCATTTTTTACAACAATCCAGACAGAAAGTTTTACTTGATTCTATTTTGTTTCTATGTCTTCATGAAAGGCTAGTCTTCTGTACATGAAGCATTAAACCTTTGCTTAGCATTTTCTTAGAGAAGGTGGTGGATTAAGGAGTGTTAGGAGTGTTAGAATAGGAGCTAACTCAATGCCTGAATTCAGCTAGCTAGCTCGCTCCTTGGGCGTTCATCCTAAACGTTCAGGTGAAACCACCTACTTAAATTGATCTGACACACTTGAGTGTACCTTTGCTTCATGCCAATCCTCCACGGCATGAAGTAAATGGTACACTCAAGTGTGTCGAGCTTGATGAAGTAGGCTCGGGCAAAGATAGGCTCGGGCAAAAGATTCGTATTACTAGTTTCTCTCTATACCAAGTTCACAAGAGATTGTTATACATGTGGTTGTTATGTCAGTCAAGTTAAGCTTTGGATAGAGCTCAAAATCTGAATTTTAGTGTTCTTATCCGATTTATTCATATACATGTGGTACATGTTTTGCATTTCAATCAATTTAAATGACTTGAATGATTTACATTTGATTATGTTAATTTGGTCATTCAAACAACGTTGGATTAATGCTTTATTGTTTCATATTTATGCTGAAATTAATTATGATTATTTGCTAATATTGCACATGATGAGCACATTATTCAGTTTAAATGACATGGGGATACTTCATATGTATATGTTAATTTGGGACACTTGCAATCTATTTTATTGCATATGTAACTTATATAGATAGCCAGTAAGTGAGATGGCAGAGGCACCGTCGTTGGCGCCGTCACCGACAGCGTAGATGGCAGAGGCACCGTCTTTGCCACCGGCACCGACGAGGCCGCCGTCACCGACGCCGCCTAATGCGTCATGCTGCCCGTCAACAATAATGACATGGAAGCGAGATGGCAGAGGAAGATTGCAAATGCCTGTGGGCCGACTGGTCATCACGGAGGTCAGTGACTTTGGGGTCCCTCTGAGTCCCAAGAGATCAGCGACGAGATTCCGGACTATCTGCGGGATAATTGCAAGGGAACGGGTCCCCATCACCACACCAAGGTGGAAGGATCTAACGAAAGAAGCGAGAGACGCGCTGTGGACAGAACTTTCAAGCAAGTTCACTATCCCAGAAGCAGACATGGCACGCGTGCAATGGACGGCGATGCTCACGATGGATAAATCGTGGAGGACTTTCAAGAGCATTCTTATCACGAAGTACGTGAACACGGGTCAGATGCCCTTCGCGAAGTATGGATTCTTGATGCGGGAAGCATGGGACGCCTTTGTGGTTGTGAAGATGACGGCCGAATTTAAGGAGAAAAGTGTGGCGCACAAAGCTCTCCAGACACGAAACACTCACCAAGACAGACTTCGGCACGGCTGGGTGCAGCGGGTAAATCGAGAATAGGCGGCGGAGGAGAACTCGTTTCCTGATGTCACAGACCCGCGATCCCTAAGCTGGTTAAAAGCGAGGGCAAAAGTCTCGTCTTCGGGCAACATCTCTTTCACAAACCCGGTAGACCAGGAAGTGTCCCAACGTGTGGTAAATATGTCGAACTACCTAGTTGTTAATAAGTCCATAACTTCATAGTGTCTATAATAACATGATGACCTCTTGCAGCGTGAATTGACTGCCCAAGCTTCCGAAGGCTCCTTCCAAGCAGACAGGGAGTAGGATATACTATCTACGGCCCTAGGAAACAAGGAGCACCCGGGTCACACGCGAGGCCTTGGGGTTAACGTACCTTGGAGTCATAGATTCACAGACGAATACTGCACATATAGGAGTAGGAAGAGATCCAAGGCCGAGCACGATGACCGGTTGGTACAGAGGATTACTGCAAAATTTGAAGGAAAGCTAGCAGCATTGTAGGATCAAATGAATCAACTCCTGAGCCAGTCGCAAGCCGCCCCAGTTAATTTGGGAGCCAGTCCTGCTCGACATCGGAGTAGCGTCGTGTCCACGCATAATCCTGAACATGACGACGTCCAATTACCGATATACAACATCGAGGTAATGTACATCTATGGAATGCACCAAAGATAGGCCTATAGGACGCCTTAGCTAATTGCGTATCGTTTTGTAGGGGCCGATGCCCTGCAAGCTCCAAGTGAGGATGGATGGGTCCCTTTCCATTGAGGCTACGCGGGGGATGGTGTATCCATACCAAGAAGAGGTAGTGCAGCACGGTGCCCAGCTGACGCAGGGTTACGCCAGAGTCGAGGTAGACATGGTACATGGCAATTTCATGGCCGTCCCGCTGAAGATTTGCCCGAACGAAGAAATCAGAACACTAGGGGATGCCGTGCACACTTTTATCTAGTGGCCCAAGAAGGACATCGCCCTGGACCCAAAGAAGCGCGATCCGGCACGACCATTCCTCTCCAAAGGGACCCTCGATGACTCCACCTCATGTTTCGCCTCAGAAGGCCACCTCATCGGTTCCCGTGAAGAAGACGCCGAAGGAACAACAAAAGCGTGTCGCTGTATCGGTTCCCGAGTCGTCTCGCGGGAAGACACTGCCAATTGTTAAGACCAAATCGAAATCAATGAACATTAAGGTGCCTCCCAAGTGTGGTTTATAATTGATTTTGTATTAATCTAATTAATTATCGCTACATAAAATTTTGTTATTCATAATTTATATTATGTGATTTATACATGATCCATGAATGTATAGATTAATAAACTCCATGATGTAATATTGTAAACTAATAAATTGTAATTAACAAGCAAAAATAAACTAGTTCGACAATCGATCAAGACCATTAAATAACCTCCGAATACATGTTACGTGTTGTGCCCACTTCCAACCAAACTTATCGATATTATTCCGGTACCAGCCAGTATGACCGGTATGTACCATCCCGCCACCTAAAACGGTACAAATTTGTCTTCCATTCCATACCGGCGTCGATATCGGTTAATACCGGGCATACCGGCTCGATACCAGTCATACCAGCTATAACATCCCAAAAATCACATTTTGAAAAAATTAAGTGAAAATGAATGGGTGAATAAGTTTTGGGCATAATGTTGTATGAAAAACTATTTTAGCATGATTTTAAATTTTTGCATAAATCAAATAGTGAATTCACAAGCAAACCACTAAATTGTAAGAATTTTCGAGAAAAACACAGAGCAGATAAAATCCTGAAATATTTTCACAAGAAACTATACTGGGTTAGGAACCCCCATAAAACTTTTCTTAAATTTTTGACTTTGTGTGCTCAGTACAAAAATTCAGGAATCATTCAGCTAGTTTTGGAAAAATTCAAAAAGCAAAATCGAATTTCCTACGGTCCTTGGGCCGAAACCCAACTCGGTCCATCTCCCTCTTGCGCTCGCTCCAGCCTACGCCTCCCTCTCCCACTGACATGACTAGCCCGCATGTCAGGATCTCTCTTCCACCTCTCGCCCTCACCTGCGCGCCAGCGCACCCTCGCCAGCTCCACCGCTCGCCCACCGGACGCGACCGGCGCTCACAGTTTCGCCCTAGACCACCCTCCTGTCACGTCTGCTTGCCTCGCCCATGCTATCCACCCCATTGATGACATTCTTTTCCCACGAGGACGGAGAGACCAGAGCGGCTTTACGAGAATCTCGCGCGGTCGCCGGCATCGTGTCGTTCTTCACGCGCAATTGCCCTAGCTACTTAAGCACTAGAGTGTGCACTGTCATCCTCAACTCGCCCATGTTCCATTTAACGCAAACCCGAGTTTCATCGCTCTTTGTTTTGCGGGAATGCTTGCGTCGTTCTCGATGCTAGTGAGCACGCTTCCACGCCATTGCGATCCTCTTGCATCACTCATCTCCCTCCTTTGCGCAATGCAGCCCCGGGAGTCCCGTAGTGTAATGTAACGTCCCAAAGTTCTGTTATCAAAAATAAAATTAATAAAGTTATTATTTTATTGGATTTTCTAAGTTTCAATAGTGTTTTCAACCACTGTGTTTCGGCCACACAGTTTCACCACCCAGTTTCGACCACATAGTTTTGACCACTATGTTTTGACCACACAGTATCGACCACTATGTTTCGATCACACAGTTTCGACCACACAGTTTCGACCACTGTGTTTCAATCACTGTGTTTCGACCACATAGTATCGACCACTGTGTTTCGACCACATAGTTTTGACCATCCAGTTTCGACCACTCAATTTCGACCACTACGTTTCGACTACACAGTTTCGACCACTACGTTTCGACCACACAGTTTCGACCACTGAGTTTCGGCCACTAATTTCCAATCCCTCAGTTTCGATCACTAAGTCTCGACCACTCAATCGACCACTAAGTTTCAACCACCAAGTTCCAATCACTCTGTTTCGACCACTGAGTTCCGATCACTCAGTTTCGACCACTGAGTCTCGACCATTGAGTTTAGACCACTCAGTTTCATCGACCGCCCCGTATCGATAGTGTATTGTGACTACACTGGTCTATGCCTTCGACCACACTGGTCTATGGCTTCGACCATACTGGTCTATACCTTCGACCACACTGGTCTATGGTTTCGACCAAATTATTTCGACCACAATGGTCTATACCTTCGACCACCCTGGTCTAAGACTTCGACCACACTATTCTAAGGTTTCTGGTCTAAAACCTTGCTCGTATGTGTAAAGACACATATGTGCTCGATTCCAACAATAAAGGCTGACTTTAAGGACCATTCATAACCCGAAAGCAGATATGAGAGTATGACCTTACCAGGTAGTCTCTCCCGTCTAGTTAACCATTGAGGAATGTTCCTGTGGACATTCTCTCTCTCCCTATTAGATTTATTCACCTTGGTCTGAAGTACTTCTTTCATCAGCTTCTTTGGTTATACTTCATTGGAAGTATTCCCTTCATCAATTTCTCTTGGTTATACTTCGTCTGAAGTATTTCCTTCATCAATACCAGATGAGTATTGACGAGTATCTAATAATCCTCATTTTGTTCATTTATCTATAATTCTTATTATAGATAGCAATATCTTTACACTTCTCGTGAGTGTACTCCTTATCCATAAGGGCGAGGGTCGTAACATTTTCTACGACCATCCCATGGTCATAAGTTCTTCTACGACTAGTCCTTGGTCGTAGGCATTTCTACGAATATCCCCTGATCATAAGTCCTCCTACGATCAGTCTGTGGTCGTAAGCTTTACTACGACCACCACCTGGTCGTAAGTTCTTCTACGACCAGTCTCTATTCGATGGAGCTTACAAACATGTAGGCCTGGTTGTTCTTTCGAGTTATCGTTAGATATGCTTGCTTTCATTCGAAGTGTATTCATTTGTTTGAATGTATTTGGATTTATTGGATTTCATTTGGTTATTTTTAGTCGTAGTCGTTCTGGAGTTCAGTCGTATTATGCGTAATTAGACTCTGAAGACTTCGACCACACTGTTCTAAGGTTTCTGGTCTAAAACCTTGCCCATATGTGTAAAGACACATACGTGCTCAATTCCAACAATAAAGGCTGACTTTAAGGACCATTCATAACCCGAAAGCAGATCTGAGGGTATTACCTAACCAGTAATCTCTCCCATCTAGGTAACCATTGAGGAATGTTCCAATGGATATTCTCTCTCTCTCCCTGTTAGATTTATTCACCTTGGTCTGAAGTACTTCTTTCATCAGCTTCTTTGGTTATACTTCATCGGAAGTATTCCCTTCATCAATTTCTCTTGGTTATACTTCGTCTGAAGTATTTCCCTCATCAACACCAGATGAGTATTGACGAGGATCTAATAATCCTCATTTTGTTCATTTATCTATAATTCTTATTATAGATAGCAATATCTTTACACTTCTCATGAGTGTACCCCTTATCCATAAGGGTGAGGGTCGTAACCTTTTCTACAACCATCCCATGGTCATAAGTTCTTCTACGACTAGTCCTTGGTCGTAGGTGTTTCTACGACTATCCCCTGATCGTAAGTCCTCCTACGATCAGTCTGTGGTTGTAAGCTTTACTACGACCACCACTTGGTCGTAAGTTCTTCTACGACCAGTCTCTATTCGATGGAGCTTACAGACATGTAGGCCTGGTCGTTCTTTCGAGTTGTCGTTAGATATGCTTGCTTTCATTCGAAGTGTATTCGTTTGTTTGAATATATTTGGATTTATTAGATTTCATTTGGTTATTTTCAGTCGTAGTCGTTCTGGAGTTCAGTCGTATTATGCGTAATTAGACTCTGAAGTCATGAAGGAACAACAATCCCAACAAGGTTTGGATGATTATCAGCACGTTGAGCGAGATTATTATCAGAATATTGAGAGAGGCGAATATCAGAATATGGAGCTTTATCAGAACATTGAGCAAGATGAGTCAACACTTTGATCATATTGCACCTAGTCTTTGCAATTATATTGCTTTAAATTATGAAATTGCATTGCTATGTTTTATATATTGGTCTAGTTCATAGTTAATGC
Organism: Phyllostachys edulis; assembly: GCA_036346405.1. Classification (NCBI taxonomy): domain Eukaryota; kingdom Viridiplantae; phylum Streptophyta; class Magnoliopsida; order Poales; family Poaceae; genus Phyllostachys; species Phyllostachys edulis. The sequence continues at coordinate 57,212,965 of CM070559.1, read as the reverse complement.
TTTAATAATAATTGTGTATAAACTTCCAATCCTTGAATTTGGACACTACCCTTGTCACCCTAGAATTAATAGTTTACATACTAGTTAATAAGTCTGTATCTAAGTGTCATGCTTAGCCTTTCTTATATACACTGCCATGTAGGCAATGATTTGCCTGAAACATCATTAAAAACCTTTGAAAAATGATATTGGGCAGTCGAGGCTGGGAGCCTGGCTGGTATGTTAGACTAAAGGTTATTTTGAAAACAAAAGAACACCTGAAAAATAGATTTTGACTTGGGTGGCTGGAAAGAGTGGCTGGTGCCGAGTGCATGAGAGAATATTGGTATGCTGTTGTACCACCCAAGTCAATTAAGGACCGAATCGTGTGATGACCTCTCATGTAAAACAGTATAACCACAAGTCGGTAACACCTGCGACCTAGCTAACTAATTTGTTCGCCTCGGCGTGGCTTCGCCATCGGTGGATGCGGGTGGATAGTAGGGGGAGAACGAAGCCACGGGAACCGCACGGTGCTAAAGGGAGACCTTCCGAGGACAAGCAGGAGAGTCTGAAGGAGGTGATACCTAGCGGTGCAAAGTTGCAAAGAGGTGGGGCATTGTAAAGGCCATGTGATAATCAACATTAGCCACACACCTACAGAAGTGTGTCGGGGCAGTATAAGTTGATTTATCTCTTGTGGGTAAAGTGCACAAACTCTACAGAGTAAGAAAACTATCTAGATAGCCATGCTCACGGTCAGGAGCGGTACTGAGAACTTGCTTGATATAGCTTTCCTTTCATAAAACTATTTGTGTGTGTGTGTGTGGAGTAAAAAGGGTGGGTTGGAGCCCATCAACTGGAAATGTTGGGTTAGAGCCCTGAGAGTTAAGAAAGCCTAGTCAAGGACCAGTGGTAAATACGGGATAGCCTGGGCATTGGGTGGTCGTAGTCACTCAGTGGTATAGGAGATGGGATCTCCACTAGTATTTTACAACAAAACCCTGTTTCTCAAAACTTGTGTTAGTAAAATGCTAAGTCTTAGGATTTTATACTACTTAATCTAATTCAAACATAGCATTGTGCAAACAAAAGAACTCTGAACTTCCCTTGGCTAGCCTCGCATCTATAATAAACTGCATTGTGTGTTGGCTCGCGAGTACGGTTGTGTACTCAGGCTCGTCCAATATAATCTTTCAGAGCCACTTGATCAAGACCCCTACGACTACTTCGTGGCTGCTAGACCAGACGGTGGTGAAGATGGAGAAGATTAGGCCCGGACCTCGTGTGGTCGAACTTCCTTCGACTAGGTAGTCGAAACCTTCGACCAGTCGTGGTCGAACCTCCCTATTCGACCATGTAGTTGAAACCGTCTACGACCACGTATTCAAAACTTGCGACCAGGTGTAGTCAAAACTTCGACCAGTCGTGGTCGAACCTCCCTCTTCGACCACGAAGTCGAAGCCTTCTACGACCACCCAGTCAGAACTTTCGACCAGGTGTCGAGGCAGTATAAGTTGCTTAGGTCGGGACCTCTAGTCGCTTACCTGTGGGCAGAGTGAATAGATCTGCTACGACTTCTTTTGCTTCCACACTCATCCCCTACTCTGTACTCTAAACTATGTAATGTTGTGGCCTTCGTGCCCTTTTTGTAAAACAGAGGGCCGCACAGCCGATTGTGTAATATATTATGCTCTTGTATGCGATGTATGTGAATGATCCAAGAATGTATCTGTGTGTGCCATCTACTGATCTAGGGAATTGCACAGATTGACACAATAGGTCCCAAGTTTGCAAATTTGGGGGCTCACAATGACCAGGTCCACAACCAGGTCTACGATCAGGTCTTGGCCGAAGGTTGTGTTTCAAAGTTGCAAATTTGGGGTCCGACATGTAGCTTGATCGTGATCGCCTTCGTCCTCGATTCCGGTGCGCACTAGATCTTGTCACCACATTTCCGTCGCTTCGTTGAGTTCGAGCTCCACCCGAGAGTGTCACAACGTGTTCGATACCCCATTGGTGCTATTCCCTCACTCAATGTAGGCAGGTTCACAAAGAATCTGGGCATAGCTGCCATCTTCCTCTCTCATGGCCACCGCTGCCATTTTCGCACTCCTTCGAAGCCCGGTGAGCCACGGACCGATTCTTTGCGCCTACACCATCTTTAGAAACTCAATGAGCTAATGTGGCACTTCTTGTAGCTCCTCCGTTGTTGTGGTAAATTGTTGTCCTGAACCTCCTCTGCGTTGCCGCTGCTCGTCGTCGACAAGCTGGCTCAACCCTTCCCTAGCCTCAATTTCTTCACCGTCGTGGACATGGTGAGTCACTGATCCTCATGTGCGCACCAATTCACCAAGGGTGAGCCTCTAATATACTATCCCTCTTAGCCACCCATGGCGCCGCCGCGGTTACATAAAGCTGGCTCGCCTCCGGTGACCCTAGGTTCTCGCACCGGGTCAATTAGCATCGCCTGGACTCACTGAGCCTAGTGTGCCACTCCTTTAGCCTAGGGAATGCCTCCTACGCAAAGTACTTCGCAGACCCGAGGTGTTCCACCGCTCTTCGCCGCCGCAATGCCACCTCCGGCCATCTTTGTCACCGCCACCACCACCCATAGCTTCGCCATGCTTCCCTCTTTCCATTCCGCCGCTGAACGTCGCCACTCATCGCGTCGGCCGTTCACCTATGGCGAGCTCACCATGGCCATGGGACGCACTAGCGATTAGGATTTAGTTAACACTAAATGACAATGATTGAGAGTACTAAAATTGGAAAAAATGGATGACATATTGTAACATCCCAAAATCTGAATTATGGGATTATGTATTATAAATGCATCAGTGAAAATTTTCTTTGATCATTTGCATATGAAATATACCTTGTTCGAATTTTGGAGAAATTCACAGAAGGTTTAAACCTCCGAAAATTTTATAGGAGAAACTATATTAGGTTACAAGCTTGCACAAAAAAATTCATTAAATTTGGACTTCGTTTGAGTAGTAAATAAAATCGGATAATAATTCAGCAGAAAAATCAAAACCTAAATCAAAACTCACCTCTCTCCCTCTCTCTGACCAGTGGGCCCCACCCACAGGGTCCTTCCACCTCACGGCGCCGGGCCCAATTCTGGGAGAACAACCACTACTAATTAAATCGAGTTTTGTTGGCTGTCCGGGAAGAGATTACATATTTGCAATTTGCGCACTATGTGTTTTAACTTCTATGTTACAATATAGAAAACAAATGGCAGTGTGCCAGTGTTTCTATACTGCATATGCGTGCCTACGAGCCGTAAATTTTTATCGGACTGATGTCTTAATATGATATTGTGGTATGTTATGTTTCCCCTAATAATAAAAGGAATACAAGGGTGCCCCACGCCCATGTTAAAAAAGGAACTTACATGATGTTGAGATGGACATATTTTTTTACTGTAAAAGTTTGTTGATGATTGTGCATGCATGATGATTTCTGGACTCGGATTTATTTATTTGCATGTGAATGCGACATCGCCGACATGTATGGTTGAATGGTTGATTATCATAGTCAATTTCCAGTAATTCATAGCCAACTACAGTTACTCTCTCCTTTTTGAGAGAGAGAGAGAGTGGTAAATACTATAGGTGTATTTAGGGAAAAAAAATTTAAATAATATTTTTAATAGATATTTAGAAAAATAATATGCCACCTCGAAAAATTACAAAAATGGGTCCCTGTCAACTGGCAACAAATAGCTATCGCTAGTTGAACTAGCGATGGGGACCCCTGTCGCCACTTGAACTGGCGATAGGAAGTGAACAGTCTTCCTGTCGCCAGTTCAACTAGCGATAAGTACCTATCGCCAGTTGAACTGGCGACAAAGTGCCATCTATAAAATCCCAAAAAAAATCCCTCCAAAGCTCATTTCAATTCTAGAAAAAAGCAAAAGAGCGGAGGAGAGCAAGAGAAGAAAAGTAGCAAAGCTCTGCTAGTTCGTCACGGAGGAGAAAGATTGATAGAGCATCAGATCCGATCGGCCGACCATCTTGCAGGTTCATTTTGTTTGCAACTTTGTACATTATGCCAAATTATATAGAATTAAGTACATCATTTGCGTTGTAGCAAGTAGAATAGTAAGTAGAATTTAGTACAGAGAATTCAGTAGAATAGCGACATAGAATTAAGCAGAATAGCGATATAGAATTAAGTAGATTAGGTAATTGTAGTCAAATTATGTACTACATTATTTGAGATGTGTATAGTGTAGTCCGTCGTACACATTATTATGTAGAATTAATTTTAAACTACAAACTAGGAAAATAGGAAGAACTTTGTTTATTGTGTATTTTTTTTCATTTGGCAAATATCTAAAAATATCCTCTAAATTGTAAGACCCTTCGCCATTCCTTTTTTTAAGTAGGATTTTTGGTTTTTGTACATGTTTCGTAGTCTTTACAATGTATGCACTTAATTTGTAAGTATGGCAGACGCAGAGTGTAAATCTATTCGAATAGCCGCGTCCTCGGTTATAGACATGCCCGGAGATTTCACGCAAGGGGTAGACTTTTCTCAAAATTGTGGTCGTGTTTGGACTCGAGTGGTCTGGGCAGTGAACAGGGTGTTCACGAGTGGTCTGGGAGTGCACAGGGTGTCCACGAGTTGTTTTAAAGAACTTGTTTACTTATGTATTATCCTTTAAACTTATGCTTTGCAATCTACTTATTGTAATTTCAGTACATGTTGCTTTCCACAAATTAACCATACAGCTATTCCTTCCCAAGCTTTGCATGAATACTACTTGCGTACAATTCCCTATGACTTGCTGAGTACATTCAATGACTTGCTGAGTACATTCGAAGTACTCATGGCTTTGCGCCCTCTGGTTGATCAGCAGCCGAAGAGGACCCAGGGTGCCCCGGGCACTATGAAGAGGAGTTTTTGAGGACCATGCGTACTAGGGGACGTCCTCCACTTGATAGCCTGTGGGCTTGTCGAATGGCTTCCGCTGCAAGATTTCTTTTTCCCCTTTGTTGTAAGCCCTGCGTGGCAACTCTGTAACAACCTTGACCATAAAGTCTTTTGCTTCTGTTAATATTAATTTATTTGCTTCATCTATAGTTTGTTGTATGGGTGTGATTACATCTATGTTGCAACTGTGCGAGCTAGCGGCTGATCCTGAGACTAGCTCAATTTGCACAGAGGGTCTCGGGGTGGTATTACCCCGGGGTGCCGACATGCTTCACAGGAACGGTTTGGGAGGATGATTCATTGTCGCACGACGAGGCACACCTATCGGCACCCTTGGAGGACTTCTTCGTGGACCCGCGTGACACCGCGTTCGCCTTGGAGGCCTCTCAGTTGCACGGTGCACCGAGACCGACCCAACTGACACCGGACCCCCCCCCCTCACGACACCACCTCAGGCTACTACTCACACCGGTCAGTTAGTGAGGCAGCCTGATCCTCTGACATACTCGGACCATCGCCGAGCGAGGCCAGGGGCGACACGCGGGGTGCGCCTCAAGAGGGGCCGCTAGTAGATATTTGTTCCTCTAAATATCAATCATGCCATGAAAATATTAATTTTTGTACAACTATTATTATACTAGTCTCGTGTTTCGATATCTCTTTTTTTCTTGAAAACCGCGACCACATGTACGATTATGCATCGGGACACCCCACACCACCCTCTTTCTACACCTTCAGTCCCCCTTACTTTGTGTAGCGATGTGACCCGACGAGTTACCTTTTCAGGATGACATGACCCGACAGTTAGCTTTTTAGGATGACATGACCCGATGAGCAAGCTTTTCAGGACAACGTGACCCGACAAGTCAGCTTTTTAGGATGACATGACCCGACAAGCAAGCTTTTCAGGACGACGTGACCCGACGAGTCAGCTTTTCAAGACGACGTGACCCGACGAGCGCTTTTTTAGCGTCTGTTGCGCCTCATGAACGCAATTTCCTTCAAGCAATTACAATTCGATCACAGACGCAGCTTAGCTCGGCATATAAATACTACCTCTTCCACGTCGAGTTCTCCTGCATCCAGACTTCAACACAATCTCGCTCAGATGGACAAGCACTGGGAGGAGATCCGCGAAATACAAAGGGAGTATGCAGCCCAGGAGGAAAAAAGGGAGCATGCTAGGAGGCCACCTCCCCTCAATGACGCCGCCCCCCCCCCCATAGCAGCAACCCCTACCAGAACATCCCGACCGAGCGTTTGCCGCAACACCGCCCGAGGGGGAAACGTCGTCCCTTTGTTGGTGTAGGGATAGATACAAGTTCTTCAAGTCCAAGCACCAGCTAAGCCTGGGCATGCGTTACTAGGGTTGCGCGAACTACTCCAGCGACTATCCCGACCGTCGTTGGGACACGAGATGCTATCGGCAGCCGGTAAGGACAGGTAGCAATATGTTCCCCTACCATTCTCTTTGAAAGTACGCACTAACAACCTCTCTCGTCTACTCGTAGTCCCCGGATCCGCTATGTGACTACCGCAAGTGGATCGACCTAGAGATCCACCCACACGACCAGTTGACTCTCGACTGCGAGGAGTGGGATGCCAACAGGGACTGCGGGAGGAGGGAAGAGGAGCGCCGCACCGAAGAGCACAACCAGCGTATCCGGTGAAAGACGCAGGCCCATCTTGAGGCATGCAGGAGCTGGGAGAGCGAGGCTCGCGAGAGGGAGCGCGAGAAAAAGAGGAAAATGGCGGCCGAGGCCAAGGCGGCCGATGAGGAGTACAACACCGAGCTCGCAAGGAAGGGCAAATGGCCCCGGTCCACGCAGTAGTCCGACCCTCTTCGTCCATATGTCCCATGTATTTCTAATTCCCTAAAGGCATGCGTGTACCGTCCTTGGTTCGTTAGCCTGCATGCCATGTGACCCCTCTTGTCGGATCAACTGTCGTGTTGTTATCGTTGCGTCATTTCTCCAATATCTTTGCAAACCATCCAAGCAGACCCGTCCTTCATCGAGAAATACATAGCGACAGCATTGCTTCGTCAGACAGACAAGAAGTACATAGTGGTGCCCTACAACGAGCGGTAAGTGTCACTACTTGCTACACAAATTTCATTTGTACTTTATACGCAGCAAGAACTTAGGTTTAATGACTATAGCGACATACATGAGTAGGTTACACTGGGTCCTTTTAGTCATTATACCAAAGAGAAACCATGTGGTATACCTTGATTCCCTAATCCGCAACGACCACAAATTCAGCATTCTGAAAGGAGTACTCGAGAGGTATACTCATTTCCTCCATACATAACTCTATTGTAGTCTTCATTCATTTGAAATGGCCGAGGATAAATTTTTGGAATCATGTAGGTCGTTCATCGCCTATGTTGCTAACAAAGGATTATACAATGGAAAGAGCGCCGGACTAACACACAGGACGAAATTTCCGGTACGTGCTACAACACGATAACCCTATATCATACTTCATAATAACGCGTCCCGAACTGACTATACATATATATGTAATTCTTTTTTTTTGCAGTGCCGCCAGCAAAAAAAAATGATGAGTTATGTGCAATCTACGTTTGCTATCATATGCAGCAAATCCTTACAGCTAGGAAGAAGGATCCCGAGGTTTGTCGATCTGGAAATAATTATTTTCTAATTATAAATTTAAATATATATGCTTACCACTTTACTATTGCTAGCGACAGGGGTTGCATATAGAATTAGATGGACTCGTTGAGCAAGAGATCGCGGACATTCGAGGGAAGCTCTGCAGCTTTATCATTTCAGATATCATTTCCGACAACGGAGACTTTCACTCCTTCGCCGACCCAAAGTTTCACCCACCTGCAAACAATTGACTCAATTGTAATCCAATTGTAACTATAGCGACAATACTTGAACAAATTCGATCTTTTGTAATTTATTTTGAGTAATGATCCATTTGAGTTGTCAACAATTGAATATCTGTGATGTATCTGTTTTTGTGCATGCTTGTTTTTAGAGGGCATGGCTAGCAATCTTGAGGCTAGCCAAAAAAAGCAAAAATGTAGTTAGGATTATGAATTATCACAGACGGTTTTTTATTGAAACCGTCTGTGAAGGCTTTATCACAGATGGTTATATGTCAGAACCGTCTGTGATCTGAGAATATCACAGACGGTTATATGTCAGAACCGTCTGTGATCCTAGAATATCACAGACGGTTTTTAAATTAAACCGTCGGTGATTTTTCCGTATCACAGACGGTTCTTAAATAGCGTGTCCAGATCCATAAGAATTTCAATAGACAATGTTATCTGGGAGTACCTGGGCGATACCACGCGCAGAAACTTCTCCACGACCTTCTCCTCGTCGAGCTTGTCACCGAGGATGTGGAGGTTGTTGACGAGCCCGGTGAGCCTCATGGCAAAATCGTCCACCGACCCGTCGTGGAACGCAATGTTCTCGAACTCCTTGGGGAGCGACTGAGCCTTGGCCTTGCGCACGCACGCTACGCCCATGCGCATGGTTTTGATGGCATCCCATGCCTCCTTAGCGCTCTCCTTGATGGCGAGCGTGGAGAGCATCTCCGGTGGCACTGCTCGAAGAATAGCCTCCAGCGCCATGCGGTCCTCATGGAAGTCAGCGTCGTCACGATCGTTGCATCCCACAGCCTCGCGCCTGCATCATGACCTTCATCATGAGAGCCCAGTCTCCGTAGTTGGTTCGCGTCGGCATCGGTTACTGCACCGAGCCCCGACTCCCTCACCACCCGCGATATAGCCTGATCGCGGCCATTGCCGCCTCGGCTGCCGCTGCTGTTATCGCGGGTCTGAGGAAGCTCTGGTGACTTGGACCTCTGCGGCGACCTCGAGCCATCTTGCGACCTCGAGCCATCTCGCGACATCCCCACAGGTACGGGAGCAACGAAGCTCTGATGCCACTTGTTGGTGCATACCCTTAACACACACGCGAACACCTAGTAAAAACACAAGCACGCAGGAAATTTTTTTGGTGCCTATCGGAAGACTGCTAATCTCTAGGCGTTTTCTTCTTGATTTTATGGTAATAGAATTACATGGAAACTTGTGCTAAATATAGCAACAAGCCAAATCACTAAGATTATGGAAACCAACAAATCCTATCCTCAAATGTGCTTATCACGATTCAAACACTATGGAAACTAATTTCGAGATAAGGAAGCTATCAAGAAAACAGGAATCACGCGTGAAGAAAAGAAACAGGCTGCATGATTAAAAACTCAACAATAAGCTCCATACCCGTACATATTTGGGTCCTGAGGTTGAGCAGTATACCCGTAAGCCTCGTATCCTTGCCCGTAGCCATAGTAGCCAGCATTAGCACTACCCCACTGGTTGGAATCCTGTTGAGGCTGGAAATGTAAACATATCAGCTTCAGTTGATTGAAGGGGAAAGAAAGCAATTTCATATGTGAGACATCACCTGAACTTGTTTGTTTGAAAGGCTCCGAACCCATGAAAGCCTCACATTCTGCCCTCCGTTCAGGGTACCTTGCAGCATTAGCAACGCCTCCTCTACAGAAGATCTGAATGCGCAGGAACAGAAATGCTTATAATTTAGATGGATACCGACATACAGACAGATACCAGCAAATTAGGGAAGACTGGGACAAAAATAGTCAACCTGCTAGCATATTGAACAAAACCACATCTTTTGCCAACAGGGATCTTAACATGGACCACTTGTCCATAAGGAGTGAAAACTTGTTTTAACACATCTTCAGTGACATTGGGATCAAGGCCACCAACAAATATCTGTGGTCAACAACAAAGATAGGTTATCAATAACTAGAAATTAGTACTTTCTTTCACACAAGAAAATAGAACAAAGAACGCACGGTGGTATTGTTAGGATCATTGTCAGACTGAACTCCTTGAGCACTTGGTACTGTAAATAAAACACAAATGAAGAAGACATACTGTAAGACTTGTTGAATATTGAAAAAATAAATATATCTATGGATGATTATCATGCAGGTTGCAGACTTCACTTGGATGCAAAAGGCTATTTGGTCAAGAAATGCAGTAATCCATATCCAGATATGACATGCCATATGTGTTGGCAAAACAGCATGCTTCAGACAATCTGACTCACAATAACTAGCTCAGAAGGTATCAACAACCTCAGAAACAAGCATATAGAATCACAACAAGCTGATAAACAAAAGTATGAAGCAGCGAAAACCAGTCTAAAAAAGGAAATCAGGCGTATTATATATCAGTTGTTGCGTGTCAAATCTCAGACACTAGGCACGATATCAAACAATACATGTGCGCTGCACGGCACCCATAATTAAAGGCTAGTTCTTGTAATTAGTGTTTATTATTTTTTCAGTCATTAGTCCATTCCTAAATGTCTTTTACTTGTAAGAACTAAAAACTAATTCAAATAGCTAAATAATAACACTAGTATGAGTGACTTAGCTCCAACATTTTAAATTTCCAACTGAATATGAGAAGTCTAAAAAAATAAATTAAACATTTTATTTTTATTTCAGACAGTTTCCTTGTGAAAATTAGTAGGTAAACTAGAGGACTACAAAAGTCAGAAACCAACTACTTGTATGTTAAATCACCTGACTGTTAGGAGATCCAAATGAATGTGCTGATGTCTTCCTTGTGAAAATTAGTAGGTAAACTAGAGGACTACGAAAGTCAGAAACCAACTACTTTTATGTTAAATCACCTCACTATGCCACCACTGGATGCAATGGTAATGTGCATTGACACCTTCTTGTATTCACAAAATATAGATGCTATTTTCTACTAATGGTACATTGCTCTCGTGTATTTTTACCAGAAGCCGGAGAGTGTGGTGAGGAAGAGGAAGGCAAGGATCGCATCATCGACTTATAGCCAAAAAAGGATAAGTGGTTCAAGACACCTACACTCAGAACATACAAGAACAACAATCCAAGATGTAAATCACAGCACTGACATATTCCCACTTTGATTACAGCATGCACATAACTGGCCATGTCTCCTTTTCCATGTTGCAGTCTGGTATGCCTGTTCAGGAGATAATCAAGACGTCAGCTAAGGCCAATGTGATAACAACCAAAGGAGGGTCAGCTACTATGAACCTTTAGGCTCATGTTCCGGGCTCACAGGCTAGCTCCATAGTAAACATCAATCTGAACTCAGGGTCTGCAAAAGCTCATGTCAAAGCACAGGAACCTTCATGCAAGGCCAAGAAGCAAGTCTTCACTAGGGGCAAGAAACAGATGCCTTCCAAGTGATTGTAATGTGATAGACTTATGCATGTATTTTGCCAACTTATCTTTGTAGAAGTTGAATGTAATGTGCCAGACTTGAGGATACTTTTGACAGACCTGAGTATTTATGAAAGTACTTTAATGAATTGTGATGTCCTTCTAATCTGTCAATCTGTGATCAATTTACTTACTAGTCAGAGGGATTAGAATGGAAAGAAGATCTCAGAAGTCAGAATGGAAGGTAATTGTGGTGTTGAGTGTATGAATGACCAAGTTGGTCTTACCAGATGCATAGATTGTTTGTACTCCTCTCCATTTTTCATGGTTATTGTGTTAGGCGAGTTGATTCCTGGCCAGCAATTTGTATGATACTTTCAAGGTTATTGTGTTATCTTTTCTCTGTTGTTACTAGCAATCTTTTTTGATTGTTGACTCAGCCACTGAAAGGTCAAAAGACACTTTCTGTGGTGACACTGGTCGTTTGTTTACTTCATATTGCTCCCTATGGATTGTAATGAGTTGAACTACCACAGGCATGACATTACCAGATGCATAGATCTGTGAAGCTTGATCTAACCAAAAATCTCATAAACTATATCAATTGATACAACTTAACCATCCCGGCCTTGTTCTACTAGTACTTTTGCATACACCATTACCATTCCCATTCCCATTAATCAATTACAACCAACGATCTCAATTACTAGTTACACAAGAGAGCAACTACAAGCAAGACACATGACACCACTACAAAGAAAACACCATGTTCTTTCTTTCTCATACTTCACAACTCTAGTTTTCTCTTCATCCAAGGTCTTGCATCCTTCGCAATCGAATTCCTCTAAGAGTAGCCACTCTCGATTTATGCGCATCCATCATACCCTCCAGTTTAGCCCTTAACTCAGCTTTAGAAGCTCTCAGAGCATTGTTCTGCCTCCTTAGTGACCTCACAAAGGTCTCGCAGATCCAAAGATAACCTCCTAATTAAAGGCTAGTTCTTGTAATTAGTGTGTATTATTTTTTTCAGTCATTAGTCCATTCCTAAATGTCTTTTACTTGTAAGAACTAAAAACTGATTCAAATAGCTAAATAATAACACTAGTATGAGCGACTTAGCTCCAACATTTTAATTTTCCAACTGAATATGAGAAGTCTAAAAAAATAAATTAAACATTTTTTTTTATTCAGACAGTTTCCTTGTGAAAATTAGTAGGTAAACTAGAGGACTACGAAAGTCAGAAACCAACTACTTTTATGTTAAATCACCTGACTTGTTATGTTGCACATATAGATATAAAAAGGAAACTTGAAAAGTTGATACAAGATAATCGCAATGTTTAATCAGCACGTTCTAGCAGCCACACCATTTCAATCTTGCTGACGTCCCTTCTACTTGACTTGTTATGTTGCTCACGAGTTCACACCACCGCACGCTGCGGCTATATAAAGCACATCCATAGCCTCCATGGCCAAAGCATCACCCATGCAGCTAAACACAAGCAGCTACAAGAGAAACAGCAATACAGAAAAGAGCAGAAAACCTAATTGAAAAAACATGGCCTCCTCTTCGTTCCTTCTCCTGGCTGCTCTTCTTGCATTGGTCTCATGCCAGGCCATCGCCTCCGATCCTAGCCCTCTCCAAGACTTCTGCGTCGCCGACGAGCACTCGCCAGGTACGTATGTACTTGATTTTGGTGGTGCTCTTCTATCAGATCTGACGCATGCAATATATATATATATATATATGCTGAAATAACTTTCTGGAGTACTAAAAGAACAAATGTTGCTTCTTGGATGCGTACAGTGCGTGTCAATGGATTTGTTTGCAAGGACCCAATGGCGGTGAACGCGGATGACTTCTTCAAGGATGCCAACCTCGACAAGCCTAGGGACACGATGGCCAGCAAGGTTGGGTCCAACGTTACCTTGATCAACGTGATGCAGATCGCAGGCCTCAACACCCTCGGCATCTCAATAGCACGCATCGACTACGCACCCTTAGGTGAGAACCCACCGCACACCCACCCACGCGCCACCGAGATCCTCACGGTGCTTGAAGGTACACTCTACGTCGGCTTTGTCACATCCAACCTTGCTGGTCAAAACCCAAACAAGCTCTTCTCCAAGGTGCTCAACAAGGGCGACGTGTTCGTGTTCCCCGTGGGGCTCATCCACTTCAATTCAACCCTAACCCCACGTGCCTGCGGTTGCAATTGCTGCACTTAGCAGCCAAAACCCTGGGGTCATCACCATTGCCAACGCTGTGTTCGGGTCAAAGCCACCGATCTCAGACGATGTTTTGGCCAAGGCGTTTCAGGTGGGAAAGGAGACAATAGACTGGCTCCAGGCCCAGTTCTGGGAGAACAACAACTACTAATGAAAGTCCGGTTGGTTGCATGGGGACATTTATACTTGCATTGTGAAGAAGATGGTCTTAATTTCTACTTATAAGCTATAAAATAAATGGCAAGTATTTCCATGCTGCTTATGCATGCATGCAGATGATGCATTATATATTGTGGTGTGTTTTGTTTTCCATTAATGAAGGAACACTCGGGTGCCCTTATGCCCTTGTTTGAAACAAAGTTATTAATATGTTCAGGTAAAAGTTTGTTGATGACGGATGCGATGGTAATAAGTACAATATCAAGAAAGTAGCTAGTACTGGGATTTCGTAGAGTGGCAAGGATGAGAGTGACAATGCAACCAGAAAAATAGACATCTAGTTCCCCGTTTTCAATCCCGAATGTCAATCTGGAACTTTACAGAACAACTGACTTCACAATTTTATAAGAGAAAATTAGTTCAGTAACATCGCGTTCAGCCATATTTAGAGGAATAACACTCCGTTCATCCTACCGGACAGACGAATAGTAATCTGTATGCTTAAGTGTGATTACCCTCTGGGGTAATGACACGGAGCGTCACAGATATGTTGTGAACAAACATGAAAATAGCAAACCATATATCTTCTAGAAACTATAGAGATTATCAAACTAAACCTAGATATGACCACAATTTAATTCTACCATCTACTGCACAAAAAATAGGAATCTACACAACCATCATTAATTGGCATGAGTTTTGGACAAGAGTACACCCTGGGCCATAATGTTTCAACCACTTATCCAAATCTAGTGATATTGTACTCTCAGAAAATCTTACGAAATTATCTACAACTTTTCTATCAAGAAAAAGTTATGAAACTGGACGGGGATACCCCAAAACTGCCACGCAAGATTTTGCAGTACATCTAATCGAACCAGGACACACCAAACACCTGATTCCCGTTATCAATCTATGCTAAACCTTGAATAAACATCAATCTAACACTAAAACGAGGTTGTCCTGATCGTTACCCCATGAATTTTGACGACGAGAACGATTGGATCGCGAAACCCTAGCTTCTCCTATTTCCTTGCCGAGTCCACCTCGGACTCGAATCGGGGGCTTGGGCCTTGCCCACCCCTTTCTCTCAATCCTGTAATTTGAATTCTAATTCATTTCCTAATTCTTTTAATTAAAAACGGGATATTACAAATTATAAGTAATTATGATTTAAATTTAGAGTGAAAAATATATATGTCATATTCTGGGCTATGTGTCGAGGTGTGGTGTTGCAATATATAGCAGCATAAAGAGTAGGTGAGGTTGTGCACCAGTCAAGAAATTATGACCAGATACAAATGGTCATTTAGCAGATAGAGTGTGCCGATTACTAGCAATATATTATCTGGAATCGATCAACTTTAGGATGTTTCGTGATGTTTTTCCTTTTTAATACATATGCTAGCTAATTAACTAACCTGACGTGGTCATATATGGGGCCGGTTGAGTAAATGAGATTGGTTTTTGTCTCGCCATCGATTTAAGATGGTGACCAGGCACTACCAGAAAACGAGTATTCCCTTACGGTTTATAAATTTTTTTTGTTAATTAACTTTTTTAAAAATTTTATTTTAAAGTTAACCCTCTGCGTACTTTATTTCCAATTCTGACCCCTTTGGTTACGTCACCACCCGTGGTGTAATAAAACAACATTGTTACGTTATAGGATAAGTCCGCTAAAATAGTTTTTTTTTTGTCACGCTACTGGTGGTAGTGTGATCAAAGATGTTAGAATTGAAAATAAAGTTCGCGTGGAGTTAACTTTAAAATAAAATTAATAAAAGGGTTAATTAATAAAGAAATTCGTTGTCTGGTGGCATCAAAAGAAACCAACTTCCTTAGGCAAACTAGTCTAACGTGACTAGAAAGCAACACTACAAGCCGAAACATACTAGTGATTACCGAATAGGGAAGGGCTGGTTCTCCTCCCTCATCATCGGCAAGCTCGCCGGAGCCGAAGGAAGGGGACCGGGGAGGAATAAGCGAGAGAAAAGCTTCCAACTGGGCGGTGGGTCCTCTTCCCGGGCTCATCGCCGGCAAGCTCGGTAGAGCCGATGGGGAGGGAGAGGACCACAACCCTCACATGTACACATGGATAGTTGGACCAACCACAATCCTAACATATACACATGGATTGGCCGATATTTTAGTTCAAATTTCTAATCCACTCATGTAGATTTCGGCCGAAAATTGGCATCCCAAACAAAGCCTACTAACTTATCGTAGGGAATAATAGCGTCAACTTTGACCACGGCTCAACACATGTAGTCCGATCAGCGATCCAAATCCACTTCGAATGTAAGACTGATGTGACTCGATTCCGCGCTCAGCGTCCCAGTTGGTTTAGTCCTATGTGTTGTGTTTCCTTGAGACTAGCTAGTTGTACCACATCTGCGGAAAACTCTATGAATTGATCTGGTCTTCAAAAAAAATATGAATTGATCTGTTCAAGAAAATACATGGATTGATCTCATGCGAAACCACTCAAAAAAAGACGCATACAGGTATTCAACATGCATCGCATATTTGCACGCGATGCGATGATTCAGAATTCAATCGCGTGACGAAATTGAGTAAAACAGCAGGTAAAAAGGACACGGTGCGAAATAATATAACAGCAAGCAACGACTGCTTCAAAGGCAGTAAATTAAACAAACGTCGGCGACACAGTCGCATGTTTTCACTACAGGTGGTTCACGCTGCACCAGCTCAGGTTCACGAAACATATTGCATAATGGAAACCATCACATAAGGCAGTCAAAATCTGGAGTACTACAAGTCTGGTGCTATAACCATCATCCAGACATGCATCGGAAGCTCTATAGCTTAACAGCATCTCACCACCCATTGGTTCTGATCAGTCGCAAGAAACCAAATGATGCGATGGGGCCAATGCATCTCACTGCAAAGGAAGACGACCATCTGATAGATTAGATTCTCGTAATCGGATACAAAAAAGTAAGGATTTGCCAGCTCTATGCATTCCAGCAGTGATACAAACCAAAAGAAGTGCCAAGAAACAGTTGACAGCATCTCTTGACTAAGGTTAGCAATGTTAACCTTTGATTCATCTACTCTTTAGTCAATTAATGGGACACTAGCATTTTTTGCACCAATGTTTCTTCAGGGTAATTCCAATATAAGTCGCTTTGATTGATGGAAATGTTTCTGTTAATTACAAATATTGTGCTCGGAACATGGAAAGGTTTCGATTTTATTTCTCCTACCAAAATAATTTTTATCTATCCTTTTCTTTTACCAAATACATTATTATTTGTATGACAGCTAATAAAACCTAAACTACCTGAGTGTGAATAACAACGTTCTAACTTCTGAACACCCAAAATGAGTGTGAATAAACAAGGTTCTAACTTCTGAACACCCAAAATCTAGTCCAATCCGAGGGGTTACGTGACAAAAAACTGCACAAATACTGAGTTGCGCCTATAACATAACTGTCCCTAAAAGTCTGGATGGCATCAACAATTAACAAAAAATCTCACCTGTTGCTGCTGCGGCTGCTGTGCTAGTGGTTGCTGTTGGTAATTTGGATAGCCAGCATAAGCTCCATACCCGTACATATTTGGGTCCTGAGGTTGAGCAGTATACCCGTAAGCCTCGTATCCTTGCCCGTAGCCATAGTAGCCAGCATTAGCACTACCCCACTGGTTGGAATCCTGTTGAGGCTGGAAATGTTAACACATCAGCTTCAGTTGATTGAAGGGGAAAGAAAGCAATTTCATATGTGAGACATCACCTGAACTTGTTTGTTTGAAAGGCTCCGACCCCATGAAAGCCTCACATTCTGCCCTCCGATCAGGGTACCTTGCAGCATTAGCAACGCCTCCTCTGCAGAAGATCTGAATGTGCAGGAACAGAAATGCTTATAATTTAGATGGATACCGATATACAGACAGATACCAGCAAACTAGGGAAGACTGGGACAAAAATAGTCAACCTGCTAGCGTATTGAACAAAACCACATCTTTTGCCAACAGGGATCTTAACATGGACCACTTCTCCATGAGGAGTGAAAACTTGTTTCAACACATCTTCAGTGACATTGGGATCAAGGCCACCAACAAATATCTGTGGTCAACAACAAAGATAGGTTATCAATAACTAGAAATTAGTACTTTCTTTCACACAAGAAAATAGAACAAAGAACGCACGGTGGTATTGTTAGGATCATTGTCAGACTGAACTCCTTGAGCACTTGGTACTGTAAATAAAACACAAATGAAGAAGACATACTGTAAGACTTGTTGCATATTGAAAAAATAAATATATCTATGGATGCTTATCATGCAGGTTGCAGACTTCACTTGGATGCAAAAGGCTATTTGGTCAAGAAATGCAGTAATCCATATGCAGATATGACATGCCATATATATGTGTTGGCAAAACAGCATGCTTCAGACAATCTGACTCACAATAACTAGATCACAAGGTATAAACAACCTCAGAAACAAGCATATTGAATCACAACAAGCTGATAAACAAAAGTATGAAGCAGCGAAAACCAGTCTAAAAAAGGAAATCAGGCATATTATATATCAGTTGTTGTGTGTCAAATCTCAGACACTAGGAACGATATCAAACAATACATGTGCATTGCACGGCTCCCATAATTAAAGGCTAGTTCATGTAATTAGTGTGTATTATTTTTTCAGTCATTAGTCCATTCCTAAATGTCTTTTGTAAGAACTAAAAACTAATTCAAATAGCTAAATAATAACACTAGTATGAGTGACTTAGCTCCAACATTTTAAATTTCCAACTGAATATGAGAAGTCTAAAAAAATAAATTAAACATTTTTTTTTTATTTCAGACAGTTTCCTTGTGAAAATTAGTAGGTAAACTAGAGGACTACGAAAGTCAAAAACCAACTACTTTTATGTTAAATCACCTGACTGTTAGGAGATCCAAATGAATGTGCTGAGGTCTATCTACAGCCGAAAGGACATCATTCACATGTTCCATTGATTGCCTGTTTGCACTTGAACAGGATCCAGTTGTTTTGCATTTCTGGAGTCACATGAATAAGTTCCTCAATGCAGAGGCTAAGTTTAACCTTTACACGTCTAAAACTTAACATCTCCAGGAATATAAGTGTCCCTTACCATACAGCTCATTTATACACAAACGATGAAGTTATGCTATAAAGCTAGCAAGGCCATAGAAAGGGTTCAGAATATCTCAAAAAGTTCAAATCAAGCAAAACAAAAGGGCACACTAAAGTGTTTGCAGGCATAATGCCTCAATAGCAAAAGGAAAGAAAAAGACGTTAACATCCTTAGATACCACCAAGGCTACTGAAATCCAACATCCATCTGTGATGATGCCAAATCTCAGTTTAACAAAGCTAATTAACAAAGCTACAAAGGCAAATAAAATCATAAGGTACAGCCAATGAGTTACAAAAGAATAAACAAGGCAAGGAAGAGTAGTCAACACAAAAGTTGCCATTTTTTACTTTTTTTTTCTCTTGTGCGCATGTGTTTCTCGCATAAACTGCTTTCTTACAGAAGCTAGCAGAAAAGGGCTTCAGCCTCCTAGCCAATGAGTTACAAAAGAATAAACATGGCAAGGAAGAGTAGTCAACACAAAAGTTGCCACCTTTTACTCTCTCTTTTCTTGTTGCGCATGTGTTTCTCGCATAAACTGCTTTCTTAGAGAAGCTAGCACAAAAGGGCTTCAGCCTCCTAGGACAAAAGGTTCTTAAGCTTGCCTAAGAATTAAGATGTCCCTGAAACTATACGTATTCTGGAAAGGCCTCCCAGAAAGGACCTTAACGTAACAGGCATCGCATAGTGGATGGAGAGCATGAGAGATGGTACTATTCTCAAACAAGTCTAATGGCATGGCACAAGCAAGGCAGTTCAAGGCGCACTTAAGGCGCTAGGTCCTTAAATCACCTGAGAGGCGCAAAAAAAGCATGCGCCTGAGAAACACTAGGCGCAAATACATAACATAATTATTTCCCTATTATTTTGAAGACAGCTGAAATACAGAAATATATTTCATGTTGAGAATGTGCATGAGGGTAAATATTCTATATGCAGCCCTACACCACACATGCCATAGAAGATTCAATACACTGTCATCCCTTCAGTCCCCACACTTGCCATAGAAGATCCAATGCACTGGTAACCCTTCAGTTCTTCCCAAGGAGCACAGCAATAACTACAGGAGAAAGTAGAGATAAATATAAAGTACTGAGCAACAAGCCGAGTTTTTGGCGGATACAACACTTTTTGGTGGCGTATTTGCGGATCTGACCACGGCGATGCCGTATTCGCAAATCTAGCGCCGTTGGCGCACGGCCACCATGCGTCAACGTGGGAGAAGATGCCACGTGGCGTTAGCGCACAGCCACCGTGCGCCAACGTCAGCCCCGCCGCTGCATGCCCGCCGGCCCCGCCACCTCAGCCGCGCTAACCGCTGGCGCACAGTGACCATGCGCCAGCCGTTTATGGTTAATTAGTTAGGTGCTAATTAGTAGGTTAGTTTGGTTAATTAATTAGTAGGTTGGTTGTTACGTGTGTACTCCAGCGTCATATTGTATATCGACATCTCTAATGGAGTTGCAATGTAGCTTTTTTTATATTCCAAGTCACATGAAATCATGAAATCCTAATTTCCGAAACCTAAAATCGAAAGTTTCGCGACCTAAATCCTAAATTTTCGAGACAATACCAGAGCACATATAAAATTGCCGAAACATGACACAATCAAGTCCACTGCGTGAGGACCCATCAAAATAAAATTCATAATTTTTGGAGCTCATTTTCTATATTTATTTATTCATACGAACAGGACACTTATACGAAATAGCGATAACAATTCTGAACGAATAAAATTATGAAAAATTTACACAAGTACACGGTGTCGGGAGGCTACACAAAAAATTTCATAATTTTTTGGACTCATTTGCTATATTTTAAAATTCCTCCAAATTTCAGCCTAAAATTAACCCTAACCTAACTAATAAACTAACCTAACAAATTAACCCCTAACCAATGGCACTAATTGGCTGGCGCATGGTAACCCATGCGCCAGCCCTAACTAACATACTAATTTACTAATTAGCACCTAACTAATAACTAACCTAACTAATTAACCTACTAATTAATTAACCTAACTAACCTACTAATTAGCACCTAACTAATTAACCCTAAATGGCTGGCGCATGGCCACCGTGCGCCAACAGTTGGCGCGGCTGAGGTGGCGGGGTAGGCGTCGGCGAGCACGCAGCGGTGGGGCCAACGTTGGTCGTGCGCCAACACCACGTGGCGTCTTCTCCCGCGTTGGCGCACGATGGCCGTGCGCCAACGGCGCTAGATTTGCAAATACGGTGTCGCTGTGGTCAGATCCACAAATATGCCACCAAAAAGCGCTATATCCGCCAAAAATTCGCTACAAGCCTACAGCCAACCTACTCCTTCGTCCTTATCTCCTCTCTAACCCCAAGCCGAGTTCTTCCCCTTGCACTCTCCCTCACCCACTCCTCTGTCCAGCATCTGCTCTTTCCCAACCCGAGCTCCCCCTACCTCTCCCTCACCACACCTCCCTCTTTCTCACTCCAAACCCCATGGTGAGTCTCCTCCCACCTCCCCAGCTCCTCTCCCTCTCCACACATTTGCTGCAGGAGATTGAGAAAGTTTGGTTGCCTTGCAAGAGATGGAGGATGGCTGCAAGGCGTGCACTTTTGCACCTTGCCTATGGCGCTGTGCCTGGTGCAGCTTGAGGCGGTTTTACCTCGCTGCGCCTCGCCTGAACGATAGGCACGTGTCTTTTAGGCTTTTGACTGCGCTGGGCACAAGCGACTGATGACTTGATACCTTACAGCACTGAAAACACTAACACATAGGTACTAGAGGAATCAGCAGTTTAGCATGTTTTCAATGTTAATTTGTGGTCATAAAGTCAATCTTGAATTTTTTTTAAAAAAACTGATAAGTGAATATCAAATGAAAGTGAACAGAAGGCATCAATACAAAAAGGATTGACCCTGAAAGACACTATAATTTTTTGAACATAGCATCCTTCCAAGAAAAGGTTAAAAAGAAGCAAAAGGTAAAAGAGTATACAGCACATTACAACCACATGGGAAAAAAGGGGTAGTGCTTCCCATTACTGCGTTATGAGGTCTATAAACACTATTTATGTGCATCCCACATGATACCTATGAGCAGTGAAGGTTCTTAACTTCAAGTAACAGCACTAATGAAAGATACAGGAAGGGAAAAAATGGATTATGTGGCAGGAAGAAAAAGCTGAGAAATAAAGTACTGGATACGGAAAGAACCTACTTCAAATTTAGGACATAAACAATTAACACTGACCTAACAGAGGCCACGCATTACACAAGACATGCATTGCAGCTCAAGTCAGTTCCAAGGGTCCTATATGGAAAGAGCCTGTTGGTATCCTGCTTTCAGACAATGGGAGTTTTATGAGTATTTCAGAATCCTAATGTATTAAATGATCCGAATTCACAAAGGAAATACTGTGGAGCTACTAAGTTCTTGCTCAAGGAGTGCAACCCAGCTTCAATACATTTGGAACAAGTAAAGGAAACAAAATCACAGAAAACTAATACAATCAGCAACAAGTAGCAAGTAACTGCAGCACAACAACTAAGAAGCAAAATAAACACATGGAATCAGCTACAAACCAAATGAAAATGTAATTAACTTGATAATGCAGCTAAAACAAGATAAACTCAACTGAGATTGGGTTAGTGCTTACCTTTCTCTTGAACACTAGCTGCTTTCTTATTTGCAGCTGGACCAATACGCATGGGTCTTGAAGAACAGAGCATCCCATTCATTTCAGTCATTGCACGAGCTTGCTCAGTAGGATCACCAAATTTCACAAAGCCATAACCCTTCGAGCGCATTGTCAGTTTATCTGTTACTACTTTTGCACCCTTCACGGATGGGTAATGTACCCTAAATGTCTCTTGTAATATGTAATCTGTAACATCTGCAGCCAAATCACCAACAAATATTGTATAATCAGGGGTGTCATCACGTTTTTCACCAGCCGTAGCCCAATTCATTCGGTATGGCATCTCAACATTTGGCATCATTGTCCCGTTGAATGTTTGAAGAACTCTTTCAGCACCAGCACGGCTTGCGAATTCAATAAAACCATAACCCTGAAGTTGTCCAGTCTGCTTGTCACGAATTAGCTTGACAGATTGTATCTACAAATTGATCGGGCACAAAACAAAAGATCAAAAACTATAACTGCATAAAAGCCACAATTTAGGAGTACATATTGTGCAACAGCATATGATGATAACATAAATATCCTAAAACTGAATCAACCAAGCAGTAAAAACGGAAGCGCAAATCAATTTTGCAAAATATCATGGTCGCAGTTGTTTGTACAACTTTGTTCCAGAACAGATATGCATGATAAACTACCTCATTATAACCACTACTACAAAAAGAATGACTAACAAAACCGAAACAGCACAATCAAAAACAACAAAAATCGTCTATAGCCATCAACATATTTTTCATTAAAATATCTTAAAACACTGCCAATATTAGGATAAGTGAACCGTCAAAACACTAAAGAAAGCAATCACTACCACCCTACTCCGCTAATCAAACAGCACGAAACAGATGCTATGACCACCCAATCCACAGCATACAAAGGACAAAAAAATCCCATGGACCCAAATAATCCCTATCTATCAAAAAACGATTTGCGGTTTTGCACTACTACACCACACCACATACAACAAATCTCACTTCACTGCCGTATTCGCCACGGTATTCACACCCATCGACGCATCAGAAGCAAAATCTCAGGTAAAAAAATGGAAATAGGGATCGACTACTCCAGACAATTTGGCAGGAAATCCGCCTCCGCGTGCCATACCAACCTAATGCACGTATAGATTCACAATTCATCGCGTACAGCATCAAACCCTAACGATCCATACAGAGAGACGCGCAATTAAACCACGTCTACAGCAAGCTCCATCCACGAGCAAGCACGAACAGACCCCACAGCAACACATCGAAAAAATTATAGCACATATTCCGAGACGAGGGCGCCGGAATCGAGAGGCGTATACCTCGCCGGTGGACGCGAAGCACCCGAAGACGTAGTTCTCGTCCATCCAGTACTGCAGGTCCCCGATCCAGAGCGTCCGGGCCTCGTTGGGCCCCTCGGGGGGCGCGGGCGCCGGCGGCCCCGCGTAGTAGGCGGCCTGGGGCGGCGGCGGGGCCTGGCCGTACACGGGCTGAGGCGCCTGTCCCCACATCTGCGGCGGGGCGGCGCGTACTGCTGCTGCGGCGGCGGGGCGGCGCGTACTGCTGCTGCGGCGGCGGGATAACGCCCCACTGCGGCGGCGTGCCGGCCGACGCCTGCGGCTGCGGCATCATGGCGACGGCGCGGGTGGGGTGGAGGAGGAGGAGATGGGTTTGGATCGGGATGTGTGTCAAGGCGAGATATTTTTGCCTCGTCCTCACGTCCTGTCGGTCGCTACTGGTGTCGGGAAAGTTCTGGGCCGGGCTGCGAGTTCGGAGACGTGGAGTTGTGTTGCTGCTGGCCCAGATTGGGGTCTTCCCCCACCTCCATCCGAGAGCCATGAGGGCAAGGTAGAACAGGAAAAGGGAGGAAGAAAGAGACGATTTTTTTTAAAATAATATTTTTTTAAAACAAAATTACAAAAATATATAATTGCCCTAAAAAATTACAGAAATGAGTTCCTGTCGCCAGTTGAAATGGCGACGAAACCTATCGCCATTTCAATCGACGATAGGGACCGACCGCCTCTGTCGCCAGATCCAACTACCTATCGCCGATTAAAATGGCGATAGGTCCTCGTCGCCATTTCAATCGGCGATAGGTTTCTGTCGCCAGTTGAAATGGCGACAGGTTCCTCTCCAACCCTAATTTGCAAGTCCACTTTACATACTTATGATTTTTATAAAATTTTAACGGTACAAAATCTATTAATCTCGCAATAACAATTTATAATGGTCGTATGTTGTTGTGAATTTCTGTAGAATTTTACGAGGACGTTTGAGATATTAATTATTCGTAAGTACGAAGCTAAGTGATATTACGATGATGCGAATAACACGGAAGAATGGAATGCGAAACATGGTACTAAAAAGAGATTTCAAACATGAGACTAACATAATAAGAGTTGTTCATATATTAATATTTACATGGTATGACCGATATTTGAAGGACCAAATATCTCTTGGCGCCCTCTTGGGGCACACTCCCGTGTCGCTCGCCTCTGCTGCGACAGTCCGAGTATGTGAGAGGTTCAGCGGGATGATGGCCGACCGAGACGAGTAGTCCGAGGTGGTGTCGCGAGGAGGCCTCCTCCTCCCGTGTTCTGTTGTGTTGGGTGGCGGAGCACTTTGCGGTGAGAAGCCTCCAAGTTGAACGAGGCGCCACGCAGTCATCAAAGAAGCAATCGATGGGTATCGATAGGTTTGCCTCGTCGTCCGAAATGAACCGTCCTCCCAAGACGTTCTGTGAAGTATTATGTTACAAACGTAATCATGCCGAAAACACGAAAAAGAAACATAATCATCCCAAGGTGGTCATACCCATCGTCCCGGAGATATGCGCCGACGACTCACAGTACCCACGCCCACGTGATAGTGGAGCTCAAGACCGATAGAGAATATTGCCGTTAGTAACTATCGGGGTTCGAAAGAAACAAGCATTACGTTCCGCAAGCAAGCAAGGTGGTCATACCTGGTGGCACGAAGGCGTGCCCCGATGAGCCCTGTCCAGTGCTGCTCCCACCATGGTGCCACGATGACATGCCCGCCACGTCCGGGGCAGGAGCCCGTGGACGTGAACCACCTCGTCCCGAGGTGACCCCTCGTCCCGACGTGACCCCTTGTCCCCGCACTGGTCGGTCCACCGTGTCCCTCAGCGTGCGACAAGTCGCAATCTGGATGCCTCGTCTCGCCGCGTCGATGATCCGCTGCACAAGCCCTCTCGTGTCCCCCTGCGTCCTCTGGTGCACGGTGGTTGCTACCTCGAGAATCTCCCGGTGTAGATCCATCTGCACAAGTTGGAAACATAAATCTGGCAAGATAAATATGAATTAAGGACAGTTCAATACTTACCGAGAGGTGGAAAGCGGAGTCCGGCTGGGTCGGGTACGTGTCGGACGTCGCAGCCTCATGTCGTGGTGGGTCGACCACGACCCGGACGCAACGAAGCCTCGTCCGACTAGAGTACCAATCCATGTAATCCGCGTACGTCTTGATGTCATAGGGATCCTCCCCACACTGGATGATATCATCGAGCGCGTGACTCCAAACCTCGACCCAAGGCCGCATCCTATCCAACCAGGACATCGAGCTACGTACTCCCTTCCTAGTGTACTGTGGACACCAACACAATTATTTATTCAAAGACATAATTACATTGTGTGAAAGAAGTAAACATGTGAACTTACGCATGGACGTCGCCAAGACCGTATCCCCCAAGGGCTGGGATCTCTGTCGAGACCGAACTAGCGCATGACCCACGCACGGTACTCCTCCACGAAGACATCATGTACCAAGGGCTCGCGTGTACCAGTACTCGTAGTCTCGTGTGCACAGGACCGACAGCCGGGCGCTCGCTGGATAAGCCTCTCCGTAGTGTACGGTGTCCAGATGACGCGGTCATCGGTCAGCTGATCGAACATCGCGATGTACTCCGGGTAAGACCCCTGCGAAGTGATCGGCGTGAAGGTGACCTGTGCAATAGAACACCGCAAACTTAGCACACCAAATTGTGATTACAATACATAAAAAATGATCATAAAACTAACCCGTCGGCGGCACCAAACCGTGCCCATGGTGGGGCGGTCCACCTCGTCGGCCGCAACGTACAAGGTGATCGTATATGCTCTCAAGTCCAGCTGTGGTCGTCCGATCCGAAACGCCGAAGGACCATAGGCTGCAAGTAGTGGACATCCGAAGAAGATGGAGTTGTCCTGGGTACGGTGGCACGCGTCGCACAGTGCGTGGTACGTCACGCAAAGTACGGCTGGACCCCAGGCGTAGGAGGGGATCTCATCGATCTCCATGTTGCCCACCTCGTGTGCGTACCGGACGTAGTGCTTGTCGACGCTATCGCCGTGGGACCCCAGAAACATGACCCACCCGAACAACCATAGCAGGTAGGCCTCAAAGTGCCTCCTAACAACCACGTCCCCTGCGCCAGGCGCCATACGCTAGGGCTGCAAGAAGAAATGTAGAATTCAGCAGGAAGGTTCACATACGAATTTAAGCGAGATGACAATAATTACAAATACTTACGTAGAACTGGCAGATCCACTTCAACGCCGCCCGCGCGAAGCCGCCGAACTTCGGTGTAATTGCTTGCCCCGGCAAAGACATCGTGGAACCTCGCTAGGAGGTCAGTGCGCCACGTGTTCGAGACGTCGTACGCCGCCAGGGGGCGGCCTGCGCATGGCAACCCGAGCAGGAAGCTCACGTCCCGCAGCGTCGGCGTCATCTCCCCGCGACGGAAGGTGGAACGTGTCGTCTCGCCTCCAGCGGTCAACCAACGCCATCGCCAGCCCGTTCAGACGGAAAACGCCTAGACGTACGACCACCACCACGGTCCTGATCATCCTCAAAAGTCGCCTTCACCATCCTCGCTAGTGGAAGGAGGCATGCCGCTCTCAACCTGCGTCAAAACGATTAAGAATAAACGCGAATGCACGCAAAGTAGTCATACCGCGATTGAGTGTATTAAAACTATACGTACCTCGGAATCCAGTCTGCGTGCAGCCTCCATGCCCTTATAGGCGTGCGCAACCGAAACACGTCAAGCTCAATCGACGCCTCGCCCTGCTGGGGGAGCACGGTACTGAGATGGCTACGGTGATGTGCATCAATCACTGGGTCAAGCAACTCATACTGGCCTCCGTCCGCCATATCTACAAATTAAGTGCATACTTTGTAAAAAGTGCAAAACATGTACGATGAACTACACTATACACATCTCAAATAATATACGATGAACTACACTACGTCGCTATTTTACTTGATTCTATGTCGCAATTCTACTTCATTCTAGTCGCTATTCTACTTGATTCTAGTCGTTATTGTACTTCATTCTAGTCGTTATTCTACTTGATTCTATGTCGCTAGTCTACTTCATTCTAGTCGTTATTCTACTTGATTCTATGTCGCAATTCTACTTCATTCTAGTCGCTATTCTACTTGATTCTATGTCGATATTCCACTTCATTCTAGTCCCTATTCTACTTGATTCTAGTCGCTCTTTCACTACAATTCTATACATAATTTCGCTACAATTATCTATTCTACTTAATTTTATGTCGCTATTCTACTTGATTCTATGTCCACATTCTACTTCATTCTACTCGCTAATCTACTTAATTATAATCGAAAAATGTACCTGCAAGATGACCGGTCTACTAGATCCACCGCTCTCTGAATCTATCTCCTCATGACGACGAATCTAGCAAGCCGCTACCTTTCTTTCTCTTCTCTCCTTCTCGATTCTTTTTTTTAATTAAAATGAGGTTTAGAAGGATTTTTACGGCATTTTATACATGACATACTGTCGCCATTTCAACTGGCGATAGGTTCCTGTCGCCAGTTGAAATAGCGACAGGAACACTGTTCACATTCCTATCACTATTTAAATGGCGATAGGTAGTTGGACCGGCGACAGGAGCGGTCAGGGTCCCTATCGTCAGTTGAAATGGCGATAGGTTCCTGTCGCCATTTCAACTGGCGACAGGAACTCATTTCTGTAATTTTTTGGGTCGATTATATATTTTTTTAATTTTGTTTTAAAAAAAAATTATTTAAAAAAAAATTCAGAAAGAGACAAGGGAGGAGAGAATCTCACCTTGCTCCTGCTGTCTATCCATGGAGGGGAAGAGGAGGGATTGCTGTCCAAAGCCCTTGCTGTGAGCTGTTGAGGAAGAAATACCTTTGTAACAAAGGTTTTTATCAGAGTCTACATAGTATTAAGTAGGAGCGGATCTAGATCTTGGACTGAATGGTTTATAGTCCGAGGTTTCAAACTCAGCCAAAAACAGCTGGCCCCGCCCATGGTATCAAGAGTTGGTTCAAAATGCGGGCAGCACATCGAACAGGGGATGGTGAGAAAATTTTCTTTTGGGATGATGTGTGGTGTGGCAAATGTCCCCCTGACGACTACTTTCAGGAGATTGTTTCAGTGCTGCAACCAACAGGAGGCAACAGTAGCAGAGGTGTGTGACAGGGGCGAATCGAATCTTACTTTCAGAAAATCCTTTTGTCCTGAACAAGTAGAGGAGTGATTCCAATTGCTAGGCTTGCTATCCTCCGTAGAGTTGAGAGGGGACAGAAATGAGGTTAAATGGACCCTGGAAAAGTCAGGTGTATTCTCTACGAAATCGCTATATAAATTCATGACACTTGGGAGGGTGTGGAGAGCAGTAGGTTGAAAGGAATTTGGAAAGCAAAAATTCCTCTTAAAGTGAGAATATTTCTATGGATGATTTACCATGACAGAATCCCCTCAGCTGAACAATTAGCGCGCAGAAACTGGCAAGGTGACCTTGGGTGTAAACTTTGTGGGGAGATCGAAACGTCAGAACATATTATGTTCAGGTGTCCCCTTGCCAGATTTGTTTGGGGTGTCCTGAGAGATACTTTGAGATGGGGTAGAAGAATACCTTCAAATATTCAAGACTTTTGGGGCATTATCCTAGAAAGGTTGGGGAAACAGGAATATTAACACACTCTTAACATTGTTGGGTTCTTTGGTTGACGCGAAATGATATGGTATTTAGAGATGTTTACTCGTCTCCCCGAGTGATTGTAATTTTTAAACCGATTTCGTATCTTCATCGCTGGAAGCCGTTGGAACGACAAGGGGAACGCTACAAGATGGAGTTGATAATCCATGAAGCAAAGGAGGTGAAGAGGACCCAAGACGCTGATCAGACTGCTGGAGTACCCGTAGAAGCTAGTGTTAGGCTGCCCGAAGCTTTTGAACTAGATAGTCTTGGCTTTGTCTAATGCTGTAATAAGGGATGCTTTGTCGTATCGCTTTGTAGCTTTATTTTGTTTTCTCTACGTAGACATAAGTAAAAACTGGTAACCCCAGTTGTATCGAACCTCATTTTGCTTGTAATGAAGGCAGGGCCATATAGGCCTCTGGTCTAAAAGAAGGGGAAGGGGAAGGAGAAGAGAACAGCCCCGTTTACCCCGATTTTTGGCCCGATCTCTCCAATCAACTGGTAAGTCTTTATCCAAACACGTAATCTTGTTTTATGAGATGAGATTAACCTTGTAGATACTTGATTTGAGGCTAAGGCAGGTTAATTTGTGGAAAAAATTGGGTCTTTGCTCGATTCAGAAAGACTTATGTTGTCAGTATGCAGTTAAGACTGTCAAGTTTCTCAGTTTTGTTGCATTGACGTCCTGTTTCAGTGCTAGTGGCTTTATCCTTTGCTTTAGTGATTTATTAGTTAGTCATATTATACTTAGGATTTTATTTGCTTCGTTTGATCGCTTTCTTTTCCTGTTTGTAATTTAGTAATTTTAATTTTCGTTTATGTTGTAGGGGCTCTAGAAACTGAATGACTCAAGATGGTGGCTGCCAACCTGGGCCCTGGAAATTGATCTCTTGCTGGTTCTAGATGCTGATGTGCTCTTGCTAGCTAGTGCTAATAGTAAGCCTTGATGTAAATATGAAGTACAAGCTCTACAGACTCTTTTTCCGGTGTTCAGATTCTTTCAATGGAAAGGAAGTGAGGCTGTAAAGCTCTCCAGTCTAAAAAAAAAGATCCAAGTATTCAGGGGCTGTTGAGAAATCAGGGGATTGCAATATGGGCATAAGAATGTTCAGATTCATGGTTGATACTTGGTGTTGAGAATTTAAGGGTATCAGTTTTTGGTTGTCACCGTTGTAGTTAGTGTTAGGAGTGGTTAGTGGAATGCACGGTGGCAGATTGAAGTTTAAGGGTTTTTTTTCTAGTAGCAGTGAGTGACTTAGTGGGGGATAGTCGAAGGTGTGGTTTCAATAAGTTTCCCTTTTTCTTTATCTAGTTTTACAATTGGCAGAGTTTTATTCTGTTTTTGTAAGCGACAGAGTTTTACCTTCTGTATTTTATAAATGTTTGTTTAGTGTCTGTGGTTCAGTCCCTAGTTTCATTGTTTGATCTGTGGAAGGATCACTGCTCTGTTATGTTTTTCTATGTTTATTATTGTTCCTAACGAACCCTGTTACTAGGAGTTTTGGGTTTTTTTATGTGTTATTTTTTAGCGAATGATAGAAGAACTGCCAGGGTCATATATTAATTAAGAAAAGAGTATTGTACATACATAGATCTTACATTAAATGTGAGGAATTACAGTCCTGAGATGTTTTGCACCGGCTAACATCCAGAGTTTTAGGGAGTCCTTTATCACCTGCCCCAGTACACTAGGAGGCCATGTTGGACTATGAAAATTCTACTATTCCTCTCCGTTCATAGCTCCCAAAGAGTAGCTTGGACGATAGATAGAGCTGAGGCCTTTCCGGGTAGCCCGCGTGCATGGAATTGAGGCCTTTTTTTATGTGTTATGGAGTCGATCCTTCTAGTTCTGAGCTGTGCATAAATTTTACTTGTTCAAATTTGATGATCAACTCGCCCGTTTTATTATTGTTATGCCATTCTGGCTATTATGTCACATTTATGGTTGTTGTTGCTGTTGTTTTTATTATTATTAAATACATCTAATTTAGACAGTGAGGTTAAGATGCGAGTTTGGTCTTAGGGCGGCGTGTAGGCAGAGGAGGTGGTGCGACCAGGTTAGGCCCACAAAAAAATAGTTGAAGCTACAATTTGCTACGTGGTATCTCTCTCCTGTGTGGATGGCTAAAGCTACTGTGTCTACAGTAGAGCATTGGAGATGATGCCTTGAGTTTAGAAATTAACACACACACTAAGCTGCCATCCTTACTCATTTTCATATATAGATTATGGGATTGTCTATTAGTAAGGTGATACAATTTTCTTAAGCAAAAATCACATTTTTTTATTTATTAGATCAAAATCTAATCATATAGCACATCAATATCTGTATAAAAACATACGACAGTTTTTTAGCAATTCCCTTAATCTAACGGCCACAACATACACTCAGCATTACATGCTCTTATAATACCGATTACCATACAAACTATCATACCTTGTCACACATATTTTCCTTAGGTCGACCACTCAAATCTACTAATGTGGAGCCTCGATCTCAAGCCCGGCCAAGCATCAGACATGCTCTTAGCCTCTTATTCAGCTAGTTCCGGCAGTTAACTAGGCAGCCAGCTGCCTCCTGCTGGGCATCCTGTTCCTGCTGCGCACCACGTCGGCCCGCTTCTCCCCCGTCAGGAACTTGTGCTGCCCGTGATCAAGATTCGTGTCCTGCGAGCAGGTGAGCAGGCTCAGCTCCGGCAGGGACGGCAGGACCTTCCGCAGCTTCCCGCACTGGAACACGGAAACGTGCCGCAGCTGCGGGAGCGCGCCGGTATCGTCTCCCGCCACGGTGCACTCCGTCAGCTCCTCCAGATCCACCAACTGCAGCTTCCTGAGCCCCGGGAACCCGCCGACGGGGACCACCATGTGGGCGTCGACGTAGGAGGCCTCCCCGAGCACAAGCTCGGCGAGGTTCGGCAGCCTCGCGAGCATGTCGATGTGGCCCTGTGAGCATCTCGACAAGTAGAGCTCGAGCTTGGCCAGGTTCGGGAGTAAGTACTGGTGGCCCTGCAACGGCAGCTTTGTCTCTGCCACCTTGCCTACCTTGCCTTTTAGCCTGAGATACTGAAGCTGCCGCAGACTAAGCATGGCGAGCAGCTCCTGCAGCGGGAGCTCCGCGTCATCAGCCGCTTCCAGGTCCAGCGACCTCAGGCACTCCAGCCCGGCCAGAGCCGGCAGTAGTGCGTTGCCGACGGCGGCGGCTCTGGGTACGTTCCACGCATTGAGCGACCGAAGGTTCGTCATCCTCTTGATGGCCGCGCCGTTCTGAGCCCACCTGCCCCACGGCACGCCGTGGAGCTCCTGCACCTCGGTGAGGGGGTCGTGCTCCTTCGGCCCTTTGAGGAGCTTCTTCGCGATCACGTGCCGGAGTGTCCGTATGCGCCAGAATTTGCACGGCACAGCGTCGACGCGCGTGTTCGACACGTCCAGCGTTTGTAAGTTCCGGAGCTTCCTGACGGATTTGGGGAGGCGCATCACGGTGGTGTGCGACAGGCCCAGGTACCTCAGGTGGATCAGCCACCCAATCTCCTCCGGCAGCGTGTGCCGGTGCTCCACGCCCTTGAGGTCCATCACGCGGAGGAACCTCGAGCCGTTGACGGAGAAGGTGTGGACGCGGCCATTGACGAACCCCCGTGCTCTCTTCCAGAACTTCTTGGCAGATGATTGTAAGGGATCGACAGCTGGGTTCTTATCGTCTTTGGCGGCGCTCTCGGGGATGTCGCAGAGGAGGGAGTGGAGCTTAGGCGCCGAGAGCACGACACTGAGATAGGTGTCGTAGGTGTTGCGGAGCGCGACGCGGCGGACGCCGCCACGGGAGAGGCCGGCGGTTGTGCTGTGCACATGGAGGAAGTTGGTGTCGCGCGCCTCCTCCTGGGCGAAGTCGAGCACGGTCTGGTGGACGCAGACGGCGACGATGTTGTCGGCGGCGTCCGTCTCTACCAGGTGCACCAGGCACCGGGAGATGAGCTCCTTGAGGCACTCCATGCCGCGCTCCTCGGTCGTCTGCCCGTTCCTGGGCTGCAAGAACCCCTCGGCGACCCACAGCCGCACGAGCCTCCGGGCGTCGATGGCTGCCTCGGCGGTGAACCCGGCGAAGTAGAGGAAGCACGGTTTGAGGTGCGGCGGAAGGTCGTCCATGCACACCGTGAGGATATTCTCGGTCGACGTTGGCTTCTTGAACCGAGCCGCCGCTGGCTTCTTCTTCTGCGACTGCTTCTCGCTGGCGCTAGCGCTATCCACGTCCGGAGATTCAACAGAGGGAGCGAGGTTTTCAATCACGTCGTCCCACTCATCCTCTCTCTTGGACCTCAGGAGCCCGGCGAGCATGACCACGTTGAGTGGCAAGCTCTCGCCTTGGAGCAACTTATCCAGTTTGGTAAGCTTCCCCATGGTTTCTTCAGTGTTGGTGTTGCCATAGACTCTCTTGCAGAACAACATCTTGGCCTGCTCGGTGTTGGTGTTGCCATAGACTCTCTTGCAGAACAACATCTTGGCCTGCTCGGTGTTGAGCTTCCCGAGCTCCTTGATGCGAAGGCAGTAGCCATGTCCGTTTCTGGTTCCTTCCATTGCTTCAGGAATCTTGAGCTGCGTTGTGACGAGCACGCGGTTGCCTTTGCCGGCCGGCAGCGTGGCCATGAAGAAATTCCACTCCTCCATGCTCCGGACGTCGTCGAGCACGATCAGGTACTTCTTGTCCCCGAGCTCCGCCGCGATGTCCTGCTTGATGTGCTCCTCCTCTATTCCTCCACTCCTTGCCACGACGGCAGCCTTCTGCTTCTGCTTCTGCTTCTGCTTCTGCTCCTTCTCCTGCTCCTGTTCCTGCTCCTGCTGCAGCTTGCCGGAGGCTTGCCGGATGATGTCTCGGAGGAGATCGACAAACCGGAACTTGTGAGGCACGTGCACCCAGATGACGCAGTCGAACTTCTTCCGGACGTAGCCCCTCCCGTAGAAGAAGCTGGCCAACGCCGTCTTGCCGATGCCGCTCTTGCCGGTGAGTGCGATGACGGTTTGCCGCGTCTCCTCGTCGTCGACGAGCCATTTATTGATGTCTTCGTGGTAGCGGTTTTCCCAAATGTCCTGCAGCTTTTCTTCTATGTCTCTCTCGTTCAGTGTAGACCTAAATGCATAGCAAAGAGTAAGCCGTATCAATCAAGAGAACCATCTATGCCGAACAAGGTTTTGAAAATCGGTATAAAAATTTTACCGGGGTCCAGTCAGGCCGGTTTGGCCGAAAATCTCAAATCAAAATTTGAATTTTAAAAAAACAAGCTGGAAATCAGTAAATTTTGGCACAAATTTCTTCTATATTTGACAAAATTCATGCAAATCGGAACCGGTTTCAAAGTTAGGGACGCGATAGAACTGATTTTCATAGAAAATCGGCTGAAATTTTGAACCGTGATGCCGACCAGGGAAAATATTCTCGTCTGAAAACCTAGCGAGAACCGGCAAAAGCCAGATTTCCGACTTTTTTCGAGATTTTTTCGGAACAGGGAGAATGTTTGCCTGATGCTTTGTGCACCGACCAGTTCAGTCAAAAACTTAAACTGCTAAAGAAAGACGGACAACAATTCGACTCGTATGTATGTATGTATGTACCAGTCACTGTAGTTCCTCCTGTGGGGTTTGGAGACACAGGAGAGTTTCTGCAGCTGGTACTCCTTCCGCTGTTTCTTGATCTCCTCGATGCGTTTGTTGATGTCCTTGATCTCGTCGAAGATGGCGTGGCGGGTGAACAGGCCGGCGGAGGAGTGGCGGAGCCACTGGACGAAGGAGGGCAGGTCGAAGCAGCCGTGGCAGTGGAGCTCGCCCCTGTGGAAGAACTCCTCGAGGAGGTCCTCCGCGTCGTGGGCCAGCTCCCGCGTCTGCCGCACCCACACCTCGATGAGTTCGTTGGCCTCGACTGGCTGGCGGCGCTTGCGGTCGGCGTCGCGGAGGAAGGTGCGCAGCCACTCCAGCTCGTGCCTGAGCTCCAGCACCTTCTTCCCCACCTCCGTCTGCAGCTTCAGCTCCTGCACCGCCATCTCCTCCAGCTTGTCTACCGCGAACTTCACCACGCCGTCCGCCATTGTTAATTGCTGATATCTCTCGAACTCACCAAGCTAGTCTATCTACTATATATGCTAGCTAGCTGTCTACAATTGCTCAAGTCTAGCTGGCTTGTGGCCTCAGACGAAGCGTTGTTGCACCTTATATAGAGGAGAGGGTGGGCAGGGTGGAAATGCTCGCAAGCACGCCATGAGGACCTGAGGAGCGAATATAATTGCATGCGACACGTTGGTATCTCTTTTTAAAAATATATATGCATCCAATTGTGTTTATTTATCATTTCGTGTACTGATCATGATTTTTTTTAGCTGTCACAGTGTGATTCTCTGCAAAATTCTACGTACCACGCACTCATATATATCTACGAGCTAGGCTATCACTGAAGCTAGGTTTCGATTCTATTACATGCAGTATTATCTAATAAAACACCATAAAAATGAAGTTACGGCGATCCTATTTAGAGAACCATGCATTATAACATTATTGGTGGGGTTTCAAAACCGAAGAGTCTTTAGCTAAAGTGGCACGTTTTTCAAACAC
Source organism: Phyllostachys edulis (assembly GCA_036346405.1). Classification (NCBI taxonomy): domain Eukaryota; kingdom Viridiplantae; phylum Streptophyta; class Magnoliopsida; order Poales; family Poaceae; genus Phyllostachys; species Phyllostachys edulis. The sequence continues at coordinate 57,177,056 of CM070559.1, read as the reverse complement.
AATAGCAGACGTCCTGCCACGCCTCCAGTATGTGGCAGGTGGCTTGCACACTATCGATGGTTTTATATCGATCTTACGAATGTATACTGATATATGGCTCTCCTAGAGCAAAACCACACCGAAAAGGATAAATTTTTTTTTTATAGGTTCAATCCTTCTACTGAGAGAATAATAACCATACTCATGTGTTGATATATTGATTGTGTTTACAACAAGAAGGAAGTCACTAAAACTAGGTCTTGATGACTTCTGTCTTTTGTTGTAGCTATCGAATCTCTTGATCACTCAATTGCTTCGTCCCTTGTGTCTCCTGACTTTACTCCTTATATATCACATGAAGGGGTGGCAGTTGTTCATGTCAAGAGGTGCTTTATCATTTGATGCAATGCGCACGTTTAAGGACAGTTATTGTCTGAGACATATCCCCCACGCCGCCTTGCGATTATGTCATAGACAGAGGTTTAATACGTGTGCAGTTATCTCAAGAAGGAATAAGTCCACTTTACACCCTTGAACTATGGTCTGAGTTCAAAAAACACTTTCAACTACAAAACCGTTCACTTTACACCCCCCCCAATTATTGAAACCAGAGCAAATCACTCCCTCACCCTAAACCACCCCGGTTTTGGATGATGTGGCGTACACATGTACAAGTTTCGTTGATGTGGCATACTCATGCCCTTCTTCTCTCTCTCAGATGCCGTGCCAGACCGCTGCCTCGCCGCTAGTGCTCTCCGACGCGGGCGAGCAGACACTGCATCGACCGGGGCCCTGGCTGCCGCTCCAACCCGGGTGCGTGGCTCATCCTCCGGCCAGCCGACGACGGCGCGTAGGAGCCGTGGGCTCGCCTCGAGTGTTGGCACGCTGCCAACTTGCGTGCCCATGCCGTGCTACCGTGCCGAGCGCATCGCCTCCCCCGCTACTTAAGCTGCGCTCGGCCTCCTCTCATTTCTCTTGCCTTCTCCGCTGAGCCATTTCCCTATCTCCTTCTCCACTTTCTCCCCTTCTCCAAGCTCTATTTGAGCAAAATCCCGAATGCCAAGCGCCGGCCGTCGAGCCTAATTTGCCGTTCCAGCCACATCGGCGAACTCCGGCCACCCCCGACCGTGTCACACTATGTCCCACCACTCTTGGAGCCGAACCCCTCAACCAATTTGAAGCTACAACCACCGGAGCGCCGCACACCTTCCTTCTTCTCTGGGTCCGGCCAATTCCGCCGCCACCATTGCCGCGCCTCCTCCAGCGAGCCCCCGCTCGATTCCTCTCTATGTGAGCATCCCCTAGACTCCCTTTACCTCCCCCTACCACTCACTCCCTCTCTTCTTCCCCGCAGGTCGCCGCCACCGTCGCTCGCTCGCTCCGGCCTCTCTCCGCCTCCACCGATCGGCTTGGTAAGCTCCCCACAACCCGTCGGAGTCCATGCTCTCGCTATCCTAGCCCCTGCCCCATCCGAGCGCCCCCGCGCCCTTTCCCCTCCATGGACAGACGCCGCGTGCTGCCTCCAGCCTGCCACCATCCACCTCTGGTCGAGCCACCACCGCCCTTCGGTTCGCCTCCCCTCCAAGGTCCCATTTTCGCCACTCCCATTGTCATGATCCACCCACTCACCAAGAACGAGCACCGCTGAGCTAACCTAAACCTCCTCTCGCTCCTTCTTCTCAAGTCCTCAGGCATCCCACTCTCTTTGGCTGACAGTGGGACTCACTCAAAAAACAAGTCATCTATTGCATTGCTCAGTATGCCACGTCAGGGAGAAACTGGTTGGTTTCGGTCGGAGGGGGTCGGGTGAGATGGTATTGGCAGTTGAAGGGTGTAAACCAAATGGTTTTAGAGTTCAGGGGGCATTTTGGACTCTCCACAAAGTTCAGGGGTGTATTATGGACTTATTCCTCTCAGGAATAACGACACATACTAAGTACTGTGTATATTAAACATAGCGCACAAATGTCCCTAGTTGATTAGGCCCACATGTCTGTAGGTTTTATCGACCATAGGGTGGTCGTAGTTGACCTGGTCGTAGTAAGACTTACGACCATGAGGTGATCGTAGTAGGACTTACGATCAATAGGTGGTCGTAGAAGAACTTACGACCATGAGGTGATCGTAGTAGGACTTACAATCAATATGTGGTTGTAGAAGAACTTACGACCATGAGGTGATCGTATTAGGACTTACGACCATGAGGTGATCGTAGTAGGACTTACGACCACATAGGGTGGTTGTAGAATAGCTTACGACCACTAGATGTGCATGATCTTCCTCATTGTTAATATTGAAGGGTACCTTTGAATGTTGTATAAGAGACATTATTATCTATAATACTACAGATAAATAACTTAATTAATTGAGGATTATTAGATCATTGTCACACACGTTCCTACTACGCTAGTCTGCCGACCTACCACGCGCGGACTTGGCGTGGCAGGTGGCCTGCCTGCCGCGTGCTATAGGAGCTCAACATGCTTCCTGCTGCGATCTGGGTAAGCGGCACGTGGCTTGCCACACGATTTCGCAAGATAGATACGCTATTTTTGTCATTTCGTTTGGCAGGGGGGCTACTTTTGCTATTGTGTTTCAAAAAATAAGCTAAATCAGCCAAAAATTCCAAAACTGAAAGACTCCACCATTCATAGAGATGGGACGCCATACCCATATATTGAACTACTAATTGGTTCATAGTCTAATTGCTTTCATGAGAAATGGTGATAGGTTTTGCAGTAGTTGTTCAAGACAAAAGCTTAATTTCTTTTTCTTTTCATTTTCTCTTCATCTGTTAGCTGTTGTCACTACTACACAAAAGTTCATCATAGAAGGTTCGGAACCATCATCATAGACGGTTTTTGAACCGTCTGAATTTGTATATTTGTGATACAGGCGGTTATCATAGACAGTTTTTGAGCCGTTTGTGATAAGGCACAACACAGACGGTTTTTAGTTGAAACCGTCTATGAAGGGCTACTATCACAGACGGTTTTCACCAAGAACCGTCTGTGATATGTAAGATATCACAAACGGTTCTATTTACTAACTATCTGTGATATCCGACATATTACAGACGGTTTGTAAATAGAACAGTCGTTGATATCTTATATATCACAAACGGTTATTGGTGAAAACCATCTGTGATAGTAGCCATTCACAGACGGTCCTTGGTGGAAACCGTCTGTGATAGTAGGCTTTCACAGATGGTTTATACGAAAAATCGTCTGTGATAGTTCATCATACCAAACTAATTTTTTTTTTGATTTTTTGCTAGCTTCAGGAATTGCTAGCCATGCCCTTTGAAAACAAGCAAGCAGAAAACAGATAGATCACAGATGAATCAATTGTTGACAACTCAAAGTGATCATTTACAACTCAAAATCAATTACAAAAGAATATGTTCAAGTATTGTCGCTAGAGTTACAATTGAATTACAACTACTCAAAGTGAATTACAATTGAATCAATTGTTTGAAGGTCGTTTAGAGGTGTCAACGAAGTGAAACTCTCTATCGGCGTTAACGATTTCTGTCTTGATGAAGCCGCGGAGCGCTCCTCGAACCTCCGAGATCTTGGTCATAGCGAATGAATCTAAATCGAATATCATACCTTGCAGCTAGCAGGAGTAAAGTAGTAAGCATATATAGTTAAATTTATAGTTAGGAAATAATTATTGCGAGATTGACAAACCTCTGGATCATTCGTCTTAGCACCCATGATTTGTTGCATATGACGGCAAACGTAGAATGCACATAGGTGATCGTGTTTTTGCTGATGGCACTACAAAAATAGAATTACATATATAGGTATAGTCAGTTCGAGTGACATTATTACAAAGTGTGATATAGGATTATTGTGTTGTAGCTCTTACAGGAAATCGCTTCCTGTGTTGTAGTGTGGCGCTCGATCCCTTGTATGGCCCTCCCTCGGCAATATAGGCGCTAAACGACCTACATGATTCCAAAAAGTTATCATTGGCCATTTCAAACGAAGGAAGACTACAATAGAGTTATGTATGGAGGAAATGAGAATACCTGTCGAGTATTCCTTCCACAAGGGTGAAGTCGTGGGTTTTGTTGAGTAGAGAATCAAGGTATATTACCTTGTTCCTCTTTGGTACAATGACCAAAAGGATCCAGTGGAACCTACTCATGTATGTCACTATAGTCATTAAACCTAAGTTCGTGTTGCGTATAAAGTACAAATGAAATTTGTATAGCAAGTAGTGAAGCACTTACTTCTGGTTGTAGGGCACCAGTATGTAGTCCTTGTCGTCCTGAGTATGCAATCATGTCGTTATGTATTTCACGACGTAGGATGCGTCTTCGTTGATGGTTAGCTCAGAGACCACGTGTGGGTTGAGAAAACCCACCGGTTCTCGCCATCCCCGAGCATTTTTCATCATGTATCTATACATAAGCAATGAGTTGTAATATTTATCGGTATTACGTGAATGTAGAACTTGATTGTACACACTTATAGTGTCCAGCATCGTAAAAGCGAGGCGTCAAGGGCATTGAGATTGAATAGATCGAATAAGTCATCGAAGCCCATGACGAAGTGGCCCGGCTTGTGGAAGAAATGCTCCTTTGTGTATCTGACGGTGATTCCTGTATCACCCCCCTTTTCTTTGGTCTTCCACATGTACCAGACATGCAAAGCCTGACAACCTACTCCAGCGCGGGCTTATACTGTGTCGGGGGCCAACGGACTTCCTATGGAGTATTTCTTGGGCTTGGGAGGCGTCTTAATGTTCTTCGGTTTCGATTTGGCCTTAACGACTTGCCCGCTACATGTCTTCCTGTGAGATGACTCGGAAACCGATATGGCGGCACACTTTTCTTGTTCCTTCGGCGTCTTCTCCATGGGAACCGATGAGGTGGCCTTCTAAAGCGAAGGTTGAGGTGGAGTCATCGAGAGTCCCGTTGGAGAGGAATGGTTGTGTCGAGATCGCGGCACTGCAGGGTCCAGGGCGACGTCACCGCAAGAGGTCCGGGAGGACGATTTTTTTTTTGCGCTGCGAAGTCACCACGGAAAGATGTGGTAGCACCGCATGGAGCTTTACCGAGGAGGTCTGCCAGGACCTCCCAGGAGGTCTTGCGGACCTCCTGGAGGTCGTTGCCGCCACCCGCTCGGAGCACCTCCAGCACATCACTAAGAGAGGTCCGGCAGACCTCCCAAAGAAAGTCCCAAGGACCTCCCTGTGGTCCCGCCTCTGCATCCGAGCTAGTCCCAGACAACAGAGCTAGCCCGCACAAGAACACAAGCCAATACCACAACCACGAGGTCAAACAAAGATGAAGCGCATAAATTAAACTTTATATAATAGGACCTTATGGTCAAGCTTGTTAACAAGAGGTCTCGCCACCGAGGGCTTACAAAACCAAAGAGGACTTACAACGGCAACAAGGAGCTCTAGGGCTCGAACACCAAAACACGCAAAAGCCATCCAACAAGCACCACAGTCGTCGGGTGGAGGACGCCCTAGGCATCTTAGTCGTCAAGAACTCCTCCTCGAAGAGGTCTGACCGCCTCGCACTTGGTCATCCTCACAATCTGCTTTGACACAGGGGCTTAAGCCATGAGTACTTGGAATGTACTCAAGAAGTCACAGGAGCAAAGATGCAATAATATTCATGCAAGGACTTACCAATGGAGAGTCAGTATGGTTAGTTTATAAAGCCAAGTTTGACAATAATAGCAATAATAGATTGTAAGGCAGCAAGGTAAAACCATAATACATAATACTTTTGATGTTTAAAAGGTGGAGTGAGCACCAACTCACGGCCACAACCAAAAATGGGGAGGTCTGATCACACCAAAGGCTGTGTCCTCACCCAAAACCCACCTCGAACACCCATTCCAGAGGTCCAAACCAACCCCCGACCACTACCCGAGCCAACCTTGACCCCTCCGAGCCGGCCAAGGTCTCTTCGAGGCAAAGCCAAGGCATCTCGCTGAAGTGTCCAAAGGGCACAAGCTTTTGAAACATCTACCCTTGCACCATTTCACCGAAAGCATGTCCATGACCAAGGACTTGGCTATTCGAATAGATCTTTTACTCGCAGAGGTGTACAACTTTACCCACAATCCACGATCTCTCTAGCGGATGGGTTCCGGCCACCCTTGCTCACTTCCTAAGGTGAGCGATCTAGAGAGCGCAGAAGGCCTTTACAAAGCTTTGAATTGACTAGGGCTGCCCGCTAAGGTTTCGTAATCCTCCTGTGGTCTAGAAGTCCGCAGGTTATGGGTGCCCTCTTGCGCCAACGAATCGCACGCCAACCACAACAGCCCCAAGCCATCTCATTGCTAATTATTCACCTGCACCATTCCCATAAAATGATCTTGTGGTTGCACTATTTGGCCCAGCCAATGCACACAAAGTGAAGTCCTTAATTGTGCCAAGGCAAGACTTCCACAACCAAGTGTGCAAAGCACCCACTACTCACTCCCCGCCTTCTTGCCTCAAAGAAACAATTTGTATAAGCCCATGCCAAAAGACCACCCAGCCTTGGCACAACAGCTTTTAACCAAGTGATCTCACACCACAATCAACACAGCTTAGGCATCCCGCCATAGTCGCTCAACAATGGCACCAACCACACATTCCATATTTATTAGTCAAGATTATTAGAGATGAAGCATGATACGCTCAACCACGCTTTCTAAGCAAGGTCAGATAAGACCCACGGCCCCCATGTTGGCAAATAACAAAGAACACCAACTAAATTATCCACCCTAAGGCTCACAAGGTGAACATGACAACATGATGGAGACAAGGTATAAAGGAGGCATAACAACAAGTAGGCAAGTAACTACACCCAAACCATTTTCATATAAACATAGCCATGCATGATAAAGTAAAACCGAAATACATTTACTGAAACTTGGTTCAAGATGATCAAAGGGGATCTGTGGCTTGCCTTGGTCAAGCAAAGGAGAGCCTTCTGCAAAGAAGAGCCGGGTCCAAGATCTCCTCGAACTCGTGATCTACACGTTAGCAAGAAAACCAAATAAGCAAAACCACACTAAGCCGTGAGAACTTCAAAAGAACCAAAAGGAACTCAAACCAACTCACCAAAAAGGAAACCAGAGGCTTAACACGACCTCAAAGAGCTCCTGGGAAAGGTCTTGCACAAGGAAGAACTGAGTAGATGAGGCAGGGAAGGAAGAAATGAGCAACAGGTTACAAAGGCTGGCCCGCCCAGGCTTTATATAGCCGGAGTTGGTAGTGTGCACCACAAGGAAAAACTCAGTGAGGTGTAGGCAATCGGGACAACTAGGGCAAGGCTTGCCTTAAAAGAATTGAAATAAAGTACCTCAGATGTGATTGCATTTAATGTAACCCGACACCTATTAAATGCGCATAGAGTTCTCGAGGCAAGAGCAATAATTACAAGGTGAAGAGGGCCGGCAAGTGGGGCCACCAAAGGGTGCACCACAAGTCAAAGAGGTGGCCCCACCGCAAGGGTCATCCCCGCCAAAGACCACTGTGAGGTCCTGGGCAAGAGGTCCAAGACACTCAGAGGGGGAGGTCCTGGACAGGAGGTCCAAGGACTCAAAAGGAGGTCTGGACAAGAGGTCCGTAAAGCTCACCACGAGGAGGTCCTGACGCTCAGACCTGCACAAGGGAGGTCTAAGGGTCAAGATTTCAAGGGGAGGACCTCAACGGTCCAGATCAAAGGGTGCAGGGGAGGTCCCGACCAATGTAAAAATTCAAGGTTAGGAGGGTGGTTTTATAAAAGACCAAAGAAGGACCGGGAGGTGGTCTTTGCAAAACAACCAGAGGAGGTCCTGGAAACAAAGGCAAATCTTGAAGAAAGCAGAGCCGCTCGATTAAAATCAAGCGCCCAAAAGGATAGGAACGTTCGGACCAAACTAACGTGTTCTTAGGATCGGGCCATCCAAACCACATCGGATGGTCCTAAGGTTAAGAAGGCAAGGCCTCAGCGTCTGACCACGAGAGTCAAAGATGGGTCCAAGCGCTAAGGAGGTCTTGGACCTAAGGAGGTCGGAACCTTTGGATCCAACTAAGGGAGGACCTGGACGGCTAAGATCTCCTGAGAGGAGGTCCTAATGGCCAGATCCTAACAAGGGGAGGTCCGAGCGGCTAGATCTCAACAAGGAGAGGTCTGAGCGGCTAGGTCTCAACAAGGGAGGTCTGAGCTGCTAGGTCTCAACAAGGGAGGTCTGAGCGGCTAGATCTCAACAAGGGGAGGTCTGAGCGGCTAGATCTCAACAAGGGGAGGTCTGAGCGGCTAGGTCTCAACAAGGGGAGGTCTGAGCGGCTAGATCTCAACAAGGGGAGGTCTGAGCGGCTAGATCTCAACAAGGGGAGGTCTAAGCGGCTAGATCTCAACAAAGGGAGGTCTGAGCGGCTAGATCTCAACAAGGGGAGGTCTGAGCGGCTAGGTCTCAACAAGGGGAGGTCTGAACGGCTAGATCTCAACAAGGAGAGGTCTGAGCGGCTAGATCTCAACTAGGGGAGGTCTAGGAAGGCCCCAAAAGAGCACTGGGAGGTCCAGAGAAACTCTAGAGCGCCCAAGAGAACTCAGGGGTTCCCAGAGAGCGTGGAGAGGTCCACTGGAGGTCCAAAAGAAGCAAAGCCAAGCGTGGCTTGGGGGGGGGGAAACCGAAGAGGTTTCTGAAACACAAACCCGAGCTGGGTCCTTGACTGGAAAACCCCAAGCAAGGGAGAGGTTCGAACAGAGGGGAGATGAAAGAGAGGTCTGGATCTCAAAGAGATTCAAACCAACAAAGGAAGTTAAGAGAGAGAGAAGAGGCGAACCAGGGGCACACAGAGAGGCTTCGGAGAACCACAGCCCGAGGGCAGCAAAGACACCACAGAGAGCCACAACCAGCAAGGAACACCAACAACGACTTAGTTAAGGTTTGATTAATTCCAATTGAACTCTCCAGATTTCAAAATCTCAGGTTAAGCTTTGGATTCTCAATAAAGCCAAATGGTTACTTTTATTTTGAAAACTTGGCAAGGACTTTAAAGAAAACGGGACGTTACAAACCTTCACCCCTTAAGGGAATCTCGACCTCGAGATTCAGGCTGAGCTAGTGAATAGGTGGGGGAACTCCTTCCTGAGGTCCTCTTCTCGTTCCCATGTCGCCTCGGCTTCGGAGTGGTTGCTTCATTGCACCTTGCACAACTTGGTGGTCTTGCTCCTGGTAACTCTCTCGGACACGTCCAAAATCTTGATGGGATGCTCTCTGTAAGTGAGGTCTTCTTGGAGGTCCACAGCTTCTAAAGGCATTTGGTCCTCTGGCACTCGCAAGCATTTCTTCAACTGTGACACATGGAACACATTGTGGACTCCAGCGAGCTGAGGAGGGAGGTCCAACTTGTAGGCTACTTCACCCCTTCGGCAAGGACTGGAAAGGGACCAATAAACCTTGGAGCAAGTTTCCCACTAACTCGAACCACAGATACCCTTGAGAGGTGACACTTTGAGGTAGACTTGGTCTCCTGGAACAAAAGCTAGGTCTCGACGCCTAACATCTCGTGATAGCTCTTTTGCCGTGTTTGAGCAACCCTTAGCTTCTCCCTTATTGACCTTACGATCTTCGCTTCTCTCAAGAGTCAAGCCAAGAACTTGGCCTTCACCCGATGTCGATCCAAGACAAGGAGTCCTACATTTCCTCCCATAAATAGCTTCAAAAGGGACATTTGAAGGCTCGCTTGGTAGTCATTATTGTAGGAAAATTCTCATATGGCAACATCTTGTCCCAACTAGATTGCTTTTCTAGGGCACAAGCTCTCAAAGATGTCCTCAAGGACTTGATTAACTCTCTCGGTTTGGCCATCTGTTTGTGGGTGGTACAGATCTTGAAATTAAGGTCTGTGCCCAAGGCATCATGTAGCTTTTGCCAAAATTTGGAGGTGAATTGGGATCCTCTGTCTGAGACTATCTTCTTTGGAACACCATGCAAGCATACAACCTTTGCCATGTAAATTTCTGCCAGCTTGTCTCCGGAATAGGTAGTCTTCATAGGAATAAAGTGAGCCATTTTTGTCAATCTATCCACAATGACCCAAATGGAATCAAAACCAGCTTGGGTACGAGGTAAACCAGTTATGAAGTCCATCCCGACCTCTTCCCATTTCCACTCGAGTATGGGTAAAGGCACTAAAAGTCCTCCAGGTCTTTGGTGCACTGCCTTAACTTTTTGGCAAGTGTCACATTTGGCCACAAAATCTGCTATTTCTCTCTTCATTTTCGGCCACCAGTACAATTCTTGACATCTTGGTACATTTTTGTAGCTCCTGGGTGTATAGAATACAATGTCTCATGTGCTTCTTTAAGAATTACTCCCTTGAGCTCTGTGTTATTGGGCACACAGAGCCTCTTATCAAACCAGACCGCACCTAGGTCGTCTATAGAAAACCTTGTAGCCTTCCTTCTCTTATGTTGGCCTTGATTTCTTGGATGTTAGCATCTCCTCTTGGGTCGCCTTGATCTGTTTTTTGCAATGTGGGTTGCACTTCAAGTCTCGCTAAGAATCCTCTTCAACTAATTCAAGTCTAAGCTTCAAGAATTCTTCATACAAAGTAGGTCGGCTCTCCTTGATCATCAAAGTATTAGCATAAATTTTCCTGCTCAAGGCATCTGCCACCACGTTGGCCTTGCCTGGGTGGTAATGAATTCCCACATTGTAGTCCTTAATAAGCTCTAGCCACCTTCTCTGCCTCAAATTCAGATCTGCTTGAGTAAAGATGTACTTTAGGCTTTTGTGGTCAGTGTAAATTTCACACCTATTACTAATGAGGTAATGGCGCCAAATTTTTAAGGCATGAACCACAGCAGCCAATTCTAGGTCATGAGTAGGGTAGTTTGCTTCATGAGGCTTCAACTGTCTTGAAGCATAAGCTACCACTTTTCTGTCCTGCATAAGAACACAGCCAAGTCCTTGCTTTGATGCATCACAATAAACTTCAAAATCTTTCCTGACATCTGGAAGAACCAAAACTGGGGTAGAGGTCAACTTTCTCTTGAGCTCTTGGAAGCTCTGTTCACAATCTGAGGTCCAAAGGAACTTCTTTTCTTTCTTTAACAGCTGAGTGAGAGGTTTTGCAATCCGGGAGAAGCCTTCAATAAACCTTCTGTAGTAACCGGCCATGCCAAGAAAACTCCTGACTTGAGGCACTGTCCTAGGGGGTTCCCAATTGAGCACATCTTGAACCTTACTAGGGTTGACAGACACTCCTTCTTTTGACAAAACATGCCCCAAAAAGACCACTTCTTTTAGCCAAAACTCACACTTACTACACTTGGCAAAGAGCTGATGAGCTCTCAGCTTTTCCAAAACCGAAAAGAGATGGCTTGCATGCTCCTCTTCACTCTTGGAATATACAAGAATGTCATCAATGAAGACAATGACAAACTTGTCTAGGTACTCCATGAACACTCGGTTCATCAAATTCATGAAATAGGCAGGGCATTGGTCACCCAAAAGACATGACAAAGGAATTCAAATAACCCATACCTAGTTGAAAAAAGCTGTCTTAGGATGTCTTCCTTGCGAATCTTGAGTTGGTGATATCCTGCTCTCAAGTCTATCTTTGAAAACACAATGACTCCTTCAATTGATCAAACAAATCATCGATTCTTGGCAAATGATACTTGTTCTTAATGGTGACATCATTGAGAGCTCTATAGTCCACACACATCCTTTGAGTACCATCCTTTTAGGCACAAAATCACTTTGGGGCTCCCCACGGTGAGGAGCTAGGTCTAATAAAACCCTTGCTCGCAAGTCTTCCAACCGCTTCTTCAACTCCACCGATCATCAACATGCAATCAGAGGGCCTTTTGGAGATGGGGGAGGTCCATGGGACAAGGTTAATGACAAACTCAAGGTCTCTGTCTGGGGCATTCTGGAGCTCATCAGGAACACATCCACAAATTCTTTAACAACAGGACATCCTTCAAAACTTGAACTTGAGCGCTGCAAGATAGGGCTCCTTGGAGCTTCCGAGGTGGCCGAAAACTTCACAAAGGGCACCACTAGGGCTGGTCAAAGAGATACTTTTGCCACTACAATCCAACATGGCATGGTGGTTAGCTAGCCACCCATGCCCAAGATCACATCTAGGGACCCGTGTCCAAAAGGATAAGGTTGGCTAGAAATTCTACTTCTTCTATGACCATTTTCACTTGTGGACAACCCCGTTCGTACTTAGTTCTCGAGTCGGGATTGAACCAACAAGGTAGTCTTAAGAGCAACAACTCAAACGGTGCTTTGCAAAGAAAACTCCGAGAAATAAACGAATGGGAAGCTCCAGAGTCAAACAAAAGCTGCAATGCAACCTCGAATTTACTAGGAACATACCTAGTACCACATCCGAGGAGGTCTGAGCTTCTTCCATCGCCACATGGTTCACCCGCCCCTTCCAAAAGTCTCGGAGGTCCTCTGACTGAGAGGTCTTGGCCGAGGAGGTCCTGAAGTAGAGGTCTTCTGGTGGCTCGGTCTTGATGGGCATTGATTGGCAAATGCCCCACTTGATGACACTTGAACAGTGATCCCTTCTTTGTGGGGGTCGCGGGGTTGACTTGGTGCTGCCAAAGGAGGCGGCGCTGGCGTCAGGGCGAAGGTCTTGACAGAGGTCTGGGAGGTCCAGAGGTCCTTGGCGCTTGGGTTGGTCTTGTACAAACGCCTTGACACGCTGGGAGGTCTTTGCCGATCCTTTGGAGGGTGGCACCTTTCTCTTGAAGGACTCGAGAGAGTTCTCTTGAGATTCCTCAATGAGCATTGCCTTGTTCACCATATGCCGGAAATCGGGATAATCGTTGCCCACAACTTGAACTTTTAAAGCGGGATGGAGGCCTCGCTGAAACGCTTCGCTGCATCATCCGTAGCCACATCTTCATGAGCATAACGTGACAATTGGGTGAACTTTGTGAGATACTCACTTCATCGACATGCCGCCTGCTTGAGCTCTCTAAACTCTTCCTTTTTCATTTCTACCTTCCCATCGGGGACATGCGAATAATGGCAACATGCAGACTCGCCCAAGTGATCCTCTGGGGTCAAGATGGGAGGCACAAATGTGTCCCACCACTCACCGCAGTCCTTCCAGTTGATGTGAGGCAACAAAACCTTCTCCTGCCTTCACAAATGAGCAATATCCAACTTCTTCTCTGTTGATCTCAGCCAATCATCGGCATCTAAGGGCTCGGGGGAGCTCGAAAATGTAGCTGGGCGTGTCTTCATGAACTCTGACAGCCTTAATTGATGGTGAGCTGGGGGTGGAGGTGGTGGCGCTGCTGCAGCCTGACTATTCTGACTCATCATGGCAAGTAAAGCATTGGTGGTCTGGCTTTGTTGAGCCATAATCTGGTTCATATTCTGCATCATAGAGCTCATCATCTGGGCTTGTGCCGCCATAAACTGCCCAAAACCCGGTCTGTTCTCGCCATTTGGAGGAGGTGGAGGTGGAGGCAACTGTTCTGGGGGCTCACCCTGACTTGTGGACTGCCGAGTCTGCACCATCTGGACAAAACTCTAAAGGCTTAATAGGTAAGAAGGAAAGCATAAAGGGTAAGAGGGTACAGAGAAATAAAGATAGGACATCTATTAGGGGTGACTTGGTTAAACCCAAGAGAGAACCGAAAGGCCAGGAGGCCAAAAGAGGCAACCAAAGCTTCAAAACAGAGGTCTTCAAGACCCAAGCTAAACGAGACTCAGAATAGGACCACTAATCCTAACCTTTCTACAGTCGGCCCTATTGAAGTTATAAAGGCAAGGAGGTCAAATTCGATTCAAAATCAAGGTTCCAGCAGAGATAAGATAATGGAACTAAGGAGGAGTTAAGATGAGAGTAGAATCAGGACAAGAAAAGATTTTAAGCAAGATAAGGGCAAGATAGAACCAAAGATAAGGAAAGAACTACCAAACAAATTTTAAGTTGACTTGCTTTAGAAAATAACTTTTGAATAAAAACTAAATCGACCTTTCTACCTCTGGCCACGCCCTCTGACCACCTAGGCTCGATACCAACTGTGACGACCCACCCCGTGATGTACCGCAAGAGGTCCCGGAGGACGATTTTTTTTGTTGCTGAAGTCACCACGGAAAGATGTGGTAGCACCGATGGAGCTTTACTGAGGAGGTGCACAGACCTCCCAGAGGTCTCATGGACCTCCCGGAGGTCGTGGCCGCCACCCGCTCAGTAGCACCTCCAGCACATCACTAAGAGAGGTCCGGCAGGACCTCCCAGGCTAAGTCCCGAAGGACCTCCTAGTGGTCCTGCCCCTGTGCATCTGAGCTAGTCCCAGGACAACAGAGCTAGCCCGCACAAGAACACAAGCCAATACCACAACCACGAGGTCAAACAAAGATGAAGCAGACAAATTAAACTTTATATAATAGGACCTTATGGTCAAGCTTGTTAACAAGAGGTCTGCCACTGAGGGCTTACAAAACCAAAACACGCAAAAGCCATCCAACAAGCACCACAGGCTGTCGGGTGGAGGACGTCCTAGGCATCTTAGTCGTCGAAGAACTCCTCCTCGAAGAGGTCTGACCGCCTCGCACTTGGTCATCCTCACAATCTGCTTTGACACAGGGCTTAAGCCATGAGTACTTGGAATGTACTCAGCAAGTCACAGGGAGCAAAGATGCAATAATATTCATGCAAGGACTTACCAATGGAGAGCTGTATGGTTAGTTTGCGCAAAGCCAAGTTTGACAATAATAGCAATAATAGATTGTAAGGCAGCAAGGTAAAACCATAATACATAATACTTTTGATGTTTAAAAAGGTGGAGTGAGCACCAACTCATGGCCACAACCAAAAATGGGGGAGGTCTGATCACACCAAAGGCTGTGTCCTCACCCAAAACCCACTCTGAACACCCATTCCAGAGGTCCAAACCAACCCCGACCACTACTACGAGCCAACCTTGACCCCTCCGAGCCGGCCAAGGTCTCTTCGAGGCAAAGCCAAGGCATCTCGCGGAAGTGTCCAAAGATGGCACAAGCTTTTGAAACATCTACCCCTTGCACCATTTCACCGAGCATGTCCATGACCAAGGACTTGGCTATTCAATAGATCTTTTACTCTGCAGAGGTGTACAACTTTACCCACAATCCACGATCTCTCTAGCGGGACGGGTTCCGGTCACCCTTGCTCACTTCCTAAGGTGAGCAGTCTAGAGAGCGCGGCAAGGCCTTTACAAAGCTTTGAATTGACTAGGGCTGCCCGCTAAGGTTTCATAATCCTCCGTGGTCTAGAAGTCCGCAGGTTATGGGTGCCCTCTTGCGCCAACGAATCGCACGCCAACCACAACAATTTCCCCAAGCCATCTCATTGCTAATTATTCAGCCTGCACCATTCCCATAAAATGATCTTGTGGTTGCACTATTTGGCCCAGCCAATGAACACAAAGTGAAGTCCTTAATTGTGCCAAGGCAAGACTTCCACAACCAAGTGTGCAAAGCACCCACTACTCACTCCCGCCTTCTTGCCTCAAAGAAACAATTTGTATAAGCCCATGCCAAAAGACCACCCAGTCTTGGCACAACAGATTTTAACCAAGTGATCTCACACCACAATCAACACAGCCTTAGGCATCCCGCCATAGTCGCTCAACAATGGCACCAACCACACATTCCATATTTATTAGTCAAGATTATTAGAGATGAAGCATGATACGCTCAACCACGCTTTCTAAGCAAGGTCAGATAAGACCCACGGCCCCCATGTTGGCAAATAACAAAGAACACCAACTAAATTATCCACCCTAAGGCTCACAAGGTGAACATGACAACATGATGGAGACAAGGTATAAAGGAGGCATAACAGCAAGTAGGCAAGTAACTACAGCCCAAACCATTTTCATATAAACATAGCCATGCATGATAAAGTAAAACCGAAATACATTTACTAAACTTGGTTCAAGATGATCAAAAGGGGATCTGTGGCTTGCCTTGGTCAAGCAGTGGAGAGCCTTCTGCAAAGAAGAGCTGGGTCCAAGATCTCCTCGAACTCGTGATCTACACGTCAAGAAGAAAACCAAATAAGCAAAACCACACTAAGCCGAGAACTTCAAAAGAACCAAAAGGAACTCAAACCAACTCAGCCAAAAAGGAAACCAGAGGCTTAACACAACCTCAAAGAGCTCCCGGGAAAGGTCTTGCACAAGGAAGAACTGAGTAGATGAGGCAGGAAGGAAGAAATGAGCAACAAAGTTACATAGGTCGCCCGCCTGTGCTTTATATAGCCGGAGTTGGTAGTGTGCACCACAAGGAAAAACTCAAGTGAGGTGTAGGCAATCGGGACAACTAGGGCAAGGCTTGCCCTAAAAGAATTGAATAAAGTACCTCGGATGTGATTGCATTTAATGTGACCCGACACCTATTAAATGCGCACAGAGTTCGAGGCAAGAGCAATAATTACAAGGTGAAGAGGGCCGCAAGTGGGGCCGACCAAAGGGTGCACCACAAGTCAAAGAGGTGGCCCCACCGCAAGGGTCATCCCCGCCAAAGACCACTGTGAGGTCCTGGGCAAGAGGTCCAAGACACTCAGAGGGGGAGGTCCTGGACAGGAGGTCCAAGGACTCAAAAGGAGGTCTGGACAAGAGGTCCGTAAAGCTCACCACGAGGAGGTCTCGACGCCGCACTGCACAAGGGAGGTCTAAGGGTCAAGATTTCAAGGGGAGGACCTCAACGGTCCAGATCAAAGGGTGCAGGGGAGGTCCTGACCAACAGAAAAATTCAAGGTTAGGAGGGTGGTTTTATAAAAGACCAAAGAAGGACCGGGAGGTGGTCTTTGCAAAACAACCAGAGGAGGTCCTGGGAAACAAAGGCAAATCTTGAAGAAAGCAGAGCCGCTCGATTAAAATCCAAGGCCCAAAAGGATAGGAACGTTTCGACCAAACTAACGTGTTCTTAGGATCGGGCCATCCAAACCACATCGGATGGTCCTAAGGTTAAGAAGGCAAGGCCTCAAGCGATACTGACCACGAGAGTCAAAGATGGGTCCAAGCGCTAAGGAGGTCTTGGACCTAAGGAGGCTCGGAACCTTTGGATCCAACTAAGGAGGACTGGATGGCTAAGATCTCCCGAGAGGAGGTCCTAATGGCCGATCCTAACAAGGGAGGTCCGAGCGGCTAGATCTCAACAAGGAGAGGTCTGAGCGGCTAGGTCTCAACAAGGGGAGGTCTGAGCTGCTAGGTCTCAACAAGGGGAGGTCTGAGCGGCTAGATCTCAACAAGGGGAGGTCTGAGCGGCTAGATCTCAACAAGGGGAGGTCTGAGCGGCTAGGTCTCAACAAGGGGAGGTCTGAGTGGCTAGGTCTCAACAAGGGGAGGTCTGAGCGGCTAGATCTCAACAAGGGGAGGTCTGAGCGGCTAGATCTCAACAAGGGGAGGTCTGAGCGGCTAGGTCTCAACAAGGGGATGTCTGAACGGCTAGATCTCAACAAGGGGAGGTCTAGGAAGGCCCCAAAAGAGCACTGGGAGGTCCAGAGAAACTCTAGAGCGCCCAAGAGAACTCAGGGGTTCCCAGAGAGCGTGGAGAGGTCCACTGGAGGTCCAAAAGAAGCAAAGCCAAGCGTGGCTTGGGGGGGGGGGAACCGAAGAGGTTTCTGAAACACAAACCCGAGCTGGGTCCTTGACTGGAAAACCCCAAGCAAGGGAGAGGTTCGAACAGAGGGGAGATGAAAGAGAGGTCTGATCTCAAAGAGATTCAAACCAACAAAGGAAGTTAAGAGAGAGAGAAGAGGCAACCAGGGCACACAGAGAGGCTTTGAGAACCACAAACCGAGGGCAAAGAAAGACACCACAGAGAGCCACAACCAAAGAAGGAACACCAACAACGACTTAGTTAAGGTTTGATTAATTCCAATTGAACTCTCCAGATTTCAAAATCTCAGGTTAAGCTTTGGATTCTCAATAAAGCCAAATGGTTAGTTTTATTTTGAAAACTTGGCAAGGACTTTAAAGAAAACGGGACGTTA
This sequence comes from Phyllostachys edulis, assembly GCA_036346405.1. Lineage (NCBI taxonomy): Eukaryota > Viridiplantae > Streptophyta > Magnoliopsida > Poales > Poaceae > Phyllostachys > Phyllostachys edulis. The sequence continues at coordinate 57,159,104 of CM070559.1, read as the reverse complement.
CAATATACCATGTCCACCTGGACCCTGGCGTAATCCTGCGCCCGCTGGGCACCGTGCTGCACTGTCCCTTTCTGGCATGGATACGTCATTCCCCACCCAGCCTCAATAGAAATAGACCCAACCATCCTCACTTAGAGCTTGCAGGGCGTCGGCTCCTACAAAACGATACACAATTAGCTAAGGCGTCCTATAGGTCTATCTTTGGAGTATTCTAGAGATGTACATTACCTTGATGTCGTCGATAGGTAATTGGACGTCATCATATTCAGAATTATTCATGGACGCAACACTACTCCGATGTTGAGGAGGACTGGCTCCCAAAATAAAGGGGGCGGCTTGCGACTGGTTAAGGAGTTGATTCATTTGATCCTGCAATCTTGTTATCTATCCTTGAAATTTTGCAGTAAGCCTCTGTACCAACTGGTCCTCGTGCTCGGCCTTGGATCTCTTCCTACTCCTATACGTGTCGGAGTCATCTCGGAATCCATCCCTCCAAGGTACGTAAACCCTAAGACCTCGTGTGCGACCCGGGTGCTCCTTGTTTTCCAGGGCCGTAGATAGTATATCCTTCTCCCTGTCTACTTAGAAGGAGCCTTGGGAAGAATCGGTAGTCAATGCATGCTGCAAGAGGTCATCATGTTATTATAGACACTATTAAGTTATGGACTTATTAACAACTAGTTAGTTCGACATATTTACCAGACGTTAGGACACTGCCTCGTCTACCGGGTTTGTGAAAGAGATGCCGCCCGAAGACGTGGCTGCTGCCCTCGCTCTTAACCAGCTTCGAGTGTGCTAGTCTGTGATCTTAGCAAATGGTCCAGTTGCGTTCTCGTCCTCCGCCGCCCATTCTGTGGATTTACACACGTACCCGGTGGTGTCGAGTTTGTGGGGGGTGAGTGTTTTGTGCCTAGAGAGCTTTGTGCGCCGCACTTTGCTTCTTGAATTCGGTCGTCGTCTTCATCTGCACAAAGACGTCCCATATATCCTGCAATAAGAATTGATACTTCGTGAAGGGCGTCCGACCCGTGTTCACGTACTTCATGACAAGCGTGCTCTTAAAGGTCCTCCACGCGTGTCCCATCGCGAGCAACGCCTAGCGTTCCACACGTGCCTGGTCTACTTCTGGGATAGTGAACGAGCCTGAAATTTCAGTCAACAGCTAACCTCTCTCTACGTCCGTCAGAGACTTCCAGCTTGGTGTGGTGATGGAGACCTGTTCCCTTCCAAGTATCTCGCAGATGGTCCTAATCTCGCCACGCTTGGGACTTGGGGATCTAACGATCGACCTCCATGATGGTCATTCGGCCCGAAGGCAATTTCAATATTCCTCTGCCATCTCGCTTACGTACCACTTCCGTTGGAGATCCAGACGCATTCGGCGACGTCGATGCTGGTGACGAAGATGGTGTAGACGCCATCTCGCTTGCTTGCTATCTATATAAGTTACGTACGCAATGAACTAAAATTTCAGAATTCAAAACGCTGAGAGTTTAAATAAAATGGATTACAAGTTGATATCCACTAGGTATTTTTGAAGATAATTTCCCTTGGAAACATATTTTATACCGAAAAAATAGAAGTTGAAGACTATAAAGATATATACTTGATTCTTGAACAATCAAAGAAATAGAGCAACAACAATTGATAATTGATAAGCGATAAAAATTAACAAGTAGCCAAGTTGAAATTTCAAATGACCAAATTAACATAATCAATCGTAAATCCTCAATAGACAATACATTCACAACAAATGGAAACATATATAGTACGTACTACTCAAGGAAGTCTCCAATATAGACAATACATTCACAACAAATTGAATTGGACAAGCACTGCACTCCAAGCAACGCGCACCCCACTCCAGGTCTAAACATGTTAATATAGACTATACTTGTGACAAATTGACAAGGCATCAATAAGAGTAAATTTTAGAATGCAAAACCAAAGGCCAATCCACTGGGTGAATGGAAGCAATTTTGAAACTTGGTTTCTCTATCAAACATCGCAGATAGTTTATGAAGGTTGTATTTCAAGTAAAAAGAATATATTGCTTTAACAGACTAGGCACTAACATTCTTTTGTTTATTCAAGCAAATATCTAACCTACTACCGCATTAACATTCATTCAAGCAAAGATCCATGTAATTAACTGCATTACCACACTAGCACTCATTCATTCATTCAAGCAAAGATCCATGTAACTGCATATATGCCTATACATCAATAAATCATCACAGCAGGATGAGGGAGCTTACCAGAGTGGTGGTGGTCGTAGAAGGGAGAGGTGGCGGGGTTGGCCGAGGGAGACCGACAGGGGGGGGCATGAGGGCGACGACGCTGGGGTAGGAGGAGGAAGCAGGCTGTCGGGGGTGGCGCCGGTCGGGAGGAGGGAGCCAGTGATGGTGGCCGGGCGTCATCGATGTCGGGAGCGGCCGTCGGGGAGGAGGCTTCAGGCGGCGGTGGCGTCGAGGTCTGGTGCACTTAGGTGGGGAGACGAACGAGCGAGTGAGGAGTAAGGCGCTGTGGAGGGGAAGTGACGAGTAAGGGCCCAAACCCTAGCGGTACCCTACTTAATAAAGGGAAATCACCGACGGTTCCATAATAGAACTGTCTGTGATATGGTCTATATCACAAACGGTTCCATAATAGAACCGTTTGTGATATGCTACTATGTGATAGAGCACATGAATCTGGTTCTATAATTCATTTGACTTCAAATATGCTACTATGTGATAGAGCACATGAACCTGGTTCCATAATTCATTTGACTTCAAAAATTCTTATCTAATTCAACACAACTCCAAATCAAGTGAAACCAATTTTGATATTTCACATTACATCAAAATAAGAGATTACAAGTCCATAACACATGATAATTCCACATTGACATCAAAATAAGAGATTACAAGTCCATAACACATGGCAAGTCCACATTGACAAGTCTCATGTTATGGAATAAATTCTTAATTAAAATATAGCCCTTCATGATGATCGACGCGCATATAGCTAGATTCCTCACTGGGTTCTTCCTCGAGTCTGATGCCGTCTCTGAAAGGAGGCAACTCGTCAAATTGATTGTACTCTTTCTTATCCACGACATTCTCAACTCCGACAATCCTTCTTTTTCCATGAAGAACTATGTGGCGGTTCTTATTTGTTGGGTCCGTTACATAAAAAACTTGAACAACTTGCTTAGCGAGTACGAATGGTTCGTCCTTGTATCCGATACGTTTGAGGTCCACAATAGTGACACTGTACTTGTCGACCTTCACACTGACGAGGATTAAAATCTCTATGTATTATTTTAATACATAATAAAAGACCATACGTCTTCATGGTCGTAACCTCTAAGGCTAATGACCTCACTGGTCGTGAGGATTCCAGAGGTTACATGATGGGTACCCTGGTCGGACAAGGTCCTGCACCTAGTCTCCGACCAGGTGGCTGCACGAAAAAGCTATGAATTGGTATCTAGATTTTAGTCCAGGTATATTCTTTACTGTGTGATGAATGGAACATGTGCTGTATATTACATACCACACGACATTACATAATTCTAAGACACTAACAACAACCACCGTGCGGTTAAGTGTCTCACAAACACTTAACCACAGAGCAGTTGATACTTTATCAACTGTTGTCTCGCTCCGACCAGTCGCAACGCTTCGCAAGGGACGTCTTCTCTAGGTGTAACTGTCACCTCTTCACAAGTTATTTAAGGATGGAGCAAAGGCGAGAGGCCAAAGGGGATCATCTGTCATCAGATTAGAGCAACACAATCAGCCTTATACTCATGCTTTAAGTCTGATTGATTAGCATAGCAAGGATCATACTCAGTGTAATTAGGATTAGTCTTCCGCCTAGTCATAGGCACCCCCTGTAAATCCAGTTCATATCAATAAAGAGCAGTCACATTCTCTCCCAGGAAATCTCGTGTCATTTTCCTCTATTATTTCCAAAGATCGGTGACTTGATCGTCGACAGGTGGCGCCGTCTGTGGGGAAGAAGATGCGAATTTCCTGAAGAAATTCTTTGCTCATCAAATCCTCTCCCATTCCTTATAATCGCTCATGCGGCTATGGCAGGAGTTTGGGACGAGGAGAATTGGTTCGGCTTGGCGGACTACTCCAACCTCGACATAGAGGGATGCATCCGTGCCATGCAAGAAAACGGAATGCCATCATCCTCCTCCTCTACCAATTCGCACGTCGCCGATGTTAGCGAAGTCGACCGGATGGATGAGGATACACAACTATGACAAGTGGCGCTTTTAGAGGAACCAGCCATTCCAACCAGTTCGGAATGTCCAAAGACCTCTCCAAGTCCGGTCTTTTCGACCGGCAAAAAAGGTGACAGAAATTCAGCACTGCAACTCAAGAATCACTATACTCTCAATGAAATCATGCTTGAAAGGTACTCACCATTGGCTTCTAGCGATTCCAGGAGCCAACCGACATCTGGTAACGGTGTCGATGAAGCCCCCATAGGTCGTGGGCCAAGTGGGGATAATCAAACTCAGCATACGATGGGTAATCCGCCGAATCAGACTGAGCCCACCACGAAGACCTCAAGAGGTGCTCATCTCCGACCGCTCTCCATCGTGGAAACTCTTAGCGGAAGCATTGGAAGGCTCTCCATTAGTTAGATGGAAGCTCGTCGGAAGATCGCTGCTGGAGGCACGAGGTCAATGCGATTGGAGATACAAATAAAGATGCCTTACACGGTCCTACACACTCTGCCACGCCACCACGTGCTGGTAGAAATGATACGGGCCATCAATCACCAAATGCCGAAGGTAATAAAACTGATAGACGTCCATCAGTTAACTCGCCTGGCTCTGCCCCACCCAGAGTAACTGATCGGACGAAACAAACCAGAAGGTCGGGGAAAGGTTCAGATCTTCAACACCCATCGCCAAAGATGAATCCTCCTGCACCTTCAAGAATAAAGACAAAACCTGCAACGTGTTCAAGATATTTTGAATAATTCTAACCCTGCTCTAGCAGAGACCCCAGGTTTTGTACAACTCGTAGGCCAAGTATCGGAGATTCTTCAACAGACCATGCAATGAACGGAAGCATACCGGGAACAAAGGAATTCAGGAAGTCAAACAATGACTTCATCCCAACGTTCCTCCCTCAGCAGAGGGCAGCATGGTCATATTGGGGAACAATCGATACCAAAGCCTCCTCGACGATTCCGACCAAGGAGTCACGAGGGGAGAATGCTATTTCAAGCAGCTACTCCGTCACCTCGTCGAGAGGAACGATCGCTTGGCCCTGATGATCTCTGTCATCAACTAAACCAAGCAGGCGGTCAAAGGTGTAATACTAGCGTCTACGACCAGATCGGGACACCGGAGCTCCGGCATTCTAATCTCAGAAACCGGTCTCCGACTGATTACAATCCGGTACCTTTCCAAAGAAGGCGCCATGAATCGATTACATGTTGTCGAGCCTTCTCCGTAGGGCTCCAAGCTGTACGTTGGCCAAACAGGTTCCGACAGGCCAACCTGGATAAGTTCAATGGGACTCAGAACCCATTGGAATTTCTCCAAATCTATACCACCGCCATCAGAGCCGCTGGTGGTGATGAGAATGTGATGGCAAACTATCTACCCACAGTACTCGAAGCGTCTGCCTGGTCATGGTTACTTAACCTACCGGTCGAATCAATCTATACTTGGGAGCAACTTTGCGACCTTCTGATTGTGAATTTCCAAGGCACGTACGACCGCCCTGGAAAGGAAGATGATCTTCACCGAATTCGGCAAGAATCCAATGAGACTCTCCATCAATACATCAAAAGATTTAGCCAGGTTCGTAATTCAATACCAGAGGTCACATAATCTTCTGTCATCCAAGTTTTCAAAGCAGGACTAAGGAATCAACGGTTTACGGAGGACATAGCCATGCACCCTCTTAAGATAACCGTCGAACTTTTCGACATGGCCGGCAAATACGCAGCCACTAGCGAAGCGGTTGAATGGTGTGAGACCATCAATCGGAAGGATAAAATTCTCCAACCTGGCTTGGATAAACCAGAGAAGAAGAATAAGAACGCTTTCAAGAAAAATAAAAATCACAGAACTGACGATAAGGAAGTCCTTGTGATTCCTGAAAAGTTTACGAAGGGTACGAAAGATTATATCGATCGAGGCAAAGCAAAAGCCCCGACCGAATGATACAAGAAAAACAAGAAGTGGTGTCCACTTCACCAGCAGGCATGGCATGACTTGCGCACCTGTCGAGTCTAGCAAAAGAAGCTGGAATATTACTATCCAGATAAAGGTCCACTCCCCGCAATATAGGAACTCGGAGAGACAAGTTCCAAGAAGGACAAAGATGGCGACGAAGAAATGGAGTAGCAGGAACCTCAACATACGGTCAACATGATCTTTGGTGGGTCTTGTTCGTACGAGTCAGGGCATCATCTGAAGGCCATGGAGCGGGAGGTCAACTTGTCGAGCCTCCGACCATCATCAAGCCATCAAGGTGGTCGGACACTGTAATCTCCTTCAGCAAAGAAGACTGCCCCATCCCTTCGACTCGACCAGGTAGGTTCCCTATTGTCGTTGAACCTACTATTAATCACTGTAGGGTTAATTGAGTCTTAATAGATGGAGATAGTTCTTTAAATATTTTATTTGCGGGAGCTTTAGAAGAAATGCAAGTTCCCAAGTCAAAGGTGAAACCAGTGAAATATGTCTTCCATGGTATAGTTCCTGGCTCCACCGCCAAACCGATAGGACAAATTTCCCTACCGGTCACATTCGGAAGACCCGACAACTTCCGAACAGAAAATATTCCATTTGATGTGGTGGATTTCGAATCCGCGTACATTAGAATCCTTGGTCGTCCGACTTTAGCAAAATTATTGATATCCACGCATTATGGTTATCAAAGTTTGAAAATGCTAGGACCAAAGGGAGTCATCACGGTTCAAGAAGATCAGAAAATGGCTTACGCATGTGATCGGAAATCCTTAGAGCTGGTCCATGAACTTCCGACTAGAGAGGCTAATCCATCTACCGTGCAGGTCAAGCACTCGAGGCCAAATATGACACCAAAGCCTTCCGACCAGACAGGAGGTACCACTCGACAAAGGCACTTCTCCGGACAGCGCCAAGTTGCCACCTGGGTCAGGAAACACTAACTCGTCTACCCTAAAGATACTGGTCGGGGCAAGACTCGACCCCAAATAGGAAGAGTTGCTCGTCTCCTTCCTCCGAGCAAATCAAGACGTATTTTCCTGGCAGACGTCCGACATGCCCAGAGTCCACCGAGAGGTGATCGAGCACAGGCTAGCTCTGCAGCCTGACAAGAAACCGATCAAGCAAAAGCCACGGCGTTTTGCACCTGATCGTAAGGAAGCAATCGAGTAGGAGATTGACAAGCTCCTCAAGGCTGGATTTATTCATGAAGTCGACCACCCTCAGTGGCTCGCCAATCCTGTAATGGTTAGGAAAAATAATGGGAAATGACGAATGTGAATTGACTTTACTAATCTTAATAAAGCTTGTCCGGAGGATGATTTTTCCATTCCACGCATTGACCAACTTGTAGACTCAACTTCCGGGTGTGAGTTATTAAGTTTTTTAGATGCGTATTCAGGGTGCCACCAGATTAATAAGAGTAAAAAGATGAAGAGAACTTCCGTCATAACCCCATACGGCACTTACTACTATGTTAAGATGCCGTTTGGTCTCAAAAATGCTGGTGCGACTTTTCAAAGATTGATGCAGAAAACCTTTAATCTACAGATAGGTCAAAATCTAGAAGCCTACGTTGATGATCTGGTCGTAAAGAGTATAAACGCTGGCGATCACATTCCCGACCTACAAGAGACTTTCAACAATTTGAGAAGACATAACCACAAGTTGAATCCGGAAAAGTGTGTGTTCCGAGTTTCCACTGGAAAACTACTCGGTTTCCTAGTTTCGGCTAGAGGTATCGAAGCAAATCCAGTAAAAATATTTGCCATCGACCAGATGCGCCCTCCAACCATGAAGAAAGCGGTCTAGAAACTAACCGGTTGTATGGCAGCGCTAAGTCGTTTCATAGCACAATTAGGGAAAAAAGGATTGCCTTTCTTTAAGCTTCTCCAAAAACAAGGAAGTTTCGAGTGGACTAAGGAGGCAAACGATGCCTTTGAAAGCCTAAAAGAGTACCTTATGAGTCCCCCGGTCTTAGTCTGTCTAAGATCAGGAGAAAGATTACTAATTTATGTGGCTGCAACGCCACAAACAGTTAGTGGTGTGCTGGTCGTAGAGCGTGATAATATCCAACGACTAGTGTATTACGTAAGCGAAGTCCTATATGGACCAAAGGAAATATACCCACAGGTACAAAAGTTGCTCTATGGTCTCCTTATGGCTTCAAGGAAACTAAGGCATTACTTTTAGGCACATAAAGTGGTCGTACCAACCGGATATCCCCTTGGTCAAGTCCTTGAAAACAGGGAATCATCAGTACGAATAGCAAAATGGGCGGTTGAGCTAAGGGCGTTCGACTTCCGTTTTATCTCACGAACAACAATCAAGTCTCAGGCAATAACAGAATTCATTGCCGAATGGACAAACCCTGAACCCAGCCAAGGGCCCAAGTACGAACGCCACGATGAGTGGATAATGTACTTTGACGGTTCCTTAATGCTCAAAGGCTCGGGGGCTGAAGTTGTCTTGATATCCCCTACTGACGAACACATCAAGTACGCCATCCAATTAAATTTTCCTGTTACAAATAATGTAGCAGAATATGAAGGTTTACTGGCAGGACTCCGAGCAGCTCGTTCGCTAGGGATTCACAGATTACTAGTGGAAGGCGATTCTCAACTAGTAGCGAATCAAGTAGGGAAAGAGTATCAATGCTCGAGTACCAAGATGTCATCTTATCTAGTGGAAGTATGGAAACTCGAAAAGCACTTCTTCGGTTTCTAGATTCAATATATTCCTAGAAAGGAAAACTTTCTAGCAGACCAGTTGGCACGGATGGCCCCCACGAGGTCAACCGCCTCGTCCGGAGTTTTTCTCGAGCAACTCGATTCGCCCTCGGTGGTCGAGCTTTCCGAGAACATACATGCTTCCTTACAGGTCGTACCAACCGATCGTGAGAACATGGATGCTCCACAGGTCGTTGACGGTTGGCGCTGTCACGATCAAGGTAGAGATTGCAGACATCGATCTACAATTATCTTCAGCATGACATAATTCCGGAAGATGATGTAGAGGCTGATCATATAGCACGAAAAGCTAAATCATACATTCTGATCGAAAGTACCTTGTATAAGCGAGGATCTCACGGAGTGTTGATGAGATGCATATCTCAAGCAGATGGCATTAAATTGCTAACCGACATTCATGAAAGAGTATGTGGAGCACATCATTTCTACAGAACACTGGTCAGTAAAGCCTTTAGACAAGGATACTATTGGCCAACTGCCCTTCATGATGCAATAGAGCTCGTGACGAAGTGTGTACAATGTCAGTTTCATAGCCGACAAGTACATCAGCCGGCACAAGCTTTGCAAACTATTCCTCTTTCTTGGCCTTTTGCAACCTGGGGACTGGACATTCTAGGACCTTTCCCAAGAGCACTCGGGGGCTTCGAATTCCTTTTCCTCATGATTGACACGTTCACAAAATGGATCAAAGCCGAGCCTGTTGTTAAAACAACAACTGCGGCCGCTAAGAGGTTTATTACAAAAAAAATGTGATCACACGATTTGGTGTACCCAGTTGTATAATCACAGACAACGGTGCCCAGTTCTCAAGCGGTCAATTCCAACAATTCTGCGAAGAACTTGGTATCAAGGTACATTTTGCTTCTGTTACTCATCTGCAGAGCAATGGAGCAGTTGAGAGAGTCAATGGTATCATCATGCAGGGGATCAAACGCCAAGTGTTCGACCAGTTAATCAAACGGTCAGAAGCTTGGGTTCAAGAACTCCCTTCTGTATTATGGGCCGTTCGAACCACGACCAGTCGTGCGACCGGTGAAACACCATTCTTTTTGGTTTATGGTGCTGAAGCCATGCTTCCTCCAGAACTAAAACTAGGCTCCGCTCGAACTAATTGTTTCAATGAGAACGATCAGAATGAACGACGACTTGATGACATCAATTTCCTCGAAGAACGACGAAACCAAGCCTTGATACGATCAGTGGTCTACAACCAAGCCATGTGAAGGTACCATAGTCGTAAGGTGCAACCTCGCAGTCTTGCTGTAGGTGATCTGGTTCTCAGAAAAATTCAGAACTAAGCAAATCGCAATAAGCTTTCTCATAAGTGGGAAGGTCCTTACACTGTGGTCGAAGTAACCCGACCAGGTTTTGTATGACTAGCCATGTCTGACGGGCAAGTTTTATCTAATTCTTGGAACATTGATCAATTGTGTAAGTTCTTTGTTTGATTATTTTGTACATTTTTTTCAATTTTAATAAAGATTAGTCTTTCCTTATTTATTTTGATGAGTAATATTGCTTATATATCTGTACCTATACTCTGGTTGTCAGACCCCCGGGCGTGGAATACCCGTGGATCTTATGTGTATATAGTGCTAGTCCCAGGAATAAAGGCTAGCACACACATTCACAACATTTGGCATCACAATCATACATTCATATACTAATGTAAAGCAAAAGGGTGTAGTCTACTTAAGCTATTACAAGAGTTATTACAACCATGGCCGACCGGTCAAATAAACAGTCATCAGAGAAACAAAGTAGCAGCGGAAGTCAAGTAGTAGTAGCAAAAGTCTAGCAGTGTGCCCATCGATCCCTCAGGCAACCGACAAGGAAACAAGGCCTAAGTAGACCCGTCACTGAACTCCTCGGTGCCAGGTGCAAAGAACTCGTCGTCTGGAGTCGGATCATCTGCAAATTCTAAAGCAACAACAACAGCAAACTTGAGTACTTGTGTAATCAGCAAGACTTGTAGTGTATCACAAAAGTTATATTAGATGCAAGGCTAACAAGTGTATGGCTCTAATCTACAAGTTCTTTTGCTCAAAGCCAAGTTTATTTGCAATAATCATAAGTAATAATTTGCAACGGAATTTGAAAGAGCAGTTTATAAAAAAGTAAGTACAGGACAGTAAATAATATAACTGAATAAGTAATAACAAACACTTACAGATTCAGCCATAGAAATGGCACTGACAGATTCGGTTCAACCATAGACATGGCAATACTGCTATAGAAATAGCAAAACAGTCATTGAAATGACAAATTCGGCTATAGACATAGCAACACAACCATAGACATGGCAGTTAACTCAACAAAGTAAAACCCCCATGTCATTACCCCAACATCTTGTGACAAAATAGTTTGGAAAACTAAAACTACTGCCATACCAGTCTCACTAAGCATGCTCATGACCGCGAGCATGGCTATTCGAATATTTTATCACTCTGCAGAGGTGTACAACTTTACCCATAGTACGTGGTACTCCAGTTGCCTGGAATATCTCTATTTTGTTGCTCACTGCCGAAGGTAAGCAACCTAGAGTTCGCGACGCAGCCTTTACGTTACCTAGTCCTAACCCTGCACTAGCCCTGCGAATCATTATCCTCATCCATCGGGATAATAATAACAACACTGATAGTAACCAAGTAACACATCGGATGAGGAGCCTTACTCGCCGGACAGTCCCCGTTGAGTAAGTCCCTCACTTCGCTGCGAGAACACCCATCGAAGTGAGGCATTCGCAGTTGTGTCAGCATTACCGATACCCCGGCAATGCGGACACTACTTCTACCTACTGTCATGCAAGGCTAAGATTTCGATAACTTAGTTAGCTACGGCTAGCCCACCCTAGCACATATGGTTGTACGTTTAGGTCTTAGTCCCGAATTTGCTGGCTTCAGTCCTTAATCGACTACAGGCAAGATCTCCACCCTATCTACTAGTGAGTTTTAATCCTCACTTTTCCAGAATACAATATAACCTGCCCGTGTCTAAAAGACTAAAGTTTTCATGTTGTTTTCATCAAAATAACAGAGTAACCCCTTTGGACATTTTTCAAAATAATCCCAAACTCACAAAGATCATATTGTCCTTTTATAAATTTTTAGAAAGTCTATTGTTCTAGTTGCATTTGTGCAATAACTGCACTCAAAAATTCCCAAATGACATCACATACTGTCTAACCCATACTCTAATGGTTACAACAGTAAGGGATCAATAAACCAAGGAGACAAATGCAACAAGTAGGATTTACAACTACCATTTTCCCAATAATAGCATTTTCATACAAGCATGCATAATAGGATTTGCAAAACAAAGTACAATAATTAAAATACTGGGATCAACCTGATCAAAGGGGGTGCTTGACTTGCTGTTGCTGTTATGGAGGTATAATGGATTGATCGTCGCAAGAAAGACCCGAATAATCGTCGTCTAAAAAGAGCCAAGAAAGAATTAAAATAATATCCAACAAAAACAACAGTAACCAAAAATAAGTATTTTGACATACTTAGATAGATTATGATTTTAGACGAATTTAGGGACTGGTCTCACTAAATTTGGAGTTGTGTAGCAAAAGTTATTAAGCTTTTACTACACTCGGTTTGATAAATCCAGAATAAATGCAAAATACGTTTTCTAACGGAGAAAGCGTATTCTCGCGTCTGTTACATTGGCGGTTACGCCTTCCAACAAGGAAAATATATTCCAGCTATAACTGAAAACGTACTTTCTATTTCCCATTGGGTTTCTAGTTAAACCGGCAGGTGGGGCCTACTATTAGTGAGACAGCTCAAAGGGTTGTGCTGTGCACTAAACTCGTGGGGCCCGCATGTCATAGACTCAAGCGAGGTTAACGGTCGAGTTAGCTTAAAAGCTTGGTCCCACATGTAAGTGACTAATTCGAACTAACTACACAGTTAAAGACTGGTTTAGCCCTAATGGCTGGATTAAGCTCGACAATGACGAGCTACAGTGGTACCGTGCGGTGGTGCTTCACGGTGGCGCTAATCACCGGTGAGATGGGGCACGGCGAGGTAAATGAGTGCTTGGAATGGGTTCTACACACTAATGCGCACCTGCTGGCACCGACGGCGTGGCGGGTGGTGGCTTAACACGATGGCACGCTGGCGGCGAGCGGAGGAACAACTACAACAAAACGCGACAAGGCAAACTAGCATAGCCCGTAGCAAACTAATGTATGCATAAGCATCTAGGGACTATCAGGAGTCTACCGGAATGACGCGGAGAGGTGGAGATGGCCGGAGTTGCGTTGTCGATGACGAGGTGCGGCGGCAAGGTCGATCGTGTGTGGAGAAGAAACCTGGGTGAATGAGAAAGAAATCCAATGACTGTATAAGCTTCAGTGAGTCTTGGCGATGCTCTAGGTGGAATGAATTGACTCGAAGTGCATTGAATCGCCAGTGAGGTCTTCGCGGTGGTTTTGGCCGGAGATGAGGAAGAAAACCGCAAACAGAAGCTCCTGTAGATCAAAAGCAATATTGTTTGAGGGGAAATGCTTAAAGTGTTAAGAGACATGAAATGACGCGAGAGAATTGATACAAAACCCTTCACGGTGCTGGAGACGAAGACGATGGCGCACGGTGATTTTAGGGTTTCCGCTCTTGGGGCTCTAGGGTTCGATTGAGTGGATGAAATGAGAAATGGGTGCGCGCATCAGATTGGAAAGAAGGAAATGAAGCTCGGGGTGGCCTTTATATAGGCTGAGTGGCGGAGAAGAGCAAGAAAGGCTCGGCAAATAGATGGCAATGAGGCGAGCAATCCAACGTTATGCAGGCGACTCAGAGTTGGCGCGGGCAGGTATGGGCGCGGTGTTGAATCTGACGCGACCGGAGTAGCTGAGCTGCAGCAAAAACCGGGGGCGTTGAGGTAAAAAACGGTGGGCGGCGGAGCTCAACAAGGTGCTGCGCTGGAGCTCCTGGGCGCAAGGTGGACGATGAGTCCTGCGCACGGGGCCCACCAGCTAGTGACTCAAACGAAACGTTACGCGTTGGTTAAAACTTGGCGGTCCGATTAGAAACGGACGGCCACGATGAATTGTGCTATTCGGATGGTCCGAACGACCCAATTCATCTGGTGCGCTCATTTTCTAACCAACGGTTGAGATGGAATGTGCTGTTCGGATGGTCCGAACAGCCCAATTCATCTCAAGCGTTCGAAACAGATCCAACGGTGCGCGCGTGTATCAAGCGGGGCGGCCCGATCATCTCATTTGATCTGGATGCTAGGTTTTAAATCCAATGGTTCCTATTGGTTGTGGGGTTCGGACGATCCGAACGTCCCATTAAAACTGTGCAGTTGGTTTTAGATCCAACGGCTGACAAGGGCTGTGCGGTTCGGAGGGTCCGAACGACACATTTGATCTGAGCTCTTTGGGACCTGGCTCGAACGTGACAAGGGTCGGGTTTAGCCGTGTGGGTGTTGACTCGAGCCCGATGAACAGTACAGGCTTTAGGGTTTTGAATTATTAGCTGATTTCTTTGCCGATATAATTCACCACTCAAACTAAGTCCAAAAATTCTAAAAATTTGTGTGTAGGCTACTGGACTCAAGTAATTCCTACAGTAAAATTTTCAGAGGCTAACACCTTTCGTGAATTTCTACAAAATTCAAACGAGGTGCTGATCCTAAGAGGTCATAAGGATTTCTCTAAACAAAATTTCATATAGAAATTTTGGTTGAAGGGTTCCTGGGACAAAAGGCCCGAAACCAAACTCTTGCTTAGGAAGTTTTATTATACTTCCTCTATTTCCTTTTAGCACCTAAAGGTGTACAAAAATATTTTTTTAAAAACAACACAATATTTTCAAAAAGGCAAAGTTTAAATGCAAATGTTCAAGGAAATTTTTCCTAATGGAATTTTTATATTACTTAATCCCAAGATTAGGATTTTGGGAAGTTACACTAGTCGTCTACTATTGTTATTTACACTGGTCGGAGAAGACATCTTTCTCTCCGACATCCTTTACAAGGATCTTTGATTACTCTTTGGCAATGACTTCTAAGTCACACGCTGTATGGGTCCTAGTCGTGATCATTCCATGAATGATTCTCACGCGCGACCAAACTCTTTTCTTAAAGAAATATACGAGTAACCAGAGCATAATACAAATAACTTCATGTAGTGACTCATATGGTTAAAATTATGAAGATTATATTTCCTCATTTCAAGATTTTGTTCTACTCTCGTTTGGCTACTAGTCAAGACGCGAAAAATCTTTTAATAGTTAGTAGGGAGAAAATTCACCATTTGGATTTATTTGAATTTAATTCCAAAGCTTAATATTGAACCTTGTGCAGCAAAACAATTTAATATGATTAAAGTCAACATGAACAATGGCCAAAACTATTTTATTTGGGTTCTATGTGCTTGGATATATTTTCTAGATTTTTCTAGAATTTTTCCAAGTTCATTTGCTATTTTCTATTGCCTTTTGGATTTTCTAAAATAGAAAATCTATTAAAAATCCCGGAATAGAGTTTGGGCCGAAACCCAAACCCTATTCGCTTCGGCCACTCTGTCTGACCAGTCTCACTTGCCTTGCGCGCCTCTCTCTCTCACTTGCCAGCTCCCTCGATCCACCCGTCAGTACGCACCATGTCGTTTGCGATGTGGACTCGCCTGAGCCTCTCTCGCTGCCTTGTGGACCCCGCCTCCATGTCATCGTCGTCTTCGTCGCGGACTCTGCGACCGTGTCTGAGCCGGACTACGCCGCCGTGCCGCTCGCAAATCCCCACCTCCCATGCCTATTTAAGGACCGTGACCGCATCACGAGGATCGCATCCAACCCCGCCACCTTTTCCTTGTAGTCACCAACCCTAGTGTGCCGCCTCTTCGCTGGATTTGAAGCTTGAACCCTAGCGCCACCGTGAGCTTCTTCGTCGGATTCTGCCGCCGTCGGTGATCCTTAGCTGTCGTTGAGCACCTCTTCGGGTTCGCCGCGTCGAGAGCCACCTGGTGCATAATACAAATAACTTCATGTAGTGACTCATATGCTTAAGATTATGAAGATTATATTTCCTCATTTCAAGATTCTGTTCTACTCTCGTTTGGCTACTGGTTAGAACATGGAAAGCCTCCTAGTCGAAGTCTCTCCTTTTTCGCACGTAGTCCTGCCCACTGGAAGGAGCTTCCTAGCGACGATTCTTTTCTTACGATCCTCGCTGCCAGTCGGACTTGAGCCTAAGCACGTTTCGCGAAGTGTATTTCATGTCTTCAGTTCTTAACAGTTCCTTTTGACCAATTTTGGATACTATATATATATAAATAAGATTACTTATCATCCATTGCATACATTTTTGCATAATTTCTTTTGTCATCAAAGCAAGTCTTTCTTCTTCCGACCATATACTGCTTTGATTGGTATTTCGATTATTACAAAATAGATCTATAACTAGTTGAAAACATACATTGGTTCCGACCAAATTGATTTCCTAGTATTACTACGATCAGTTTTAACACATAGTCGGTATATGCCTTCAAAACAATGGTTGAGACTTTAAAGTTCTCTTTCTTGGCTTACTGCTTATATAGTAAAGTTCTACTACTATAAAACAGTTAGGGGCTAGAGAATATATGAGCACTTCAAAAGTAAAAAAGATAAACAAAAGACTTGTTAATGATATAAAGGTAAGTTTTTAACATTTCATAATTCTTATGTCACAAATTTCCTACTCCTGAATATCCCCAGACTAGTTGCTGCTCGACGGAGATCCGACCTCTATTTCTTATGCAACCTTGTCTCCGATAGGCCTTACTTCCTTGAGAAACTTGGTTGCATCTTCAGGCAAGCAGTTGAAGTCTTCCTCAACGGCTTGAAGATTGATGGAGAGGTTGGAAGCTTTTAGTTTTGCTAGAGCAAAACTTACTCCGCTGGACACAGCTTCTTTCATTACCTGGGCATAATTTTCACGAGTAGTTTTGAGCAGACCATTGAGATCTTCCAGAAGTTAGCCTAAATAGTTCATTTTCTCTGTTAGATCTCTTAAGGTAGGCAGACTTGATCCTGATCCCATATCAAAGATCATTTTTTTAGTGCGTTGACTTTTCCATCAAGGTTCTACACAAGAGCTGCCCCCTTATCTTGCTCAAATTGTAGAGCTTTTTCTGCACTTATTACCGCTTGAGTTTTCTCTGCAAATAAACCAAGTGGTAAATAATTATGATAAAAAGAGATAATACATTGGTCAATTTTACGACCAGTTACCTTTAATCTCCTTTTCAAAAGTCTCAGTGACTTCTTTAAGCCTGGTTGTCGTATATACGATCGACTGATCTTTAGTTTGGCCTTCTTCTCCAAGCTTGGTTATTCTGGCCTCTTCAGCCACGATTTCTTCTTCAAGCTTTGTTATTTTGGCTTCTTTAGCCGCAACTTCTTCTTCTATTTTCTCCAAATCTATCAAATATGGTAAGAGAGAATAATTAATAAAAGATGAGCAAAGAAGAGAAGAAGAATACAAGTTAAGAAGAAAGTCCATACTTTTTAGTTCGGAATATTTTTCTCCAGGTCCTTTATGCACTGGGTCAGTCCTCCGACCACAGCATAATTTTCGATCATGTGCTACACAAATAAGCATTTTTCTTTAAGTTTCTTATGAACTTTTAGAGAAACTATAAAAATAGTCGTAGATACTTACCCGAATCGCCACATCATTGTATTCGGCGAAAATCACATCAGGACCCGTCTTGGCCCGACGGTCTGATATCTTTCCCCAAACTTCGTCAAGCTCCTTATCCTCGATAAATCGAGAGAAAAAGGGAACTTGTTAGTTTGAGAAGAATTACTGAAAGGGGTCGAAACTGGCTGAGGATCTTCAGGGACCTCTACCTCCGCAGATGGAGTCAGAATCACCACAGGATCCTCTGCAGGCTCTGACATAGACACCTGCTCGGGGGTTGCCTCGACCACCTTGTCTTCAGGAGTTTTTTCCTGAAGAACATTTTGATCGTGGGCTTCCGGAATATCTTGATCGAAGACGACCGGAATACCGGAAGATCTGCACAAGAAGAAGAAAGGAAGCACAAGAAATCAAAGTACCAAAGGTTTTAAGGTATGTGCTCATGTGACTATTTCGTTTGTACATACCTGGTAGATTTTTTGGTTTTAACCTTGAAGCGCCCGGGTTAAAATCCATAGCACTTGCCTTCCTCTTCTTTTCAACTGACTTCACCGGTTCTGGACCGGTAGGGCTGGTTAAACCCGCTACATTCTCCAACCGAAGGTCGGAAGAAATATTCTCGACCAGCTGGTCGAGAATGAGATCTCTAACCATCGGGTCGAAGGGTGTAGATTCATCAACCTCCAAAACAGTTGCATCAACAGCAACTGGCAAGCCCTGAACAACTGCTTTGGAGTCTACGACAACTGCCTAGATTAACAAATAAAGTTAGCTAGGTGATGATAATTCTTCGTCTAGAATATACGTTTTTGTTCAGTTACCTACCTCTATACGACCATTGTCTTGAGTGGTCCTAGGAGTGGTCGGATCGTCAATTGGCTCACAACTTTTAGTAGCCTCGTTGATCCTCAACCCGACCGACTACACATCAAAGATGATATATGGTAAACCAATCTAAAAATATAAAAAGATGGAAAGTAGTTGATATTCTACTTTAAGTCTCTCCACCCTCTCTTTTGCGGAAACGACTGCTAAGATCCGAGGGAATTCAGCTTTCTCGCCAGGCTCTCCAGCGCAGATCATCTTGATCTAATTTCTAATCTCATCAGAAGACAGGGCTGCAAAGGTAAATAAGAGATATTAGGATCATAGAAATAATCAACTAATAAAAGAAAACTGGTCAGAATCCTTCAGGACTTACCCTCCTTGGAGTCTCTGGTCGCATCATCACGACCAATATACCAGAGCATCGGATATGCTCGGGCCTTCAAAGGACTAATCCGGCGCATGGAAAAGTCCTTCACCACATGCCAGGAGGTTAAACCCTTGACATTAAGGAGTTGGATAGCTTCAACCCATCTCCCTATTTTTTTCCCTCCTTCTTTGAGGAGGAGCGCCATTGCGGGTTCTCGACCGCTTTCTTACCACTATAGTAAAGGTCATCGTCGTTCGTGATCGTCATATAGAATCAGCTTTTCTTCCATATCGACCACGAAGACTTTGAGTACATAGGGATGTACTCATCAGCTTTTCCATCGTGGAGGCGCAAGGTGCACTCTCCAGGCGTTTCGCTCGTCCTCCCCGTCTTCGCCATCCTGTAGTAGTACTTGAATAAATCCAGGGTTGCAGGAATACCCAAGTACGCTTCGCAGAGGTAGACGAAGACGCTGAGGTTGGCGATGGCATTGCGAGCCAGATTGACTAGTTTGACTCCGTAATGCTCCAAAACCGTGGGAAGGAAGGAGTGAACTGGGAGCCTGAATCCACATTCGATGTATGCGAGGAAAACAGGAATTTCCCCTTCTTCACCGCTCGGAGAATGCTCCCCAGCCGCTGATTTCCAAGAAATTAGATTCTTATTGGGAAGCATCCCGATCTTCTCCAAGCTCTCAAGCTTCTTTTCGCTCAGATCAGAAGCCGACCAGTTGGTAATGGAATCTGACATGGTGAAGTTTTTGGGAGGAGAGATCACAGGAGGTCGGAGGCGATTTTCTTTTAAGAAGATGAAGAGGGGAAAGCAGAAGGCGTAAAAGTCCTAAAGCTCTGTGCTAAGGGATTTTATAGCCACTATCTTTTAACCGCAATCGGGAGTTACCCAAAAGTCCAACGAACAGGAAACTCTTCGGTTCCCAAGGCATGTTCCCAACTTTAAAGTGAACACAAACCACCTCGCATGTCACGACATTGAATGAGGGTATGCCCGATACGACTTTATCGAAAGAAGGTGTTCACACGACCTGTTCGTTTAAAGTTCGGGGGCTAGCTGACGAGGATTAAAATCTCTATGTATTATTTTAATACATAATATAAGACCATACGTCTTCATGGTCGTAACCCCTAAGGCTAATGACCTCACTGGTCGTGAGGATTCCAGAGGTTACGTGATGGGTACCCTGGTCGGACAAGGTCTTGCACCTAGTCTCCGACCAGGTGGCTGCTCGGAAAAACTATGAACTGGTATCTGGATTTTAGTCCAAATATATTCTTTACCGTGTGATGAATGAAACACGTGATATTACACAGACGGTTCTCGTAGAGAACCGTCTATGATTTGGGGGATTATCACAGACGGTTTGTGAATAGAACCGTCTGTGTAATATCACGAGCGGTTACGTCACAAACCGTGCAGTGATAGATGACTATCCGCGAGCGGTTCTAAAAATACCGTCTGTGATAGGCTTCGCGCCACCCGCGAGTCGGCAATACCCAACACGAGCGGTTCCAAAGGAAATGCTCGTGATGGGGCGTCTACTATAACTTTGTTTTGTAGTAGTGATACCACCGCGGCGTTACATAATTCTAAGATCTTGACAACAACCACCGTGCGGTTAAGTGTCTCACAGACACTTAACCGTAAACAAATGATACTTTATCAAGCTGCCGTCTCGCTCGACCCGATCATAGCAACCGCAAAGCGTCTTCTCCGAGAATAATGTCACATCTTCGTAAGTTATTTAAGGATGGAGCAAAGGCGAGAGGCCAAAGGGGATCGTCCGGCATCAGATTAGAACAACGCAATCAGCCTTAAACTCATGCTTTAAGTCTGATTGATTAGCATAGCAAGGATCATACTCAGTGTAATTAGGATTAGTCTTCCGCCTGGTCATAGGCACCCCCTGTAAATCCAGTTCATATCAATGAAGAGCAGTCCCATTCTCTCCTAGGAAATCTCACATCATTTTTCTCTGTTATTTCGTAAGATCGACGACTCGATCATCGATGCACACCTTGCGGAAGTTTAACCCAATGGCATCGAAACAGGGGGATCTTGAAAAGTACGTAGTCGAGCTCCTAAATCTCCTCTATGAACCTATAGTAGGAGTTCAACCCATGTGGCCCGGTGGTATTGAACTGCTCGTGAAACACATCTATGCAAACAACGCTGTTCTGGACTGTGTTCTTCCTATCCTGAGCCGTCGTATAAAATGTGTACCCATTTATGTCATATCCCTGCCATGTCACAATTGTAAATGTTGGCCCTTTTGCCAACCATAGCAGCGTATCATCACTTGATGATCTCCTAGTGAATCGCACATTTAACCATTCGTTGAACCGACGGTTGTGCTCTCTCGTGATCCAAACCTCCGACCGGTCTGCATTCTGTTGACGTACCATGTCTTTGTGCTTGTCGATGTACGGTGACACTTGGGTCATGTGTTGCAAGACCGTAAAATGAGTTTGAGCGTACGTATCCAGATCGGGAGTGATTGATTTCCTTCCGATGGTCCCGATACCCTCCAGTCTCCCCTCATGACGAGATAGAGGCACACCTATCAGTTCCACCTGAGCCATGTAGTTGACGTAGAACTCAATGACCTATTCGGTTGCATAACCTTCGATGATGATGTCCTCCGGTCGAGATCGATTTCGTACGTAGGACTTGAGAATTCCCATGTATCTCTCGAACGGGTACATATGATGTAGGAACATAGGGCCACATATCTTTATCTCTTTCACAAGGTGAACAATGTGATGGACCATGATATTGAAAAATGATGGAGCGAAATACATCTCAAAATGACATAGAGTCGTCACCACCTCGGCCTGTAGAGCATCTAGTCGTTAACACCATCCTTTGTTTTACCACTAATGTTCAGTAAGAGACCAATCAAGCTATCACATACATTCTTCTCCACATGCATGACTTCGATGCAGTGGCGAACTTCTAAGTGCTCCCAATAAGGCAAGTCCCAAAAAATTGACCGTTTCTTCTAGATGTTCTTCTGACGGGTCCTTAATTTACGTTTCTTCCCAAGCACAACAGCGATATCCTTAACCATATCATAGACCTCTTTCCCTCTAGAAGCTCTTAGAGCTGAACCGTCCTCCTTATTTCCATCGAATTGTTTCTTCATCTTGCGGTATGGGTGAATCCTGGGAAGGAACCTACGGTGACTCATATATATAGTTTTGCGCAAGTTGTTCGGCCATACACTCTCCGTACCATCTAAGCAATGCAGACAGGCTTTGGCTCATTTTGTACTGAACCCCGACAGGTTACCAACGGCAGGAAAATCATTGATGGTGCAGAACAACATGGCACGTAAAGTGAAGTTCTCTCGTTTGTACGCATCCTATACTTGTACCCCTTCGTTCCACAGTGTCATAAGATTTTTCAGCAATGGTGCTAGGTACACATCAATATCATTCCTAGGTTGCTTCGTCCCTTGGATAAGTAGCGACATCAAAATGTACTTCCGCTTCATACACAGCCAAGGAGGAAGGTTGTACATACATAAATTCACGGGCCAGGTGCTATGTCGACTGCTCATGTTACCGAAAGGATTCATTTCATCTGTACTCAACCCTAACCTTATGTTTCTCGGTTCCGCACCGAACTCTTCGAAGCTCCGATCGAAGTTTCTCCACTGGGCAGAATCAGCTGGGTGTCTTAGCTTTCCATCTTTCTTATGCTCCTCTGAGTGCCGACGCAGCAATCTTGTCTCCTTTCAGTTCGCAAATAAATGCTTCAAACGTGGGATCACAGACAGATACCACAACATCTTAGTAGGAGGTCATTGCTTCACCTTAGCAGTATTCTTACGCTTGTATCAGGATGCTTTGCACATGGGACATACATGCATGTCTGCATACTCTTTGTGGTAATGGATACAATCGTTCGGACATGCATATATTTTTTCTACTCCCATTCCCAATGGACAAAGAACCTTATTTGCTTGGTAGGTAGTGCTGGGCAACACGTTTCCCTCCGGAAGGATGTGCGCTAGGAGACCTAACAACGCCGTGAAATTCTTGTCGGACCAACCATTGCTTGCCTTCAATTTCAGTAGTTCAAGCACGGTTGACAATCTTGTGTATTCCGGCTTGCAGCCAGGGAACAAAGGTTTCCCCGAGTCATCCATTAAGCCCTTGAATTTATAAAAATCTCTCTCACAATAGTTCCTTTCTGCATCGCGTAGCATCTGATCCAGATTATCATCGTACGACCTATCCTCATCAAAATCACAGTCCACATCTGACATATCGTTGACTTCCTCGGCGATGTTGTCATTATTAACTTTATGTATAATCTGCTCTTCACCGTGACTGATCCAACATGTATACCCTTTTTTGAA
The DNA here is from genome assembly GCA_036346405.1 of Phyllostachys edulis. Lineage (NCBI taxonomy): Eukaryota > Viridiplantae > Streptophyta > Magnoliopsida > Poales > Poaceae > Phyllostachys > Phyllostachys edulis. The sequence goes on along the minus strand of CM070559.1, from coordinate 57,135,924 downwards.
ACCCCTTCGAATCAAGTGCGCTTCGATCTGCGCCAAGTTGTTAAACATTTTCAGATTACCGCAATCAATGCATGGACAGTACATAAATTTTATCCCCTTCTTCAACATATCTTTCTCGGCGGCTCTTCTAAAAGCAAACACGTCATTAATGTACTCTTCACTCACACGGTTCTCTCCGTACATCCAGTTTCGGTCCATCTACGCTACGCATGTAACAAATTAGTGTTAAATTAGATTAATAAACCGCAAGTACGTACTTTCCCTATTGACCAAACATACTACTTAAATTGATTAGCGATTAACCTAGAGCAAATATAAAGGGTTACAGATCGTTACTCTCGGAGCTCACGACGAAAATATCAAATATCCTGCGAGATTCCTCACCTACTCCTTCTCCTTCCTTCCTCCTCTCCTTCTCCTCCCTTCCTTCTCTCTTTAGCTTCCTCCTTTCCTTCTCTCTAAGGTGGCACAATGGAGGAGGAGGCAGTAGGGTGGTGGCTCAAACAGCAGGGTGGAGGCGCTAGGGGCAGGGGTCTATCGGAACCGGATATTTATAATGCCAGAATATCACAGGTGGTTCTTATTAAGAACCGTCTATGAATTATCACAGATGGTTCTAGTTATAAACCGTCTGTGATAGTTACGTTTCATAGACGGTTTCAAAGAAACCGTCTGTGATGAGGCGTTTTGTATAACCTGTTTTGTAATAGTGTGTATCGTTTGTTCATGTGGACACACATTATCTGACATCTTAAAAATCAGCATTCCAGCTATCAGCGAAACTTGCATGATATCATCATCAGTTTTGATAAGGCACACCATGCAGTTTAGGCAAACGTGTTGCTTATTACTCCCTCTTCTTTCTTTACTTGTCATTTTAATTTGGACATCGACACGCAGTCTTTGATACATACATTCGACTACCTTTTCTAATTATATGTTCTTGAAAATCAGTAAAAATACAATGATATGGAAATACTTTGGATGATAATACCATTTCCATGCGACAAAGTAAACAGTTGCAAGCGTATATTAGTATATATGGTCAATGCCTTAAAAACTCCACTGCATGCATTCTGAAATGAAATCTACTCAAGAACGGAGGGAGTACGATTTAAGCGAGAACACGTGAGACGTTAATCCCTCCTTAATTAGCTAGCTGCTTCTGCGTGCATGAAATCTGCTCAGTGTTATTCAGAGGAAATTCCAAATTCACAAACCACTCCACCCCAAAACACAGATGCAGTCATACATTTTTTTTCTGCCAGTCAAGTCCAATTCACGCACGCGCGCGCGCGCACGCAGACGCTATTCCTTGCTGCAGGGAGGTTTCCAGCAGAAGCATCGCATCCCATCGTACTAGTGGCTGCCACAGAATCAAAGCATGCAAGAATTGCAGTAGCTTACATGAACCGTAAGCACACACACATGGTCCCACCAACACTGATTGTTATTCTCTTATTCGGTTTAGGTCACATCATGATTGTGTTTGAGCACATTTCTTAATTCTTTCTTGATGGTTCTGTATAGGTCTAGCTACGCTAGGGTTTGTGCTGCACATTGTGCAAGTGGCCTGTGATTAGCAAGGACCACTGCAATGCAAAGCATATATTTCTTATGCATGATATGAGATAATGGAGGCTCCGGTCAGTCAAGTTCAACAGGGGAGAAAGGGAAGAAGACCATATGCATGCATGTCTCACATGCATGCATGCTTGGGTAGAGATGAATTGAATCAGCAATACTACTTGTACTTTGGTTCGAAAGAATATAGATATGTGAAGGAGGTATTAGTTTTTGAGCTAGCTAGCTTCATGTGGACGATCAAAGGGGATAAAATTATTCTGTGACAGTAATATGCACTAAGGGTGGTGTAGACAGTTTCGCAGGATCTTTCTAATGCTTGTTGACCGGCTTTCGTTAGCTTAATTTCTAAAGTCATCAGTCGCAGCCAATCTGTTGTGTTTTCGTGTGTCCCATAGTTTTGCCTGGTAGATATGTTGACCTAGCTAGTTTATTTTTTCTAAGGTAGATGTGTTGTAGCTAACATAAAAATATAGCCGGCAGATAAGTTGTTCTAGACAATAGTTATTTCCGGTAGATAACGGGACCCGTAATCTATTGAATATTGCCGGCACATATTTTGCCACAAATCCGATTTTTCTCTGCAGATTATTGCTTTAATACTATGCTATGGTGTAGTGCATGGGTGTGGATATTGACTTTTTTTGTTTTGTTTTTGTGTACCACGCTGTCGCAGTCTGTTGCACACAGTAAAGATGACATGAAACGAAATTTGTTGAAGAGGAGTAACGGGCTGAGAAATGTTAGGCTTGGCAAGCATTATTGTACAAAGCGAAGTGTTGGCCAAAGCAAAAGCTACTATAAAAGAATGGACGATGGTTACATATTTGAGTGTATATATATATAACTGGAAGGCATATATAAAAGGAGTAATCAACTCGTCAGGCGCGTGTGTAGTAGTATACCATACAAAGCGGAAGGATCAAGCTATGAAAGCGTGCTTACGTAGGATTGGCGATCGCAGCTGAGCTGGGAATATTTACATAAAAGGACTAAGCTACTATATATCGGTGGTGGACAGTACTAATGAAGCACGTATACTGAGATTGTTTGTCGTTGCTGTGGAAGCATCGATTGTGTTGTCTGCTGGTGAACGGAACAGAGCAGGGAGTTAGCTAAAAAGAGATAGTATAGCAGCTTGGTAGGGCTCTCAAACCCGGTAGCACGCACGGGAGGGCTCCCTTTCTCCTGGCCTTTAAGGTTAGTAACGCTTATGCTCCCGAAAGAAATATATAAACACAGCATTTTCACCTTTGCATTTCCTCGTCTAAGAATAAATTTGTAAAAGAATTCTAGGTGTAACATCCTGTTTTCGAAAACGGTGAATAGTAATTATTTTGGTTCTTGGATTGTCAAACCTAATTCAAATTATCTCATATATTCTCAAATCTTTTAGCTTCTAGCTAAGCTCGGGTTTGTGTTTCAAACCTCTTTGCATTTCCCGAATTCAAAATTCGAATTTGAATTCGTGTTTTCAATTTTGGGCCCCTATTTTTTTTGCACTCCTTTCTTTCTTGGCCGTGACCTTCTTTGGGCTGGCCCATCGCCCCTCCCCCTCCCCATCTCTTGGCCTTTCTCCCCCCCCCCGTCTTCTTCTCTGGCCAAGCCGCTCATTCTTGGAGCCGTGCACTTGCTGCCTGCCCGTCAAATCTTGGGACTCTTGGCGAGCACCACGTCTGCGGTCGAGCCGCCTCCTCGCTCCCTCGCATTGCTACAAGAAGCCCCTGTGCTTCTCTTGACCTCCCCACTTCTTTCCCCTCCTCTCCTGGTAAGCCTCCCCAAAAACGCCTTTTAGGCCCCTTTCGGCGCTGGCCGCCCCATCGCCAAGCATCCTTTGCTTGGTGAGCCTCCGCCCCAGGTGACCGCATCACCATGCGCCTCGAAGGCTGAGGAAGCTGTCCCCCACCTCCCTTCTTCCTCCCCGCCAACAAGGAGCACCGCCGCCGTGGCCCATTCTCCTCCCGTCCCGGCCGCCGCCACCCCGCCACCATGGCCGCCCCCGAGCCACCCCGGCTCCACCGCCGGCTTCCCCACCTCCAGGCCAGGGGCGAAAGTACGTGGGCCCACCTGGTGTCACAGGACACCGAGTCCCCCAGAAAAAATAGCAGACATTATCATGTATATACTATGCGTGCACCCCTAGCCTAAAAGCTGTGCACCCCGGTTGAGCCAAACCTCCGATCTCTTGCAATCTTTTGCCGCATAAATTACTATTTAATATAGTGTTGCTTGAAAATTATATATGCTATTATATGTATGGTGAAGTGGTGAACCCTGGTCATTTTCGTTCTAGTTCTGCCCCTGCTCCAGGCGTCGCCCATGCGCGCGCCGCCCTCCACTCCGGGCCGCCCCACTGCCTAGACCACCGCGTGCCTCTACATCCGTGCGCCCGCCGCCGCCTTTTGCCTTGCCACCGCCACGCCCGCCCCTCTCCAGTGCCGTCGCCACCTCCAGTGGGGCCCTTGTCCCCACGGGGCTCCGTTTTGCCCGCCGGCCGATCGCTGGTCGCCCGGCTGCCGGCAAGCGAGAGCCAAGCCGCCTGCGCCGTCGCCTTTCCCGTGGCTCCCTTATCCTCCCTGTGTGCTCCCTCTTTGACTCTCTCTCTCTATGACACATGGGCCCCCCAATGTCATACTCCCACCCCCTTCTCTCTCTCCTTGTCTCTCTTCCAGGTGGGCCCACCATGTCATGCCCTTAATGGTATTTTGGTGAAATGCCCGAATAGTGAAACCTGAAATAGTGCAATTTCAAATTTGTTCCATCATTTCTTGTAAAAATCAATCTTCGAAAGTCCCGTTCTCCCTCATCGTAACTCCAAAAATTATGAAATTTGTTTCTAAAATTTTGTAAATTCAATATCTTGCTAATGGCACTGGTCTTGTTTTCTTTGGAGTTAATTTGTTATTCCTTTAGTATTTATTTGCTCTCCTTGCTTGTTTGTGCTCTTTTTCCAGTTCGTTTGTCCGAATAGGATTCGAAGAAGCGAACGATCTCTAACTTGATCAAGCACAAGAATATCAAGACTCTCTTACCTATAACCAAGGCGAGTTGATACTTTGATCATTTTGAGCCTACATTTTATGTAAATTATATTCATTTAAATTACCAAAATTGCATGCCTTAATTCTTTAATCAAATGTATGTTAAAGCTTAAGGTAGTTAAATACTCATTTAATGATTAATTAATTATTATGCCATCTTTTGACAATTGAATCCATTATTTCATGTCTCCCTAGTAACTATGTGGTAATTACTAGTTATAGGTCGTACTTAAGCGACATGCTAGTCCTGCTTAAGTACTGGGACATTAAATGTCCTAATCATCATCTCTTAAACATAAAAGTAGTTTTGGGCAGTTATTGTGGGTAAATGACTGAGATGGTTGTGATAATTCGGTTTTACTCCTCAAAACCCTAATAACCTGTTGTTACTATCTGGGTGGATGGTAAGATGGATGGTATGATGGTGGGTGCTAATGTAGCCCAAGGAATGTTGGTTGTAGATGGTATGGAATGAACCGCCCAAATAACCTCTAAGGACTTAATCTTGTCATGACCTCCCGTGTAAAACAAGTATAACCACAAGTCTCACTACTACAGGAACCGACATCACGCAGGCGGTTGGAATCGTCATCACGCGGTTTCCAACCGTCTATGTTTGTTGATCTGCGTGATAACGAGATATTATCACAGAGCGGTACAAAACCGTCGTGATACGAAATATCACAGCGGTTTTATTAAAAACCGTCGTGAAGTCAAGTATCACTGAGCGGTTTCAACCGACAACCGCTCGTGATTCGAGAATATCACGAGCGGTTCTAAATAAAACCGCTGCGTGATAGGAGAATATCACGAGCGGTTCTAAATAAAACCGCTCAGGATTTGTGACTATCACGCACGGCTTTTATATAGAACCGTATGTGATATTCTCCTATCACGCACGGTTTCGCGATCGAAACCGCTCAGTGATACTTGCCTTCACTGAGCGGTTTTAACAAAAACCGTCTCGTGATAGCTCATACCCCCCCACAATTTCTTTGTTTTCTGGCTAGCCTCGGGAATTGCTAGCCATGCCCTCTGAAAACAAGCATTCACGTAAATGATTCAAGCAATCACAAAAACAAGATCTCACAATAACAGATTCAAGCGACCATGACAACTCAAAGTGATCATTACTCAAAATAAATTACAAAAGATCGCATTTGTTCAAGTATTGTCGCTATAGTTACAACTAGATTACAATTGTTTTGCGTTGAGAGGTTTTAGTGGGGTGATGCTCGGGTTGGCGACGGAGTGAAACTCTCCGTTGTCGTTAATGATTTCGAGTTGATAAAGGCGCGAGCTTCCTCGAATGTCCTTGATCTCTTCCGCAACGAGTGAATCACATTGTAAATCCAAGACACATCGCTACCAATTAAGAGTAAAGTGGTAAGCTATATATATTTAAATTTATAATTAGGAAATAATTATTTGAGATTGACAAACCTCGGGATCCTTCTTCTTAGTCAGAAGGATTAGTTGCATATGATAGCGAGCGTAGATTGCACATAACTCATCATCTTTTTCTTTGGCGGCCTTTGCAAAAATAGAATTACATATATAGGTATAGTCGATTCGAGACGCGTTATTATGAAGTATGATATAGTATTATTGTGTTGTAGCACGTCTTTGGAAAATCCATCCTGTGTTAGTTAGGCGCTCTTTCCATCGTATATTCCTTTGTTGGCAACATAATTGATGAGCGACCTACATGATTCAAAAAGTTATCCTCGGCCATTTTAAGCGAATGAAGACTACAATAGAGTTATGTAAGGAGGAAATGAGCATACCTCTCGAGTATTCCTCTTAGAGTCTTTGAAGTCGTGCTTGTTGCGGTTTAGGGAATCAAGGTATATCACATGGTTCCTCTTGGGTATAATAACTAAAAGGATCCAATGGTACCTACTCATGTATGTCGCTATAGTCATTAAACCTAAGTTAGTGGTTGCGTATAATGTACAAATGAAATTTGTATAGCAAGTAGTGACACTTACCCACGGTTGTAGGGCACCACTATGTACTTCATGTTCCTCTGTAGAAGCAATGACCTCGTTATGTATTTCTCGACGAAGGACGAGTCTTGTAGGATGGTTTGCAACGATACCACGTGTGGGTCGAGGAAACCCACCGGTTCTTTCCATTCCCGGACATTTTGCAGCATGTATCTATACATAAGCAATGAGTTGTGATATTTATCGGTATTAGATGAATGTAGAACTTGATTATACGCGCTTACGATGTCCAACATCGTAGAAGCAAGACGTCGAGGCCAGCGAGGTTGAATAGTTCAAATAAATCATTGAAGCCCACGAAAGTACCTCGTCCCGTTGAAGAAATGCTTGTCCTCGTATCTGACGGTGATTCCAGTATCGGACCCCTTCTTTTGGGTCTTGTCCAAGTACCAGGCATGCAAAGCCTGACAAGCATGTCCAGCGTGCATTAATACTGCGCCGGAACACAACGGTTTTCCGATGATGTATTTCCCGGGTATCGCGGACTTCCCGGGTATCGCGGACTTCCCGGACTTCTCGGACTTCCCGGACTTGGGAGGCGCCTTAACGTTCGTTGATTTCGATTTGGCCTTAGCGATTGGCATCGTCTTTTTGTGAGACGACTTCGAACCGATCGTCGCACGCTTTTTCTTTGTTCCTTGGCGTCTTCTCCACGGAATCGAAGAGGTGGCCTTTTGAGGCGAAACATGAGGTGGAGTCATCGAGGTCCGTTGGAGAGGAATGGTCGTGTCGGATCGCGGCACTTCTTTGGTTCGAGGCGATGTTCTTCTTGGGCCTTGGATAAAAGAGAGGACGGCATCCCTAGTGTTGTGATCTCTTCGTTCGGGCAAATGTCGGTAGGATGGCTCGAAATTGACATGTACCATATCCACGGACCTTGGCGTAACTGTGCACACCGGCACCGTCTTTGCGTTGCCCTTCCTCGTATGGATACACCATCCTGCTGCAGACCTCAATACAAAGGACCCATCCATCCTCACTTGGAGCTTCTGGCGTCGACTCCTACAAAGCGATCGCAATTAGCTAAGGCGTCGTTAGGGTCTATCTTTGGTGCATTCCATAGATGTACGTTACCTTGATGTCGTCTATCGGTGTCGGACGTCGTCATGTTCACAATTATCTTGCGACGCGACGCCATCCGACGTCGAGGAGGACTCTTCAAATTAGCGGGCGGCTTGCGCATCGTGGCTCATGAGTATATCCATTTGACTCGCAATCTTGCCATCTCTACTTGAAATTGGTTAGTAATCATCTGTACCAACCGGTTGTCGTGCTCGGCCTTGGATCTCTTCCTAGTCCTATCGTGTAGTAGTCGTCCGCGAATCCATGAATCCAAGGTACGTTAACCCCAAGGCCTCGCGTGCGACTGGTGCTCCTTGTTTCAAAAGGCCATAGATAGTATATCCTTCTCCTCGCTGCGCACGGAAGGAGCCTTGGGAAGCTTAGGCGATCAAGTCACGCCGCAAGAGGTCATCACGTTATTATAGACACTATGAAGTTATGGACTTATTAACAACTTAGTAGTTCGATATACTTACCACACGTTGGGACACTTCTGAGTGCCGGGTTTGTGAAGGAGATCTTTGCCCGCGAGACTTGTGCCCTCGCTTTTAACCACTTAGGGAACGCAGGTGCGTGACATCGAAGCGGGTTCTCCTTCTCCGCCCCATTCCTCGTATTTACCGCGTACCCAGTGGTGCGAGTCTGTCTTGGTGAGTGTTTCGTGTCTGAGAGCTTTGTGCGCACTTTGCTCCTTAAATTCGCCGATATTTTCATAGCCACAAAGGTGTCCCATGCTTCCCGTCAAGAATCTATCTTTACTGAAGGCGTCGACCCGTGTTCGCGTGCCGTGACAAGAATGCTCTTGAAGGTCCTCCACGATTTACCCATCGTGAGCATCGCCGTCCGTCGACGCGTGCCACATATATACGGAATAGTGAACTTCTCTGAAAGTTCATCCACAGTAGCGCCTTCGCTTCTTTCGTCAGTCCTTCCACCTTGGTGGTGATGAGGACCCGTTCCTTCAAGTATCCCGCAGATGGTCGGGAATCTCGCCACGATCTCTTGGGACTCAGAGGACCCCAAAGTCACCGACCTCCGTGATGACCAGCCGGCCAGTAGGCATTTTCGATTGTCCTCTGCCATCTCGCCTAGTGTCATTATCGCCGACGGCGGTGGCGGCGGCCTCGTCGGCGCCTCTTCCATCTGCGAAGTCGGTGTTGGCGGCCTCGTCGGCGCCTCTTCCATCTGCTTGAGGTCGGTGTTGGCGGCCTCGTCGCTGCCTCTTCCATCTCTTGGCGTCGGTGGCGCGGCGAAGACGATGCCTCTGCCATCTCGCTTACTTGCTCTCGGGAAGAAGTACAGAGGTTGACTATAGAGATCAAGATGGCAAATGAAGAGTTGAATGAGCTCATCTGAGACTACTAACATTCCTAACACTCCTTAATCCACGAGCTTCTATTCTAACACTCCTAACACTTCTTAATACACCACTTCTCTTGTGATCTTTGTATAGATAGAAACTAGTGATACAAATCTTTTGCCCGAGCCTACTTCTCTAAGGAAATGCGATTGATGATATTATGTGCTCTCGTAAGGAGAGTAGCTAAAGAACAAGTCTTTGCCATCTCAATCCTATTGTATATACTCTTTATGAAATGAATATGATAATATAAATTCAAACTATGAGCTCTAAACAATACTTTGCTTAATCACAAATGATCTCAAGCATTAGCTAAAAACAGATTAAACTTCGATCAAACAGAGGTTGACTACAGAGATCAAGATGGCAAATGAAAAGTTGAATGAGCTCATACATACTACTAGAAGAATCACAAACTAGTCAATACAAGCGATCAATTTGCAATAGAACTATGAGTTTGACCGAAAGTAACCAATTAACGATACAACATATTGACGGTAGCAAGTAATACAATAGAGCTCAAGTATGAACTAACTATCACATTCAATCTCAAGATAAGGCAGAGTTCATCACGAGCATGTCAACAAAGCCCATCGATCAATTTGCAATATCTTGATTACTAGACTCAAAAATCGAACTAATACGAGATCAAGGTATCAACTAGCACTTTAAATATATATATATATATATATATATATATATATATATATATATATATATATATATATATATATATATATATATATATATATATATATATATATGCAAAGATCAACCGAATCGCCACGAGGAGCAATACTCACGAGAGAGGATGCGGGAAAAGAACTCACGGTGCACAGACACTATTCCAACATATTAATTGATGATATTATGTGCTCTCGTAAGGAGAGTAGCTAAAGAACAAGTCTTTGCCATCTCAATCCTATTGTCTATACTCTTCATGAAATGAATATGATAATATAAATTCAAACTATGAGCTCTAAACAATACTTTGCTTAATCACAAATGATCTCAACTGTTAGCTAACAGATTAAACTTCGATCAAAACAGAGGTTGACTACAGAGATCAAGATGGCAAATGAAAAGTTGAATGAGCTCATACATACTACTAGAAGAATCACAAACTAGTCAATACAAGCTGATCAATTTGCAAAAGAACTATGAGCTCAACCGAAAGTAACCAATTAACAATACAACATATTGACGATAGTAAGTAATACAATAGAGCTCAAGTATGAACTAACTATCACATTCAATCTCGGATAAGGCGGAGTTCATCACGAGCATGTCAACAAAGCCCACTTGATTAATTTGCAACTAGCATTGCAAATATATATATATATATATATATATATATATATATATATATATATATATATATGCAAAGATCAACCGAATCGCCACAGAGGAGCAATACTCACAGAGAGGATGCCGACAAGAACTGGGGAGGCAGGTCAGGGAGGAGGAGGCCGATCTTGGGAGGAGGGAGCTGGGGAGGAGGTCAACACAGGAGGAGGAGGGCGCAGGGGAGAAGGCCGGTCAGAGGAGGAGGCCGACACGGGAGGAGGACGGCGTCGAGGTCGGGCGCCAATGTCGGGGCGGCAGACCGAGGTCGGCGGCGACGCCGGGCTTACTGACTGGGAGGTGAACGGGCGCCGAGGTCGGGGGCGGCACCGAGGTCGGCGCCGAGGTCGGGCGGCGGCAGAGGTCGGGGCACCAATGTCGGGCGGCGGCGCCGAGGTCGAGGTCGGCGTGAAGGCGAGCCCTAAACCCTAGAGGAGGCGAACGCAGCGAGAGCGTAAGGGCGGGAGAGAAGTGAGAAGTGAGAGGAAAACCCTAGCGTTTCCGCCTTATAAAATGTATATCACGACGGTTGAAATGAGAACTGCTCAGATATATATCACGACGGTTCCATAATAGAACCGTCAGGATATGATATCACCGAGCGGTTCTATTATGGAACCGTCGTGATATTATACACTGCATGAGCGGTTCTCATTTCAACCGCTCGTGATATATTTCCTGACGGTTGTATAATAAAACCGTCTCGTGATAGCCACAACCCGAGGCCAATTTATGATATCCTCGACAAAACATATCTTGAACACGGTGAGACATAAATATCACGAGAAAACATAGTGAACTCGCTTTGAGACAAGTATGATGACAATTATGACAAGTCCATATGAATTCTAACCTGGTGACAAGTATGATGACAAGTTCATAACACATTTGACTTCAAAATTTTATATCTAATTCAACTCAACTCCAAATCAAGTGAAACCAATTTTGATACTCCACATTACAATGTACGTCCACACATTGACATTAATATCAAATATGACAAGTCCATAACAAGTTCATAACACATTTGACTTCAAAATTTCATATCTAATTCAACTCAACTCGAAATCAAGTATGATGACAATTTTGATACTCCACATTACAATGTACGTCCACATTGACATCAATATCAAATATGACAAGTCCATAACACATCAACACATGACAATTTCACGTTGACATCAAAATATATGAGAGATTACAAGTCCATAACACATGATGTTATGGAATAAATTAATTACATTGGAGTAAATTCTTAATTAAGATATAGGCCTTCATGATGATCGACAGCGCATATAACTAGCTTCCTCACTTTGGGTTCTTCCTCGAGCCTAATGCCATTTCCGAAAGGAGGCAACTCGTCAAATTGATTGTATTCTTCCTCGTCCACTACATTCTCAACTCCGACAATCCTCCTTTTTCCATGAAGAACTACGTGGCGCTTCTTATTTGCCGGTCGGTTACATAGAAGACTTGAACAACTTGGTTAGCCAAGATCGAATGGTTCGTCTTTATATCCGACACGTTCGAGGTCCACGGTAGTGACACCGTGCTTATCGACCTTCACTGTGGCGAGATGGACCCAACGGCACCGAAATAGGGGATCTTGAAAAGCACGTGGTCGAGCTCCCATATCTCGCCTATTTGCCCATAGTAGGAGCTCCTCATCCCATCGGCATCTTGAATGCATCTATCACGGACACCGCTATTCGGGGTCGTGCTCTTCCTATCTGAGCTGCCGTATAAAATGTGTACCCATTGATGTCGATCCTTGCCATGTGACAATTGTAAATTGTGGCCCTCGTGCAACCATAGCGTAGATCATCACTTGATGACCTCCCGATGATTCGCACCTTTAACCATTCGTTGAACCGAGCGGTTGTGCTCTCTCGTGATCCAAACCTCCGACCGGTCTGGATTACATTGGCGCACCATGTCTTTGTGCTCGTCGATATCACGGGACACTTGGGTCATGTGTTGCAAGACCATGAAATGGTCTTGGCGTATGTATCCAGATCGGAGTTATTGATTTCCTTCCGATGGTCCCGATACCATCCATCTCCCCTCATGGCGAGATAGAGGCACACCTATCGGTTCCACGAGCCATGTAGTCGACGCAGAACTCAATGACCTCTTTGGTTGCATAACCTTCGATGATCTTGCCCTCCTGCCGAGATCGATTCCGACGTGGGACTTGAGAATTCCCATGTACCTCTCGAACGGGTACATATGACGAAGAACACAGGTCGCATATCTTTATCTCTCTCACAAGGTGAACAATGAGATGGACCATGATATCGAAAAATGACGGAGGGAAATACATCTCAAGATGACATAGAGTGGTCACCACCTCGGCTGCGAGCATCTAGTCCTTGGGGATCAATGATCTTCGAGCAATTGAGTTGAAAAAATAACACAACCTCAAGATTGCCACTCGGACCTTGTTCGGCAAGATACTTCTAATTGCAACAGAAGCATTTGTGTCATCGAGACATGACAATCATGAGACTTCATACCAATTAATTTCAAATCTTGCATAGAAACAAGGTTCTTAATGTTAGCGGAGTAACGGATGGGACTTTCACTCCATGCAAGCTCCGCACGATTCATTTCTCTCGGCCTTGATAGAGTGTAGCAAGTCGGGGAAGGTACGTTAAATCTGTAGATCGGTCTCTACGGTGCTAACTCAGTCCTTATGTTCATATCAACCAAGTCACGCCGTGCGTTAACACCATCCTTTGTTTTGCCACTAATGTTCAAAGAAGAGACCAATCAAGTTATCACATACATTCTTCTCTCGTGCATGACATCCATGCAGTGGCGAACTTCTAAGTGCTCCCAATAAGGTAAGTCCCAAAAAATTGACCGCTTCTTCCAGATGTTCTTCTCACGGGTTCTTAATTTACGTCCCTTCCCAAGCACAACATCGATATCCTTAACCATATCATAGACCTCTTTCCCTCTAAAAGCCCTTGGAGCTGAATCGTTCTCCTTATTTCCGTCGAATTGTTTTTTCATCTTGCGGTATGGGTGACTCGAAGGAACCTACGGTGACGATATACACAGCTTTATTGCTGAGTTATTCACCATACACTCTCTGTAGCATCTAAGCAAAGGCGACAGGCTTTGGCTCCTTTTGTATCGAAGTCTTGACAGTTACCAAGGGCGGAAAATCATTGATGGTGCGTAACAACATGGCGCGTAAAGTGAAGTTCTCTCGCTTGTACGCATCCCATACCGCACCCTTCGCTCCACAAAGTGTCACAAGATCTTCCAAAAATGGTGCTAGGTACACATCAATATCATTCCTGTGTTGCTTCGCCCTTGGATAAGTAGTGACATCAAAATGTACTTCCACTTCATACACGCCAAGGAGTAAGGTTGTACATACATAGATTCACGCCAAGGTGCTATGTCGGTTGCTCATGTTACCGAAAGGATTCATTCCATCTGTACTCAACCCTAACCTTATGTTCCTCGGTTCTCAAGACCGAACTCTTCAAGTCGATCGAAGTTTCTCCACCGAGTAATCGGCAGGTGTCTTAGCTTTCCATCTCTCTACGCTCCTCTCGAAGTGCCAACGCAGCAATCTTGCGTCCTTATGCTTCGCAAATAAACGCTTCAAACGTGGGATCACAGCAGATACCACAACATCTTAGCAGGAGGTCCTTGCTTCACCTTAGCAGATTCTCGACGCTTGTATCGGGATGCTTTGCACACAGACATACATGCATGTCGCATACTCTTTACTAGAGGATACAATCATTCTGGACATGCATGTATTCTTTCTACTTCCATTCCCAATGGACAAATAACCTTCTTTGCTTGATAGGTGGTGCTTGGGCAACACGCTTCTCCGGAAGGATGTCCGCTAGGAGACCTAACAACGCCGTGAAACTCTTATCGGACCAACCATTGCTTGCCTTCAATTTCAGCAGTTCAAGCACGGTTGACAACCTTGTATATTCGGCTTGCAACCAGGAACAAAGGTCTCACCAAGTCCTCCCTTAAGCCCTCGAATTTACAAAACTCTCTCTCAGTAGTTCTCTTACGCATCGCGTAGCATCGATCCAGATTGTCATCATGTGACATATCCTCATCAAAAGCAAGATACCACATCCGGCGATCGTTGACTTCCTCGTGCGGTGCCGTCATTACTAACTTCATGTGTAATAATCTGCTTTTCACCGTGGTCGGTCCAACATGTATACCCTTTTGTGAAACCCTTCAATCAAGTGCGCTTCTATTTGCGCGCGTTGTTAAACATCTTCAAATTACCGCAATCAATGCATGGACAGTACATAAAATTTATCTCCTTCTTCAACATATCCTGCTCAGCGGCTCTTCTAAAAGCAACCACGCCATTAATGTACTCTTGACTCACACGATTCACACTGTACATCCAGTTTCGATCCATCTACACTACACATGTAACAAATTAGTGTCAAAATTGATTAGCGATTAATTTATAGCAAATATAAAGGGTTATAGATCGTTACCCTCGGAGGTCACGAAGAAAATACGATTCCTCTCCTTTCCTTCTCCTCTCTAAGGTGGCGCATTGGGGGAGGAGGTGGCGGTTGTTGGAGGCGCTAGGGGCAAGGGTCCAACCTTCTCCTCTCTAAGCTGGCGCAACGAATAATTATTGATTATTTGCATGATTGTTGATTAGATACGAGACAAAAGACAAGAGGAAGATCCTAATTAATAACTAGCAAGTTGGTCCGCGATTGCTTGTATATCCATTTTCATATAATTGAAACAATAAATCACCGTGATAACGCTTTCTTCATGGATATAAATAGAGGAAATATAAAATACATCATTGCACATGTGACTTATCTTGGTGTGTCATAAATTCTTCTTTTTAACTGTTCTAGAAAACTACTCATGAAATTAATTACGATTAAGACTTTCACTTCTTTGCACGTATTTACTCGCTTTTGTCTCATCGTTGCACAAAGGAATTACACCAGATTAATTAAAGGCTACATGTTTTGCTTTTCATTTTCTACAAATAGGGTCCATCAAATTAAGAGCTAGATGTACGTGCGCTTTTGCCTTTTCCCATCAAGTAGTATTAATTGAAACCTAAACCCTATGCTTCCGATTAAGGAATACAACAAAGAAAACAAAACATCGTCGTCTATGTACAGAGTAGCAAAGTCGTGAAATTCACTAATCAATAGAGTGGAAAAAGGATAATCAAGATATTACTTCATCTGCTTAATTAGGGAGAAATCGCAGTTGGAGGAGCTAGGGAGGAAGTGACCGCACTGGGAGGAGAAGCTAGCTATCGATCTAAGTGGAGCCCAAAGAGAGGGCAGGTTGATTATATTTATCCAAACAAGCAGCGGAGGAGTGGCAGAGGCACGGGCAGCGGTCTTGGCAAAGGGACACAGCCAGTAGTGCGGCAGAGGATGTGTCGCGCTCAATTTATACGCGATGGGCATATCACGAGGCGGTTCTTATAAAACCGCTCGTGATAGATGACTATCACAGACGGTTTGTAAATAGAACCGTATGTGATATTACATAACGGTTCTATTCACAAACCGCTCGTGATAATCACCAAATCACGAGCGGTTTGTAAATAGAACCGTCAGTGATATTACACGCGGTTATTAAATAGAACCGCTCGTGATTGGTGATTATCACGCAGGCGGTTTGTGAATAGAACCGCTCAGTAATATCACGACGGTTCTATTTACAAACCGTCGTGATAGATGACCATCACTGCAGCGGTTCTAAAAATACCGCTCTGTGATATTCTTCCGCGCCACCCGCAGGTGCGGCAATGGCCAACACAGACGGTTCCAAAGGAACCGTCTGTGATGGGACGTCTACTATAGTCTGTTTTGTAGTAGTGGATCTACTAACTGCAACTTGGCTTAGTAAATTTATTGGACCTTGGAAATCATCTCATCGGTGGCCGAAAAGGTGGTGCAAGTAGTGGATACGATCCAGCTTGAATGGGACACCAAGAAAGAATGAAGTTGGTAGCTACGCAAGTCGTAGTGGTAAACATCCCACACAACTTATGGGACCCACCGCAAATGGGGGTAGCCCATATGGGTGAGATGATGGATGGGGCGAGATATTTCGAAGGTTACTGTGACGGTCTCTCGACCACATGGCTAAGGAATCGTGTGGGGCTACGAGTTGACTTTCTCTTGTGGGTACAAAGTACAACCTCTCTGAGTCTAAATCTGCTTAAACAAATAGTGTTTACAAATAAAGCGGACATAGGAACTTAACTAGAGTTAGTTCTATTTAAAAAAAAAATCTTTGTGGGTGGTATGAAAAATGTGGTGGGCTCACCTGACCCTGAGATTGGATTTTTCCCGAGTTTTCGAACTCAGTGGTGTTAATGAGTGGGGATAGCCCCAATCAAAAGAAACATACAGTATAGGTCCCGACGGAGGGGACCTCTATTGAAATAAATATTGCATAATTACCATCTTTAATAAAATGCAATTTGGTTAAAATGCTAAGTGATAGGACTTTGTAATTATGATAATTGAAACTGTTGCTTTAGCAAATAAAAGAATCCGAGCCATCCTTGTTAAGCCTTACATGTATATTATTGCATTGTGTGTATTGGCTCGCGAGCACGGAAGTTGTGCTCATTCTCACTCTTTCCCCAAAACTCTTAGAAGCAGGAAATCCTGAAGATTACGCATACTACGAGGATCCAGAAGTTAGAGGCCCAGGAGATGATGATGAGTAGTTCTTTCTAGTCTAGGTCTCGTCTCAGTCCAGCTGACTCCGTCAGTGCTTGCATGCATCCTATATTATCTGAGTTTTCGGGTAATAGCGGACGCACACGGGTTTCCCCAGTCGCTTGCCTGTGAAGAGATATGCTCTGACCCTAGGGTTTGTGCTGCACATTGTGCAAGTGGCCTGTGATTAGCAAGGACCACTGCAATGCAAAGCATATATTTCTTATGCATGATATGAGATAAAGGAGGCTCCGATCAGTCAAGTCCACAGGGGAGAAAGGGAAGAAGACCATATGCATGCATGTCTCACATACATGCATGCGTGGGTAGAGATGAATTGAATCAGCAATACTACTTGTACTTTGGTTCGAAAGAATATAGATATGTGAAGGAGGTATTAGTTTTTGAGCTAGCTAGCTTCATGTGGACGATCAAAGGGGATAAAATTATTCTGTGACAGTAATATGCACTAAGGGTGGTGTAGAGAGTTATCACGAACTATATATACATATATACTAGCAGCTAATCCGTGCCAGTTGGCGTAGATACGGGTGTACACAGTTTCGCAGGATATTTCTAATGCGTGTTGGCTCGCTTTCGTTAGCTTAATTTCTAAAACGATCGGTCGCAGCCAATCTGTTATGTTTTCGTGTGTTCCAATGTTTTGCCCGGTAGATATATTGACCTAGTTAACTTTTTTTAAGACAGATATGTTGTAGCTAATATAAAAATATAGTCGGCAGATAAGTTGTTCTAGACAATAGTTCTTTCCGACAGATAATTGCTTTAATATATACTATGCCATGGTGTAACGCATAGGTGTGGATATTGACGTTTTTTTGTTTTCGTGCACCACGCTGTCGCAGTCTGTTGCACGCAGTTAAGATGACATGAAACGAAATTTGTTGAAGAGGAGTAACGGACTGCGAAATGTTAGGCTTGGCAAGCATTATTGTACAAAGCGAAGTGTTAGCCAAAGCAAAAGCTACTATAAAAGAATGGATGTTACATATTTGAGTATATATATAACTGGAAGGCATATATAAAGGAGTACGTAATCAACACGTCAGGCGTGTGTAGTACAAAGCGGAACAATCAAGCTATGAAAGCGTGCTTACGTAGGATTGGCGATCGCAGCTGAGCTGGGAATATTTACATAAAATTAAGGTTCGAGAGCATTAACAGTGTACCAAAAGGACTAAGCTACTATATATCGGTGGTGGACAGTACTAATGAAGCACGTATACTGAGATTGTTTGTTGCTGCTGTGGAAGCATCGATTGTGTTGTCTGCTGGTGAAAGTACTGTCTGCAGGCTACTACCAGAAAGTGTCAATTTCTCGAGTGTCCGAAACATTCGAAAAAATACCAAAAACACTCGGAATACATCATCCGTATCCCGAATTTGCTATGTGCTACATCTAATTTGTTTTTGTGTACCACGCTGTCGCGGCCTGTTGCACGCAGTAAAGATGACATGAAACGAAATTTGTCGAAGAGGAGTAACCACTACGGGAGAACGCAGATTTGCCGAGTGTCGCTTGACTTTGCCGAGTGCCAAAATTGGGCACTCGTGAAGCCACTCTTTCGAAAGTGCCGGGCGGGTGGCACTCGGCAAAGTCTAGCACTCGGCAAAGAGTGGCTTTGCCGAGTGCCTCGAGTGCCCTAAGACTCGGCAAAAGCCCTCTTCTTGCCGAGTGCAACACTCTAAAAAAAAAATGACCCTTGACTACGAGCCCGCCCACGCCACAAATTTTTTTAAAAAATTTTGCCGAGTGCCAATTCCCTGCACTCGGTAAAGATCCCTTCTTTGCCGAGTGCCACTTCCTGGCACTCGGCAAAGGACCTCTTTGCCGAGTGCCGTGGCCGCTTTCGAAAATTTTTTTTTGGTTTTGACCCATTTTTTTGTGAGGCCTTCCCATTATTTAAAACTCCATGTTCAAATTTGGGACAATTTTGAATTTGTTTGCTATATTTCGTTAGTTTTTTTTGATTTCGTTGAATTTTATGGAATGCACATCTTCACATGATCACATGGAGATGTCCTGCGGTTTTAGGCATCCGACGCCGCAACTTGCTCAAAACCTTCTCAATTTTTACCATAGACTCTATATGCGATAACACGACACCTCGACAAGTTTCGGCTATTTTCGACTTCGCTCGATTTTATATAATTTAAATACACTTTTCCCAAGCAGTACCTCGCCATGTTACGCCAACAAGATGCTCGAAATTTCATGTGAGTTCCCGGATACGGCCTCAACATACACCAAATATCATGAATATCATTTTTGAATGACCAAATTCGATTATTCCATGCACCGCAGCTCAAATTTGAAATATTCCATAAAATTCAACTAAACCAAAAAAACTAACGAAATATAGAAAAAAGTCAAAATTGTCCCAAATTTGAACATGGAGTTTTAAATAATATATTAAGGCTGCAAAAAATAATGGGGCAAAAAAACAAAAAAAAAAAACATTTGCCGAGTGCCCTACCGCACTCGGCAAAGAGAATTTTGCCGAGTGCCGAAGTGGCACTCTCGAAAGAAAAATTTTTTAAAAAACAAAAGCCTGTGCACCCACTACTACGTAATGACCTTTGGTCGAATCGCCAAGTGGGCAATAGTCTCGAGAAAATTGCGTCCCGACCAAAGATCTTTAGTCGGTTGGTAACACCAACCGGGACTAAAATCCCCCGCCCAACTCTCGGTGGCGAGCTTTGCGGAGGGACATTTAGTCCCTGTTGGTGTTACCAACCGGGACTAAATGTCAACCTTTAGTCCGGTTGGTACTACAATCCGGGACTAAATCTTTAGTCCCGGATTGTTGTACCAACTCGACTAAAGGTTGGCATTAGTCGGTTGGTAACACCAACCGACTAAATGTCCTTCTATTTAAACTCTGTTTGGCGTTAAATCACAGAGCGGAACGCCGTCGCCATGCCACGGACACGCCATTGCATTGCCACCACCTCCCGAGCCGTTCATTCACTCAACCGTATTCACCGGCGTGTTCGCAGTAAGCTCCTCGATGCTAACCCTGCCGTCCATTATGAAAAATATGAAATGTGAAATTTGAATAATTTTTATATGTTATAAAATTGCCAATTAATTCATAAATGGAACTTTCATGATTTTTGTAGGCCACAATAAATTTCAAAAATCATGAAATTTGTTTTTCCACTAAGTTACACTGTGAACAGTCCATATAAAAATTTTAAGACTATTTGGACAAAGTTGAATTTATACCTATTTTATGCTTATTTATTTAATTATTATTCCATGAATTTTGTAGGCTAAATTAATGATCCAAAAATTCTGAAAATTGTTTTGCCATCTAATTAGGCTATGAACTATCTGTACAAAAATTTTGGGATCAATCTGAAGACTTTTATTTTTCACCTTATTTAATAATTATTTAAATAAATGAAAAATGACTTTTACATGTGTTAGTTAGGTTAAGCTTTGAGGGTGTTTGATGAGATAAGTCTTATCTTATCAGATCCAACCTCTTGGGTAAAAATAATAAATATTAATTTTGTTTTAATAAATAAGTTTAATATTTAATTATTAAG
This sequence comes from Phyllostachys edulis, assembly GCA_036346405.1. Taxonomy (NCBI): domain Eukaryota; kingdom Viridiplantae; phylum Streptophyta; class Magnoliopsida; order Poales; family Poaceae; genus Phyllostachys; species Phyllostachys edulis. The sequence goes on along the minus strand of CM070559.1, from coordinate 57,115,226 downwards.
TAATTAGTTAATCTCTTAATTAGCTTAATCACTTAGTTATTGTTTGCCTTTTGGATTGATTGTTGACCTAGGGTCATTCACCCTTAATGACTTTGGGCAATTTAGTTAATTATTAATTATCATTTAACTTGATATCCCTTCTCCTTAAGCTTGCTGTTTTGCTTAAATCACAGAGTCGAACGCCGCCGTCGCCGCCGGACACTCATACTTGTCGCAAGGCGAAGCTCCTAGTGCAAACGCTGTCAAATAGTGCTGATTCTTTGAAAATTCAAAATAAATTCATCTTAATTTCAAAAATTCTAAAATTTTTTGGGTAGCCTCTCTATCATGTGTACTATCTGGGAAAAATTTGAAACTTGAAATTTAATTATGTGATATGTCATATAATGCAGACGATGACACGCCATTGGATGTACAATGCCGATCGCCGCTCCAAAGAGTTCATTGATGGCGTGCATTATTTCTTAAGAGTGGCCGAGGCAAACAAGCGGGATGGTTTCATGTCTTTGTCCATGTGCCCCGTGTAAGAATTTGAAGGAATATTCGCTCAAGGAGTCTTCACTCACACTTGTTGAAGTCGGGTTTCATACCAAACTATATTTGTTGGACCAAGCACGGAGAAACCAGGTTATAATGGAAGAAGGTGAAGAAGAACAATTGGACCCTAACGACATTATTGCTCAATACGGTGACTTCGATGATACCGCAATGGGCTAAGTCAAGAAGAGGCGAGGCGTAAGACACACTCGCTGAAGATGATGCTCTTGGTGATGTCATTCGTGATGCACAAAGAGATTGCGAAAGTGGAAGAAGAAGTCCATATTTTGGGAGCTACCCTATTGGCAAGTCCTAGAGGTCCGCAACGCGATCGACGTGATGCACCTGACAAAGAATCTTTGTGTGAACCTGCTAGGATTCATGGATGTGTATGGAAAGTCTAAGGATTCACTCGAAGCACGACAGGACTTGCAGCGCATGAAAGAACGAGACAACCTACATCCAGAGAAGACAGACGATGGACGCCATTACTTAAGACCTGCTAGCTTCACTCTTAGCAAAGAAGAGAAGGAAAGCATGTTTGAATGCCTAAACAGCATCAAGGTCCCATCTGGATTCTCCTCCAATATAAAGCGTATAATAAATGTGCCAGAGAAGAAATTCCTACACTTAAAGTCCCATATCGCCACGTGCTTATGACGCAATTGCTTCCGGTTGCTTTAAGAGGAATTCTACCTCCACATGTACGTCAGCCACCGTGAAGCTATGTGCATTCCTCAATGCAATTTCTCGAAGGCAATCAATCCAATGGAACTAGCTACTCTCTGAGAATGATGTGGTTCAATGTTTTGTCGACTTTGAGTTGGTGTTCCTCCATCCTTCTTTAATATCATGATGAGACCCAAATGGAAAGAGGCAAACATATTATGGCCGCATAGAGGAGATTTGGGAACTAGACTACGCACCTAATTTTAAAGTCCCTTTGTTCCAAAGGCAATGGGTGAAGATGACCTGAGGCGAGTAACAATCGACAAGGAGTATGGAATGACAACAAGGACCTCAACAATATTGGGTACAAAGACGAACCATTAGTCCTTCTCGATGTGAATCGGTGTTCTATGTGAAAGACATGTCTACAAAACCCAAGAGAGGGAAAAACGACGACAAATCAACCAATGAGCCAAAACGCCACATAGTTCTTTTCAGGAAAAGAAACATCGTGGGAATTGAGGACAAGTCGGACAAGTCAAGATTATGAAAGGGATGACCGAATCCCGCCCTTCAAGTGACCAAAGACCCAAGCATCTGCTAAATGCCGAGGACACTCCATGGTTACTGGCATGATCATAACCAAGGGTCATCGTCAAGAAGAAGTTCACCACTCGTGCCCGCTTGATATATAGTGATGTTTAATAAATAGTGTGTATTAGAGATTTTATGTAATAATTGTAACTTCAGATGTTTCTATCATATTTTTCTTGTTTTTATCGTTTCAAATGAAATTCCTATTCGATAAAGGACACATGTACCTCTGTGAAGCATGTCTTCTCCACCGGTGTAAAAATGACTTGAAATTTTTTTAGCAAGTATTTATGCCTTCAAATGAAATTCCCAGCTTGTGGTTTGAGCCCTTCATTTTGTTTATAGTTGGCTCTTCACTTCCTAGCTTGTGGTCACTATAAAAGTCGTTTGAAATGTCAATAAGATAAAAGGAAATGCAACTATTATTTTTAAAAAAATTTATGCCTAGTATTTAATTTACTATGCATTTAACAAGAATTAGCATATTTATACAAATAAACTTAATACAAAACCCAAACTGTGAAAAACGTGGCGGGATCGAATAGTGGGGACCTTTAGTCCCGTCCAGACACTTGGGACTAAAGGTCACACACCCGACTAAAGGTTCTCTAGAAAATATGTCCCACAAGAAACCTTTAGTCCCGGGCCGTGGCACCACCCGGGACTAAAGGTCCAGCCTTTAGTCCCGGTCCGTATTACCCCCCGGGACTAAAGGTCACACAGCCCGGGACTAAAGGTTCTCTGGAAAATATGTCCCAGCGCAAAACCTTTAGTCCCGGGCCGTGGCACCACCCGGGACTAAAGGTCCAGCCTTTAGTCCCGGTCCGTATTACCACCCGGGACTAAAGGTCTTTAGTCCCTTGTTAGTATCTGCCGACTAAAGGTCCCCTCGATATTAAACAACAGTGGCTTCTTCCTTCTTCCACCCCTTAGTCTCCCTCGCCGTCTCCTCGCGCGTGCTTAATTCGTCGGCTCCAGCTTCGTCGCGCCCCGGCCTCCTCCTTCCTCCCGTGGCGCCCCACTCCCGCCACCACCTCCACTCGGCTCCTCCCTCCGCCGCTCCAGCTCGCCCCGGCTCCTCCCTCCGCCGCTCCAGCTCGCCCCGGCTCCTCCCTCCTTCAGCCCGGATCCGGCCACCAGGCTCACGCCGTGACTTCTTCGCCACCACCGCCTGAGCCCGCCTCCTCCACGCCGGTGAGCTCCTACTGTCCTCGCTCGCGCCAGCACCGCTCCGGCTCCCCCTCGGTCCTCGCTCGCGCCAAGGCTCGCTCTGCCCACTCCCCTCGGTCCTCGGCTCCTCGCTTGACCCTTGGCGCCGATCCGCCCCACAACGCCTCCGACTCCTCAATCCTCCCGAGGTAATTTTTATCCACTATGTTTTGCTGTTTGTTTTGGGCAACTTGGTACAGTTAGATGAGTTAATTTATTGTGAAGGAAAGAAGAAAATGATGGTCATCTCTCCATCTTCCTAATCATTGATCAAAGTTCATGTTCCTTGATTAAAGAATCCCTTGCAAGTTGCTTCATTATGACTTGTCTTTTGAAGCAATGAACAACCAAAGTTTTTTACTCTCGATGAATGCAAAATGCTAATGATAAGAAGCATAAAGCGAAGGTGATATGGGATCTTGTGGCAAGATGTTTTTGTGGTCAGTTAAGTAGATGAAAAAATAACTGATGGTCCTTGTCAAAGTAGTTTGGCATGATAACTCCCTTGAAAAACATTCATAGCTATCAAAGGAAAAAAGTTGTTTGGTTGGAGTTTTGTCAAATGTAATGATGTTGACAATGTAGATAGAGGTCTGTTTCTACCTTTCATCACATAGTTTCGGAGCATACTTGATAAAGGAGAAGATAACAATTGTGACCTCTGTGGTGCACTGAGATGTTCTATTCAAATGTTTCATAAAAACTACCAGGATTAGAAGGGCTTGTGCTTTGTTCCGTGGATCGGGTTCTAAACGGACAAATTATGTTGTGTTTTGTACTATATACACCCACTATTAAATTTCATCCTAAACTATCTTTGCTCTAGGTAAAATTATGATTTAATCGTCTTGCCAACTAATACAACATTGTTATATTTTGGTTATTCCGTTAGGATTTATAGGTCTAAATATTCATATGAATGCGAAAGGATTTATATGAAGTGAACGAGATAAGATTGCAGGTGGGTTATTTGATGATTTTTTTATGGCCGAATGGCAATTATTTTATGGTTAAAAGTTTCAAGAATCAACAAAACACAGGCGAGGAGACAGACAGAGATTCTGACAAGGGAGCAGTACCTACAGGTAAATAGAAAACATCTCTGTTGATTTATTTTGAGATTAACTATGCCTAATTTGATCTTGATGGCTTGTAGGCGATTCCAAGTGGTCGCCACCCACCCCGATTCTTTGGGTCGCTATAGTGGAGAAATGGTGGGCGCGACCGCGGAAGGGCACCGGGAGAAAAGCGACCAGCGAAAGCGATGCAGTGCCCCTCACCATCGAGGCGGCGCCCGGCCTCGGCAAGTATGCAAAGACATATGTAAGTCTCGCACCATTTGTCTAATCTAGCCGCGCTCAGTTCGCATGATTTCTAACCACATGTTGTTGTTTTTCTCACGGTCGGCGCGACGGTGGCGACCAATTGGCCAACTCACGGCGTTTGCTCGCCCACATGGGCCCAAGAAGGTCCAACATCGAGTACAACCGGATCACGGGCCCAGAGGCGTACACCAACTCCGGTGTCCACACCCGCCTCACTTCTTACACGGAGGCGGCAAGGTCGATCTGGGCGGCCTACGATCCGAGGACCGAGGCGCCTTGATCTGAGATCGTGATGCGGGTGGGGAAGGCAAGAAGCATGGGCGGTTACGGCTTGGCGGCGGCGTCCTCAACACGGGCTCTACTCCTCCTCTGAACCGCCTCGAGCGGCGAAAGCACGAGCTCTAGCGTGCCCATAAGCCAACGGCCGACAATGGCGGCACTCCGTAAGTATTCCGCTTTCATTAAATGCGTTCTTTGACTTTTCGTTCCTTAGCTCGCAATATTGAAACATTGGGGTCAAATGTTGCGGTCGAAATTCAAGAACCGGGCCCAAAGAGAGGCCCAGAAGCCGAAGCGGTTGAGCGGCCGAGCGAGGCCGAAAGCCGAGGCTACAAGTCGTTGAGGCCCAAGAAGAAGGTTTGCTCAGTTCGTGCAACAACTTGGGGAGCAACAAGGTTGGCGATCCCACTACACTCGCTTGCACCACGCCCACCACCACGTCTACTCGGTGAGTATGTTTTACTTTACGTGCTCATGCTTAGTGTCAAACCTAGAGATGGCCTTCGTGCGGATTTGTTGATGTGTGGGCCTTCGTGCGGGTTAGTTGATGTGGCGGCCTTCGTCGAAATGTGGTTGTCGGCCTTCGTGTCGACGTTTTTCTTCGAGTTTTGGAAGCGTCCCGCAGGGAGGTGTTGCCGAAATTTTCAACTTTTCTTTAAACTCCTTACATTTTTATCTTGTCACTCCGTGCAATATCTTCTTTTTGCAATGGACATCGGGGCGTCGAACCAGGTCGGAGGGTCGCCAAGATTACAAGTCAGACCATCCGCACCGACCGTCACCGGATCAAGACGTGTTGGTAGCCGCCGTGAGCCGCTTATGAGTAGTTTCTATGTATCGAACTTGTGAACTTGTGGACTATGAACTTGTGGTTTGTAATAAATTGTGGATTTTGGACAAATTTGATCGTTTGTAATATATAAATGTGGTTTGTAATTTATTCTTTGTTGAATTGTGGTTTCTATTATATATATATGCATTGTTGTTTAAATGGAAAAGCAAAAACCAAAAAAAAAGGAATTTTAGAGTTGGCTTTGCGAGTGCAATAACCATTGCACTCGGCAAAGAAAATTTTTAAAAAATAAAAAACACGCTTTGCCGAGTGCAATGACCATTGCACTCGGCAAAGAAAATTTTAAAAAAATAAAAAACACGCTTTGCGAGTGCAATGACCATTGCACTCGGCAAAGAAAATTTTAAAAAAAATAAAAACACGCTTTGTCGAAAGTGCAATGCCCATTGCACTCGACAAAGAAAATTTAAAAAAATAAAAACACGCTTTGTCGAGTGCGGTCTTTGTGGCACTTTCGGCAAAGAGGTTTAAAAAAAATAGACGGCGCCGACGGCGTCAAATCTTTGTCGAGTGCCCGCACGGCACTCGGCAAAGCCTTTGCCGAGTGCCCGAAATTTGGCACTCGGCAAAGCAGCCTTTACCGGAAGGATTCGACGGAGGCTCTTTGCGAGTGTTGCACTCGGCAAAAGCTTTGCCGAGTGCAAAGCTGCCTTTGCCGAGTCCAACAGGCACTCGGCAAAGAGCCCGCCTCCAGTAGTGAACGGGCTGAGAAATGTTAGGCTTGGCAAGCATTATTGTACAAAGCGAAGTGTTGGCCAAAGCAAAAGCTATACTATAAAAGAATGGATGATGATTACATAAGTGTGTGTATATGTTTTATATATATATATATAACTGTATATATAACTGGAAGGCATATATAAAGGAGTAATCAACACGTCAGGCGTGTGTAGTAGTGTAATATACAAAGCGGAAGGATCAAGCTATGAAAGCGTGCTTACGTAGGATTGGTGATCGCAACTGAGCTGGGAATATTTACATAAAATTAAGGTTCGAGAGCACTAATAACAGTGGTACCAAAAGGACTAAGCTACTATATATCGGTGGTGGACAGTACTAATGAAACAAGTATACTGAGATTGTTTGTTGTTGCTGTGGAAGCATCGATTGTGTTGTCTGCTGGTGAAAGTACTGTCTGCAGGAGAAGGGAGTTAGCTAAAAAGAGATAGTATAGAAGGTTGGTAGGGCTCTCTAACTCAAACCCCGTACCATCGTTGCAGCCCACGAGCCGTTGGATCACGATCAAACAGCCCGCATTGGTTCCACGCTTGGCCTTTCCGGAAAATGTACGAGTGGCTTCGGCAGACCGGCCGAGGACGTCCTTGCTCAGATCAACTTGCGAGCACGTACGCACGCACAAATTAACGCTAGCACAAAGACTTATTGCATGTGAATGACTGTGCTCAAGGTCGGTTTATGTACTTAGAATATGTACAATGGTATAGATAACTGCTATCTATAGTATATCTCTATGTTATCTACAGACAGTATTAAAGATAACTCATACAATGGGTTGTCTTTTTTCATGTCTCTATAAACAACTCCTTCATGTATAATGTGTATTTGTTTCGCGTGTTACAGTCGACTGCTGCATGAGAGACGATCCAATTCTCTATGCTTCATCTCTCTCATCCACGTCATCTAATGTTCTACTTGACGAGTCTTATAAACAGCTAACGTCGTACTATTGTAAATGTAATGATACGGGAACTGTACTTACTGCCTTCTGTTTTTGGCGAGGTGTAATCTCGGAACCGGTGCCTTAGGCCATCTGCAATGTTAGGATTAAGCCGATTCAAAGCTCGGTTTTGAAGGGTTGAGGTCGACTCGGTGCAATGGACACGTCGATTCCAACAAAATATGCTGATGAACCGACTCAAAGTAATCTCGTTTTTCGCGTGGGTTGTATAGTTAGATTCCGTGTAGTGGAGAGCAAAGTTTGGGTGTTTTTGGGGTCAAGTCTGGCGGTGGAAGCCCCCGGGCCGGAGATTTCCTCCGATCCCTGTAGGCCCCCAAAGGAGCCGCCTTTGGAAGGAATTTCTTGCCATCCCCGAGGTTACCACTTCCTCCCTTGGCTAAGTTAAATTTCGCTCTGATTTTCTTGCCTTGCGGTGTCAAGTATGGGTTGCTGATCAAGTCTTGTATTGTGAAAATGTCGGCCTGGCACTATCAGAATCGTCTAATTTCTCGAGTGCTCAGAAATTTCCCGAGTGTTTTGAATAATACACTCGGGAACTTCCTGAGTGCCTTACGAAACACTCGGGGATCGAATAAAACACTCAGGAAATTAACATTTCGTTCCTCCCAGGAAGCTGAGCAAGGGCTGCCTTTGCAAGGAACTCTTCCAATTCCCCGGGTTTGCACGCAGTGTTCCGGCTATTTAAGCGGCATTTGCATCCTTGAAATACAGTTTTGTGAGACTTCAAGCTTTAGAATCATTTTGCATAAGGTGTTATTGGAATGGGGAATCAATGCCAGAATAGGACCCTTGGGAGCGATTACTACAATCGGTTCCCCAAGGAGCATACCGTTTCTAGGTATGCCGATGAGTACCTTGAGGAGGATGGCTACTCGGGACTTTAAAGAAGTTTGAGAAGCCTTGGCCTGAGGTGAACTCAGTCAAGCCCACTGCTGCCGGTATTCTGAGGCGCGGGTTGGATCCGACGTCTATCTCTGTCCTCGGGCGGATCGACAGCGGACCTACCTAGAGTATATACAGTGCAGGTGTTTAGAGAGGTGTTTAGTATAGAAAAACTGATTTTTTTGGCTACGTAGGACAGATAAGGTGCTTACTTTTGTAGCATCAATGCTTGATTAAGCACCAATGCTTAAGAGGTGGTTATGTATATAACTATATATAATTAATAGATAATGCAATCATCTAAGCACCTACAAAACAGATGATTGCATTGAAGGAAACAACTTCTACATAGGTATTTTATGACATGGCTATATTATCTTTCTTTAAGCACTCGTATATAAGCATCTCGCGTTGTACATGCCCTGAGGGAGCATTATATCCTTGGTGGGACGCTTGGACAGGGCCAGTTTGGCACACCGTACCTCTGCACAGAGATCAATACAGGGTGTGAGTATGCATGCAAGACCATCCCAAGGCGCAAGCTCCTGACCAAGAAGGATGTCGAGGATGTGCACCGCGAGATCCAGATAATGCACCATCTGTCGGGCCACAAGAATGTTGTTGCAATCAAGGATGTCTACGAGGACGCGCAGGCGGTGCACTCTGCGCTGGTGGGGAGCTCTTTGACCGAATTCAGGACAAGGGGCATTACAATGAACGGGAGGCTGCAGAGCTTATAAGAATTATTATTGTTAGCATTGTAGCAATGTGTCATTCACTTGCGGTGATGCACCGTGATCTCAAGCCAGAAAATCGCGTCCGCGCTGTTCGGCCTCACTTGCTGCCCAGTCGCGCGCGCGCTTTTCGGCCTCGGTTGCTGCGCGTCCGGGGTACTAGTACATTAGAGACACTCTCGTCTTAGACGCTGCCTGTGCTGCTCCACGAGCTTGTTTGGTTAGAGCTCTGAATTTCATGTCTGAGAAAAAATGGTGCCTAGAGGTAGCTTAGAAAGTAGATGAATTTTGCCTGGTCAGATAAATCTGAAGATAAGTTGTCTGGTTAGAAATCTGTGCCTGGAATTGATGAATGAAAAATAGACCGTTGGATTAAAGAAAATTAAGGATGAATAAAGCTGCCTGAGAGGCAGGCTCCCAATCGCTCATTTTTTACACCTGCAATCGGCAACCTGCCAGACAAAAAAACAAACAGCAAACCGACAACATATAGATGAGGTCGTGGCCAGACACTTCGCCGCCAGGGCCAGAACCAAACAGCCCCCACATCTCCGTGGCGTTGGTCTTGCTGCTGTTGCTTCTGATTTTCGTCTTCTTGTTGCTGCCGATGTGAATCCTCCAGCTGGCTCTCCGGACTCTCATGCTTTCCGTCCAGCATTAGTTTCCTATTATTTTTTTTTTGGGGGAGCGGATTGTCCTCTTTTTTTCTTTTCTTTTTCAATTGGCGTGGATATGGTCTGCCTGTCACAATAATTTTACTAGCGTGACATCGGTGAAAAATGCAAATAGGAGAAAATAAAATAAAAGAACCGTACTACGCTCACGGATGTTTCATGAATATTTTTTATTGATTTTGCTAGTTTTCAGTCACCTAAAATTTTTGTATCTTTCAGGCACAAATTGTAGTGTTATGTAATGTGTATACAATTTTAGCAAAGATCTACTGTAACTTTTAGTTTTATTTATTTATGCATTTTTAGGGGTTCACTTATGTTTACTTTAATCTTGCTTATGATAGATTTTTTTTGCCTTTATATTTTGTAGGGGTCCACCAAACTTTTCTTCTTCTCTAGGTTGGAACTATTTGTATCAATCTGTCCTAAGGCTAAGGTGAGGGGGTGGGTTTATATCTGTAGAAAGTGAGGAGAGTGGTTAGATCTTAATCCAAGGGCCGAGAAAAGTGACTGAAACTAGACCCCATTTTTTACTTACTATATACTTTCCAACAGCTGTCGACGATCAAGTCGTCAATCTTACGAAATTAAATAGAGGAAAATGGCACAGATCTCTTGGGAGAGAATGAGACTGCTCTTTATTGATATGAACTGGCTACTATAGCGTCTACGACCTGGTGGTGGACTAATACTAATTACACTGAGTGTAATGCTTACTATACTATTCGATTAGACTTGAAGCGAGAATCTAATGTTGATTGCACTGCTCTCATCTGATGCCAGGCGATTCTTTCTTTCGTCCGCGCTCCATCCTTAATTCTGTCTTGATATGGTTCTGTATAGGTCTAGCTACCCTAGGGTTTGTGCCGCACATTGTGCAAGTGGCCTGTGATTAGCAAGGACCACTGCAATGCAAAGCATATATTTCTTATGCATGATATGAGATAATGGAGGCCCCGATCAGTCAAGTTCACAGGGGAGAAAGGGAAGAAGACCATGTGCATGTCTCACATGCATGCATGCTTGGGTAGAGATGAATTAAATCAGCAATACTTGTCGCACTTTGGTTCGAAAGAATATAGATATGTGAAGGAGGTATTAGTTTTTGAGCTAGCTTCATGTGAACGATGAAAGGGGATAAATTATTCTGTGATAGTAATATGCACTAAGGGTGGTGTACAGAGTTATCACGAACTATACATATATACAGAGTTTAAACTGTTTAAACAGCCGTGCCTACGGTCAAAGGCGGACATAGGAACTTAACTAGAGTTAATTCTATTTATAAAAAAAACCTTTGTGGGTGGTATGAAAAATATGGTGGGCTCACCTGACCCTGAGATTGGATTTTTCCTGAGTTTTCGAACTCAGTGATGTTAATGAGTGGGGATAGCCCCAATCAAAAGAAGCATACGGTATAGGTCCTGACGGAGGGGACCTCTACTGAAATAAATATTGCATAATTACCCTCTTTAATAAAATACAATTTAGTTAAAATGCTAAGTGATAGGACTTTGTAATTATGATAATTGAAACTGTTGCTTTAGCAAATAAAAGAACCTGAGCCTTACATATATCTTATTGCATTGTGTGTATTGGCTCGCGAGCATGGAACACTACTAGAAAAGGGGTTTTTCCCCACGGTTGAAAACCGTCAGGAAAATAGAAAAAACCGTCAGGTTTTATTTTCTGACGGTTAACCGTCGAGAAAATACCCTCGTGTCAGGTGGTCGGAAAATTTAATTTGTCGGACGGTTAACCGTCAAGAAAATATTCTTGACGGTAAAACCGTCAAGAAATATAAACTGACGGTTTTGCAATAACCGCCAACAAAAATCATTTTCGTGACGGTTTTGGCCCGTCGAGTTAATTTGTTTACATGACGGGCGGCCGTTATCAATCAAGTATATAAAACCTGACGGTTTTTTCTATTACCGTCAACAAAAAGCATTTTCGTGACGGTTTTGACCCGTCAGGTTAATGTGTTTACATGACGGGGCGACCACTACCGTCAAGTATATAAAATCTGACGGTTTTGCAATAACCGTCAACAAAAAGCATTTTCGTGACGGTTTTGGCCCGTCAGGTTAATTTGTTTACATGACGGGGCGACCGTTACCGTCAAGTATATAAAACCTGACGGTTTTTCCCATTACCGTCAACAAAAAGCATTTTCGTGACGGTTTGGCCCGTCAGGTTAATTTGTTTTCGCGGTATCAAAACTAACGCCAAAATGACTCAGTTCCTATCAACAAAATTATGATTCTGGTAGCCCACTAGCAAAAATTGTCAATTCATATATTCATACACATTCACGCATCATATAATTCACAATACACATCCATACATCATATAATTCACAATACACATCCATGCATTACTCCATACACAAATAAGAAGTTCAAACTTATCATTTCAAGCCCAATACCATCCATAAGGTTCACTTGTAGAAAGCAATCCGCACAAAAGACATCTAAAAGTCCAGTACTAGCACAATACATCTAAAGACTAATATCACATACAAGTCACGTAAGTACATCTAAAAGTGCAGCAATACCATGTTCAACTATTCAAAAGAGCTAGCAAGACACCATCAAAGTTCATGTAGACAATTAGTTGCATCCGTCGCGGTTGATGTTGTTGGTATCATCGTTGTTGCCGCCATTAATGTCGAAGATTGCGCTTGTCGCCATCGTTGTTAGCATCGTTGCCATCGGTGGCATTGTCATCCGGTGAACACTAGCATTAGAAATGCTAACGAAGCTAAGAACACCTTTGTAGCAACAAAAAGTCCTCGATCTTACCACGATGCAAGAACCGATATAGACTCGGTCAATCTTGACATCTTTGCATTCTCTTGCTAGAAACACGGTTGTCGGCGAATCGGTCAGTAGGTCCATGGAGATTACAGATTTTTTAAGAAAAACAACAAAAGCGGGTATAGAGATAGCAAAATTCTACATTAATGACCTTGGCAACTCTGGCTCCAATTTGGATACATCAAACTGGTAGTCACTAACAAATCTGAAAACAAAGTCAATCAAATAAAAGAAAAGAAATCAACGACTTGTGCATATGCCATATCACAATTCATAACATGACACGGAGAATACAGGGATGACAAATCTCAAAGGAGAACACTAGATAACAACATTCCGATTCTTGCATATAGGCGATCAACTTTAAATCACAAGATCGAAAAACATGGACCATAGTTCATCTACATAGTAACATAGGCTTCTATATCTATCTACCATACAGGGAAGGATAGCGTGTAAATGTGCAAGAACGACCTAAATTTCCCAAAATGACGTCACCTATGAGAAGCACCAGTAGCCAAATCATGTTCATACTTAGAACTCTAGCGGGCTCTACATCATTGTGATAAGTTGAAGACAACAAAGAGTAGGGGAAAATAGTTGTTTCAAAGTTCTTTTAATGACCCGCACATAGTATTATGAGATCCTTCTTTTTAGTTTAACTAATCAATATACAAACTTATAAGCAGGCAATGGCGATGTTTATAAACCCACCATGCAGTTTTTTCAACTCCCCTTGTCATAAGGTCTTGACACCCTAGTAGCAAGCCATTTCTTATTAACAAAAGATCAGCGATCGACATCAAACCTTTTCTCCGAAAAATGTTAGAAAAACACCAGTTGGCGGTTCTATAATAGACTAGTTGAATAACTAGCATGAATCCTTTTATTCATTAAGTTCAAAGTTGACTAACAAGTTGGTGAATTATGTGTATATATATCATGATCTAAAGGACAGCAAGAAGCGAGGGACGGACTATAATCACTGGCACGAGCATCACTATAAGCGAGTTCATATTCAACCGATGTCTTACCTGCGATGTACCGGGATGGAAGATATGATGTCACAATTATCATGATGTAAAATATTGGAAACTAGTTATTTTAAATTCTTTCGCTCACTAATTATCTCCAAGTTGTTGGAAATTTCACTTCGAAAACAAAAAAAAACATATCGACTCAGCTCTACTATTGGCATTTCAGAGGCTAGTTCTATAGTTACCTCAAGGTACTTAAATGTAGTTTCATCGGCGAGCACAACACCATTCTTTCCACCACTTCAATAACCATGTTGCAAAGTGTCATTCGCTCTTCCATCTAATGCGTGTGCAAAACTAAGTTCATTTCACGTGGTATAACAATTAATTAAGCTAGTTATGAACATGGAACACACATTTAGACTATCTATAGTTGATCCAACGAACTCCATCGATTTGTATGTTGCACGGATCTGAGATATCAAGGTCAACATTCCTAGACAAAATAATCACCGTAACTCTCTAAGTACAAATTTAGATAACCTTAGAGGTTAAGCAATCAACCATTTGTATACCAAGGTTAACAACTCTAGTAAAACATTGAACACTCAACAAGCCAACAGTAATCAATTAAATCTTAAAATACTCTATTACAACTTTTGAACCATCAGTATTCAAGCTGTGGCACAATAAATAACATTGTACTATAAGTTTGGAAGAACTTTCAAGAAAACATAACAAACACTACACCATAGGGTGACCCGACTTCTTTGCACAACTTGGGCTTAGGTGGCCCAAAAGGGAGAAATGAAACCGGATGTGCAACCTATTAGCATACACAGATCCAATGGGAAAGTCGTGATTAATTGGCTGTGACTAAAGCAATAAAGTTTGCATTTTTTTACAGCAGCTAGCTTAAGCTGCAGGTTGTATCCACCCACTATATCCAGTGATTTCAAATGAATCCATTGGATTTTTGCAACAAACAATTACTTGATGTACAACAAGTCCTGAAATTTAGAGAGATGTAACAGACAACTTAAAGTGAGCCCGCAGATAAATCATAGGTTCACCAAAACATAAATGAACTTCTCTAACTATTTCAAAAGCCACAAAAACAAATGGTGATACAGACATCATTCAAAGGAATACATCAGTTCTATGGCATATGATAAAAAAACACTCCAAAGATTGTACATACCTAAAGCTGTACACCATAGTCGTGCAAGAGAATGTAGACACTTCTTTCCATTGATATCATAAACGTATGAACCCTGCATATGTATGTACAATTCGCCTAATTTCAACTTTGAACTCCACAAATTCAACTTTCCATTAATGAAGGAACTTTCAACTCGAAAAATTCGCCTAATTTCAACTCTGATTTTAACAACTACAGGTCGAATTCAAAGCTTTAAAACCAGATTCAAAAGCTTTCAAATCATGATTATGACAGCAATCAGAACATTGCTACTGTTATTAATTCCTCACAACCAAAAAACTCAGTATGTCATGCTTCCATGGTCACGAAAGATCTAGAAATTACCTTGAACTCGTGCAGAACCGCAGTCATTCTCGGATATTTTGGACTCGTCCCTTACCCTCTGGAGCTCCAGCTTCATCTTCTCAGCTGATGACATGTGGTCGGGATGGAAATACTGCAGATAGCAACTCACAATATCACATCCTCTGCCAAAATCAAAATCAGTTATCTTAATTACTCACAATATCACATACAGCTGTTGACATGAGTTTATGAGCCAGTTAATTACTTACCTTGACCCTACCACCAACGCCAAAATCAAAATCATCGCATAATCTATCCATCTTAACAAAAGCAAACCGGATGATTTCCACAATAACAGATGGATGGATCATACATCACTACTTCCTTTCTTCTTTTCTTCTTCTATAAAAGAATCAATCAAAGGATAGCATGAACTGATAAAATAATACTGAGAACTTTGGGAAAGAGGATCGCATTCATTTTTTCCTACCTTCATTCATCATTCTCAAGGGTTTCTATAATGGCATCAACTTTTGATGCAAGCCTTAAAAGGGTACAACCACCACCGACAACAATACCTTCCTCAACGGCCCGCCGCCACAAAGCAAGCAAATCAATTAACACACATATGGTTACACAAAGAATTTTGTGTAAAAGTACAATCAACACAATACTACTGATTGCATCGAAGGCCACATGAATGACAACACACATGTACACAATCGCAAAAATCAGTTCGACTTAATCGGAAGAAAGCATTACCTTTGTTGCATTCAAGTCGTCTTCAACCCTCGGTTTCTTTTCCTTAAGCTCGGTTTACATGCGTGCTCCTACCTACAAAGCAAGATGTGCCATTTTGTTATCCTCTGCTAATGCAGCATAATGAACCACCAAGTACCCCTCTGCAATTGCGACCTAGTACATCAACAGGTATCTCGATGTGAAACATCGGCAATACGAATGACAAAGAACACCACCAGAGAGTTTAGCTATCCTCTTGTTTAGCTTTTCTTTTTCATATTCTGTTCGTGACACCGCAAAATTAAAGTTTTGGAACAAAGCATTAGTCAAAGCATTTTCATCCACATCCAAAGTGACTTACCAATGTGTGCAAGACAAGCACATAGGAAGTAACCGTCTTTGGAAAATCGAGGCGACCAAAAGAGATGGACAACGGAGGAGAAGAACCACAAGAGAATAAAGACGATTCAACGTATAGGAGATGGAAACATAGAATATTAAATTTTGCACAATACAAACCTCAATCTGGTTCTTGATTTGTGTCACCCTTTTGTTTACTTCCTCCTGTGTAGTACCATCTCCAACTATTGTTGTTGAATTCTTAGTAACTACAACTTTGGCAGCAGTTCCTAGGACTTCTTTGTCTGCTTTGTCCAGGGACAATCCAACTTCTTCTCTGATGACAGTGCCTGCACGAAGAATGACCTTTTATAAGTGAACAAGTATCACAAAGAGACGCATCATATCATACCAAAGATTAAATTCACCTCCAGTCAGAGTAGCGATATCATCCAGGTATTGACTCTTGCGCTCTCCAAAACCAGGGGCTTTTATAGCAGCAATCTTTAATGCACCTCTAAGCCTATTGACCACAAGGGTTGCAAGAGCTTCCTGCTCAATGTCCTCCGCGATTATTAGAATTGGATATCCACCTCTAATAGCGTCCTCCAGAATAGTGATAAGATCTCTGGCGTTGTTAATTTTCTTGTCCACAAGAAGTAGCTGGGTAATTATAAAATAAATATTAGCTTAAGAGAACAGAACTCATGGAGATGGTGATTCTTGATTCTTGTACAAATTCATTACACAAGTTGACAAACTCGTGGTTGCTAAGAGCGAAGGACCAATGGCTACCGCTATGTCCAAGGTATACAAATTGTTTTAAGTAAGGCAGTGAAGCATGTTCAGATAGGATACCACTTTGGTTGCGGAATGATTTTGTAGACACGAACAACGTAACATGGCTTTTGGCAACAGAAAAAAGCAAAAGTTAATACTGGAAAATACCATACATACAAAAATAAAGAGGAAAAACGGGAAGGTTGTACAGTTACCTTTCTGATTGCGAGAGCATTGAGCTATTGAATCAACAAGAAAGAAAAGATCTACCCTCTCATATAAATTTGATTCCCTTTCCAGGCGTTCAACAATAATATCAATCGCCTAAACAATGAAACAAAAAAAAAACATCATTAGAAAATTTGCTAGATGGCAATTGGTTGCGTGATAGGCCATGTTTGTCTCTTTCTTGGCAAGGCGAAGTCTGCATGCATGTTTATAGAGTAATATCTTTTCCAGGCGTTCAACAATTATATCAAACATCGGACTAAAGCATTTGTATATCTGTACTCTTGATCTATTGCTTGTGTGGGCTTCTCCTTTTTGATTCAAGGCCTTCCCTACAGATGGGTCGCTACTCTTGATCCAATCTGCAGGTACCATCCATCGCAATTTTACAAAATTGTACCATACATAATGTGCAGTCCAAAATGTAAACCTAAAAGTATCCATGCAGACACACGGATGCTCCATCTAGTGAACATCTAACTATGACAGATCATACTGATGCAAACAAAAATCTGGTGGCGGGGCGTGGGCGGGGGGGGGCCTTGGGGCATGAGGAGGCGGCGGGAGGCCACGGGGCGTGGAGGCGTGAGGCCACTGAGGCGCGGAGGCGCTGGGAGGCGCGTGGGCGTGGGCGGCGGGGCGGCGGCGGGGCGGGGCGGGGAGGCGGAGGGAGGCGGGAGGGAGGCGCAGGAGGCGGGGGAGGCAGGAGGCAGGCGGAGGGGAGGCGGAGGAGGCGGGGGGGCGGGGCGGCGGGAGGCGGGCGGGGAGGCGGGGGGGGGGGGGGGGGGGGGGCGGGGGGGGGGGGGGGGGGCATGGGCGCGGCGGGGGGGCGGGGGGGGGGGGGCGGGGGCGGCGAGGCGGCGGGAGGCGTGGGCGGCGGGCGGCGGGGCGCGGGGGGCGGTGGGGGCGGGAGGCCGCGGGCGGGGGCGGCGGGGAGGCGGCGGCGAGGCGGGGAGGCGGGGGAGGCGGGGGCGGCGGGGCGGCGGGGGAATGTGGTCATGGAGCGCTTGAGCTAGGGATTTGAGGAAGGTGCGGGATTTTTTCAGTGGAGCGCGATGGCGCGATGCCAAATTTTTTTTCCTCGCGCGGAACCGTTCCCACGTCGGCGCAAAAAAATTAACTTGACGGTTCTCACCGTCAGCAAAATAATTTTTATTGAGAGTTAAATAAAAACCGTCAGCAAAATTTTAATTTTCCTGAAGGGGTACTATTCCCGTCACCAAAATAGTAAACCTTGACGGTCATTGCGGGCCCGTCAGAAAAATTCGGGCCCGTCAGGTTTGCCGTCAGCAAAATAATTTTTATTGAGAGTTAAATAAAAACCGTCAGCAAAATTTTAATTTTCCTGAAGGGGTACTATTCCCGTCACCAAAATAGTAAACCTTGACGGTCATTGCGGGCCCGTCAGGAAAATTCGGGCCCGTCAGGTTTGCCCCATTTTCTAGTAGTGGAAGTTGTGTTCATTCTCACTCTTTCCCCTAAAACTCTCAGAAGCAGGAAATCATGAAGATTACGTATACTACGAAGATCCAGAAGTTAGAGGCCCAGGAGATGATGATGAGTAGTTCTTTCTAGTCTAGGTCTCGTCTCAGTCCAGCTGACTCCGTCGGTGCTTGCGTGCATCCTATATTATCTGAGTTTTCGGGTAATAGTGGACACACACGGGTTTCCCCAGTCGCTTGCCTGTGAAGAGATATGCTCTGACCCTAGGGTTTGTGCTGCACATTGTGCAAGTGGCCTGTGATTAGCAAGGACCACTGCAATGCAAATCATATATTTCTTATGCATGATATGAGATAAAGGAGGCTCCGATCAGTCAAGTCCACAGGGGAGAAAGGGAAGAAGACCATATGCATGCATGTCTCACATACATGCATGCGTGGGTAGAGATGAATTGAATCAGCAATACTACTTGTACTTTGGTTCGAAAGAATATAGATATGTGAAGGAGGTATTAGTTTTTGAGCTAGCTAGCTTCATGTGGACGATCAAAGGGGATAAAATTATTCTGTGACAGTAATATGCACTGAGGGTGGTGTAGAGAGTTATCACGAACTATACATCTATACTAGCAGCTAATCCGCGCCAGTTGGCGTAGATACGGGTGTACACAGTTTCGCAGGATCTTTCTAATGCGTGTTGGCTGGCTTTCGTTAGCTTAATTTCTAAAACGATCGGTCGCAGCCAATCTCGCCCTCACCTTTAATTCTTAGGACTATCGAGCCTTCTCGAATTAGGTCTATGGGTACGAAGGCCTCTCGAATTTGTTCTACGGTAGAAGCTTTGAACGTAGACCCGGATACAAATCTTACACTCACTGAAAACGTGCATGAAAACCTTTGACTATATCGTCCTGAAGACGGATGCGACGGGCTTGATACCAACTAACTGCTTATTAGCCAGCCAGCTAAACAAGGTTGACCCAATGGCATACCGCTCTTCTTTTATCTTATGAATCTTTGATTTCAGCTTTGGGTTTTTCTTATCATTCTTCTCTCTTCAAAGAGAGAGCAGTCAAAAGCGGATCGAAAATCAGTAAAAAAATCCCGTGGAAATTAAAGTGATTCTGTCTTTCTATTGGTTGTGTGCTATTCCCTCATCATTTGGCTTTGCCCTTCCTCCTCGTTTTTCTTTGAGATTGGTGTGTCCCAATGTTTTGCCCGGTAGATATGTTACCTAGTTTACTTTTTCTAAAGCAGATGTGTTGTAGCTAACATAGAAATATAGCCGGCAGATAAGTTGTTCTAGACAATAGTTATTTCTGGCAGATAATCTCTTGAATATTGTCGGCACATGTTTTGCCACTAATCCAATTTTTCTCTAACAGATTATTGCTTTAATACTATACCATAGTGTAGTGCATGGGTGTGGATATTGACGTTT
This sequence comes from Phyllostachys edulis, assembly GCA_036346405.1. Lineage (NCBI taxonomy): Eukaryota > Viridiplantae > Streptophyta > Magnoliopsida > Poales > Poaceae > Phyllostachys > Phyllostachys edulis. The sequence continues at coordinate 57,095,497 of CM070559.1, read as the reverse complement.
TTTTTTTGTTTTTGTGTACCACGCTGTCGCAGTCTGTTGCACGCAGTAAAGATGACATGAAACGAAATTTGTCAAAGAGGAATAAATTGTACAAAGCGAAGTGTTGGCCAAAGCAAAAGCTACTATAAAAGAATGGATGTTACATATTTGAGTATATATAACTGGAAGGCATATATAAAGGAGTACGTAATCAACACGTCAGGCGTGTGTAGTAGTATACCATACAAAGCGGAAGGATCAAGCGCTATGACGAAAGCGTGCTTACGTAGGATTGGCGATCGCAGCTGAGCTGGGAATATTTACATAAAATTAAGCTTCGAGAGCATTAACAGTGGCACCAAAAGGACTAAGCTACTATATATCGGTGGTGGACAGTACTAATGAAACACGTATACTGAGATTGTTTGTTGTTGCATGCTGTGGAAGCATCGATTGTGTTGTCTGCTGGGGAAAGTGTCTGCAGGAACGGAACAGAGAAACAATCGGGCGAAGACAACACAATCGGGAAAGTGTCTCAACACCGCGATATTGTGTAGAGAAGAGAAGATAAAGTAAGGTTTATGGTGATCTCACTTAACCCTTGATCTTCTAGTTCTAATTGTCCGGTTTGGAAAGGAATGCATTGGATGAATGCATAAAAGAATGTATATATGTAGTCAACTTTATAACAGATTTAGGTTTAGTTAGTGAGAGTGCAAATGCCCACATGCATGCTTGCATGATTCTATCCAAATGCAACAAAACAATTTTATTTTTGTTAGACGAGCATAAGGTTCAACAAACAACAAGAATCCACACTAGCATGTCTGGTGATTGATATAGAAATCAAACACTCAATTAGACAACTTGATTAAATACTCAAAAGGGCCTACTCATGCTATAATCATCATTTTAAAGTTCACTCATACGTCAAGCTTAGCATCTAGTTCAACAGATTTTTGTTTAAAGACTACTAGTGAGCAATTAGAGCTCGGGAAAAATTACTAAATTAGCTAGAAAATTCCAGAAAAATTCTGGGATGTTTCTGGGATGATAGTAATGCTAGAAAAAATTAACCCCACACATAAAGCTCAGGTTCTGGTTAGTACGATATTTCAGACAAGAAAATAAGGCCTATGGTTCAAACAACAGTGAAATTGAGTTAAAAAATTCCAAAAAAAATTCTAGAATGTTACTGAGGTGATACTTAACACCAAAAAATTGGGTACTAGCCGTTTACACTTACCTATTAGTACCAGATTCAAAATTGGCCAGAACAACCCTGCAAAACATTTGATTTAATTTCTGGGCAAAACAAGTTCAATAAATCTAGGAAAATTCATATTTGTGAACTACACACCATCAGGTTACCATGTGAATAATTTTAGGATTTTAGGAATCACCTAATGACACTGGAGCACATTTATTTCATTCAGGTCAAAATTTGCACCAAAACAAGGAATGAGTTTCACTTTGCATAAAAAGCAATTGACTACATGAGCAAACCTAGCATGGTTTAAACATCTTTAGTTGATCAAAAATAAAAGTGGGCTACACTCAGTTCACATTACAACAAGTTCACTTTTCATCAATTAATATGCAACAAGTTTCTTTAACTCCACAAACATCTAGCACACCAAGCTACAACATCCAAGGCATCCAAATTTACAGATTTATTCAAGGAATCTATATGAGTATGGCAAGTTGTTAAATTCCAATTTGGTTAACAATTTTAAGATAAAGCAAATTAAGATCAATTGCAAATTATACTTCTACAGGTTAGTCATTTTCATGTTTTATAAATACCAAGGTGAACTACTCACCGTGCTTGTAGATCTACATTTTTACTTCTTAGTTGTGATTCATGCTAACAAATTGAGTAACATGGCATACTTGAGTTAACTTAGAACTACATGCATGATCAAAGCGAAAGAATCAAGACGCCTAACAAATAATTTGAGGTATCTTCTACCCCCCTTAAACATTTTGGTGCCTAAAAGATGCAGCGAAGAAAGAATGAGCAAAAGGTGAGTAAACGGGCAACATGTATGCAATTTAACCCTAGCATGTATGCATACTTCTAACATTCAAAATCAAGATCCAAATGAGTGTGCTAAGGCTCAAAGGTCAGCACAAGATGCAAGAAAAGCAACCGTAGTTTTCCGACATAATTGCAAGTCATGTTGCCCGTAGGCGATGCACAACTACTCGGAATAAAAGAAAGCGAAAGAGCACACTACAAAGTCCAGTGTCTACAAGCTAATGAATATAATTAGGGTGTATAATACCTAAGGATAATCCCTAACTTAATCCTAAAATCGCAGCAAGGCGTCGTCTTCTCGTCCTTCCGTCGATGCTCTTCATCAGTGACTACTTAACGTTTCTAGTGTTGGAAGAGAGACAAGCGATGGAGAAAAATGATTTTGTACAAATCAAATGAATAGTAAGGTGAGAAAATAGATGCTAGGATGGGTAAGAAAGAAAGGAATTATATTACTTGCATTTTTGCCAAATTTTTGATAGTTTAAAAATATTCTTTGCAAATCAAAATCCTAATAACGTCCATTGCTACGGCTTTAACCTATAGTCAGTATGGCTCTGATACCAACGCTGTGGCGACCCAGGATCGGATCCGTTTCAAGCTAAGTGATTACACCAAAAGCGCAACACTTAACGAGAAATGAAAGCGATTCCGAGTGCCCGGATATGCGTCTCATGTTAGCTCCCAAATATCAGTGGCTAACATGCACATCCAAACACAACATTGCAATCACATCCATACACAATATACAAGAATCATAGAAACATGATTACAACATCAACAATTAGAACCTTATGGTCCAAATTTTTATAAGAGGGCTGACCAGCCAAATTTAATCATAACACAAATAAATCGTAGCAGAAAATAAACTTAGAATAAAAAGAAAATAACCAGATTGGCATGCCCAAACCCACAAGCAACCAACTGGAGTTAAAGTTGTAGCGTCTGAAGTACTTAACCCAATTTGAACAACTTCTCACATGCAACATGGACAATGCAACTGAGTACAAAAACGTACTCGCAAAACTTACACGAATAGCAACATATAATAAATGCATTCAAGTGTTAAAGGAAGGCTTACATGGTTCATTTTTAGCATAAAGCGAGTTTTTCATTGAGATAAACGATATAGATTCAAATTGACATTTGTAAAACATTTAGAAAACTCATGTAATCAGCAGGTAATCCCAAATTTATGATCAACAATAGTAGATACTCCAAAATAATCAACACACGAACTTCCTGTTCGTAACACAATTCATTCCGAACATCTCGTTCGTGAAAACATTTCAGATCTGAACAAACTAACACAATGACGTAACATTTTCAACCATAATCCAAACCGCGCCTCGGGTGCCATGCCGACGGCGAGGAAGGCATGGAGCGCTAGGCAGAGCGTGGCGCACCTCCCGCTGGGCATTGAAGGTGGCGAGGCTCGGCCGAGGCCCCCCTCGCGGCCATTTCCTCGAACACCTTCCATGCGGCATGGACCTCCCCGACACGGAACAGCAGGCGTAGTAGTGTCGCCAGCGCGGACAGGCTGGGCATCTTCTCGCCGAGGCAGATGCCGACGAGCACGTGCTGGCAGCGAGGAAGGCGTGGAGCGCGAGGTGGATCACGGCGTACCTCCCGCTGCCCCCGCGGGAGCCACACCAGGCTAGGAGGTCCGAGGGGGAATGAGGAAGGTGAGGAGGAGGAAGATAAGGAGGGTACCGGTGGTCGGCACAGGCGAAGGGGCTGAGGCTGTGGCACACAACAATGATGGCGTCGAGCAGCTGGTGACGGTCGCCGAACGTGAGGCAGGAGAAGTGGCCTCATGGTGCGTCACCGCCGCGGCTGCCGCCCGCCCAGCGGCGCCCTTTGGCAGCTCCCCGCTTAGCGATCGCCCCCATGGCTGGGCTCGGGACCCCGCCACGGCTATCGCCCGGCCAGCGGTGCCCTTCCGTGGCTGTCGCCCACCCAGCGGCGCCCTTCGGCAGCTCCTCGCTCCGCGCCATCGTCCCTGCGGTCGGGCTCGGGACCTCGCCGTCGGTCTGCCCCAACTCGCAGTTCCCGCCATCTCCCTCCACGCAGCCGACGAGCTCACCATCCTCTATGCCACTACGGAGTCCCAACTCCTCTGGGGCTCTCCGCTCGTCAAGGAGCCGAGACAAGTGAGGAAGGAGAGAAAAAGGCGAGAAACGAGGCGGAGAGGCCAAACACGAGCGTTCTAAGCGAGCTGGAGAGGAAGCGTCTGGAGCACACCAGCTGATGAAGCGGACGGCGGAGAAGGAATCGCGAGCATCGAACGACCAGGGGGCAGCAGTGACGACGCGAGGCAATCGCAACGAGCACTTCGGAAGAAAAATCTGACGGCGACGACGCAAACCAGCGCTGAATCGGACATGCGAAAAGAATCGAGACGACTTGGCATAGCTCAGCTCGCGCGAAACATGCGGCTCTTTACCCGATAGGATACTATTACCATAAGGTTTTCTGTCGTAAGGGTCCCAACGCGACGTAATGGAAAAGGAAACTTAGAACCCAACCATTGGGCCTGTGCACTGTATAGGCAGCTTGACCCATTAGATGTGAACCACCAATTGGGCCCTTTATTTTGGCTGTTCTCATACGTGGTTAGGCGGGGTGTCCTGGCCTCGATTCAAGCCTGCGACGGTTTCGCTTCCCGCGCTAGTTCGGAACCCAAGGCGCGCACGCAGCAGAGTTTTTGTCGATGTTAATAAAATTGGCTGTAAACATGTGGTAATACCAAAAATAGCACAAATATCAACACGCATCCAAATCTGTTCCCCTGCCTAGGCGTGCTCCTGCGTTCCTCCCGCGTCAGGACGAGCCGCAATGTCGTCGCGTCATTCTTCCTGCACTCGGACGCGTCGTCACATCATCACTACTGTGCCTTGGAGGCATGCCAAAATGATAGGCTACATCGATCTCCTTGGAGAATTGTTCCATGTTCCGCGATCGATCGAACAGGGACAGTTCCCCTTGTACATTCTTTGCTATCAATATGGAGGGACACGCATGTCTTTTCGTTAAAAAAAGGAGAAGGCAGTACAGTTCAGTTCCCGTACCATCGTTGCAGTCCACGAGCCGCTGGATCACGATCGAACGGCCTGCATCGGTTCCACGCGTGGCCTTTCCGGGAAATGTACGAGTGGCTCCAGCAGACCAGCCGGGGACGTCCTTGCTCAGATTGACTTGCGAGCACGTACGCACGCACAAATTAATGCTAGCACAAAGACTTATTGCATGTGAATGACTGTGTTGCGGGTTAGTTTATGTACTTAGGGTATGTGCAACGGTATAAGCAACTGCTGTCTATAGTATATCTCCATGTTATCTATAGACAGCACTAAAGATAGCTCCTACAATGGGTTATCTTTTTACACGTCTCTATAGACAACTCCTTCAAGTATAATATGTATTGTTTCACGTGTTACAGTCGACTGCTGTATGAGAGACGGCCTAATTCTCTATGATTCCTCTCTCTCAGCCACGTCATCTAATGTTTTACGTGACAAGTCTTATATACAGCTAACGTCATACTATTGTACATGTTCTTACTAGGGGTGAAAATGGATCGAATACAGACAGATAATGGCTCTGCCATATTTGTTTTCATATTTTTTTCCGAATCCGGATACGAATACGAATACCCTGGATACGAATAATATCGAATATGAATAAGGAGTGAATACGAATCGAAACGAATACAGTCGTGGATATTTTTCGGAACATGAAAACCCCTTAAATTGTATGCTAGAAATTAACGAAAACATATAATTAGTTTATTTGATGCTAACATTCATGAATTGTTCATATTTTCAGCAACCACACATAACATTGGCACTAGCATGCTACATTAGCTAGTTCATCACAAACATAACACTTAGTTTACTATATTTAGCTCATAAGTCATAACTCACAAAATCACAAGTCATTACGCATTCACACTTAGTTCATCACATACATAAAACTTAGTTCACACTAACATCGATTAGGCTGGATGGTTAATCTATACGCAAATGACTGTAACATCCCAAAGTATGTTACCAAAAATAAAATTAATAAAGTTATTATTTTATTAGATTTTACGAGATTTAAAATAATTTTCTTGGTTAAAAGAAAAAATAATAAAATAAAGTTAATTATTTAATTTCCTAGTTTTTAATGTCAAAAATAAATTTTATTGAGTTTTCTAGGATTTTATTGATTTAAAGTGAAAAAGAAATTTTAATTAATTTCTTGAATTTTTGGATTTTAAAAGGTTTTTTCCTATTTTTCAGAAAATAAAAATAATTTATGTGCAAAAATAAGAACCAACTTTAAGTTGTAATTAATTTTATTAAGTTCAAAATAATTCAAGAATTTTTTGTGATTTTTTCTAGAATTTTTGAAGTCTATTTGCTATGTTCTGAAAGGCTATTTGATTTGTTGCATTTTCTGAAATTCGGAAATCAATTAAAATCTCTTTTTCTCTTTTAGCCGAAATCCGGATATCCGGCCTTCGTATTATCCGAATAATCTGTATTCGTATCTTTATTCGACGGATAATAGAGCTACTGTATTCGTATTCGTTTCCGACATGAAAAATCTGTATTTGTTTTCGATCCGAGAATTATCCAAAAAAAATCCGATCCGAGACAATCCAAATCCGTTTATATTTGGATCGGTCGGAAACTATCTGAGCCGTTTTCCTCCCTAGCTTTTACTGAGTTACTGTGCGCTTGCAACGATGATACGGGAACTGTGCTTACTGCCTTCTGTTTTTGGCGACGGGTAATCTGCATCTGCAATGTTAGGATTAAGCCGATTCAAAGGTCACTTTTGCAGGGTTGAGGTGGACTCGATGCAATGGACATGTCGATTCCAACAAAATATGCTGATGAACCGACCCAAAGTTAGGCTGCAGGTTCAATCAAATAAATAGTAATATTATGTTGGGAGAGAGATGCGTGTTCTTGGTTTTTTTAATATGATGTGGGTCCCACCTTTTAGAGTAACCAGTTCGATACCATGAAGAAAAAAAAATGTTGATTCCTGTGAATGCTTAGACGGTATGTTTTTTTAACCTGAACTGATCCAATCCATACAATAATTTTACTAGTGTGACATCAGGGAAAAATGCAAATAGGAGAAAATAAAATTAAAAGAACCGTACTATGCTCACGGATTTTTCATGAATTTTCTATTGATTTTGCTAGTTTTCAGTCACCTAAAACTTTCGTACCTCTCAAGCACATAAGATTAGAAGGCAATATGACTAAATTTTAGTGTTATGTAATATGTAATTTTAGCAAATCTTTACTGTAACTTTTAGTTTTATTTGTTTATGTATTTTTAGGGGTTCACTTATGTTTACTTTAATCTTGTTTATGATAGATTTTTTTTGCCTTTGTATTTTGTAGAGGTTCACCAAATTTTTCTTCTTCTCTAGGTTGGAATTATTAGTTTCTCTTTGTCCTAAGGTTAAGGTGTGGGGGTGGGTTTATATCTGTAGAAAGTGAGGAGAGTGACGAGAGTGGTTAGATCTTAATCCTAGGGCCGAGAAAAGTGACTGAAACTAGACCCCATTTTTTACTTACTATATACTTTTCGATAATATTTTAAAAATAAAACCCTGTCACATATTTTCAAAACAGCCTATTTCTTCTGCACTTCTTCTATGTATAATATGCTCCTAGTATTAACTTTGTTGTCATGTTAAACCTTTTCTTCTGTTTACAATTAATCATCAAAGGTTACATCTGTTGAAAATGAGAAACCCTACTGCACTACATACACCTCCAAGTGAAAAAATATATATCCGGAGAACCGGTCAGATTTCCTTTGTCAGTTCTTATACCTTCGCAGTACTCCGACCCTGTATATGTGTCCCTTTCTCTAAATATGTTTGTTAATTTATTCTATGGGAATTGAACTGTTTTGTAAAATTTATATAACAATTCTGTGCTCCAAACATGCCTCCGATTTCTCCCATTAATGCCGGAATTGAACTTGAAGTTTCTGTGTTCCAAACGAACCTGAATGTGAGTATATTACAATGCTATGCGCGCTACGCTGCGCTTCGGTTGACAGCGTTATAGCTATAGTTTTTTTCGCAGTCATTGTGGAGGATGTATCAATATTGAGAAGTATTCACAGGGCATGTGGGCGAACGTGTTAAGCACTTTGTAGGGAAGGATAACATAGGTAGTTTGTGATGGTGAAGATCTGGCTACGTAAATGTATGTTTGAAAAGCTACGGTCTTGTCCGTAACATAAGTTTTGTTTCGGAAAGACAAGGCATTGTAAGGCATCGATCCACAGAATACATAGGCATGGAAGTGTAAGCCATGGGAAAAACTACACAAAATACCGAGGATGAGTGTAACGGAACAATAGCAAAACCCATAGTAATATATACAACTTAAGATGGAACGTTGCAGAAGCAAAGACGATTACCACATGTTGGTCTACTAAACAGAAAAGATGTTTGGTGCATATCAATAGGTAAGTCTAAAGCTTTATTCCTATACAGAAGGTAGGTCTGGCGTAGTTTAACAAAAGTTATGGATGAGCGTCTCGTGGCCATTTCCTGTACATAAGTGTCCTGCATAAACGAAGTGAATTTTACAATGTTAATGACAGTGGCCCCACCTATCTACCATTTCAAACAAATTCTTGTACATAAGTGTCCTGCATAAACGACATGAGACGCTGCACCTGTAGTCTTCTGCGAGGGAGAAAATTTTGGCATGAGGTTATCTTTAGTTTGATTATTATGGTAACATAGTTGCTTTCAGCTAAAATCTGAAAGATACATCTATACAGTGTGGAAGAGGGCTATATGTTATATACCGCCATTTTTAGCAATGTATCATGTGAGTTGTATGCAACAGAAGTAGGGATACATAAACAAAGCAGTGTGACCAGTTTTGCACGGAAGCAGTAGATTGTGGTGGTATTCAAATAGTAATAACCAAAAACACCCAAAAATGACATGTATATAACATTCTGGCATAGAAGCGGTACATTATGACTATATTCAAATAGTAATGGCTAAAAACCCGCAAAAATGACATGTTCATAACATTCCAGATGGGTCGAAGCCCAAATCTCGGTCTTGTCCCATTGTATTTTCAGGCTAGGGAAAGGAGCATAAAGCAGTAGCAGCGCTATCCAACAACTATAAGATATCAGGCTTTATATAACTAGGCCATATTATTGAATATTGGTCTTGATTAAAAAAAAAGGAAAGCTATCTGCTTTTCGACAATTCCTCATAGAAAACCCAATAATAAGAAGACAAAGGTTTATGAAATAGCAGCTGAACTAAATTAATTCTCATGGTATAGATAAAAATAATACAAACGAAGGCATTACTGCTCACTGCTGGTCTCCAATTTGCACCGTGAACATTAAATAAAAGCAGATTGACCATGAATAAGCTAGGCCAACCAATTACTCATAATCACATGATAAACTGGAAGAAGTACCGAAGGAAAAAAGTTAGCATACCTCGTGCTTGGTGCTTGTCGTGATCTCCCTCCTCTTTGCACATCTATTTTCCTTTATTCCCTTTGAAAGCTATGTAGTAAAAGAATAAAGAGGCATATCAACAACTGGAATGTGTTTTTTTTCTTCTGTAAATCAAGTACACCAACATGAGATAGGTAACAGCATAAAGCATAAAGCATAAAGCATAAAGCATAAAGAGGTTTTGCTATTCCATCCACCATATGCAGCATGCAGTAATAGGTTAGCAATTCTTGCACAACCGCTTCTTAGAAAGTTGTCTGAAGCAGAGTTTGTAGTTTATACCAAGAGCAAATATTCGAGAATCATAGAACTACAGAATGGAGAAACTGAAGTACAATATAAGCATTTAACTGACAGCAAAAAGGAGTAAATGGATCATAAGAGATCACACCAGATAACTATTTTATAAACAAATCATAAACTAATTCAGTGACATGAAAGCAAATCCTTCCCTAATCACATAGATAGTACACATGAGCCAATACATGAAAGCAAGGAATGTGATAAAAATTTGATGAAACCCAAACATGATCAATATACAAAGGATTCACCATGCTGCTGGCGTACTTCTCACAGTGAGTGGCCCGTCAGGAAATCTGCTATTTTGAAGACCTACAACCACACTAAACAAAGTTCCCTATATCAATCTCCCACGAGGTCAAGAATCAGAAATCTACAGGAGCAAATATTAGCACTATCCAAACTAATATTAGTGTATTATTATCCAATGAGAGGTATATTATGGCCATCAAAATATGTCAGGTAAAAAATTAGCACACTACTATTTCAAATAACACATCCTCTCGCACTGTTGTTTTGAGTAACGGAAAATTATTTTGACGAACATAAAATCATATAAGAACTGTTACCACTATGCAGCAACAAGTGTGACCAATCACCACAATTATTATGTGTTACTGAAAGCACTGTATATTAAAGAATGGATAAAATTAAAACAGAGCAAAAAAGGAAAGTCAAACACGAGATCATTCCTACTCTAAATTTTGGCTATCAAGTATGAAAACTAACCGGTGGAACGTAAACAAAAGTTCAAGATCTTTTTTTAGTCTTTGAGCCATTAAATATGATGGCTTCTGGAATGTTGACTGCTACAACAAACCTTAATTTAACTGAGATAGCCAAAGTGAAATGCTTGAGGCATGCTGTATAGAACATTTATAATAAAATTGAATATAGTATGATCTGCAAGATGCCTGCAATGAATCCACTGTCATCTAATTTCCATTTCAGATTTGAAATAATATCATGCAAGACTAACACCTGAGATTAATCTGGATTGATCTAATATCATCAATAAACTACAAGGCAGTACTAATTATTTTCAAGGCATAAAGTAGGATATGATAGTATAATCTGTGGATATAAAAATACCTAGCAGTGCTGACAGAAGCAGACTCCACCTGCATAGAGGTTCTATAATTTGTAGCTCTCCAGCAAACAACTGAGAAGAAACCGTGCGAGCGACAACATACCTCCATGGTCTCATCTCATGTCATTGCCTGACTATGGGGCAAAAGGGCACCTGCTAAGACCAACGAGTGCATGTACATAGTATGTGGCCAAAGTAAGTTCATCCCTACGAAAAAGGATAATGTTTTTCAAATCAAGCAATCTACACAATGTATAATAACAGAACTGGGTCAAAAACAACACGCATTAGGCAGAGAGAAAATAAAATAAAAATCAAGCGATGTCACATTCTGAAACAGAACTGTCAAAGCTAATTTCCACAAACCCAAACCACGATCTTCTTTTCATGAAGGGAATCAAATCATGAAATAGAATAGTAGGGTGCTACCATAACAAAAGAATTTCATATCACAAACAAAACATACCAAAATGCAGAAAGAAAGAAACCAAATCTCCTCAGAAAGAATAGGCATGCATGCCCTTGGAAACAACAGGATATCCATAGAAGAGTTTAGCAATAAAGAAGCACAAGAACTTGAATGTATGTATATAATTGTAACAAATTGTGTTTGATGCGCAAAGTAAGTCAAGAAAAAGATCTTATCTTAATTAAGATTACTGTGACAGGCTCGTTACAATTTTTCTATTCTCTTGGATAGAATTGTCATATTGTGCTGAATTATCACAACATTTTGTTCGAGGTATATAAACCCAAGTCTAAACATGGAAAACAGTCTCAAACTACAAAGAATAGAGCACACATCAGTTTTTAGGGATTAGCAGCAGGAAGCACCATGAATTTTGGACTTTGTTAATTTATCACAGTCAAAGAATAGTTTGTCTAAGTGTATGTAATCTGAACAGTTCTAAATAGTACAACATATGCAAACTGAATTGATAGTAAGCCTTTTTTAGAAGTGAATGCAGGGGGGAGAAGGAGCTCCCTGCAATTCATAGTAAACTTGAAGGAGAACTTCCGCGTGTAGAACTTCTGCGTGCAGTGAATGACGAGCAAGGCTTTGTGCACTGATGATCAAATAGGCATTTCAAAAGTATAGACCTGTGATGTACGACTGTGCTAACTTATTAGGAACTTTACTAACACAAAGTTCAACATTATTCAGATGTTTATAAAAAAGTCTCATTAAGATCAGACAATAAACTGCTGCACTCTAACAATCTTTGTAAGAGAGTGTCGGAGTTTGTCGAAATCTCAGCAAGACGTTCATGTGTGTAGCAGTGGCAGCAAAATAGCAATGTCAGACATGCATTTCTAGCTTAATTTGTTTAGCATCACTATTACATATCCGTTCAAGAAGGTAAATCTAAGTAGCAACTCGGCTCAAACAGAGGCCATTTTGTGATCATGTGCAAATAATGTAATGTCCATTACTGAGATACTATGAAATAATTACGTGTAGGATATGTACTATTACTATTAACTTGGATATATGTATGCAATCCTCTGATCTAAATGACTTTATTTTTAGTAGTAATTAGAACATACCATACACTATAGCTTGTTACCTAGGAGAAACTGCAGATTTGGTGCTCTATATATCATAAGTAATGCAAGCATGTGCTAAAAACCTGGACTCATGCCTAAACAGATAAGGTTCATTGGGATGGCATGATGGCCTTAAATTTTTCACAGGAACATCAAAGTTACCTTGTCGTTGATGACCCATGTTGGAAAACCTTGTACACCAGTTGCTGCACATCCGGGGGCCATTTTATTTCCCTTAGTAGCTCCATTAGGGAAATATTCAACATAATCTAGAATTTTGGTAGCTTCACGACCCAACATCTACATGACCATAGCCATATATGGTCCGGTTGTTATCTCTGTTTCATACGGTTCTAATACAAAATCAAATGTGCTGCATGAAATGAAAAGTAAAATGTGCATGTCACTCACTTCTGATGATATTAAAGGAAATAAAATACGCAGGATAAAAGCTGGCATGGCATACTTAAGCAAGCAAAGACCAGCAGTACAGACTATAGCAAATAAGCAAGATAGAGGGATGGTTGCCATTAATATAGCAAGTAACCAAGGTAGCACAAAAAATGTGATCAAAACCGAAATGGCTCCACCAATAGAAACTTTTTAATGGGATGCGAAAGATTAAGCCATAACAAAACGAAAAATGTGAGATTTTACTAAAGCACATAGATGAAAGAAATGACAGACAAGACGCCTTATTCGTCTGAGGTATTCTATTATTCGATATTACTAACCAGTCTAACATAATCAAACGTCTTTCACATCGCAAAATGTGAAGGAAAACTCACCCCTTTAACCGAGTAGCAGATGAACTATAGGAGTTTCTCAAAGCAAGAACAACAATGACAGGTACAGCTAACTGAAGACCAACCAACCTCTGGATTCGTCCCAACCCGAAGTCCTACAAGAATACCATAAAACATGATCAGCACTCTTCATGGGGGCAGCACTGCCAGGAATAAAGTACCAGTGGTAGGAAGCCATATCTTGCGTGAATCCAGGGAAGGATGACGGCACCGCTGGAAGCGGCATGTGAGCGGTGTCATCGGGAGGGAGGGAGAAATCAAGAGGAGGCGAGAGGGAAAGGGGAGAGTGGCGGGGAGCATGGATTTGGGAGGAGGGAGAGGGAGGGCGCGACGGCACTAGAGGGAGGAGCGGCAGCGGAGGAAGGAACGGGAGGCGGAGGGGAAGAGGCACTAGAAGAAATCTGTTGAACGGTGACAATCAGAATTCGTCATGGATCTGTGTTTTTTTGTCACAGTATGGGATCTGTGACGCTCCCATGACGAAAAAATGATCGTCACCTATAGTGCGTCGCTGATTGGTTTCTATGATGAAAGTAGCGAATTCGTCACAGACTTAGTGACGAAACCATTGTCGTCACGAATTTTATGACGTCGCCATGTCATATTCTTATTGTCATTGGTAGCACAATCGGACCCGCCACGGATCCGACGTGGTCATTGGTTTGTGACGATGTCTCACCGTCATAATGTGAGTTAGGCCCATGTAAATTTTCGTCATAATTTCTACAAGGCCCATTTTGATTCCATCGTCGGCTAAGTCAATTTGTGGTCATAGGCCATTTTGTAGGCCCAACTTATTTTAAGTTAGCCCAAATTGTAGGCTCAAATTTTTTTGGGTGTAGCCCATTTTGACGTTTTGAAAGGCACAATATATTGTTGGGCTAAAACCATTTTGGCCCAATTTTATCTGGGCCAAGCCCTTTGACAATTCACAAACCAATTTTTCAATTTCACACCTACAGACCAAACTGTTGTGTTTGGCCCAGCACATCCATACAGACAAAAACAGTACAAGCATACACAATAAGTTCATGTCATGTCATAATAGCAACATCCAGCACATTGTCCCAGGCTACATGCATCCAGCACAGTTCACAAAATAATAGTATCCCAGATCACAGTGCCATCAAACCACAAACTACATCAGTTTAGGGAGTAGGGTTCACCTGACCACGATTGCGATTCGATGAAGAACGATGAAGGAGGGCATCAGTATATGCAATCTTATCCTTCAAAAAGCCAATCTTTTCTAAGCTCTTCTTCCTAGCTGCTTCGAATTCTTCTGCCTTCTTCTTCAAGGCATCCAAGTCTTGCTGCTGAGCTTCAAGTTGGTCTCGAAGTTGGGATGCTCCTTGCTTCTCAATGTGAAGTTCAGCTTCAAGCTCTTCCACACGTGAAGAAACGCCTCGTCTCGAGCTTTTCTGTGAGGGTGTTTCAAGGCCCACACGCTCAAGGAATTTGGTTGACTCACTGAGCACTTCAGAAATAGCTGTAGTAGGAGACTTTGATTCTTGTCCATCTTCCACTGGTTGAGCCACGATGGCTTCCATATTAGCCTAGCAATAGATGGACTACACGTAAGTGTTATTATTTACAGTATACTTATGTACAAAATAAATGAACAAGTGGTGACTAACAATTGCTTTCTTCACTGGCTCACTAAAACCAAGTTTCTTGCTATTATGGCACTCTTTGAAGAGGTCAATTGCAGTGGGCTCTACATCTTTATATTTCTCTTGCTTCTGAAATGTTCAAATCATTGCAAACTGTAAACTTCCAACATGGTATGGAAGGGTTTCATAACAAATGTATAAGAACATCATTTCTCTAAGTACTTACAACAGCATGATAGTGTGCAATGTAGGAACGAGAGCCGGTCCGCTACTGAAACTGGACTTTCTCACGGTTCAGTTTGTCTTTCTCACAACGGTCCTACAGAAAGACAGATTAGTGTAAAACACGCCAAGTGACAGATAACTAAGCAAATAAACCAATTACTTTCATACCATGTGCTTTAGGTTGGACCACATCTACACCAGCGCTCTCCATTGCTCATCAGTCATTTGCTTCAGTGGGCTAGTGGTTCTCACTTGATTTGCTGGTACACCATCAAAGTAGCACTTTTTAAGCCTGTACCTCATCTGTCGTTGTCCACACTTGAGCAAATCAACACATGCAGATGTGACTGCTTTTGAGTTGGTGTCCATGGTAAATTGACCCTAACAAAGAGCATACACATTACACAAGAGACATATGAATACAACGAGAAACAACAAAACAAGGAAAATAGAAAGGGATTTCACTTTTGGCCAAGAGTTGATATACTTATTTCAACTTTTCCAATGTAGTCCATAAGGTGAGACTGATCATTCTTGCACTCTTTCCAATGTGGAAGGACTGGTATATGCTGCCTTAGTATGATCCCACCCTCTGATGCAAGCTTTGTAGCTTGCATAGGTGCCTCAATTGCTTTCTTCCTTCAAAATTTGGATTGGAATCTTACAGCTTAATGCTCTTGATATCCTATCAAGATCTCTGCCCTTGTTTCTTCCCCTCTTATTTGATTGTTAACTGACATCTGGTGCATCTGAAAATATGAATTTCATAAAGTTATTGTAAAGCATATCTGCATTTCTTAAAGGGTTGTGCACAATCACTTGCCTTCATCGGAGTACATTTGAATGTGCTCCTCAGATTGGGTAGGTACCAGAGAATCATGTGTGGTAATAGGAGGGCTTTGAGTGGCCTGTTCTTTTGGATCTGAACTCGTACCAAGGGAAACTTCTTGAGTTAATGCGGACTCTCTTGTCTTCTGCCTAGTGCATCTAGCAGGTTGGAATTGATCATCAGGTGCCAGCACCCTCTTTGGTGGTACAGTCCCTCCTGGAGGCATCATGGCAGAATTGTTTTCCCTCTGTGTAGATCTCTTCTTAGAAAACTACCAAGCCTCATTGGCAGAATACAAGAAGAATTAGTAGCACATGAATCAAACTACAAACCTGAATACATGATAAATAACACCGCAATAAAGGCAAGGACACCACATGAGCGACCTCTCCCAAATTTCCCCAACCCCCAACACAAGAGAGAGAGCACGTAACAAGAATGAGCACCTTATCGAGTTCCTCTTGTTCAGTGTCCTCATCCTCGTTCTCTTGAGGGTCATACTCGGATCCAGAGTCTTCGCGACTACTACCCTTGCTGTCTACACGTGCATTTGTAAGAATTGATGCTAATGCAGTGACGCCAAGTCCTTGCAACACTTGATTGTTCCTCATCAAATTTTGAGCCCTCTTTTTGTCATATTCGGTAAGTGCTGCTTCTTTACATGAGTAAGAAACTAAGCGTAAGATTGTAATTTTCATACTACAAAGTTACTAGTATGCAACTAATTAAATTGCGGCAAGATTACTATAGAACTCTAGCATGCAACGCCCAATGGAAGTAACAAATTTACAAGAACTTTAGCATGCGAGGCAGCCGGGTCCGCCGCTGCTACCCTCGCCACCCTAACGCCGGCTCCCTAACGTGCCTCTGCCGGGGCCGTGGACGTGCTCCCCCACCCTGGCATCACCCACCTTCGCCAGTCCGGCCTATCGACGCGAACCCCTCACCGACCGGATGAAGGGAGATGGAACTTATTGGCCAACTTTTTTCTCGCTAGCACCTTCCGCCTTGGCATGGATGAAGGGAGATGGATGTCACCGTCGCCCTTCCCCTTGTCGTTGCCTTCGCCCAGCCCTTGCCGTCGCCCCATCGAGTGTCGTCGTCTTGCTGGAGGAGGGGATTTGTGGTGGGGGATGGATCGACTAGGGTTTGGGGAGAGGGGATTTGGGGGAGAGGATTTGAGAAGGGATTCAGCGCAGAATATGAAGGGTCTCACATCACAAGCGCGCATGATGTTTACGAAAATACCTTCCACCCGGTTAGGGAGGTCCAGTGACCTGTTTGGACAAAATAGACATTTCACAAAAAAAAATTGGGGTGGCTGGCGGGGTGGGTTGTGGCGTGCAACGAATTTTTGGGCGGGATTGTGGTTTGTGGGTGCAGTTCGCAGTTTTGCTCCCAGTGCCCAATATATTTCACTAAAAAATTAAGTTAGTGAATTATGAAACTCGCGAATAATATTTTTCAAAGTAATTTAATATGATATGTGATGCTAAAATTCGTATAAATTTATGAATGAATTCATTTTAATATACAGAAAAAGTTAATGACCTAAATGTCATATAGCACTCATCCTAATTTAATTATTTGGCCAAAATTTGTAGAAAGGTGGTGGGAAAAAGGATTACATAGATAAATAGAGAATAATTTTATAAGACCAAAATAACTGAATTTATCTCATTTGGAGTTTTTATGAATTAGTTATGAATTTTCAAAGTTAATAGTCTTTTCTAGTTCAAAAATAACTCAGTTTTGGATCACTCTCCACAAAATATATTTTCTGTGACAGTGAGTAGTTTGAAACCTATTTTAAAATAAAGTTAAGTTAAAACAAAAATTATCAAAACCGGTTTCACTCATTTGGAAGTTAAGAAGAATTAGTTAAGCATTTTTTAAGTTAGTTGTATGTTCAATGTACAACTAAACGTTTGGGCCACATGATCTAATTTGGATGGTCCAGATTTGAGTGGCCGCTCGGACGGTCCGAACAGCCCACTCAACAAGGGCCATTCGATCAAGATCAAACGGTGGTGAGCTGGTGTGGTGCGATGCGCTCGGTCCGATCGAACTCGGGGCGTTTAAGAACCACACGATACAAAATGTACGGCTGGGATTTCGTGGCCATTCAAACTGGTCCAAACAGCCCAATCAACGCGGGCTGTCCGATCAAGAATTAACGGTCTAGATCGATTTGGCGTTCGGACTGGTCCGAACGGCCCAATCATTTTCAACGGTTGGATTCTAATCGGACGGTTGCGCACAAAAGTGATAGGGTTGGGCTGAGTCAAGAGGCGCGTCGGGCTCGGGGCAGGTGAACAGTGCTTGAGCCCAAGTTTTGAATTCAGTTTGACCAAATCTCACAAGGTTTGACCGGGGCTTTAAAAATAGGTTCATCTAGGCTAGCCACCTCCGGTCATCTAGGCTCACCGCACTCCCCCAAATCGATTCTAGGGTTTGGCCCTCCAATCCCCGAAACCGGTGACCTGAAGCATCGCTCCCGTGGTACGCCTCGACCGCCGCTCACCTGCGCGTTGCCGCACCATGGACAAGCAGAAATGTCGCGCGGAGACGCACTCCGAGTGGTCAGCCACAGGTCCTAGCGGTGGGCTACCTCTCGTGTCGTGCCCAAAGTGCCAAGCCATGATGATCTGGGCCGTGTCCGGGAGCTCGAAGAATCGAGGAAAGGAGTACTAAAAATGCCCTAGAAACGAAGGGGTAAGAAACTCCCTTTTCTGTTGAATTTGGTTTTTGGTTTTGCCGGGTAGTTTATGGTTTTTGTTGCTCCAGATGTATTCGGGTGAGTGCGACACATTCATGTGGAAAGACCAATACCTGAGCCATTTGAGTGGGCTGCATCCTGGGTGCCTATATCCTGTCGGACAGCAGAGAAGAGATGGAAATGAAGTGGTTTTCACAGTGAACCACCGTGTATTGGAACAACATTTTGCTGTGATGAAGAGCTCATTGGACCAGATCAAGACTTCATTGGACGAGATAAACAATTCACTCAGGAAAGCCACTTCTGGAGATAAAAAGTTGAAAATAGTTGTAGTTGCATTTGTATTCTTGCTATTAGGAATTTGCATTGAGAAGATTGTCAACTGATTTTCTAATTTAGTTATCTTCAAGTCTTTTGTAATGTTATATCTAGTTTGTATAAACTCTGTCTGAAATGGGAAATGAAATCTGAAAAGATGTCTCACTGTACATTTCAGCTGGAATGTTGGAATGCATTTCAGCATAGTCCATACAGTTGATAGTTGTATGCATGGTTCTCTTGTTGCAATTGTGACTCTGAAACCATGGCCAAATCAACATCAGAAAATACAACAAAGTGCCAAATTAACATCAATCTTACATATCTATATCCACATTACAACAAACTAACAGATCACAAACTACTCCTCATCGCTATCTATCTCAGGAATTGCGCGATCTTCATTATCACTACAGTACTGTATGTAAGTTTCGTCGTCTTCATCAGACTCACAATTGACATCATCCACTTGGTTGCGAGCATTTTCAACGACACTAGCAGGGACAGTATGACACTTTCCATCATCGAGATGTAAATTTTCGAAATAGGTTCATTTTCTTGTAATCGACATTGTGTACAGTCATCATCTTGGTATGTAAGTTCCTTCTCAGTTTATGCTTCGGTGACACTCCACAAATGCCTATGCTCAAACTTTTGAACAACTCTCCAATCTCCACCAAACTTTGTGTCCTGCAAGTAAAATACCTTTGTTGATTGTGTGGCTAGAATAAAAGGATCTCCTTTGTACCAGTAAGTTGCAGTGTTAATGCTTTTGAAATATTCATCATCTTTCAATCTTGTCTTCTTGCCATCAAGATCAAACCAGCCACAACGAAATAAAACAACTGCTCGATGACGCCTTGGCTTGAGTTATATCATACTTGATAATGTCTTGCGCACAACCATAAAAATCAATATGCTCACCATTATGTGTACCCTGAACCATGACTCCACTGTTCTGAGTCTTTCTATTTTTTTTCACGGTCAATCGTGTGATATCGAACACCATCAACAATACATGCTGAATATAATTTCACTCGCATATCTGGTTGGCATGCCAATGAATATAGGTCATCACTAACCTCTACTCCTTCCACATAATGCAGTCTTGCCATCTGTACAACGAAAAGGTCAACATGATGATAACCTATACACCTGATCAGAGTTCCATCCAAAATTGCAAAGAAAACTCACATGCTTCTTAAACCATGTGCCAAATTCATGCTCTAGCCTTTTTTCCACATCATGACTACCTTCTTTCTCTAACTCTTGTCTGCATAACCTGCATAGTGGCTTCAAAAATTACAGATAAATAATATATTATATCTGAAACAAAAATCAAAAGTGTTAGAAGGGATCACATACTCCATAAATGGCTGAACCTCAGGACAATTGTTGAGCACATACCAAACCATCTTGTCATAATCACCTTCAAGATATGTCATCCTCGAGGCTCCAATTAAATGAACACCATGCTAAAAAACAAAGAGGTCACCTTCTTTTAAGTCAACACGTTCTCTATTCCTGCCCTCTTGATTGAATCATGTGTCCACATCATTCAAGTACCTTGAGCAAAAAGTTAAACACTCATTAGCAACATATGCTTCTGCAATGGATCCTTCAGGTCTAGCCCTATTCCTCACAAAACGCTTCAGTGTACATAGCCTTCTTTCCACTGGGTACATCCAGCCATATTGCACTGGGCCTCTTAGGATTGCTTCATCAAGTAAATGAACAGTCAAGTGCACCATAACATCAAAGAAAGCTGGTGGAAAATTTTTCTCAAGCTTGCACAAAATGATTGGGATTTGAACTTTCAATTTATGCTGAACATCTAACTTTAGAGTTTTGCAACATAACTGCTGAAAGAAATTTCTCAATTCAGCAACTGCTTCATATATCTCCTTACTCATGATTCCTCGTAGGGTAGCAGGTAAAATTCTTTGTACAAGAATATGACAATCATGAGTTTTTAATCCTAGCACCTTGCATCCATCCGCACTAATACATTTTGCTAAGTTAGAAGCATATCCATCTGGAAATTTCACCTCTGTTATAAATTCAAAAAATTTACGCTTTTGGTCTTTTTTTTTTCATTTCATACAGGGCTTTAGGGATACTGTATGAATCTCCTTCATACTACAAGTGTAAAAAAGATCTTATGCCCATGTCTTCCAAATCTAGCCTAGCACTGACTGTGTCCTTTGTCTTCCCATCAATGTTGAGAAATGTACCAAGCAGGTTGTCACATATATTTTTTTCATTGTGCATTACATCAAGATTGTGCCGCAACTTCAGACTCGACCAATATGGCAAGTCAAACAAACAAACTCTTCAAGTGTAAAGTTGACCATCGGCTTTCCGCTTTCTCTTATTACCACTTTGCGGATGCTTTCCTGGTCTAACATCTCTTACATTGTCCAGTTGCTGTAGCAGCTCTTCTGTACTAAGTTCCCAAGGCTTCGCACGGGTTTCATTCTCACCATTAAATTATTTCCTTTTTCTCCACGGATGATCTCTTGGAAGGAAACGACGATGGCCAATGTAACATATCTTGTGCCTTAATTTCATTCAGCAGGGATCTTTGTCACAACGCACACATGCATAATAACCTTTTGTGGTTCATCCTGACAAGGTGCCCAATACTGGATAATCATGGATGCACCATAAAATTGCAGCATGTAGATCAAACATACTAGGACTACATGCATCATAAGTACAGACACCCTTCCAAAGCTCTAGCAACTCTGCGATGAGAGGCTCCAAGAACATATCAAGATCCTTTCCTGGACATTTTGGACCTGGGATCAGTAGGGCCATTATGAAGTTGGACTGTTCCATACATGCCCAGGGTGGCTCGTTGTAAGGCACGACAAATACTAGCCACATGCTATAGGAGGAGCTTATGTTGCCAAATGGATTGAAACCATCTGTAGCAAGGACAAGTCTCATGTTCCTTGCATCTTTTGCAAACCACCCATATTTTCTGTCGAAGTCTTTCCATGCCTCACCATCAGGGGGATGGCTGAGTTCATTGTCCATAGGTTGCCGCTTCAACTTGTGCCATTGTGCCTCCTCCAATGTATTTTTGGAAGCAAACATCCTCTTCAGCCTTGGAATCAATCAAAAATGCCGCAATACTTTCACAGGAATTTGCTTTCTTCCTTCTGCATCTTTCCATCTAGATTCACCGCATACTGGGCACTCATCATTGTTGGCATACTCCTTTCGAAACAAGACAATTATTCTTGCAAACATGGATTGAATCATATCCAAGTCCTAATGCATGGATAAAGTTCTTTCCTTCATTGTAAGATGTGGGAAGAAAGCAAGCTAGGAACGCTGAAGACAACAGCTTCAGCAATGCAGTGAATGCAACATTACTGATTCGATAGAATGACTTAATATGAAGTAACTTCACAACAAATGTAAATCTTGAAAAATGAGCACATCCAGGATAAAGCTGGCGCTACAACTCTGCTATTACACTTCCAAACATTGAATTCCGTCCACCTTGTTCTTCAGTTGTGTATAACTTCTCTACCATATCTGGAATTCTATCGTCGTCGTCCTCGTTCAAACCAACATCCTCTTCAACATCATGTTCCATAGTATCGAATGGTTCATTCTCATGCGGTGCATTTTCATGAATTCCATCATCCAATGGTTCTCCATGATGGATCCACCTATTGTATGTGCTTGACATCCCATGAATATATATGTGATCCTCCACAACTCCTTGAGGTCTATGAGCCCGATTCAAACATACACGACATGGGCAAAGTATTTCAGTATTCTCATCAAATCGGGCACTAACAAATTGCATGAACTCTTTCACCCCATTGATATGTGCAGTGCTAAACTGTTTGGATTTAATCCAAGATCTGTCCACCTGTCAGACACTCAAACAAGTACAAATTAATCAAAATTATTGCCCATCTGTTGTAAGAATAATTCATCTATCATACTGACGGGGCCCGCCTCTCAGAAGACACGCATACAGACCCGAGAAATGCTATTGTACTCATGAAAGACTATAATACTCTTCGCTTGTACTCATAGTGTAGCTATCCCCTAATGGATATTTTGGTCATTTGTACAGGCCCAAGAGCCTATAAATACCCCATGTATACCTCATTTTTGGGGGAGCTCTTTGGAGCAATAAAGAAGTATGTTCAAATTGGTGAGCCCTCGGGGGCTCCCTCTCCGGAGGTAACCCCCCGTTGGCTCACCGACAGGAGTAGGGCGGTCCTCTCGAACCCCCGAACCTGTATAAATCCTCGTGTCATTTTTTACCCTCGTGGACGACGGCCCGTCAGGCGGCCAACGTCCACCCTCTCACTCGTGTTTGGTTTTTACACCTACAACATTGGCGCCGACCGTGGGGATTTAGCTAATCGACGAAAGGCTATATCTCCTACCAAAAAATACTCTAAGTCCGTGAGTCCTCCTCCGGCTCCGAAGGGCAATGATCTCGTGGACGACCTCATACGCTCTTTGAAGGAGCCCCAGCCGAGCACCCTCGTCGGAGATCAGGGCCATTCACCTCGGGATGACAACATTCTACATGCCCTGGGGCTCCCACGCACGTCCCCCTCCCTTGTGCAGGTCGATGCGAGGCCCAGCCAAGGGCAAGCAATTCAAGGCACCCTCGCAGCTAGAAGGCTAAGTATTCTGAGGCCAACCATCACCCCCGGGACGCATGACATCCATGCGGCACGAGCAATGAAGGCTCGCTACGAGGGCTGCCCCCTAATGCGCTACTATTAGGGGACAGTCCCGACATATAAATCTCGTATGGACTCTCAAGACACTTTCCCTCCAAGAGATTTCACCCTCGTGGTGCGTAGGGCGTACGACCTCCGCGGTCTCCCCTAACAAAAGTCCATGGTGGCTTGGGCACCCGTCGCCTCCACCATGGCGGCTTATGTCCTACCGACCCTAGGGCATAAGCGACCACCCTCGTGGTGCGTAGGGCGTACGACCTCCGCGGTCTCCCCTTACAAAAGTCCATGGTGGCTTGGGTATTCGTCGCCTCCACCATGGCGGCTCGTGTCCTACTGGCCCTAGGGCATGAGCGACCACCCTCGTGGTGCGTAGGGCGTACGACCTCCGCGGTCTCCCCTAACAAAAGTCCATGGTGGCTTGGGCGTCCGTCGCCTCCACCATGGCGGTTCAGGTCTCATCGCCCTAGGGCATGAGCGACCACCCTCGTGATGCATAGGGCGTACGACCTCCGCGGTCTCCCCTAGCAAAAGTCCATGGTGGCTTGGGCATCCGTTGCCTCCACCATGGCGGCTTGTGTCCTACTAGACCTAGGTCATGAGCGACAACTTTGGTCCAGTACCAAGTTGATGGATGTGCTGAGGACTCGTCCCCCTTAGACTCCAGGCCACGCGCCGAACGACCTCTGGGTCCCCGCATGCATAGCTCCATTTCTTTGCAAGGGTTAACCATTCTCATGCATTCCTGATCACCACAAAAAACCCACCTACTGGGTAAAAGGGCTCTATCGTCCTCATAGTTCGGTGCCCCACGATTTAGCCTCGTGGGCGCCACCGGTGTACCCGTAACTTACTGTCGAGGGTACACGTCCAAGGTGCCCATGAGTTAGCCTCATGGGCACCTCCAAGCCCACTGGGGGCTACCACCCCTAGTGGTCATTCGGTGCCCCACGACTTAGCCTCGTGGGCGACACCGGTGTGCCCGTAACTTACTATCGAGGGCACACGTCCAAGGTGCCTATGAGTTAGCCTCATGGGCACCTCCAAGCCCACTGGGGGCTACCACCCCTAGTGGCCGTTCGGTTCCCCACGACTTAGCCTCGTGGATGCCCCTCTGGTGTGCCTGTGACTTAGTGTTGCGGGCACACCTTCAAGATAAACGTGAGTTAGCCTCATAGGTGCCTCCAAGTCCACTGGGGGGCTACCACGCCTATGGGGCATTTGGTGCCCCACGACTTAGCCTCGTGGCCACCCCTCTGATATGTCCATGACTCAATCTCATTGGCAGCTCGAATCATGTACCGTCGACTTGGCTCGAATATTAATCAATGGCCATCATGCTCGCATAAGGCTATCACCTCGGACCTGACATGTGGGTCCCACTTCTGTTCATCCACGGTGGTAATAAACCAGCTTGTCACCTGTGTAACTTTATCCAAAAAAAAACTCCAAGAGGATTACGACGATATGAGATTGTCACCTGTGTAACTATGACAAAGCAATGGTGTCACAATGCCAAAGCCCTGTTTATGGCAATTTGAGGTTTGGGAGTTAGTGACGATTTTGATATTTTTCGTCACTACAAGTAGGGTCCCAGCCCCGGGATGCTCTTTATGACGCTGCTGTCGAAAAACGTCATAAATATGGGCAGATAATGACGATTTACCTAGTTGTCATAGAAATTTGGTCATAGTTTAGCAGATTTCTTGTAGTGAGGTGAGCGGCGGTGGAGTGGGGATCAGCGAGGAGACAGAGGAAGGGCTGGGCGACGCCGGGAGGAGCGACAACAAGGACGCAAAGGCGAGGGAGGCCCGAGGCGCCATGGAAGGAGATCGAGGGGTGGCAGGGGAGGAAGAGGGAGGGAGAGGCGGAGCTAGTGGAGAGGGGCGTCGGTCCTGATCTGACCAAGGGCGACGGCTGCGGCATCACCCAAGTGAAGGAGAGGGGAGGGACAGAGAGTGCGAAGAGAGGGTTGGGATTGAGAAGATAGGGGCAAGCGGAAGGGCTAGTGGAGCGGCGACGGTTCCGACCTGACCAAGGGTAGCACCGACGGCGAAGAAGCCGCTGGAGGGGAAGGGACGGGAGGCGCAGCTGCGAAGAAGCCGATGCGACTCGAGGCAAGAAATCGAGAGCGAGAACAGCAGACAGAGGGGAAGGGACGGGAAGAATCGAGAGGCTCGCTCCGCTGGACACAACCGTTACGTTTGCCACGATTAGACGGCTACGAACATGCTCGCACGTGGCCCGCGCGCAACCGCTGCTTCCCACCAAGCGCAGGAGCTCAATCGGATGGCCCGGAGGCGATCTCGGCGCGATCCGACGGCGACCCTTTTCTTGATGACGTGGAGGGGCTAGGAGGCCGGCAATTCCACGGGCTTTAATAAATAGATAGATTTTTGCAAGATACAGTGTAAATCATTCTAAGAGAATATCTGTGTTCCAAACAGGACTTAAATTTAAAAGGTTCTGACTGCAGTAAAAAAAGCGAGTTCCAAACGGGATTTTAAATTTAAGAAATAATTGGTTCCATAGCATCAAAAGGTACACGTATTAGAAAAAACCATCAAAAGATTTACATTAAGTTTTTTACCATTGAAACTTTGTTCCGTTAGGTTTTATACCATTCTGTCCATTCTGGTGTTAGTAGCCCTGGTGAAATGACGAAAATGCCCACCCGGGCATTTTCGTCATTTCACCAGGGCTACTAACACTAGAATGGACGGAATGGTAAAAATCCGAACGGAACAAACTTTCAGTGGTAAAATACTGAACAGAAATATTTTGATTGTATTTTTCTAAAACTTGTACCTTGTAATGCTATGGAACCAACTTTCCCTTAATTTAAAGGGAGATTTGATTAATTGCCACTGCCAAAAGATGTGTAATTCAGGATTTGCCATTCATGTACCTATGACATGTGATCTTAGAACCTATATGTTATAGACACATGGAGTGAAATCTTGAATTGTACGTCTTTGAAGTGACAAATATTCCTAATTTAAAAGGTTCTGACTGCGGTAAAAAAAAAAGGTTCTGACGGCATGCAGAGGATCTCATCAATGGATGCAGGCCCAACTTTCAGGCCTTTACAGGCTTGGTCCACCAAACTTGTGTATTTCACGGGCTAACTAAAATTGGGCCTTGATGAGCGGGCTTGCGCGACTACTTCAGTTCAGGCCCAGTAGCCTAGCCCGAACGAAACCGGGCCTTCCATGTTAACCTCTTCCTGGTCTTCCCGGCCGGTTGGGGTCGCAGTGCGGGCTGCGGCTCGTCACTCTCGGCGGGCGGCCATGGCGTTGGAAGCGATCCCGCATCCAAGAAGCGCCGCAAGTGTCAGCTCTTCGTCGCCCCTCTCCAGGTGCGTTCTGCCAGCCTGCCTGCCTGCCTGTCCGCCCTTCTCGCAATCGCCACCAGCAACGCGCGGTTTCTTGTCGCTGCCGCGTACGTGCACGCGCTGCGCTGCGCTGCTCGCGACGTGCTCGACGTAACGCCTATGCTATGTTCCTGTTTGTTTTGTTCGTCAGAAGCAAGAAGAGCTACTCGCGACATGCTCGACGTAATGCCTACGGGAGGCTCTTGTTTGATTTCTTTGTTAGGACAAGAGTTGTTCATAGTCTCCGGCATTTCTTATGCGTCCTCTCGTTGGTTTTCTTATACGTTGGTAAACCGCTGCGCGCGCAGGAACAGAGAACAGCAGTTGGTTTGGATTACTTGTTCCTTTTCTTTTCTTTCGTAAATTCTAATTGTCAATTACGAGGTCAACTAATGCCGATGGGTTCAGAGAGCTGAAAGAAATGGAGCCTGTCGCTGTGCACGCACGTTCTGCCGGGTTCTTAGTCAACTCTTCACAGTGCATAGTTTGTATCTTTATTGTTTTTTCTCCATCAAAGACGTGTTCTTGTGTTTTACTATACTCAAACACTGCTTCTATGAGAGGAAATGCGGAGCTCTCGAGACGACCGGCCTAAACAATGCGCGTGGAAATTGCCGAAGACTAGGACCACTAGAGCTCTTTGCATTGGTGGTGCATCTCGTTACCCTTCTCTCTCCTCTTGTCCTCCTCTCCTTCTTCTCTCTTGTCCTTGCAATTCTTTGGAGATGGCCCTGGTACCCTCCTCCGTTGCAGCCGGCAGTGACTCGCTGCGGGTGTTTGCGTCCTGCGTTGGCCTGGAGGATGGTGTTGTCTCCCTCGAGGAGAAGCTGAGGAACGCCAGCCTGGTGTTGGGTGCTGCCCGGGAGATTGAAATCAAGAACGAGGCCCTGGTTCAGTCGTTGCCAGAGCTGCAACATTTGGTGCATGATGCTGAGGAGGTGCTAGATGAGATTGACTACTTCCGCATGCAAGTTGAGCTCTCTGCCGCCGATGAGGAGATGCTTGATGAGATCGACGACTGTTCACGTGACAACAAGATTGATGGAGGTACTGATGATAGCAGTGATAATTGTGATGGTTCTAGTCCTGTTACCCCTGCAGATGTGGCCGAGCAAGGCAGCAGCAATGCGTTGGTCCCTGCGTTCGGGCATGCCATTGTCCGTGCTGTGCCAAGAGCTGAGCTTGACAGGGATGAAATATTGCCTCGAATCTGTGAGATCAGTAGGTCGTTGGGTGAGTTTGCTGACGCCGTACGGAAGGCACTCAAGCTGGAGGAGCTGGATGGCATTGCATTAGCAAGGCAGGGCACCGAAAACAAAAGACCCTTGACGACACCGTATCTTACAGAAACTAAGATATTTGGGAGGGACCATGAGAGGGACGAAATCATACGGTTGCTGACATGTGATGCCTGTCGCAACCAGACCCTCTCAGTTCTCCCTATTGTCGGTAATGGCGGCATTGGCAAGACTTCATTGGCGCAATACGTGTGCAGTGATTCCAGAGTTGAAACCTATTTTGATATGAAGATTTGGATATGTGTGTCCCTGAATTTTGATGTTGTGAAACTTACCAGACAGATGTTAGAATGCATCACTGGAATGGCCCCGGGAGGCAGTGCAAATTTGGCTCTTCTTCAAGAGATGCTTAAAGATGAACTGGAGGGCAGCAGAGTTTTGCTAGTTTTAGATGATGTGTGGGATGTCAAGAACAGCAGTGAGTGGTGCAGGCTTGTGGCTCCATTGGGATCTAACCAGAAAAGGAAAGGTAATGTAATCTTAGTGACTACTCGAAACCAATCTGTTGCAAAGGCTGTTGGTTCATTGGACTCAATTGCATTGGATGGTCTCAAGAAGGAAGCTTTCTGGGACTGCTTCAGAGCATATGCATTTGGTAAAGAAAAGGGACACAAGAAGTTGCACCGTATTGGGAGGGAAATTGCTGATAGGCTAAAGGGTTATCCACTGGCAGCTAAAAGTGTAGGGGGCCTACTGAGGAGAGATATAAATGTTGAGCGCTGGACAAGAATTTTGGAGAGCAAGGAATGGCTATCACACCAAGGTACTGAAGATATAATAGCAATTCTGAAGTTCAGTTATGACTATCTACCCTTCCATCTGCGACGATGTTTCTCATATTGTTCATTGTTTCCCAAAAGTTATCAGATTTATGCAGAGGACTTGGTCTATCTTTGGATTTCGCAGGGGTTCGTATATCCTGCGAGTGATAATAGAAGGCTTGAAGAAGTTGGGTCTGAATATTTAGATGATTTAGTGAATTTGGGATTCTTTGAGAAAGTAGATGAAGAAAGAGCAAATATC
Organism: Phyllostachys edulis; assembly: GCA_036346405.1. Classification (NCBI taxonomy): domain Eukaryota; kingdom Viridiplantae; phylum Streptophyta; class Magnoliopsida; order Poales; family Poaceae; genus Phyllostachys; species Phyllostachys edulis. The sequence continues at coordinate 57,066,090 of CM070559.1, read as the reverse complement.
CACTACTTAATTCATGACTTGATGCATGACCTAGCTCAGTGTGTTTCATCAAAAGAATGCTTTACTATGGATGGTTCTCAGTGCCAACCAGTGCCACCAACGATTCGTCATTTGTCTATAATTGCTACGTCTCAGTATTCAGACTTTGAGAAAGATGTGGTCCAATTGAATGCATTGCAAACAAAGAAGCTCACGTCCTTAATGCTGTTTGGCAGTTTTGGTTCTACATTTGTTACAAGCTTTCACTTTGTGTCTGATGTGATACACAATTTGCGTACATTACGGCTATCAGGAATTGAAGATGATGGGGACATTCTATCTGGATTTGGGCACTGCATTCATCTTCGCTATCTACGAGCAACCAAACAAGAGTATGGCAAACACAATCCTTGGTTTGAAAGATATGATCGGCAGTTTCCTAAAGAACTGTGCAGACTTTACCGCTTGCAATTCCTGAATGTAGGAGTAGACTGCTATCTTTCTAACTTGACAAAAAGCTTCTCTAATCTTGTCAACCTGCGCCATTTCATTTGTCATGAGGAAACCCATCCAGAGATACCCGAGGTTAGTAAATTAGCATCTCTTCAAGAGTTGCGCCAGTTCAATGTCAGAAACGACGCTGGTTTTCAGATTGCGCAGCTGGGGAATCTGTCGGAGCTTGATTCGCTATGCATTTTTGGTCTCGAGAACCTGGAAACCAAGGAAGAGGCAAGCAGCGCCAGGCTTATGGACAGAGAACATTTAAGAAGTTTGCGCTTGAATTGGGATGCTAGTAGGGCGTCTGATAATCCTGATGTCGGAAAAGAGGTACTTGAGGGGCTTCAACCACATCCGGACCTGAACCACCTCCAGATCAGTGGGTACAGGAGTGATGCACCTCCAGCATGGTTGGGAGAGGCTTCGCCACTTATCCATTTGCAATCTATCTATTTAGAAGATTGCAATCCTTTGAGGACTCTACCGCCTTTTGTGCACTTGAAGTGTCTGAAGAAACTACATCTGTCCAGAATTTGCGGTACACCAGAGGTGTCAACTCATTCCTTAGAGGAATTGGTTATTGAGGAAATGGAAGAACTAGAAAGATGGGTCATTAGAGATGAAATCTCATTACTAGCTTCTGAGCTACTGGTGCTTGAAATTAAAAGTTGCCCCAAACTAAGGGAGCTTCCACTTTCATGCCACTCTTCTTCCCAAACTGTGGCAATTCCTGTGTTTCCTCGTCTCCACCGTTTGATCATACATGATTGTCCCCTGCTGATGCCGTTACCTCCCCTCCCTCCTGGGCCCAAGGTATTGAGAATGACAATCGTAAATGTCGGGTCACCATTATACAAGAGTTTGTCATATTATCAATTTAAGAGCTTGTCATATTATCAGACACTGATCCTGGTCGGTGCTAACGAATTGATAACTCCAAATGGAGTGTTAGCCTTGCATAATTTAGGAGCCTTGTCAGAACTCTCTCTCATAAGCTGCTCAAACCTCACTTGGTTTTCATGGGAGGAGGCATTCCGGCAAATTAAGTTATTGAAGAAATTGAACTTCGAGGAATGCCCCAACCTCTTCTCAATGCCTGCAGCACAAGATGAGCAAGGCTACAGGAACAATCATCCATTGCCAGCTCTTGAGAAGCTCACAATCGAGTCCTGCTGCATCAGAGGGAATTGGCTTGCTTGTGTTTTGTCACTTCTACCATCTCTATCCTACCTGGAGCTGAGAGACTGTCCAGGGCCAGCAGATGATGAGTGCATGCTGCTGATTATACCTGGCTCCTTGATGTCTTTAAAAGAGTTATGCATCGCAGACTGTGTTGATCTCTCTTGTGGAAGCCATGGACTTAGAGGGCTCATCTCCCTTGAAAAATTAAGAATTGGAGAGTGCCCCAAGCTCCTGGCCTCTTTGATGCCTGAAGAGATGGAGGAAGAGGATCAGAGCTTGAGCAGAAGCATCCTCCTTCCATCATCATTGCAAGAACTGGTGCTTGATGGTGTTAGTAACAAGTTGTTGTCTCTCTCAAGCCTCACCTCCTTGAAGGACCTGGGCATAACGGAGAGCTCAGATCTAGAATCTCTTGATCTTCACTCATGCACGGCACTGGAAGAGATAAGAATCCATTGCTGTGGAGCATTGTCTTCTGTACAAGGCTTGCAAACATGCATCCACCTAAGATCTCTTGGAGTTTACAGCAGCCCTGGCTTTTGGAGTGCTTGGAATCGTGCATTGCAAGAGCTGGAGAGGGCAGATCACGACTTCTTCTGCCCGCAACTGGAAAGGATCTTGACAGATGTTCTCTCCCTACTAACAAGTTGCAGTTGTAAATATCTCACGTCCCTCGAGCGGCTAGTCTTTTTGTCTTATGAAGATGACGGAGACGACAACTTAACAATGGATGAACCAAATGAAACTTTCTTACTCCTTGCCTCCCTCCAGGAGCTGGAGTTCAACTCCTATAACAAACTCCACTCCTTACCAGCGACACTGCATCTCCTTCCTTCCCTCAAGAAGCTAGCGATCAAATCATGCGAAAGCATCGATTCACTGGAAGAACTAGTCCTACCAGCTTCCCTGGAAGAACTGCACATCAGTGGCTGTGAGAGTCTGCCGTCTCTACCTGCAAAGCTGAATTATCTCCCCTCCTTGAAGAAGTTAGAGATCTTTTATTGTTCAGGCATCGTTTCGCTACAAGAGCAGCGCCTGCCGATTTCCCTGGAAGAAATAGTGATCGAGTCCTGCGAGAATCTCCAGTCTCTCCCAGATGATCTGCATCATCTGAGCTCCCTCAGCAAGTTAGAGATCAAGTCCTGCCCAGGCATAAAGTCACTGCCAGAAAGTGGTCTGCCACCTGCCCTGAGAGAATTGTGGTTCTGGGGCTGCAGTGAGGAGTTAAAGAAGCAATGCACAAATATTATAAACATCAAAAGGATGTCACATATATGTCTCTAACTGAGTTGGAAGTCTAGAAGGTTTTTGAGCTGTAAGCCGTTTCACACATGTCCAATTTGGATGAGGTTTAGGGAAGCTGCTCTGGGCACAACACACGACAATGCAAAAGGTTAGAGTTTTGTAGAGTGTTGAATTCTTGTTTAAGACAAGGGCTAAGGGGTTCAAGATAGTTACAAGGAAGGGAAAAACAAAAATATCTTCAACTGTCTTGAGTACGTGCTTAAGAATTTGCAGTGCTCTTTGCCAAATCTTTTTTCTTCTCTTGTTATTTATTATTCACCATCAATTTCCTGTTATATTTTCGATAACTCACCGTCAACATCTCGTTGTTCCTTCAATATCCATTTATCATTCTTATGTTTATGCGTGCTTATGTTGAACCTCACAGGTTGGATCCATTCACTATGGTGTTGTTTCTTCCACTCGATTGTGATGAAGAAATTACTTCCATGACAGTTCATATCCAGCACAACTCTACCTGGTTGGAGATTCTGCCGCTACAATGTCAGGTGTAAATGTGATTCTTTTTTCCCCTCATTTACCTGAGTCTGAAAGCATTGTGGTATAGCAAGCATCTCTTCTGTGTCATTTGATGAGTTACTGTATTCAACCAATTTGATGAGACACAATCGTTATATTGACGTTTATCAATAGATTTCATTTCTCTCATGACAAAAGATTATCAAATTTATCTTCTATTTTGTTTTGTTCAAAACCATTGTGTTTGAGACTCGAGCTCAGCTTTTGTAGTAAGCTGGGGATAGTTACCCTTTAATTAAAAAAGAGCTTTACAGACGCTATGCTGTCTATTACATGTAGTATAGCTCCCGTTGGTAAGTTAGATTTTAAGACAGAGGTGATGTAAAGATCCGGTTGAAAATTCTGTTGCCCAATTGACGAAGATATAATAACCCTCAATTAATTAAATTATTTATAGATAGTGATACCTTCGTAATAGTCTTAAGTATACCCCTTATCATCTATAAAGAAGAAGCTTAACATAATCAGTTGTAAACCATCCTACGACCACCCTGTATGGTCGTAAGATGTTCTACGACTACTTCACTTCATGATCATAAGTCTTTCTACTACCACCTCATGGTCGTAAGTCTTTCTATGACCAGGTCGATTACGACCACCCTGTAATCGATAAAGCCTGCAGGCATGTGGGTCCAATCGATTAGGAACTCTTATACACTGTGTTAAATACAAAGAGCAGTTAATATACGTTGTTATTCTTCGGAATAATTGCACGTATTATGCCTCTGCCTTTGACGATAACTGTCAGACGACGTGGCGGTGTTATCTCTCTGACAATAACTTCCATCAGCGGGCACATTACATCAAACGTTGAGGCGCTTCTTAGCCTAAAGAAACTGTCACCCCTTCATACACTATATAAAGGCTAAAGTCAGTAGACATTCGGACAAAAGAATCAAGGATTGCAGCAAGGAGACATTAGACATTAGTTCTTCTTGATTGCAATCATCACAGTCAATACAACAACACAGGAGTAGGGTTGTTATTCTCCTTAGAAAAGGCATGAACCTGTCTAAATCCCTGTGTCATTTTCTGCGTGGTTCTAATTCTAGGAAACCCCCAAATATTCATTCGTAAGATCGATACTAGATCATCACAGTTAATGCCGTCCGTGGGGATCTTCTGGGATTCCTTTTCGACAAGTTCTCTTGATTTTTTTCAACTCTGATGTTTTCATGGCAGGAGAATGGAATGAGGAGAACTGGTTCGATTTGGTCGACTACGCAGAACTCGATATGGATGCCTGCTATGAATACAAGCAGAGCATTATTTCGTCTGATGGCAATGCCGCCTCTAGGGATCTTTCACCAGATCCAGGAGACTATGCCACATACAGAGTTAATGAGGATCTTCCCCACAACATTACGTCCAGATAAGGGACCAGATTCCTCAGAGGGCAAGGGTCCATCCGACCATAATCAGAACTGCACCAAGACAAGTACATAACATAGCGAGGGTTCCCCCTCTAGATGTTCCAGTCCGTTTGAGGTCGTCCGATCTGGCACAACAAGTCCTGGAATCCATCATTTCGGGACTCAACTAGCATCTAGTGATCGTCACCCTTGGTTACCCCCACGAGGTGTGTGGTCGAGCCCGCTTTTCCTGCTGATTCGACCATACCCTCATAGGGTTAACCTTCGATTAGAGACAGTTATAGCCCATAATTCCCCTTCTTGGAGGGGATTGCTTCAAGTCGCGAGGCGTTGTCGTTTAACTACTCCTCAAGTCAAGAGGACTCAAGTACAAGTGGGAATTATATCCAGGAGGTCTTTGTCCTCCCCTCAGATCACAATCTCTCTCCGAGAGGTGGGATTGGGGATGCTTCCCACCGCTCACTCACTTTGGGCTCTCGTAGTGATGGCGATGACGCCTCCAACGCTGAACATGATCAACACCTTCATGAGCGTGGGATAAATCCTAGAAATGATCGCTCTCCACTTAAACAAACTCAATCAAGCTCAAACGTGAATGATCCTGAGACCGCTCGAAGAAGAAGAATTGCAACCCAGAGAACTTTACCTGGGCGCATTCAATATCGGTCAGAAGAAGCTCAAGAACTTCAACGTATAAACGACCTGATTGAGAACCCGACTCAAGAACTTGGGCAAACGCCAGACTATGACCTCTTCGCTGAAGTGATCGCGTGAAGGCTTTAGGGTGCAATGGTCAAGCTTGAGCAAACCCGTAGACATCGTTCTAGTAGTCGTACTGGAACGACTCCGTCGAACACCAGTCGTTCGAATTACTCTCCTCATGGAGAGTGGCACCACAACAGGTCTGGTCGCTCCCCTAACCACAATTCCAATCGAAGAAGAGTTATTCAAACATCCGGTGATTGATAAGCTCTTAGGGGAGGTGATCGTTCACCACTCCTACCTAGGAATCTGCAACAGCAGATGAAATACGAGGAGTATTACTCTTGTAGGACTGAGACCTATCATAGGTCGGGTCCACCTGCCACTGGGTACCGACATGTACGATCACCTAGTGACGTCAACCCTTCTTTCCCGCAAAGAAGACGTCATGATGTTATCACCGGATGTTGGGCATTCTCGCCTGACCTTCAAGCAATTCGCTAGCCACCGTGGTTTCGACCAGTGAACATGGAGAAGTTTGATGTATCACAAAATCCTATCGAATTTTTTCAGATTTATACAACTGATGTTCGAGCAGCAGGAGGAGAGCACATTATGATGAATTATCTTCCTACTGTGCTCGAAGTATCTGCTCGTTCGTGGTTGTTAAATCAACCACAGGAGTCGATCTATTTGTGGCAATATCTCTGTGATCTACTACTGACCAATTTCTAGGGGACCTACAACCGTCCCGGAAAAGAGGATGACCAGCACAAGATACGACATAACGCACATGAGACCTTGCGTCAGTTCATCAGGCGTTTCAGTCAGGTTCGCAACTCCATACCTGAGGTTTCTGACTCTTCTATTATTAGAGCATTCAAGCAGGGAGTCCGCAGTAGGAGGATCACCAAGGATATCGCTTTAAATCCTTCGACTACTGTTGCTGAGCTTTTTGAGATAGCCGACCGACATGCAACTACTGCAGAAGCAGTCAAGAGGAACAAAACCATTGATCGAGATAATAAAGACCCTCAAGAAGCAGGCGAAAGTAGTAAGAAGAAGGATAAACAGGCTAAGAAGTCCAAGAGCAAGACCAAAGGCCAAAAGCCTCAAGTCAATAACTCCAAGGACATTTTGGCTGTAAGCGATAAAGAGCGTTAAGGCTCCAATCCATACTCCGAGCGGTGCAAAGGCAAACGCCCCGAACGGAAGAATGACAAGCCAATGTGGTGTCCTTTCCATAAAAAAGGATACGACCTTCGCAACTGCCGAGTTTTCCGATGAAAACTCGAGGACTACTACACCAGCAAAGGATCTCTTCCTACACTCGAGGAGGTAGGGCAAACAAGTGGTCGAAAGCAGTCAGACGACGATGAGGAGATGTCGTTCCAAGATTCGAAGCACATCATCGAATCACATCTATGGAAGATCTTCGGCATATAAGTCAAAATGACAGCTCAAGGTTGTCGAGCGTGAGGTAAACTCCATTGACCCTACTCTTGTCAATAAATTACCGAAGTGGTTGGAGGTCACCATCTCTTTCAAGAAGGATAACTGTCCGATCCCTTCTACTCGACCAGGTAGGTTTCCAATTGTGATCGAGCCCACCATCAACAACTGTCGAGTAAATCGAGTGTTAGTTGATGGTGGCAGTTCATTAAATATATTATTTACAAGTGTCCTGGATGAGATGCAAGTACCCAGGACCAAGGTAAAGCATGTACGATACTCATTCCATGGGATCGTACCGGGGTCTTCGGCCAAACCCATTGGCCAAGTTTCTCTTCCTGTAACGTTTGGTTCTCCAAACAATTTCAGGACAGAAAAAATCTCTTTTGATGTAGTCGATTTTGACACGGCATACAATGCCATACTCGGACGACCAATTTTGGCACGATTCTTAATGGTTGCTCATTATGGTTATCAATGTCTTAAGATGCTAGGTCCCAAAGGAGAGATCACAGTCCGCTGTAATAAAAAGATAGTGTTTACGTTCGATCGAAAATCCCTCGAGTTGGTTGATCAGGTACCAACTCGAGAAGCAAGCAAGGGTCAGCCTTCGACCAAGCATTCGAAGCCTAAAGCTGCATCAAAGCCGAACGATCAAGTTGAAGAAGTTCCATTGAACCAAGAGGAGCCTTCAAAGACTGTTCGCATCGAGGATACTTCTGACCCTAAATAAGAAGACACCCTCGTCACCTTCCTCCGAGCTAACGCAGATGTCTTCGCGTGGAAAGCATCCGATATGTCCGGAGTCCCCATGGAGGTGATTGAGCATAGGCTAGCTCTATGACCCTAACAAGAAACTCGTAAAACAAAAATTACGGAGATTTGCACCTAATCGACGAGATGCTATCAGATCAGAATTGGACAAGTTACTTAAATCAGGCTTTATAAGAGAAGTCGACCACCTAGAGTGGTTGGCTAACCTTGTAATGGTTAGAAAGTCTAATGATAAATGGCGTATGTGTGTAGACTTTACTGATCTCAATAAAGCTTGTCCAAAAGATGATTTTCCTCTTTCTCGTATTGATCAGTTGGTTGATTCTACTACTGGTTGTGAAATATTAAGTTTCATATATGTATATTCTGGTTATCATCAGATTAGTATGTGTTTAGATGATGAAGAAAAGACCGCATTTATTACACCATTTGGAATATTTTGCTATGTCAAAGTATCATTTGGTTTAAAAAATGCTGGTGCTTCTTTTCAACGCTTGATGCAAAGACCTTTTCACCTCAACTAGGCCGAAACTTGGAAGCCTATGTTGATGATCAAGTCATAAAAAGCATCAAGTGCTTAAATCATATTTTTGATCTGCAGGAAACTTTTGACAGCCTCAGAAAACACCATTTGAAACTCAATCATGAGAAGTGTATGTTCGGAGTCTCTTTAGGAAAATTCCTTGGATTCCTTGTTTCGGCACGAGAAATCGAAGCAAATCTAGAAAAAATAAAGGCCATTGAACAAATGCGCCCTTCGACCACGAAGAAAGAAGCCCAAAAACTTACAGGATGCATGGTGGCTTTAAGTCGTTTTATCGCACGACTAGGAGAAAAATGACTTCATTTTTTTAAACTTCTAAGGAAACATGAGGGCTTCGAATGGTCAGAAGAGGCAAACAATGCCTTCAAAGATTTCAAGAGGTATCTTACGAGTGCTTCTATTCTAGTTTCTCCGAAATCAGAAGAGACGCTCTTAATATATCTAGTTGGCACGCCACAGGCAGTGAGCGCAGTGCTAGTTGCCGAACGTGAAACGTTCAACGACTAGTTTACTATGTTAGTGAAGTTTTGCGCGGGCTTAAGGAGCGATACCCTCAGGTCCAAAAACTTTTATATGCCCTCCTCATGTCTTCGAAGAAACTGAGGCATTATTTTCTAGCGCACAAGATAGTTATGTCGTTTGAGTTTCCCTTAAAAGAGGTCCTCCAAAATAGGGAAGCAACGGGACGTATGGCAAAATGGTCGGTTAAACTTGGGGATTTCGACCACTATTTTGTGTCCCGAACGACCATTAAACCCCAGATCTTGACAGACTTTGTCGCCGAATGGACAAGTCCTGAACCTGTTCAGGATCCCCGGTATGAATCCCACGACTAGTGGACAATGTACTTTGATGGGTCACTTACGCTAAGTGGCTCGGGGTGGTCCTAGAATCTCCGACAAGAGAGACCTTAAAATATACTATTCAATTAAACTTTCATACCACTAACAATGTGGCAGAATATAAAGGTTTGTTGGTTGGTATACGAGCAGCGAAAGCGCTCGGGATTCAACAATTACTCGTGAGAAGAGACTCTCAATTAGTCGTGAATCAAGTCGGAAAAGAGTACCAGTGTTCTAATCCAACCACGTCTCGGTACTTATCGAAGGTCAAAAAGCTTGAAAAGCATTTTTTCAGTTTTGAGGTACAATATATCCCTCGAAAGGATAATTTACTCGCTGACTAGTTAGCTCGAATGGTTTCTTCCCGATCACAAGTACCAAAAGGAGTCTTCTTGAAACAGCTCCAGAAGCCGTCTCTGGTCGAAACACCATAGACATCTCCCATTGAGACAACCTCTCTAGAATACGAGGATATCTGGATGAATCCCATCTATGAGTATCTTCAGAATGTTACAATAACCAATGACGATCTGGAAGCTGATCGTCTATCCCGCAAGGCCAAAATGTATATTTTGGTAAAATGAGTTCTTTACAAACGAGATACTCAAGGAGTTCTCATGCGATGCATATTGCAGAGAGAAGGACTAGATCTCCTTCACGAAATACATGGAGGCATTTGTGGAACTCATGCTTCTTACAGAACACTGGTCGGCAAAGCCTTTCGACAAGGTTTTTACTGGCCAACAGCCCTCCATGATGCTAAAGAGTTGGTTAAAAAGTGTGTATAATGATAGTTTGATAGCAGGCAAATACACTAACCTGCTCAGGCATTGCAAATCATACCTCTCTTGGCCTTTTGCAACCTGGGGTCTTGATATCACAGGACCGTTCCCAAAAGCACTAGGAGGCTTCAAGTTCCTTTTTGTGGCTATTAATACGTTCACAAAATGGGTTGAAGCTGAACCTGTGACTGGGATAACAACAGAAGCAGCCAAGAAGTTTATGATGAGAAGTGTGATTACTCGATTTGGTGTTCCAAGTCGAATAATTACAGACAGTGGTACACAATTTTCGAGCGCAAAATTCTTCCAAGAATTTTGCGAAGAGTTGGGTACTAAATTGGGTTATGCCTCTGTCGCCCACCCAAAAAGCAATGGGACAGTTGAAAGAGCAAATGACCAAATTATGCAGGGAATTAAAACTCGAGTATTCGACCAGCTTATAAAGCGCTCGGGGGCTTGGGTAAAAGAATTACCCTCAGTATTATGGGCAATCCGCACAACTACTAGTCAGGCTACAGGTGAAACACTATTTTTTTCTAGTTTTTGGGGCTGAAGCAATGCTTACATCAGAACTAAAGATCCGATCGACAAAGGTCGAAAATTACAACGACTCTGGCCAAGAACAACTTTGTGCAGACAACATCAACCTACTCGAAGAGAAGAGGAATCGAGCTTTAATCCATTCGGCAGCCTATCAACAAGCCCTGCGTAATTACTACGATCGTAAGTTCCAGCCTCGCAGCCTTACTGTAGGTGATTTGGTCCGGCTTCGATTGGTTGCAGGCTAAGATTACGATCATATGCTTTAAGTTTTGCTAGAGCATAACTCACTGCACCTTCGACCGCCTCTCTTATCAAGTCAGCTTGTTTAGTCATCAGACTTGTTATCAGCTCCTGCAAAGTTCCGACTTGTCCAATGGTACCCGTGTGAGCAATCATGGTATCTTCAACAGGAGTGGTCTCCTTAGCACCAAACCCACCGAGCACATTGTTAAGGAGTGAAATATTGTCTTAAAGATTGATCTTTATTGACTTCATCTCCTCTTGACTACGAATCGAAGCTTCTTGGAGTTGTTTTATTTTGACTGCTAGCTCTGAAAATAGAGTACGACTAGCTAGAAAAATATTTCCTAAAGAATAGTAAGTAAAACTGGTTGTAGGTAAAGAATTTCTTACCTACTAGTCGAGAATCAAGCTTTTTAACCTCGTTGTCATGGGAGACAGCAACCCTTATGCACTACTCTTCCCACGATTTTATGCTCTTGTCCTTTTCTTTGCCGATACGAGTGAGCTCGTTGACTACCAAGGTTTTTGATTTGACTTCGGGTTTGAGCTTACCCATTTCGACATCTTTTTCTAAAAAGAAAACAGAGTTAGAGAAAGAAAAGAAAGTCATTAAGATGAACAGTCTTAAATTCAGAACTTACTGTTTATTTCATTCCGCAACTCGCAAGCTGCAGAATTTGCCTCCGAAGATTCTTCAGCAGGTCTTCTTTTTCACCTCCAAGCTTCTGTGCCTCAGCTTTTACATAGTTGACTGCAGAAGTTATGGTCATTTCGTCATCTCTAGACCTCCAGAAGGTTAAAGAAGACATCAGTATTGACTGGGTGGTTGAAACAAAATATGATTGCTCATATCAAATACTTATGATCTTACTACCAGTTGGTAGAGCTTAGCTTGCTACTAGTTGGCAGAGCTCAGCTTGCTGCTTCTTCAGCAAAACATGTTGCCTGTGGTATTCACCAACGACGGCAACTTGTTTGAGGTCTCTTTGAATAAAGAAAAGCAGTGAGAAAAAAGAAAAAAAAATCCAAATATGGAAATGTTTGGCATCGAGCACTTACACTTATGGTTGATCGAGCAACTAGATTTCATGATGAAGCCAGTCGATAACAACGATTGTTGTAGTGCAATAATTGTGTATTGAAGTTTGGTGTTGAGCATCACTAATAGTTGAACTGATATGATTTAATAGGTGGTTTATGCCTACATGATTGTGCAATCGTCGGATGATAGGATGTTCTTGATGAAAGGGTTTTGTAGAACCTTTTGATTTGTGTAGTAGATCTCCTCTATAATAAAGTGGATGTTGTCGTGAGGTTGTAAAGTTTTGGTGGACTCTCAATTTGAGGATGAGATGGTAAAGTAGTATGGAACAATTTGATGTTTTTGGGGAGCTGTATAATGGAAGAGCAGACTATGACGATTCTCATTAAGAGTGTATTACTCTGGATGTTAGTAAGATTATCAGCAATGGATTGTGAGTTTGCTGTTGATTCTCATAAAAGGAAAGTAATTTGATAGTCTTTTGTGGTATCGCTCAAATGAAAAAGTTTTGAGCTTTGCATTCGTGAACTTTCGGAGTTCATGATTTATGTAGTAACTGAAATTAGTTTGAGCAAGTGACTTATTGAAAAACTTTAGTGGTTCTTAAGTGATTCATGTGATTTGGTCTTAAGAGCTCTTCTTGTTTGCGTTGGCAAAGTAATGATGTAATCAAAGAAAATTATTTTCTTTGTTAAAGGAAAGAGTGTAGTAGAAGTATTTGAGGTTGGAGTTAAGTTTTATAACTTGTAACTTATTAAAGTATTTTTAACTTTTCTGTCGTTGCCGTTTAAGAGTTTCTTGAGTTTCAATAGCAATGTTTTATTCTTATTCGTTGAGATTTGAAATTCTCTTCATGTGGGACATGTGCCTTTAACTGTGGTCTCATCTTTTATTTTTCTGAGATCATTACTATTTGACTATTTTCCTTGGTCTTGTGTTTACTGCAAGTAGTAAATATTTTTTCTGTATGCTGAAAATTATTTTTATTTGTCTTTTTTATAGGGAAATAACCGATTTGTGTTGCAAATCTTTTTGGGTGAATAGTAGCAACTAGATAGTGTGGTCAAGTAAATGATTTTATGATACTTTGGGTGCCAAGTTATTTGATGAGCATTGGAGTATGAATTGATTGCGCGATATAAAACTTATAGATAATTAGATCCAAAAGGAATAATAGTTATTGAGACAAAACTGATTATATTGTTACAACTAGTAGAATCTATAGTGAATGGTAATCCAAGAACATTTGTTCATGTTGGTGGAATATTGGAACTATCAGATAGTTAGGGTATTGCGATTGTGTAATTTGCAAGGTTGTGTAGGTGAAACTGAATGATGTGGTTTAGTGAGGGTCCAAGATTGGTGAAGTTAATTGTTTTGGGCCGTTACTTGATTAGTGAGGAATGTTGATATTAATGATTGAGGATATTATTTGGATTACGGGAATTTTAGTTATCAAATCAAAGAATTTCCTATCAAATATGCTAGAAGTTCATTGTAAGAATATGGGATGTTGAAATTGGGTTTGTATTTTATGCTAGAACTTTGGTTTCCCAATCATTATGTGTAGAAGTAGTAAAATAAAAGTGGATTCCAAATAGCGTGATGGACATTGATAGCATTCTTCGGGTGTAGTAAATGAGTGTGTGTACTATGAATTTTAAGTTGATTATCCTTAAAGGATTGGGATGATGTGATTGTGGGTGATATTGAGGTGCGTTTGAAATTATTTGTCAAAGTAATTCATTTGGTAAAGGAGTGGACTAGAGTATCTTTTTGTGGATTAGTATAGCCCCTCTAGATGAGTGTGATTGTTGCTTTCGTGTTGAGAATCGCTTTGAGTTTACTCGGTTAAGGAGTTAGTGTGATAATTCGGAATCCTATGGTTTGAGATGAAGTTTATTCCAAAAACAAAGATTGAGAAAAAAAAAATCTCGAGTAGTGAAATACTCTCTTGGTTCTTGTTTGAGTTTGTGTTCATGATAGATGCATTTGCAAATTAGGTTGGTTTTATGTTGGTGTATACGTAGTTCTTTCCAGTTAAGAAAAAGAAAGGAAATGGTTGTTTTGGGTATTCAAATGATTTCGCTTTTGGCTTACGTGTTGTTTATTTGCAAACTGTCTACTTGAAAGGTGAAAAAGGTTTTCATGATGAAACCTCGATTTTGGATTTGACTATTTTGGAGGGGAGTTGGTAATGCATGGTTGCGATGAGAATCCTTCGTTTTTCAGTTGGATTCTTTTTGTAAGGGGATTGGTTTAATGCGAGTTGTTTTGCGTCCCTTGTTAAAGGAGATACTCCTTACAAAGGTGAAGTGATTGGTTGATAGAAGGAAATAAGAGTTCCATGTGTCTTGTGCAGGTTGTGTGGTTTGGTACCAAAGGAAAAATTGGCCTAAGATACGTCAATTTGTTTTTGAAAGTTGTGGGGATTTTGGAAGACAACGTATCGCTAGGACTGTCTTGAGTCCAGGCGCAGGGCACATAACGTCTTGTATGATCCGGTGTTGAGGGAGTACTTGAGAGATCTGGAGTGTGAGTTTTTGTTAGAGCCGTTGACCAACGAGTAAGATCTTACCTTCGAGTCCCATCCGTTGAGTGTACCTGAAATGGTCAAGACGGGTGTTGAGGTGTAAGACGTTAGTATCTGTCAAAGTGCCATGGTCGCGTCAATCCGAGAGGGAGGCGACGTGGGAGTTGGAGTCTCGTATGCGTGAGCAATATCTAGAGTTGTTCACGTCGGGTACGTGTTAACTGTTGTATATTTTCAGTTGTGGTTGTTTTTTCGAGTAGAACGATGAGTAGAATTCGAGGTCGGATTCTGTTTAAAGGAGGTAGAATGTAATATCCTGTTTACTTTGGGAGGATTAAATGAATTAAAAGAAATTAGAAATATAATTTATTAGTGCAATTTCAAAATTTTAGAGAGGAAAATTAGAACTGAGCCTTCCGGCCCATGTTCCGTAGCCTAATTGGGGAGAGGGAGAGGCGGCCTTAAGGGGCGCAAGGGAGGGCAGCGAACCCTAGCCGCCACCCTCCCTGTCCTTGCCATCCTCCTCCATGACACTTTGCCATGGCATTTTTTTCTTCGCTGTCGCTGTGTGTGGCGTTTTTAATTGCCGTCGCATGTCAAGCTAGCCGCCTCCTCTGCCGAGCTCCTCGCAACCACCCTACCGAGTCCTCTTGTGGTAGCCAATTAATTGCCATCTTCGTCGTGGCAAGGAGAGGGAAGAGAGGCTAGCAAGGAGCAGGGAGCGGAGAAGAAGGAAGGAAAGACAGGAAGAAGGAAGAGGGAAAAGAAGAGAAGGGGAAAGATGGAAAATTCGTGCTTTGGCTTCGTGTCTCCGAGGGTAACGATCTGAAACAACTAGATTTATCTTAGATTAATCTCGAATCCGTTCTTAGAACATTTGGTCAAGGGGAAGATGGATTTCTGTTCTGTCCAGATTTGTCAGGTTTAGGGCAGAATGTTGCGGGAACGATTAGGGGTATTTAGACTCGGAATTAGAGTTCGGTGTAATTAGAGAAAAGTTAGGTTATCGCGTTAGCTTTTCAGGAAGGTATGGATCATTAAAAAATTGGAGTAGCAAACAAAAAGTTACAACCTCGGAAGGCTGCTGTCTAGATTTGGGACGTAGATGGCAGGCTTCGTGTAGTTGTGTCAATTTCACGTATAAATTGTTAAAATTAAATATTAGTGTCAACTTGAATATTGTAGGAAATCTTGTGTGGTTTCCAGAACTCATATTATTTATATATGTTCAAGTTGTAGAATTAAAGATATAAAATTGTAAAACAATTTATTACGACAAAATCTGAGCGGTCTTGAGTAAAGGAACGGAATCGAAATTGGTATAATCAGAGTTTCGTCATATCTAGGAAAGTGTAGGTTGTTTCGTGGGGATCACAGAAAGTCTTGGACGACCTAATTTGAAGTTCAGATGAGTAAGATAGGGTCGTTTTACTACTGGAACAGCGGGTAGTGTGTCCAGTAGTTTTAGGTTAAAAGAGTCGGTTTGGCGTAGACGTGCAAGGACGGTTAAAATAAAGTGTCGATGCTGTAATGAATGATTTTTTATATGTGTTGTGAATTGTTGTTCAGGGAGTGGTCTCGTGTGCATTGCCGTTGTTTCGCTCTCCAGTGTCACAAGGATAAGAGGCAAGTGCATGGTAGACGGTGTTCATTGGTTGAACATTGTATGCTTTACCATTTATTACCACTATATTGCTGTGTTTTTACTTATTTAATTGCAAGTAATGTTATTGGTCATTATTTATTCCTTATTGTGGATATGATATTGTTGGACAATAGTAATATTGATGAAACTATGAATATTTATGCATTCATAAACATCATTGCATATGAGAAGGTGATCATGTTGATCACAACTTCACGGGAGTGGAGGGTGTCCCTGATCCTTGAGGATGGGCTTGAAAGTGTGTCATCGACGGGTGAACAGTCATGCTATACCGCTATACGCAAAGGAGGTGTATGTGGACATGTAGTATAGAGATGCATGGAATGAAAGGTAGTTGATGATTGTGTATGTGAATAAAGAAAGAGAATTGAATGATTGAGCATGAGAATAAAGAAAAGTGAACAATTGATGTTAATGATGATATTGTGTACTGTTGTTCAAGCATTGTTCATTGTCTATTACTGTACTTGCCGAGTCGTGAACTCACCTTTACTCTACTGTTGTTTTTAGGTGACCATTGATGGTGTTTCGCTTGGAAGGGATTAGATCACGTGGAATAATAACATACTCTCACACTTGATTCATTTGTCATTAGAAACATTTACTTCTTTATGATGGAATAACTTTTAGGACATGATAGATATTGATTACTCCTAGATAATTGATTAGGACTTGTTTATTCATTTCATAGAATATATTTCTATTGATTTCGTGCCAATTTTGGATTAATACCTTGCCATGCTTCTCGAGTTTAATTATTTTTTATTGTTAATTCTTTATTCATATTTAATTGTGACTCGTGGACGGGTTTTGTAATGTTATTTAAGTGGATGTAAATTAATTTGCCAGGGTAGTTTAGTGACATTCCAAGCTCAGTGTTGAACTGGGGTGTTACATCATAGGACCAAATCCCTTGTCCGATTATTGATATCCTCAAAAACCGGCTCGATCACCATAGCAACTAGATCATCCGCCGTCTTTTTCTCTGCCTCTACGACCACCTCAGTGATCGTAGCCGCTCGAACAGCAGCGACTTCCTCAGCTGCCACCACAGGGACGGGGGTCGACTCCTTGACCAGCTCCGCTGTTGTCTCTTCGACTGCAGGAGAAACAATTATTGTCTCTACGACTGCAGAAGAAATAACAGTGGGCCTCTCGACAGAAGCATCCCTGGGGGCTGAAGAAGTAGGACTAAAATTGCTGAGAGAAGAAATCATGTCAAGTTGTAGAAGCAAAAGGTAAATGCTATTTTTATGCTTTTGGTTTTTACATACCTTAGCTTTCTGGACACGATCTTATATCTAGAAGAAACCATTCCCAATGAAGATTTCCTTTTCTTCTTCTATTCGACCACCTCAATTCTCGTGACACCCTCAGCCTCCAGAAGGCTTTCAGTGCCACGAGATTGAGAGGCCGAGGCTTCTTCAACCACGTCTGGTCAAAAGTCTTGTTCAGGGATTAGGGTCTCCATGACTACGCCTGGTCGTAGATTTTGATCCAAAGCTACAGCTCACAAAGCTTCCTACCCCTCTTGGTGATCGAAATGTGTTTCGATCACTAGAGGGACAGCACTTGCCTCGACCATAGGCTATGATGTCGCAGAAGTATTCTTTACAAAAGACACAAAGCTTTTCCAATTTTTCTTTTCTAATTGATTGACAAAGCCACGAGAAGCACAAACTGAAAAGGTCTTGTTGTCATAGTAGAATGATACCTTGGCCTTAGGAGCTTTGTGCTTAAGCGCTTCAACCGCTTCCCTCTTCTCTGCAGCGATCACATCTATAAAGAATTTACTGAAGGGGCTGATTGGAGGAGCGGAGCTTGAGCCTTCGCCCATCTTGTCAGCAGCCTTTACATGACGACGCCTTTTGGCCAGAGGAACTCTGCCGTCCTCTGACCCTGCTTCGGCAACCCTCGATTCGACCTCTTGATCATCTCGCCGGTCTGCCATGCCTGCTTTCTGCGAAAATAAAAAAAACATTATTTAATAGTCGAATTCTACGACCACAGAACCCTAAAGATGAAATTAATTTTTGATTACCTTTATGAGTTCTTTCCTTTCCTCTGCGAACACGACCACCAGGATTCGAGGAACCCCTTGAGTGGATGTAGGAGCTTTTTCACAAACGAGCTTGACTCGGACGTCAATCTCTTTTTGTGAAAGATCTATAATGGTAAAGAAAATAATCAACAATCGACCTCGAAATTAACCAAAAAGAGCTAAGTTGAATGATTCTTTACCTTCTTCGAAATCCCTGGTTGAGTCAGTAGTCTCCGAGTACCTCCACATGCGATGTGCTCGATTCTTCAGAGGGCTGATGCGGCGCGTGAAGTCTCTCACCACGCACCATCTGGTAAGCCCCTATTCCTTCAAGTCTTTGATGGCTTGAATGTTGGGGTGATCCGGTTGAGGTTGCTCGGAGTCAAGTCCTAGGAGGCACTCTTCTCTGCAGGCTTCCCCATGAAGAAGAGACTGTCATCCTTGGATCAGTAAAACCACATCTTCTTCCATCCCGGCCATGACGACCGGGTAAACATCTAAATGTACTCCCTCGACTTTCCGTCATGAAGCTTCAGACCACAGCTACCTGCGATTCCGCTGTGCTTGCTCATTCCGTAGTAATACTAGAAGAGCTCCAAATCTGGGAGAATTCCCAAATAAGCTTTGCACAGGTAAACGAACACACTTAACATTATGATGGAATTGGGAACAAGGTTCACCAATTTTACTCCAAAGTGTTGGAGTACAAGTGTGAGGAAAGGATGAACGGGCAATTGAAAGCCACATTCACAGTACGATTGAAATACTGGAATGGTGCCTTCTTCACCCGAGGGCCCATGCTATCCTGCAGCTTCGGTCCACTTCACGTAGGCTTGCTTCGGGATCTTCTCGGCTGCGACCAAAGCTTTCATCTTCCCCATATCCATCTCGGATTTCTCCCATTTAGAGGTGGTTTCGGCTATCTCTTCTAAATGAGATTGATTTGGATTTGGAAAAGTTTTGGGAGAGATTGCGATTTGGTTGGCGGTGGAGAGAACAAGAACTCGAAGAACAGTCGAGGCAAATGGAGAAAGTAAAGACCCTAAGTCACACCCGCGGTAGATTTTTATAGCCGCACGCCTGAGTTGGAGATCGTAGGAACTCAACAGTTGCCACCTTTTCGGGAACCGCTCCAACGGACAGGTCTATGAAAGTCGATGAGATTCTTTACTCTGTCTGTTCGGGAAAAGCAATTTTGTCTTTACAACTCAAGTGAAATTACATTCTTGACTAAGTTTGTTTTTGGTCGAATGAAAATACCTGTCAGAAAGGTTTTTGCTTCCGACTAATATTCTATGACCTTATTTTCCAAGTAAGTTATTTTCACTTGAAGTTGGGAGGTTAGATGACGAGGATATAACAATTCTCAATTAATTAAATTATTTATCTGTAATTGATATTATAGATAGTAATACCTTCATAATAGTCTTGAGTATACCCCTTATCATTCATGAGGGAGAAGCTTAAGATAATTGGTTGTAAACCAACCTACGACCATCTTGTATGGTCGTAAGATATTCTACAACTACTTTATGGTTGTAAGTCTTTCTATGACCACCTCGTAAGCCTTTCCACGACCAGGTCAATTACGACCACCTTGTAATCGATAAAGCCTGCAGACATGTGGGCCCAATCAATTAGGGACTCTTATACATTGTATTAAATACACAGAGCAGTTAATATACGTTGTTATTCTCTGGAAAAACTACATGTATTACATCTTTGTCTCTGATGATAACTGTCAGGCGACGTGGGGTGTTATCTCTCTGACAATAACTTCCATCAGCGAGCACATTACATCAAACATTAAGGCGCCTCTTGGTCTGGAGAAACTGTCACCCCTTCATGTACTATATAAAAGCTAAAGTCAGTGGACATTCGGGCAAAAGAATCAAGGATTGCAGCAAGGAGACATTAGACATTAGTTCTTCTTGATTCTAATCATCACAGTCAATACAACAATACAGGAGTATGGTTGTTATTCTATCAGGAGAAGACCTAAACCTGTCTAAATCTCTGTGTCATTTTCTGCGTGGTTCTAATTCTAGGAGACCTCCAAATATTTATTCATAAGATCGATACTAGATCATCGACACTAACTATATCTGCTTATCTGAAGTTCCAATTCCTCTGTACGTAACCCCGTTGGTCAGGTTTATTTATTATCTTCAGGATGGACATGTTATAATTCCTTTTGAATTTCTCATTTTGGACAGCACGTTTGCCTGCAATTATTAGCTTCCAACCCATAGATGAATTGAAAAAAGGTGCTCAAAATACTTGGCGCGTTTTATTCCACGTTGATCGTTCCAGCCAGCAATTCAGCATCATTGTTGAAAGCATTCTAATCATGTATATTTTGACACAGCCTTTTTCCTATCATCCCAAACAGGAACCTCTACTACATGCTCTGAACTTTTTGGACCAAAACGGCGACCAGAGAGGGGGAGGGGGTTGAATAGGAGCACTATCTCTTTTTCAACTTGATTGGATTCAACTCAATTTTCACTCCAATAGCTATGAGAGCTATGAAGATAAATGTACAAACATAGTGGAAGACTTGTATTGAATCCAATCGAAACCTCGAAGCACAGCAACCAAAATCACCAAAAACTCAAATCAAAGTGAGTCGGGCGGCCAAACCTCTCAGGGTGGGTGGACCGTTGGCCTAGCGGTCAAACCTCTCACCAGGGGCGGTCTGACCTCCAGCTCGATGGACAGTAAATTAGCATGAAATCAAAACCACAAATCGGCTCAACTTTTGATTCGATGATCCAAATCCTCTCAAATTTCAACCATAGCTCATCAAAAAGGTTAGGAACATATTCCAATCGACAATCAAGAATATCAAAGCCAAGGTTCAATAAATTTCATCGATGTAGGACCGAATAGGCGACTAGAGGAGGGGTGAATAGGAGCACGCTCAATTTTTCACAAAGATCAGATTCAACAATAATCTCACTCCAATAGCTATGAAGATCAATAAACAAGTACAACAGAAAACTTGTATTGAATCCAATCTACCCCAAAGCAAAAGATCAAACCAAAAGACTCAACTCCTACGGACGGTCAGACCGGTGGCAAATGGGCGGTCGGACCGGAGGTCGGTCTGACCGATGGCAAACTTATGCGGTCGATCACGGGGCGATCTGACCGGCGTGGAATCGGTCGACCCGGACTGACAAACGACGAGACAGAACCCGCACCGAGACTCAAATCGATTTAACTTTTGATTTACACGACCAAACTCCATGAAACTTGAGAGATACCTTCTCTAAGATATTGGGAACCTATTCCAATTAAGGATCGTGAAGATCCATGCCAAAGTTCCTATATTTTTCAGTTTGAACGAAAGGTGCTCCAAAACCAAGTCAAAATCGAAATATGACCTAAAGACTTGCTCATGGGTGATTGATGATCAAGATGATCATAGATGTGTTCTCACATGTCACAGCAAGCTAGATCACGGCAAGAAACCAATAGAAAACTTGTGGATTAAAGAAAAACTCAAAATCACCAAATAGAGTGAAAGAACACAAGGACTCATCTTAGAGAAATCATACATAGATTGATTTGAAATTGAGAGGGTTTACAGCCACTCCATCCAGGAGGACAAGAGCTCAATCCATGAGCATACACTCAACTCAACTCTCTAGAACCCTAAGCCTCTCCTTTCCTCTCTAAGTCCCTAAAACCAAACTAGAATTTTCCAAATGAAGTCCCTGAGGGTGCTGGACAGCAACCACCCCTATTTGTAGTGGAGGCCTAGCTTCTAGAAGAGTAAACCTTAATGGGCTCCCGTTAAGCCCACACACAAACGGGTCACACACGCACGCATTTCAAAGCGCCGTCTTCAACTTTACTTGACCTAAACCGCTTCTCCTTGAGTTGTCTTGCGCCGCGGTTTAACCAAAGGTCACCAAAGCGGTATTTAGGTGAATTTACCAAAATACCCCTTCTCGATCCTTCTTCAAAGACTGTATCAGAACTTGGTGAAGCAATCGTCTGCATCGCCACGTGTAGGTTGATCCAACGGCTCTCATCATGTCGACAAGTCTCTCCCGTCCGGCTCCCGCCGAAACCACCATGGCACTTGCACCGACCCCCACGTCGCTTGATCCAACTCGTCGCATCGAACTGCCCGTTCGGTCACCTTTGTCCCTTTTGCGCCATGCTTGACTTCATTGACCTCACGCGGCATCCTCGATCGTTCTAAACCTCAGCTCTCCAAGCTTAGTCCCGATCATCCTCATCGTTGATCGTCATTGACCTCCAAGCAACCTGCATAACAATAGACAAAGAAACCGATTCCGGCAACAAGTTCTTCACAACTTGACCCACGTTAGTGAAAACATGCATTATACAACACATATGCACTGAAGCCCATGAACTTGACCTATCCCAGCAATCATCGCCACCGATTGGCCGATGAACAACACAAAATCGGTCAGACCGCCATTCAATGGACAGTCTGACCGCAGGCCGGTCTGACTGCGCCTTGAACGTCGGTCTGACCGCACTTGACCTGACAGCCTTTCAACCTTTGACGAAAACACGTGATTTGACCAACCGAAAACGCCATTGCCAATTGTAACATCATCCTAAGATCATGAGCATATCCCCATGATATCCACAATAGATGAGAGAGAGAGAGGGCACAAGAACCGAGGAAAATCAAACTTTGATCTCAAAACTTGCTCGTACAGATTATTATCGAAATGATTCGAAATGTTTCAAAGACCCAACATGCATTTTTTTTTGCATTGGGCTCTTTCATCAACTGATGTAAAGATCAGTTAGTCCACCATAGTTTTTCTTTACGAAAAGATAATGAGATGGCCCCCTGTGCTCTGATTGATTATTTGTATTGTGATCTATCTAGGAGCAATACCAAAGTGTTTCAAATGAGGATTACCTTGACGTAGGTCTACCTCCGCCCTAAATTAAATCAACCTAAGTGAAATGGAATCTCTATCGTTCCGCTGCAAGTGTCTACTATTGGAATTTGGTTTTATTTTATCGATGCAAATTGGATTTAGATAGAATGGTACATTCTTTTATTTTAGATAGAAGAAACATTTCTTCTATCTAAAATAAAAGAATTTTGTTGATTTATTTATTGTTATATCCAATTTATGAAATTGATACACCATTTAAGTGATATCGTTTAGCAAAATGACAACATATGCATCCATCTTTCGGCTCGAGAATTTCACGGGATAGAGATATGGTATAAGAAATAGGCTATTAAGTAAGTCTAAATGAATTGTGGATACATCTGTATCCTTAACATACTGAAACGATTGGCATTATTCGTATCAAACCAATAGCGATTCATACAAGCTAAATCTTCTAATCAATGGTGGGCCAATAATGAATTTTTTTGCATATGTATTAAGACGCTTGTCTTGAAGGAATTTTGCTTGGATTGATTTGAGATTGATGTTGGTTTATAATCATTCCACCAAGGTGGACAAAAGCTCAACACTGAGCACACAATTAATCCATCGCACACAAACCTTAGCCTCAACAACCTCAAATCCCCAAAACACAAATTAGGGTTTTTCTCTTGGATGGGTTTGGGAACTCCACATCTAGACATTCCCTTTTATAGTGGAGGCTAGGCTGTGAGAGAAGACCCTAACGGGCACCCATTAAGCCCACACACAAATGGGTCTACACTCACGCACGCTTCTCAAAGCGGCTGACGAACCGGTCTTCCCGAATCCGTTTCTTCGTGATCTTTATCTTCATTTGACCTAAACCGTCTCTCCTTGCGCCGTCTTGCGCCGCGGTTTAGCCTAAGGTCATCAAAGCGGTATTTTTACGAAGTTACCAAAATACCCTTTCTCGATCCTTCTTCAAAGACCGAGTCCAATCTTCATAAAGCAATCTCATACTTTGTCACGTATAGATTAATCAACAACTCTCTTCATGTTGACAAGTCTCTCCCATCCGGCTTTCACCGAAATCACCATGTCACTTGCACTGACCCCGCGTCGCTTGATGCAACTCATCACACCGAACTTCCCGTTCGGTCATCCTTATCCATTTTGCGCCATGCTTGAGTCCTCTGACTTCACCGGGCATCCTCGATCATTCTGAACTTCGGCTCTGCAAGCCTAGTTCCGATCATCTTTGCCTTTGACCGTCATTGATCTCCAAGCCTTCTGCACAACCATAGATCAATAAATTGATTCCGGGAACAAGTTCTTCGCAACTTGACCCACGTTAGTCAAAACATGCATCATGCAATACATATGCACTAAAACCCATGAAATTGACCTAACATATGAACATCGCCGCCAAGTCGGCCAAATGAGCGAGGCAAAAGCAGGTCGACCGCCACCCATGGCGGTTTGGTCGCACAAACATGGGGACATAGCCAAAATTTTTCCCTAGAAATCCGAAACTTATTTGGAAATTTAAAATGAATATAACTTTTGGTTCGGAGCTCTAAAAATTATGAGACAAAGTGTAGAAGAATCATCCCTCTTGTCTACACCCTCTGTTTTTTGCCCGGCTCCAAACTCGAAAGTCACCTTTATGGCCGGTCTGATCGCCACGTATTTGACCTGCCCAACGGCCGATTTGACCGCCAGGGGTGGCCGGTCAAACCGCCACCGAGGCCGGTCTGACCGCCTACTGCCTGACAAAACCTGAAATTCACCGAAAACAAGTGTTTCGACAAACAGTCAACACCATTACCAATTGTATCATCATCCTAAGATCATGAGCATATCCCCATAATATCCACATAACTCTTCTTGGTAACAGCTCCCTTCCTTTCAGGAACCAAAGGCTCCAAAGGTTTGAGTGAGTCAGGAAGGTTTTCGACGGACAACGAGTGCACCATCTCCACATACTCATCAATCTTTTGGAAACAAGATTAGTGACAAGTTGTTCTTTGCTACCAGCCTACCACGCGAGCCACCTGAGAATCACACATCGGAGGCAGAGAAGATTCAAACAGATATACCGAGAACTCTTCTTAAAACACGATAATGCGACCTCACAACCTGGGTGGTTGAATCGACGAGGGATGGGTCGCACTCGTCGCAACAAGATTATGGGTTAATGCATTATAATCATCCCCAAGGCGATCAAGCAGCTTCAGATTGAGTGTCGCGGAAGCGAGCTTGCACCAGTTGTGCCGCTAACAAGGTACCCATAGTCCCATTACCTCTTTCATCGACTCAATTGCAGCAGCAGGTTGGACCGGTCTACTCGAAGATGGTTAGCCATGAGACCAAGCAGAGGGTATGTCACGATCTGGAAAACAATTTTGGTTCAGCTTCTAAGCATGATGCATTGAAATGAATGATTGCAAGCAATAGAACACTCATCGACCTCTTTCTTGGCTATTCCAACAGCCTCGATTGGAGCCAACCACACGACAAGGAAAATGTCGGCGGTGAAGCATGGTTGCATATGAAGATGCCCCGTGTTGGATGCTCCAAACCTTCAAGTCTTATAGGGTTCCCTGATATCTACATCTGCAAGTATAAAAAAATGAAAGAAGATGCATAATGTGTGTTCGGTAAATAGTATTTATTAATAAAAAGCTTAGCGACCTCCCCGGCGACTCCCAAGCCCCTTCTGCGGTGTCACTCCGAAGACCTGGGCCTCCCTCCCCCCTTTTTTTCCCTATCATGTTGCCCCTCTGCCACCCCCCCTCCCCCTTCCCATGCCCCCTTATCGCCTCCCCCCACCCAACCGCCGGCAAACCCCTCCTCCTCCGCCCACCTCCCCCTCCTGGCCAGCCTCTACCCCTTTGTTGCTAGTGTATTTCCTCTACACCATATATCCCTTCTAGTTTGCTCTCTACTCTATACCTCTCTATCCATTCTTCAGGGCATAAGCCTTCATTATCTGGCTTCATGTCAAATTTCTGTAGATACCCCAGCAAAATCTTTTTGTCTTTAAAGTTATTCACATTATCATTAGCACCCCAGCCTCTAAGAAATTGTCTTAGTGAAGCCACCCCCCATTCCATCTGTCAACAGAATAAACCAAATCATCCATCTTACTGCTAATATCACTCCATTTACGTTTGATTATTTCTCTAAACTCTTCCTGACATAACCATTTATTCTCAAAATAAAAACGTCCCGGAATATTTCCGTGCTTATCCCCTGAGTCCAACACTAAAGGACTATGATCAGAACCCACCCTGATCAAACTGTGAGCAGTACAAAGTGGGAACTTAGCTTCCCAGTCAGTAGTAACTAGAATTCTGTCCAACTCTAGCATGACTGGACAGGATTGCTTATTTGTCCAAGTATATCTAGATCCACCCCTTTTGATTTCCATCAACCTATTCTTATTAATAAAAGCAATAAACTGATTTATCAAAGAATAGTTGATATGATCAGAGCTCTTATCACCCGCTTTCCTGATCAAGTTGAAATCACACCCCCCCCCCTCCAAAAAAAATCACTGGAAGACCTGTCTTGAAACAATTATTCTGAAGCTCTTCTAAAAATTTAGAAGTATGCTGATGCTGAGCAGGGCCATAGATATTGACTAGAACCCATCTGAAGTTAGTTAGTTTATGCCTCAAAGTCATACTTATAAAGAAACTTCCTTGGTCTCTGCCTTCAATTTCCAGAGTCTCTGTTTTCACCCCCAAAAGCATCCCCCCTGAATGTCCCTGTGAAGGGACCCAATGCCACTCATAATCAGCTTTCCCAGACAAAGCTTTTAACTCTGTAGGAACAAAAACTCTCTTGATGGTCTCTTGCATCCCAATAGCTTCAAACTTATCTTTGACAATCAATTCCTTAAGTTGTATGATTCTTGAAGGTTTTCCCATACCTCTAATATTCCAGAAAAGGAACCTCATGTATTACACTTTTTGAAGGGAAACTTACCAGTTTTCATCCTGCCTTTACTTCTGGCATTCATTCTGAAACCTCTAGCACCCCTTTCTGCATTATCAATAATATTTAAAGTGTCATCCTCCCCTTTATCCCCATCATCATCATGAACATTCCTATCCTGATCAGAATGAATTTTGGACTCAAAATCAGCTTTAGCTATAGCAGCTCTTGCTAATTCTTGAGCCTGCATAGGTGAGATGACCCCTCTAGATTCTTCTATCTGTGCCCCTAGAACTATCCCACAAACAGAAGCTACTTCTTCTAAATAATGAACAGGAACATCATTAAGAATAGTAAAAGAATTATTAACAATCTTACCTTTGGTATCTAGATTTTGAATAGATTTTAAAATAGAAGCTTTTTCCTGCATTGGTATGCCTTGGTCTTGAATTCTTGAGCTTTTCCTAGTTGCAGCCAGTGGCTCCTTAAATTTCTTCTTTCCTCCTTTTTTTATGATATGTAACCCAAACATCTGATACCCCTTCTGCCTCAGTCAAGATAGAGGAATCCCCCTTCCTTCCTGCACCCTGAGTATGAGATAATATTTCCTCTCTTATCTCCTCTACACCCCCTTTGTCAATCAGATCACTACTGATCATACCAGTCTTTCATGTCTCCCCATAAGATTGAGAATCTGAATTGTCTTGTATTTCTATAACTTCTTGACTATCTGATGTAGCACCCCTCATGTTCTTATGAGTTTTATCATGATAAGTAAGACATGGCCACATAGATGCATCTATAAATGAGGTACCTTTAGCAGTATGAACCACTATAGCATTCGAAGGAATCTGAGGTTTGAGTTGCTCAGAGCTTGATGACTCACCAATCAAATGAGCCAAAGAATCATCTTCATTCTTCCCCTCTTTATCCTCCCCTACCCCTTCATGTCCAAAAGACCCTTCTGGGACTAGATTTCCAGGAAGACTAAAGGCTAATGGCACAATAGCCAGAGCTTGGCTTTTTGAATTAATCTCCATGATGTCATTGCATCCCTTTGTCCCCCTAGATTCTGCTTCCATATGCTGCTTTCCTTTATGTTTGTGCGAATCACCCCCACTTTTCTGAACGGGAGAACTATGAGTATCTTCACCATACTTCTCTGCCAACTTCTCCCATTCAGTTTTATGATTACTCCCACTGGAGTCCTCTTCATCCTCCTCCTCATCATCATCCTTTCTATGAAGATGTGCTTTATTAAAATGATCACAAACTGAAGCTCCTTTCTTCCCACTTGCACCCCCTTCTGCTTCAAATTTGATCTGATAACCCACACCATTAATGAAAATTTCAACATAACAATTGATATTAGCAGGATCCCTGCTCAGAACTTTTACCCTAATAGGGTCAACCCTCATCAGGCTGATCTCATCCACTTCTAATGGTTCCCCAACTGTGCTGACAATTTCCTTCACAATTTCTACTGTTTTGGCTGGTATAGGGATGCCAGACACTTTGACCCATGCAGTAGCTAAAAGTGAAGAAGCTTTCGGGTCCATATTGGATTTCTCAATTTTAGCTTTGATGGAATGGAGCGCCAACTCAACTCCTCTTGTCTTTGCCCAAGTTTCCAGCATTTCTTTAGAGGGGAAAACTACTGCATATTCAGAATCTGAAATCTTTCTCACTTTCCAATCCCAGTTAGCTTGAATTAAATGTTTCAACTCAGCTTCAATTTTACTCACAAAAGCTGTACCCTCTTTAACAATCAACACCCCTATAGCAGCTTGTTGCTCAGCCAATTTCAAACCAGGAACATGCAAACTGTAGAATCCTTGTCCTGGAATCCCAAAGCCATACAACTTCAGCCCTATTTTCTTCTGATCCTCAGGTCAACCTGATGTCATGTGTAGTTTTCTTGCACTTGTAGCAAACCGGCGGATTTGAGCATCTAGCCTGATGATGTCCCGTCTGAAGACATCTAAAATAGGTTCCACGATCCACCGTTCGGAGCACCCCAGTATTAGGTCCAATATCACCCTAAGTTTTTTTTTTCTGTTCATCCCCTTTTGCAAAACATAACTCGAAATCTCGATTAACCTCATCTCTGTTTCTATCCGCTCTATTATGACCACCTCTGCCCGAAGATCCACCTGGAAAATTCACTCTCTGAGAATCAGCCCAACTGCAACCACCATCTCTACCCAATAGTTTTTTTTTAGGATCTTCCTGCCATCCCTTCCCCTGAGTAAAACTTTCCCTACCAGATCCCCCAAAACCACAAGAATCAAATAGATCTCTATTCATGTTCTGAGGACCAAACTGCGTACCTGGTTTTTGATAATCCCCATACTGATTCTCCTGATGTCGCCTCTTCTACTCTTGGTCTCGATGAAGCTTCGTACGCAGATCCTCCTCTGCCACCAGGTCATCATCTTCCTTCCATTCCTCAGGAACGGACCTCTTCCCCCCAACGTTGTGACCACCACCCCCAAATCGACGCGATAATCGTCCTCTCCCTCGATCCATCTCCTCACCCCGCACCACTTCGGCGAAGGATCGCGTCAGCGGTGGAGGATCTCGAATTCGCGTGACCACCCTAGCTCGCCACCCCTCCTGATGAACCTCACGATTGCGAGCCGGGAACCCTAGCTCCCCTAAACTCGTATTTTTGGGAATCCAAAACCACGATGAAGTTGGAATACGATGCCAGGAATGAGCGTAGAGGTCGGATAAGGATGTACCAAATCTGTGAGCCGATTCGCTGCTGCAATAGCCTTGGAAGTCTTCACCTCCTCCGCGGCGAGAATCGCGCGTCCCTTGGGCCGACACACCACCAGCCCGAACCAATGAACGGAGGATGGAGCGCCCACGCAAGGTTTCATGAAGCTTCCGCCACCAACTCCGAGGGCAGAATTGACTTTTCGCCAGTCAAACCGCCGCGCTCCTCTGTCGCCGTTGCTTGTGCTGAGGGCCTTCCCGTCTTTTCACCGGACGAGCGACGCGAGGCCTCCACCGACGAAACCGACGAGGGCAAAGCCGACTTTCCGCCAAGCAAGTGGTCTCGCGAAGCTTCCTCCATCAACAGCCCAAAGCAAAGGTGCTAGATGGAGTGGTCCTACTAGTTCTAGGAAATGCGTTCCACGTATTACGCAACCGAATTTTGTTCCCACTCGACTGGTCGAATTGATGTGGAACCATTAATGGTGTCCTTGGATTGCATACGTGCGGCGACAGCGATCCCTGCAGAGAGAGAGAGACAGTTAACTTAATCGATCATACTGTACGTACGCGTGCTACTGTAGCTAGTCTGCTGCCACGTCAACGGCAAAGCTTTCTTCACGGCTAAGCTTTCCCCGCTCTTCATATCCGAAACGAGGGATCTGACACTCTCTCCTCCGTCCTTGCAATTCTTTGGAGATGGCCCTGGTACCCTCCTCCGTTGCAGCCGGCAGTGACTCGCTGCGGGTGTTTGCGTCCTGCGTTGGCCTGGAGGATGGTGTTGTCTCCCTCGAGGAGAAGCTGAGGAACGCCAGCCTGGTGTTGGGTACTGCCCGGGAGATTGAAATCAAGAACGAGGCCCTGGTTCAGTCGTTGCCAGAGCTGCAACATTTGGTGCATGATGCTGAGGAGGTGCTAGATGAGATTGACTACTTCCGCATGCAAGCTGAGCTCTCTGCCGCCGATGAGGAGATGCTTGATGAGATCGACGACTGTTCACGTGACAACAAGATCGGTGGAGGTACTGATGATAGCAGTGATAATTGTGATGGTTCTAGTTGTTAGACAGGATTTCTTTCATGCATGCATCATGTGAACGCTTGCACGGTTGGACCTTTCTCCTTCCATGCATGCATCATGTGAACGCTTGCACGGTTGGTGTCTCGGCTTCCTGCATGCATGACGCTTTCTCTTCCGAGGGATCACACGTTCACATGATAGCTATAATCTATATATATGTAACTCATTTACTTTGATTTCGACAATCAAAGATAGCGTAGCTCTCCTCGCTTACATGGTATCAGAGGTGTTCGCATCCTGCGACCACCGCTTCCGCTAAAACATAGTTGCCGCTACACATCATCCACCCAAGATCATGGCCGACGACGACACCACTGCACGCCGGCGTGAGGAGGAGGCTGCCCGCGAACGTGAGGAGGCCGCCCACGAACGTGAGGAGGCTGCTGCACGTCAGCGCGCAGAGGCTGAGGCCCGCGCTCTCGACGAGGCGGCTGCCTGTTTACGCCAGGAGGCCGACGCCCGTGAAAGAGGAACTTCACCACGTGATGCTCCTCCACGAGGCCACCGCCATCGCCAACCTGCATGCACAGGCCGTCGCCGTCCAGAACATCTGGGCCCTTGTGACCGTGGTTCTCGATCTCGTCACCCCCAACTACAGCAAGTGGTGCGGCCGTTTTCTCACCACCCTTAGCAAGTACTCACTCTCCGACCACGTCCTCACCGACAATCGTTACGCCAACCGGTGCCGGATGGATCAGGTCGTTTAGAGTGGCTTTACGGCACCATCTCCCCCGATCTCGTCGAGATCGTCATGGCGCCCCGCACCACCGCACGGCTCATGTGGCTCGGCCTCGAACAGCAATTCGTCCACAACCGGGAGACAAGGGCCCGAGTTTCGCTCCTTTGTCCAAGGTGATCTCAACATCACCGACTATTGCAGGAAGTTGAAGAGCATGGTTGATGCCCTCGGGGATCTCGACGAGCCTGTCGCTGACCGAACGCTCGTTCTCGCCATCTTGCGTGGTTTGAACGACAAGTTCGCATACATGGCGGCCCTCCTCAAGCGTCAGCGGCCGTTCCCCACCTTCATCGAGGTCCGATCCGATCTCCTCCTCGAGGAGATGACCATGGCCTCGCGCCCATCGGGACCGTCCACCGCCTTCCTCGCCACTTCAGCCGCGACAGGCCAATCAAGCAAGCCCCCTGGTGGCGCCACTGGCGGTGGCTCCACAGGTGGCCCAAACGGCGCCACCTACCCATCTACCCACAACGGGGGCGGGTCCGGCAGCTCCAACCAGCGTCGCCGTCGCGGCAAGAATGGCATCAACGGCAACAGCAATGGGGGCGCCCGGCTGGCCCTCCTTCTACAATCCATGGACGGGGACCATTCAGATGTGGCCCGGTCCCCACCCTGGCAACCAACCCGGGCGGCTTCAGGGGGCGCAGGGGCGGCCGCAGGGCGCGTAGTACCAGCAGCAGTCGCGCCCT
This sequence comes from Phyllostachys edulis, assembly GCA_036346405.1. Lineage (NCBI taxonomy): Eukaryota > Viridiplantae > Streptophyta > Magnoliopsida > Poales > Poaceae > Phyllostachys > Phyllostachys edulis. The sequence continues at coordinate 57,034,019 of CM070559.1, read as the reverse complement.
GGCATCCCCTCACAGGCGTTCTTCGCAGGACCGCCTCCTGACCTCTTCTTCACGCCGCCACAACCAGCCTACCCGCCCCTACAGGCGCCTGCACCACCGCCAGCTACGCAGCAACCTCTCGGCACCTGGACTCCACTGTTCGGCTCATGGGACCAGCAGTCCCTGGCGAACACGTTCAACACCATGAACCTTGCTCCGCCAGCCTCGACTGATTGGTACATGGACTCCGGGGCATCCTCGCACAAGACATCCGATGCCGGTAATCTATCCTCCACTCATTCGCCACGGTCCTTTACTCCTTCATTAATAGTTGTCGGTAACGGGTCCCTTTTGCCCGTCACCTCTACTGGCTCCACCGCTCTCCCTGGTCCCTTTCATCTTCATAATGTTCTAGTTACTCCTAGCATTATTAAGAATCTTATTTCACTTGCCATTTACCATCGACAACAATTGCTCTGTTGAGTTTGACCCGTTTGGCCTCTCTGTGAGGGATCTTCGGTCTCGGAACGTGATCGCCAAGTGCAATAGCCTCGGTCCGCTTTATCCTCTTTGCCTGTCGGCGCCGTCCCCTTGTGCTCTCGCGACAGTTGCTCCCACCACCCTCTGGCATCGTCATCTCGGCCACCCTGGACACGAAGCCATCTCCAAGCTTGCTAGTATTTCTGCCATCCCGTGTAACAAACGTGCTGATGATCTTATATGCTATGCTTGTCAACTTGGTCGTCATGTACGGTTGCCATTTGCCACTTCAAACTCTAGAGCTGCCAACAAGTTTGATCTAATTCATTGTGATCTTTGGACATTGCTCGTTGCTAGTATGTTCCTTGTCCGAGGCATAGCCCATTCTAGAAGCTCCTCGTCCGAGGCCTTAGCAGCCAGTAAAGCCACATATTCCCTCGCCGTAGCCAAGTCCTCGGCTGTTTCGGAGGAACTCGTCGAAACTTCCACAGAAGCCCTAGCCTCGGAAGGTCCGGCAGGCGCAAAAGCCACACCCCGGCGCTCCCAGAAAGTCCGGATTTCCTCCTGGCCCTTCGCAGCCTTCCGCGCGCGAACCCAAAAAAACGCTCTCATTGAACCCGCAGGGTTAGCCTTCTTCAAACGTTACCATTTAGCGCCGTGGCATATAGCCCCCCGGTAGCAAACACGCAAAGGCCACTTCGACAAAAGAGTTCGTTCATACTTCGAAGCACGCGTAGGAACAAAATTCTTAGTCCTATGCCCCAGGGGCGGCCAGGGATCCCACTGAGCAGCACGCTTAAACAAACATCTTTCCACCTGTGTAGAAGGCGAACCTCAACTTTAACACAACAATTAACCAAAGAGCAAAACAACAAATAGTGCCAAATCACGGCCAAAGGTATTCCATTTAAAGAGCAGAGGTTGTTACACAGAAAGAGGCCAACCTCTGGAAAAAATAAGAAGGCGGCTCCGGTAAACAACAGACAAAAGCGGAGCGCGCCAATTACAAAACATCCAAATCCTATCATTCTAAAACAACAAGCGGGGGGTTCACACCTTGTCTCCATGGGTGGACCCCCGCTTGGCAGCTCCAGCACCCTCCTACGCAGCCTTCCCCTTCGCTTCGTAGGCCTTGGCAGCCCGGAAAGACTCTTCAGCAGCTTCATGTCCACGCAACATCCAAAAATTCCGTTGCAGGACTTTGCTCGCCCTTTGAGTCCGGTGATGCGCAGCAGCAACCTCCTCCGCCGTAGCCGCGGGAACAGACTCAGTGGCAACTCCATCGATATGGGCACACCCCGCCTTATCAAGAGTCGCAAGGGTCGCCAAGCAAGAAACCCTCGCGTAGTGGTTGCCATAAGAACGAGCCGCAGGCACGCAAGCTTCACAACCTTGACGGAGGCGCTGCATGGTAATATCAATTTCTTCTGGGCGGTGGCTCCTCTCCGGAGTGATGGCACCTAGCTTCGCCAAGGCATCCTCCAAAGCCTCCATGCACTTCCAGGCGGACTGACCAACAGCGGCGAACAGCTGCCTCTCGTACTGTACATCCTCTTCAAGAGTAGTGTGAATACTTCACAAACTCTTCACTTCGTCTCGAAGGGCAATACGATCCTTGTTGGCATCTGACACTTCGCTCCAAAGTGTAGCGCGCTCCGCCTCGACCTCCGCCAGCTTAGCCTCCAAACCCTTCACTTTCTCACGAAGGGTCTCCCGCTCAGAGCTCAGGACCTCGTTCCGAGCATGCTCCTCATTGACCCGTTTCCGAATATCCCCGTATGCTCGGGAGACGTCAATTTTAAGGGCTCGAGACAGCATCAAAGTCTACGCACAAAACAGAGTGTCACGCACCAAAACACTAACATAGGCGAAAATAAGTACACATAAAATCAAAACTTACCCTCGCTGCATTTGCCTCAATGCCGGCAAACATGTCCTTCAACGGAGCTTCCTCAAAAGCTCCAAAGACAAACGTATATGCGAATGAATCAAGAATCGCTTTGCAGGCAAGAAGAAGACCATGTAACCTCGAAATCGCCAAGGCACAATTGATCCAGGCTGACCGCGCCAACATCAGAAATCGCGCGCGGTGCCGCAAGTTCCGGTTCGGAACCCGCAGGCGCTTGGTCCTCGGAAACCCCTTCAATATCGATATTACTGTCGTCCTCGCTTAGCACTGAGCAGCTAAAAACTTTGGTACTAACCAGCGAAGCCCAGAACTCGAAATAAATAACGAAGTGTTACTCACCAGCATCAACCAGCGGAGTCGCAGGCGCGTCGTCAACGACTTCAACGTCCCTTCCATCACCGCGTGACCGAATGCCACCGCTAGAAGACTCTGTCCCATCGAAAACAGGAAAGCGAATAGTACCTATCGCTTTGTGCACCTGCGACACGGTACGTCCAGCGACCCCAGTTCCAGCAACCTCCGCAGGCGAACCCACCCCATTATTGGAAGAGGCGCTGCTGGACACAGACCGCTCAACACACCTAGGAGAGGGGTCTTCGGCAATCTTCTTGGCAGGCCTCTCCTCCGCAGCCTTCAAGTTGCGCGAAGGACCACCGACATCACACGGGTGGACCGCACGAAGAGGCTTCGCAGTGATGGGTCCCCCGAGCTCGAACTCAGGCACGCGGGATCGTTTTTTCTTCCCAGCATCGGGGTCGGCTCGCTTAGCTAAAGCAACCGACGCATCGTACGCGCGGTTCAGGCGACGTTCCCTCACGACCAAGTGACGCCTCGAATGCTCTTCGCCCGCGTACGGGCCGAGTAGCACCTCCGCAGCTCGCACCGCGTCGGTAATGGGCACAACTAGCAAAGTTAACAACCTTCGTATCAAGTCGAGCATCAAACCGGAGCAAACGTAAAGGACGAGGGAGAACATACCTTTACAGTCCTTCACTGTAAGAGAAGGGATCCCAGTATCCGAAGCCCCAAGCTCCAGCTTCCATTCCTTGGCCAAAGGCCAAATCCCGAAAGCACAAAACTCCTCCACCAAATCCCGAGTAGACAGCAGCCTCGTCATATCAAGAAGAAGGCGAAGCAGGGCGTCCTCCCAGGAGCTAAGTTCAATCTCCGGGGTAGCAACCAGTTGAATCAGCCCGCCCCCGGATCGAAGACCATCCTCCGCCGGACTAGTGTGATAAAACCACTTCCGCGTCCAGTCGGTATCCCAACGATTGCGCGCCGCCGGAGTAGGAACATACGTGGTGCAGCGCGCCTTCGGCTGAAAATTCACACTGCCGAAGTTCATAGTCTCACTCGACATCTTCTTCTTCTTTGGCTGGCAGCGCGCGTCATGAAGATAAGCGAAGAGGCGACCCTCACCCTCCTCGGCAACTACCCCAGCAGACCTTAGCATCCACTCGAACACACTAAGCTTCACAATAGAATTCGGCGTCAGTTGCGCCAATTCCACCCCGTATAATCGGAGCACTTCAGAGACTAGATTGACGCAAGGAATCCGAAGTCCCGCATCCAGGAACGCAACGAACACAACAGCTTCATCATCCCGGGGTTGCGGAACCGTCTCGGATGCGGGAGCCCGGACCTTCGCAATATCCTCGAGCTTACCCTCGCTGACAAGCGTCTCGAGAAAAAGCCTCGTCACGGTAGACCTCCCCAGCTCGCTAGTATACTCTGGTTCGCCCGCAGCGTCCCGGCCACGCCTCGCCATACCCGAAGGAAAAAGAAAACACCCTCGCAAATCGCTCCGCCGCAACGAAGGCAGAAAGCAACACCAGAAACAAACAAGATGAGAGCTGATAGCGACAGGGAAAGGAATGGGGTACATATTTTTAGCCGTCAAAAGCACAAATGGACAAAATGGTGCGGAAATCGAAGAGCCACGAACCAATAAAACTCCGACACATGTCAAAAAACCAAAAAACCTAAGCATACGCAATGGGCACCCACCGCGCACGCCCCCCCAAGGGGGTGCCATCATAACAAGAACGGCGTACAGAACCTGAAGAGACGCTGAAACGACCGCCATCAATGCAAAAGCAGACCACACCAACCGACTGCGTGCGGAACTAACCCCTCGAACCAAGCAAACCACTTCGCCAGGTTGAAGGGGACGGTGTGCCTGGACCCTTCGGGGCAAAGGTGCGGTTTCAACCCTGACGAAGTAAGGCATCGACCGCGAGGGGCTTGTCGTAGGGGCAGCCCACCGGCCCCACCAACCTGGCGGAACAGTCCCGAGGGTGGCCTGAAGGCTCCAGAGGTCGTTCAAGGGTACACCTACCCGAAGGCTCCGGAGGGTCACCGAAGGGTGCTTCGGCCCGAAGCCTCCGAAGGGTACAGGAGGTACCCCGAAAGTGGCCCGAAGCCTCCGAAGGATCTTCCGAAGGGTACAGGAGGTACTCCGAAGGTAACACAAAGCCTCCGAAGGGTCTTTCGAAGTGGTAGCCGAACGAGGCTCGGAGAGCATTCGAAGGGTGTGCAGAGGAGACCCGACTGGAGGAAAGGAGGGAGACAGGTGGACCAGAAGCTACACATAGGGGTAGGAAAGGTCCCTGCAGCCCCTACCTGTATAGGGCCCTGTAATGGGTAAGCTTGTAATCCCATTGTCGGTTATGGAAAGGCTATAAATAGCCCCCTACACCCATGTAATAGCTAAGGTCTTTTTTCAGAGTAATAATACACAGTACATTTTTCCTGATAACCAGTCCCCTCCTCGAGGACTCTTCAGACACTTCGTGTGTACTAGGGGTCCCCCCCTCTTCTACTGCCTAGTCTTTTTACTACAACAAATATTGTGCGCTCTCTTCTCTTTCAGGCAAGCTGCTCACCATCCTTTTGGGTAGAAGCACTTCGCACTGCCACATACTTACTCAACCGTCTCCCAACAAAAACCCTCAGCCACTCCACACCTTACTTTGCCCTCTACGGAGTGCAACCAACTTATGATCATCTTCGTGTGTTCGGCTCCAAGTGCTACCCCAATTTGTCCACCACCGCACCACGCAAACTATCACCTCGCTCCACCTTGTGCATCTTTCTTGGATATTCCTCGGACCACAAAGGTTATCGATGTCTTGATCCTTTGTCCAATCGAGTCATCATATCTCGTCATGTAACATTTGATGAGACATCATTTCCTTTTGCCGAGTCGAACACTCCATCCACTAATGATTTTGATTTTTTGTCACCTCTTGAGAACGTCCTGGTGCCCATCGGACCAGAACGTCCTTTCTCTCCTACAGGTACCCTATCTCCTACCGGTACCCTACCGCTAGTCGCTGGGCCAATGGCCACGCCAAGCCCCGCACCCCCGCACGCTGGGACGCCCGCACCTCTGGCTTATGGACCGATCGTCACGTCCCCGAACGCTGCGTCGCCGGCGCCTCTGGGTCAGCTGGGCGGTTCTCGCTGACCCTACGCTTGCAGTAATACCTCGTCGGCCCTCTCGCGGTGGGCGGATCTTTCTACACGAGGCATCTCACCGGTACGACTGGCCGCGTCACCCCTGGTGGCCACACCTACTCCTGCTCCCGTGGTGTACACAGTCCCGACTGTGGGTGCTCTCCCTGACGGTGCGGTTCCGATCTCGCCAGTGAGTAACTCCCACACTATGGTCACTCGCGGCAAGCATGGGTTTTGACAGCCAGTTTATCGGTTCACCTTTCATGCTGATGCACTGTCGCCAATCCCAAAGACCTATCGGTTTGCCCTGGCCGATCCAAACTGGCGGTGTGCCATGGAAGCTGAGTATGCTGCTTTGCTCGCCAATAACACATGGGATCTTGTTCCGCAACCTCCGAAGGCGAACGTTGTCACTGGCAAATGGATTTTTCGGCACAAGTTTACTGCTGATGGCACTCTTGATAGATACAAAGCTCGATGGGTTCTTTGTAGTGTCCTGGGATTGATTATGATGAGACCTTCAGTCCGGTTGTCAAGCCGGCGACCGTGCGCACAGTACTTTCTCTGGCTCTCTCCAAGGACTGGCCTATTCATCAGCTGGATTGCACCTAGCCGATGGGCTTCGTGGATTCTTCCTACCCTGACTTTGTCTGTTGCCTAAAAAAGTCTCTCTATGGGCTTAAACAGGCGCCGCATGCTTGGTACAGTCGCTTCGCCTCATATTTGTTGTCCCTCGGGTTTGTGGAGGCTAAGTCAGACATGTCGCTGTTTATCTATCACCGTGGTGCTGATACTGTTTACTTGCTTCTTTATGTTGATGACATCGTCCTGACAGCATCCTCTGTGCCTGTTCTTCACCGGACGATTGCCGCCCTCCAACGAGAATTTTCCATGAAAGCTCTCGGCGCACTTCATAATTTTTTGGGTATCTCTGTTCAGCGGAGTTCGAGTGGCCTCTTCCTCTCTCAACGATAGTATACTTTGGATATTCTGGAGCGTGCCGGGATGTCAAACCACAAACCTTGTAGCACGCCTGTTGACACTCATCCCAAAGCGTCTGCCTCTACTGGCTCCCCAGTGAGCAATGCTACTCAGTACCGGAGTCTTGCTGGAGCTCTGCAGTACCTGACCTTCACAAGACTAGATATCTCCTATGTCGTCCAGCAGATTTGCCTCATCTTACGGCGGTCAAACGAATCCTTGGGTATCTACGCGGCACCCTTGATTATAGTCTCCAGCTTCACCGGTCACAGTCTGCAGACCTCGTGGTTTTATTCTGATGCTGATTGGGCAGAATGTCCAGATACGCGCAAGTCCACATCGGGCTACGCTGTGTTCCTCGGTGATAATCTTGTCTCCTGGTCGTCCAAGCGTCAGAATATTGTGTCTTGCTCCAGTGCTGAGGCTGAATACAAGGCAGTCGCCAATGCCGTCGCGGAGGCTTGCTGGCTCCGTCAACTACTCCATGAACTCCACAGCCCTCTTCGTCGCGCCACTATGGTTTACTGCGACAATGTGAGTGCCGTCTATTTATCGACGAACCCGGTGCAGCATCAGCGTACCAAACACATCGATATAGACCTTCACTTCGTCCGGGAGTGCATGGCTTTGGGGGATGTTCGCGTTCTTCACGTCCCGACGACATCACAGTACGCCGACATCTTCACCAAGGAGCTGCCGACTTCCGTCTTCACCGAATTTAGGTCCAGTCTGAATGTCCGCCTTGGCGACGTTCCGACCGAGGGGGCATGTTAGACAGGATTTCATTCATGCATGCATCATGTGAATGCTTGCACGGTTGGACCTTTCTTCCATGCATGCATCATGCACAGTTGGACCTTTCTCCTTCCATGCATGCATCATGTGAACGCTTGCACGGTTGGTGTCTTGGCTTCCTGCATGTATGACGCTTTCTCTTCCGAGGGATCACGCGTTCATATGATAGCTGTAATCTATATATATGTAACTCATGTACTCTGATTTCGACAATCAAAGATAGCATAGCTCTCCTTGCTTACACTAATCATGTTACCCCTGCAGATGTGGCCGAGCAAGGCAGCAGCAATGCGTTGGTCCCTGCGTTCGGGCATGCCATTGTCCGTGCTGTGCCAAGAGCTGAGCTTGACAGGGATGAGATATTGCCTCGAATCTGTGAGATCAGTAGGTCGTTGGGTGAGTTTGCTGACGCCGTACGGAAGGCACTCAAGCTGGAGGAGCTGGATGGCATTGCATTAGCAAGGCAGGGCACCGAAAACAAAAGACCCTTGACGACACCGTATCTTACAGAAACTAAGATATTTGGGAGGGACCATGAGAGGGACGAAATCATACAGTTGCTGACATGTGATGCCTGTCGCAACCAGACCCTCTCAGTTCTCCCTATTGTCGGTAATGGCGGCGTTGGCAAGACTTCATTGGCGCAATACGTGTGCAGTGATTCCAGAGTTGAAATCTATTTTGATAGGAAGATTTGGATATGTGTGTCCCAGAATTTTGATGTTGTGAAACTTACCAGACAGATGTTAGAATGCATCACTGGAACGGGCCCGGGAGGCAGTGCAAATTTGGCTCTTCTTCAAGAGATGCTTAAAGATGAACTGGAGGGCAGCAGAGTTTTGCTAGTTTTAGATGATGTGTGGGATGTCAAGAACAGCAGTGAGTGGTGCAGGCTTGTGGCTCCATTGGGATCTAACCAGAAAAGGAAAGGTAATGTAATCTTAGTGACTACTCGAAACCAATCTGTTGCAAAGGCTGTTGGTTCATTGGACTCAATTGCATTGGATGGTCTCAAGAAGGAAGCTTTCTGGGACTGCTTCAGAGCATATGCATTTGGTAAAGAAAAGGGACACAAGAAGTTGCACCGTATTGGGAGGGAAATCGCTGATAGGCTAAAGGGTTATCCACTGGCAGCTAAAAGTGTAGGGGGCCTACTGAGGAGAGATATAAATGTTGAGCGCTGGACAAGAATTTTGGAGAGCAAGGAATGGCTATCACACCAAGGTACTGAAGATATAATAGCAATTCTGAAGTTCAGTTATGACTATCTACCCTTCCATCTGCGACGATGTTTCTCATATTGTTCGTTGTTTCCCAAAAGTTATCAGATTTATGCAGAGGACTTGGTCTATCTTTGGATTTCGCAGGGGTTCGTATATCCTGCAAGTGATAATAGAAGGCTTGAAGAAGTTGGGTCTGAATATTTAGATGATTTAGTGAATTTGGGATTCTTTGAGAAAGTAGTAGATGAAGAAAGAGCAAATATCCACTACTTAATTCATGACTTGATGCATGACCTAGCTCAGTGTGTTTCATCAAAAGAATGCTTTACTATGGATGGTTTTCAGTGCCAAACAGTGCCACCAACGATTCGTCATTTGTCTATAATTGCTACGCCTCAGTATTCAGACTTTGAGAAAGATATGGTCCAATCGAATGCATTGCAAACCAAGAAGCTCACGTCCTTAATGCTGTTTGGCAGGTTTGGTTCTACATTTGTTACAAGCTTTCACTTTGTGTCTGATGTGATACACAATTTGCGTACATTACGGCTATCAGGAATTGAAGATGATGGGGACATTCTATCTGGATTTGGGCACTGCATTCATCTTCGCTATCTACGAGCAACCAAACAAGAGGATGACAAACACAATCCTTTGCTTGAAAGATATGATCGGCAGTTTCCTAAAGAACTGTGCAGACTTTACCGCTTGCAATTCCTGAATGTAGGAGTAGAATGCTATCTTTCTAACTTGACAAAAAGCTTCTCTAATCTTGTCAACCTGCGCCATTTCATTTGTCATGAGGAAAACCATCCAGAGATACCCGAGGCTAGTAAATTAGCATCTCTTCAAGAGCTGCGCCGGTTCAATGTCAGAAACGACGCTGGTTTTCAGATTGCGCAGCTGGGGAATCTGTCGGAGCTTGATTCGCTATGCATTTTTGGCCTCGAGAACCTGGAAACCAAGGAAGAGGCAAGCAGCGCCAGGCTTATGGACAGAGAACATTTAAGAAGTTTGCGCTTGAGTTGGGATGCTAGTAGGGCGTCTGATAATCCTGATGTCGGAAAAGAGGTACTTGAGGGGCTTCAACCGCATCCGGACCTGAACCATCTCCAGATCAGTGGGTACAGGAGTGATGCACCTCCAACATGGTTGGGAGAGGCTTCGCCACTTATCCATTTGCAATCTATCTATTTAGAAGATTGCAATCCTTTGAGGACTCTACCGCCTTTTGTGCACTTGAAGTGTCTGAAGAAACTACATCTGTCCAGGATTTGCGGTACACCAGAGGTGTCAACTCATTCCTTAGAGGAATTGGTTATTGAGGAAATGGAAGAACTAGAAAGATGGGTCATTAGAGATGAAATCTCATTACTAGCTTCTGAGCTACTGGTGCTTGAAATTACAAGTTGCCCCAAACTAAGGGAGCTTCCACTTTCATGCCACTCTTCTTCCCAAACCGTGGCAATTCCTGTGTTTCCTCTTCTCCACCGTTTGATCATACATGATTGTCCCCTGCTGATGCCGTTACCTCCCCTCCCTCCTGGACCCAAGGTATTGATAATGACAATCGTAAATGTTGGGTCACCATTATACAAGAGTTTGTCATATTACCAACTTGAGAGCTGGTCATATAATCAATTTAAGAGCTTGTCATATTATCAGACACTGATCCTTCTTGGTACTAACAAATTGATAACTCCAAATGGAGTGTTAGCCTTGCATAATTTACGAGCCTTGTCAGAACTCTCTTTCATAAGCTGCTCAAACCTCACTTGGTTTTCATGGGAGGAGGCGTTCCGGCAACTTAAGTTATTGAAGAAATTGAGCTTCGAGGAATGCCCCAACCTCTTCTCAATGCCTGCAGCACAAGATGAGCAAGGCTACAGGAACAATAATCCATTGCCAGCTCTTGAGAACCTCACAATCGAGTCCTGCTGCATCAGAGGGAATTGGTTTGCTTGTGTTTTGTCACTTCTACCATCTCTATCCTGCCTGAAGCTGAGAGACTGTCCAGGGGCAGCAGATGATGAGTGCATGCTGCTGATTATACCTGGCTCCTTGATGTCTTTAATAGAGTTATGCATCTCAGACTGTGTTGATCTCTCTTGTGGAAGCAATGGACTTAGAGGGCTCATCTCACTTGAAAAATTAAGAATTGGAGAGTGCCCCAAGCTCCTGGCCTCTTTGATGCCTGAAGAGATGGAGGAAGAGGATCAGAGCTTGAGCAGAAGCATCCTCCTTCCATCATCATTGCAAGAACTGGTGCTTGATGGTGTTAGTAACAAGTTGTTGTCTCTCTCAAGCCTCACCTCTTTGAAGGACCTGGGCATAACCGAGAGCTCAGATCTAGAATCTCTTGATGTTCACTCATGCACGGCACTGGAAGAGATAAGCATCCATTGCTGTGGAGCATTGTCTTCTGTACAAGGCTTGCAAACATGCATCCACCTAAGATCTCTTAAAGTTTTCAGCAGCCCTGGCTTTTGGAGTGCTTGGAATCGTGCATTGCAAGAGCTGGAGAGGGCAGATCACGACTTCTTTTGCCCGCAACTGGAAAGGATCTTGACAGATGTTCTCTCCCTACTAACAAGTTGCAGTTGTAAATATCTCACGTCCCTCGAGCGGCTAGTCTTTCTGTCTTATGAAGATGACGGAGACGACAACTTAACAATGGACGAACCAAATGAAACTCTCTTACTCCTTGCCTCCCTCCAGGAGCTGGAGTTCTACTCCTGCAACAAACTCCACTCCTTACCAGCGACACTGCATCTCCTTCCTTCCCTCAAGAAGCTAACGATCAGATCATGCAAAAGCATCGAGTCACTGGAAGAACTAGTCCTACCAGCTTCCCTGGAAGAACTGCACATCAGTGGCTGTGAGAGTCTGCAGTCTCTACCTGCAAAGCTGAATTTCCTCCCCTCCTTCAAGAAGTTAGAGATCTTTTATTGTCCAAGCATCGTTTCGCTACAAGAGCAGCGCCTGCCGACTTCCCTGGAAGAAATAGTGATCGAGAAATGCGAGAATCTCCAGTCTCTCCCAGATGATCTGCGTCATCTGAGCTCCCTCAGCAAGTTAGAGATCAAGTCCTGCCCAGGCATTAAGTCACTGCCAGAACGTGGCCTGCCACCTGCCCTGAGAGAATTGTGGGTCTGGGGTTGCAGTGAGGAGTTAAAGAAGCAATGCACAAATATTAGAAACATCAAAAGGATGTCACATATCGTTAGACCATATGACTAGGTCTAGAATATTTTAGTTGATGAATAATTGGCAATGTTGGGTTCTGATGTTGTAGGATCGTTAATGACAATCAAAGGGGGTGAATGATTGTGGAAGATTTTTTGTTTCAGCCTGCAAAAATCACTGGATGCTTGTTGAAGACAAAGCAACAGAGATGATTGTATATGTGTGTATGCAAACTGGAACTCAAAAGGATGCATGCGTGTGTAGCAGTACTTGATTGATCACAAGCAATAATCCCTCAAAGTCTGTACATGCAGCCAACTATGCAAGCATCAAGCCACATGAGGAAAAATCAAGCCGCACCATGCCCTCACGTCCAGCACCTGGAACACCTCATGTAGCCACGTGCGATCGAGGTGCTCACAACCTGCGCCGCCTCTGATGCAATCAATCGCAATGGATGAATAGATCACATAGGACAAAACCCTGAGAACTTTTCTTTTGGAGATCGCATGAACAAAAACAGCAGCAGCCAAAACCACACGGCAATATTTTTCTCACACACGGCCGCCAAAGCTCAAAAGCACCGGGAGGGCTAACCTGGCGCCGCCACTAAACCTTTTATACCCGTACAGCCTCTAAACCCTAATCATCCACGAATGGTCACTAAAGTCCTAGGGCCCAACACGTGGGCTTTTACACCAGATTATAAAACCAATTTTGGACACCCTAAAATTATCACGTGTCGTAGCCTTCGGACTGCACCTCCGTAGCTCCAACACGTATCATCCATCTTTGATCTCCACGCGCCCCAACTCGAGCCCGACTGCTCTCCTCCAAAGATCCTCGACCCTCGGACTATGACTTCAAGACTAAGCCATCTCCGGTCATCGCCAGAGACCACGATCGCCTCCGAAGTTACCTGCACATGCAAAGACCAAAACAACATATTTTTCCGGCACAAGTTCTTCCCAACTTGACCAACACAAGTCCACACACACCATACGCCTCAAATAATATCAGTACCCAACATTGTCAATTATTCATCAACTAAAATATACTAGACCTAACCACATGATCTAACAGATGCTATTTGAGGCGTGTGGTATGTGTGGACTTATGTCGGTCAAGTTGGGAAAAACTTGTGCCGGGAAAAGATGGTGTTTTGGTCTTAGAATATGCAAGGTAACTCGGAGGTGATCGTGGTCTACGGCGGTGACCGGGAGATAGCTTGGTGCGAAGTCATAGTTCAGAGGGTTAAAGATGCTGGAGGAGACGGTCGAGGTCGAGTTGAAGTACGTGAAGATCAAAGATGGATGATGCGTGTTGAAGCTACGGAGGTGCAGTCCGGAGGCTACGACATGTGACAATTTTGGGGTGTTCAAAATTGGTTGTGTAATCTGGTGTAAAAGCCCACGTATTGGACCCTATGACGCTAGAAGGCCCGTTAGGGGTTCTAGGTTTATTGCTCACGTGTATAAGCTATAGGATATAAGTAGTGGCGGCGACGGTTCAAAGAAGGTCTTGTGGCGGCTGCATAGAAAAGGTGATTACGGCCGGAGGTAATCTCGGCAGGAGAGACTCTGTAGGAGGTGATGTGCTAGGACTATTCTCACGTGGATTAGTACGTGAGATTTTGATGTGGCTGAGTGATCTTGACTATTTGTATCTGTATTGAGTTAACAAGATTGCTTTTTGGTGGCCAAGGCTTTTGCGAGAAAACCGAGCATGTACAATGGTGTGATGTTAGCTGTTTGTAAGTCTTGACACGTAAGACACAGGATGATGTGGAGGAGAGAATGGATGCATAGAGAATTAAGCCGTCTCTCATGCAGTAGTCGACTATAACATGAGAAACAAGATATATTGTACATGGATGAGCTGTCTATAGATACATGTAAAGAGACAATCCATTGTAAAAGCTGCCTTTAGTACTGTCTATAGATGATATGGATGGATACTATAGATAATAGTTGTCTGTATCATTGTACATGCCTTGAGAACAAATTCAGAGTCTTGTTGGCTTCGTCGGCCGGTGCTTTTCATCACGTGTGTGCTGGCGAGATATTGTTTTGTGCGTTGATTTGGGCGAGCATTGATTCAGTCGGGCGTCCATCCTCCCGAGCGAGATCCAATCCGGACGTGAGTTGCTAGCGGCGCTTGATCTTTTCGGTAGAGGAGCTGTGCATGCGGCTGTTTGATGCTGCTTGAGTTTTTCGGATTAGTTGATAGCCAGCGACTACCGAAAGAGCTGTGCATGCGGCTGTTTGATGCTGCTTGAGTTTTTCGGATTAGTTGATAGCCAGCGACGGCTGTGCATTACGTGAGGGCATGGTGCGGCTTGATTTTTCCTCATGTGGTTTGATGCTTGCATAGTTGGCTGCATGTACAGACTTTGAGGGATTAGTGCTTGTGATCAATCAAATACTGCTGCACACGCATGCATCTTTATTGAGTTCCAGTTTGCATACACACATATACAAGCATCCAGGTCTTGCCGAGAGGTTCTGTTGAGCACGTGATTTCTCTTCAGTTGTGGTGAAAATTGGTATCAGTGATTAAAACCTAGCCTCCAACTGCTACTACTGCCACACGAGCCACCTGAGAATCACACATCGGAGTCTGGAGGAGGTACTGGGAGTCGATCTTGACGGGGGCCGAGCTCGATGATGAAGATGGGCTCTGACTACGCGGGTTCGAATCCTGCTGTTGATGCCAAGATTGCTGCTCAGAAGAATGCCACCTCCGAGAGTGAAGATCGATCCTCCCAGAGGCAGCGGCAGTGGAGGCTAGGAGGCGGCAGCGGTGGCTACAGTAATCCTAACCCTAACCTTGGCTCTGATACCATGTTATGAATATTGTGTGTATGTATTCAGAGACCCGATAGGCAATATATATAGGGTGCATAAGGGGTGTATGCTATGGGAGCAACTAGCGCTCGGACGTATGGTCCGAGCATCGGTGCCGTACGCCCGAGCGCCAACACTTGCAACAAAAATTTTCAACGGCTGCAACAAAAATTTACAACGGTTGCAACAATAATTTTCAATGCCTGCAACAAAAATTTACAACGGTTGCAACAAAAAATTTCAACGCCTGTAACAAAAATTTACAACGCCTGCAACAAAAAATTTCAACAGTTGCAACATTCTCAAACAAGCCAAAAGCAACGTGCCGGAGCAGGAGCCGGGCCGGCGAGCGGACCCAGGGAGGCGGAGAGGAACCGGAGAGAGCTGGGCGAGAAGGAGGACATGGGTCGGCGGCACCGGCAGTCGGATGCGGGAGAGGGAGGAGGCAGCGACCAGAGGCGCGTAGGGGAGAAGCCGAGGGGAGGAGGCGCCGGGGGCCGACGGTGCCAATGGCACCCGAGGGAGGAGGTGCCGGGTCGGGGCCGGTGCCGAAGGAGCAGGGCTTCATAGGAGATATGTGCTCAGTGAGGCCAGAAGAGGGAGGAAGAAATGAGAAAAAGGTGAAGGAATGGGGCGATGAGGAATGCACTCATCGGGAGGAATGGGGAGATAAGGTTAAAAGGAGTAGGTGTAATAAATGGGTGGTTGGGAGTGAGTGGGTGGAATTGTAGGGACCGAAGCATCCGATTTTTTTCAAAACGTCGTACGCATGTATCATATCATTTTTCATATACTATATATGGATAAGATAATACAAAAAACAGATAAGGAATACAAAAGATATTCCTATCTCTAACAATTCAAACGAAACAATACCGAGAACTCTTCTTAAAATACGAGAATGCGACCTCACAACCTGGGTGGTTGAATCGACGAGGGATGGGTCGCACTCGTCGCAACAAGATTATGGTTTAATGCATTATAATCATCCCCAAGCCGATCAAACAGTTCAGATTGTGAGTGTACGCGGCAACACTGAGCTTGCACCAGTTGTGCCGCTGACAAGGTACCCATAGTCCCATACCTCTGTCATCGACTCAACTACAGCAGCAGGGTTGGACCGGTCTACCCGAAGATGGTTAGCCAGCAGACCAAACAGAGGGTACCGTACGATCTGGAAAACAATTTTGGTTCAGCTTCTAAGTATCATGCATTGAGCTGAATGATTGCAAGCAATAGAACACTCACTGACCTCTTTCTTGGCTATTCCAACAGTTCCAGTTGGAGCCAACCACACGACAAGGAAAATGTCGAGCGGTGAAGCATGGTTGCATATGAAGAATGAAGATGCCCCTGGTGTTCAGATGCTCCAAACCTTCAAGTCTTATAGGGTTCCCTGATATCTACATCTGCAAGTATAACAAAAATGAAAGAGCAAGACAGTTAAATTTTTTGTATTGCCAACTTTGCATAGTGTAAATGTGAGGATGACATGTGGACCCGGTTCAACGTCGGGTGTTCCAACTCGGTGATCTTTGTGATAACACGCTTTAAACAGCAACAAGTTTTTTTTCATAAAAAAAAATGAAGTGTGCCTAAAAATTGCATTAGTGTGAAGCAACAATTGAAGTGTTGAAACTACCAATCAAATCGCTCTTATATTTTTCATTAAAAAAAACATCTTTTTCTTTTAAAAAAAGTAGAAGCTACAAAGTACAAACTAGTCTAAAATCTAATTCACTGAAAACCAAAAGGCGAACTTAAATCATCGAACGCGAATGAAACAGGTACACACATTAAATTAAACTGAAGAGCACAGATACTACACTTTGGTATTAGCCAAAGGACCGATGAAAGTATGACCAAGAACGTAAGTAAACACAACGACCAAGATGTGAAGGGGGAAAAACATAGAAAATAAGAACCAGGAAGCGAGCACCAATCAGAAACAGGCAGCAATCTAAAAAAGTTAAGCAAAAATAAAATAAAAGAGCATGCAGTACAAGTAGCGAGGAAGCAGAGCAGAGCAAGCACATGAAACCTAGAAACAAATCCATGAACTCACTGTCTCCTTGCCCAAAACCTAACCTGACTCCTGGATCATCGCCGGCTGCCATCTAGCTCTGTCCACCACCTAGAGGCAAACCCGTTGCCTGACAACACCATTGCTGCCCACCGCCGGCGTGGAATCCAAGACGGGCAGGAGGCGGAGGACCTCGCCTTCAGGGGAGCCAGTGAACCGCAAATCGAAGTTTAATACATGTCTCTGGAAAAATCAGCGTCGAAATCATGCTTTTGGCTAAGTAGCATTCTCAGAAAGATATGCATAACAGAAGACGAATTATACTGACAATTTGTTCACCCATCTTCTTTAAGGAACAACTGGGTAGTAGGTTCTTTGATGCAACATACTAATACATCAAAGAACAATCTTATAAACACTAGGCATGTTTAAGAGCATGTACAATACAGATGTTTAGAGAGGTGCTTAGCAAAGAAAAACTGATTTTTCTTATCACGTAGGACAAATAAGGTGTTTATTTTATAGCATCGATGCTTAATTAGGCACCGATACTTAAGAGGTACTTATGTTTATAACTATATGTAATTAATAGATAATACAATCATCTAAGCGCTTACAAAAGAGATGCTTACATTAGAGGAAATAACTTTTACGTACGTGCTTGATGACGTGGCTATATTATCTTTCTTTAAACATTCGTTTATAAGCATCTCATGTTATATATGCCGTAGGGAAAATGTAAATCAGAAACAGTTGGGATGTCTTCACAATAATTCAGACAAGTGCAACCTGGTCCAGAGTAGGGACCAAAATACCCAGGGACCCCTAAACTCGCACGAGCAAATCAAGCAACGTGTATGGATGGCACCCACCCATTAACTTCAGTGTCAAACAACTAATCACCAAACCACATGGCAGGCACCTAATCATGGCTGGAATGGTGAGAGCAATATTAGCTCAATAAACTGGCAGCAAGCTTGACCCCAAAAAATGCTTCTATGCTTGAAGAATAACTCAGGAATTGCTTCCAAAGGTAGTAATAATCAGTATTCAGTCCAGCGAGGAAAACCTATGCGATGCTTAACTCAGCTATTGATCGAGGGAAACCTGCAGGGGCGGAGATAGCTAGTAAAGTGATTAAACCAACGTCCACCAAATGACGAGCTGGATAAAGGGTAAAAGTTGGCAACAACCCTATGCGCGAGAGAACAATCACAGAAAGCATACAAGAGACACGAGAATTTGTTTACGAGGTTCGGCAATGCCTACATCCACAGCCGTCCGTATGAGGAGGTTTTTTCTTCTAATTAGGGTTACAAGAGGTCGGCGGTATATATTTATACTCCGATTATATGCTCGACTCGGACTTATAGTTCAGATCATGTGGGGCTTACTACCGCACCTCAAATTTCCATAATACTTTGTAACCCCACGCAACTGCGTCTCTCCTGTAGGGTTGTGTCTAGAAAATGTACACTGCACTCTCATTTTTTGGATACAGTCTCTTCTTTTCACCTTGTTATATATAAGTCATACACAATAAGTTCACATGTATTTTAGCTTGAAGTTGTTATATGCTTGTAGAAAGTTGCTAAGAAAACTACCAATAGCACCACGAAACCGTTTTCAAGAGTTTTTTTTTTTTTGAACTCTCAAATAAGCAAATGCATGTTTTGAAAAAGAGGAACGAAGGGGGAAATGTGTTCCAATGACTTCTACTCTATGAACACTGACTCCATCTCCAAACCCACTATTTCTGACGTTGCCTCCAATGGATCCCAAGTTCCCAACCAACTGTATCGTTGTGATGCCCAGCCCAAATAAAATGATGAGTTGAGACCAATTATGGCCCGCGTAGGAGGCACGAGTGTAAAGGCTGGCTTTAGTCCCATCTTGCTAGTTTAGTGGGAGTTGTACAGACCTATAACCACCTCCACCCTCCCTCCGAATGAAACATAAATTATATAGGACGAGGCCTTAACAACGAGGGGTGAAATGGATCGGACGGTAGAAAGGAAGAGCCTCTCCTTGAGCCATCCCCAGAAAATTATTATCCCTCCGAATGCATTCCATCGCCTAATCCTCGTTATGTGAGTAAATCTAAGCATATTTGGCATTGGGGCGTTACAACCGTCAACCAAGGTCGTCTCCCATAACAGTTGTCAGCATTACGTTTCTATCATTATGAGTTTCCACCACCGACATCTTATCGCCTCTTCCTCCATCCATTGGCTTACCGTTAGTGCCAATGACGGAACCAGGGAAATCCCGAAGCCTAGGCAAACTTTTTCTCTAGCTCCCGCCGACCGCCGCTCGTGGCCTCGCACTGCTATGTAACAGCTCAGCAAAGCCCAGGCACTTACCCGAACTAGAAGAATGCTAAATACACCACTGGTTAGTGCCATGACTATTCCTCGAAAATCAAAGTTGTGATGACCCAGATTAGCCAGCCTACGGCGTATTTTACGTCTTTACCGCAGAATTTACCGCGGTCGAAATAACCTTTTAACGCACCCGGAATGCTGAAACAGTGCATATAAAATGGCCTCTCATTAATGACGCCCTTCCTTACAAAGTCCCAAAAAAACCGTGCTCCTTCATCCCTCCCCCTCCCTCGTCGCGTACCAGTCACTCCCACTCCGCCGCTCCAACGGCTCTCTCCTCCCCCACCCCATGCTGACACCGTCGGAACCCTAACGCCCCAATGCCGCGCTCCTCCTTCTCCTCCGCGCGGCCGTCGCTCAGCTGTCCCCGCCGCCGCCGTCGCCGCCTGCTCAAAACCCCCGTCGCCCTCGCCTCCTCCGCCGCCGCTAGCGTCCGGCGCGGTGGACCCGGTACTCCGCAGCTGCGATGGAACGCCCGGGAGAGCGAGGAGGAGGGGGAGGAGAGCACCAACGCGGAGAAGGCGCGCGGGGCTTCGGCTTCCTCCGTGAGGCGGCTCGCGGCGGCGGCGTGGCGGCTGCGGCCGCCGGAGCAGGCACCCGCCGCCGAGCGCGAAGCCACTGCTCGTTTTGGGCTCGAGGTAAGTCTTCCCTAGACGTTTTTCCATGGAAAAATGTTAAATTTTAGCTCAAGTTAGCTTGTATTGCTCGAATTTTGCTAATTTCGGCGCTAATTCGGCGTACCGGAGGCGAATCTGGGACGCCGATGGCCGCGTTAATGCGCACTAGCTCGTGCACCACCGTACCACCGTCCGTTCTTGCTCGTGGCGGCAGCAGTTATTAGCCGTTGCGGCGTACGGTGCTTCCAAATCGAAGCATAGATCCCCATTTATGGCGGCGCCCTGTGGGAGCTGCCACTAGTAGCAGCATTTTGTGTTTGGGATCGACCGTTGCGGGTGGCATTTATTGGCCCAGCCATGGGCGCGTTCCTTGTGATGTAATCTCGCTCATGTGATCTACTCCCAACGCCTTCGCGGGCCCGGCACCGGCATTGAATCGTCGGCGCGCCGTGCAGTTAAGCGTACGTCTGTACCTTGCTAGGTTCTTGATGCAGGAGTAATCATCTTGTCTCCTGCTGCTTACTGGCTGCTTACTGGAGTCACTGTTACCTCAGCAGGTGGTTTGGTCGAGTAATTAGATTGTGAGAAGTTTCTACTGAGGTTATAGGTGTCAGTTACAGTGCAGATGTCTTTGATGCCACAAACAATGAATGCGTGTGCACTGGGTCTACAGATTTCGGAGGGTGCTATGTTGTTCCATGAAACTGACAAATTGTTCTTGATCAGATTTGGTGAAAAAACCTGAATGATCCAAAGCAGTAGAAGCTTTGCGTTGTCTTTACGGAAAAGTTATCATAGAATGTAACATCAAGAATGGCTAGATCTTACTGTGTTGTCTGAAATTGTTAGCCATATAGCATCTTGCTGCTTGGAGGAGATGAAGATGAACGATGTTTATTTTCTGCTTGTTGACTATCTGTTGGTCCTCTATTCACTTGTTGGTTGCATTTACTTATATGACAGCATATACCAAGACATCTACAAGTCCAGCTTCTCAGGAAGGATCATCTTAGCCACCAACATGGTCTGAAGAATGAAACGTCAAGCCCCAATTCCGTCTTGGAGCGACATAGTGGGGAGCTCCACAAGGTAAAGCTAGAAATACTTGCATCAAACTTGCTGGTATTTCTGCTGTATTGCAAGTTAATTAAGTGGATTTAATTGTGTAGGTCCAACTTCATCTTGCCTCAGCTGTGTTGCCTATCACCGGCTTGGAGAATGCAACAAAGTGGGAGTCTGAGAGCATAAATGGGATTGAATCAGATGGTGCCTATGTGATTGCCAGCCAACTAAATCTCATTGACAAACAGCAAGGGGAAAGTTATGTTGCTAGCCTGCAGATGGAGCTTCAGCAGGCTCAAGATAGGGTGGGCAAGCTAGAAGCCGAGCGGCTTTCAGCCAAGAAGCAACTTGACCACTTGTTCAAGAAGCTGACGGAGGAGAAAGCAGCTTGGCGGAGGAGAGAGCACAAGAAGGCTCAAGCCATTCTTGAAGATATGAAGGCAGACCTCGAACATGAGAAGAAGAATCGAAGGGAGCTGGAGACAATTAACTTGAAGCTTGTTGATGAGTTGAAGGAGGTCAAAATGGCGGCGAACAATCTGTTGCAAGAGTATGACAACGAGAGGAAGACACGTGAACTCACTGAGGAGGTGTGCAACAAACTGGTGAGGGAGGTAGAGGAACACAAAGCTGAGATCGAAACCTTGAAGCAAGACTCTCTGAAACTGCGGGAGGAGGTGGATGAGGACAGGAAATTGCTACAGATGGCTGAGGTGTGGCGTGAAGAGCGGGTGAAGATGAAACTTGTTGATGCAAAACTCACTCTTGAAGCCAAATATGAACAGTTGAGCAAACTGCAACAGGATGTTGAGGCTTTCATTGCCTCTTTCAGTTGTGGCAAAGGAGATGGCACAATGGTACGAGCAGCAGAGAACATTATACACGCAATTGGATCAGTCAGGGAACAGGAGATCGAATTCACGTATGAGGCACCACCAGAATCGGAGGATATATTGTCCATCTTTGAGGAGCTACGCCCGAGTGAAGAGCTTGAGAAAAAAGAGGCTGAACCATGCTGTAAGCACAACTCTCCAGTACACGAATCAGAAATCCAAGAAGTCAGCCCAATGGCTGATATATTCCTGAAAAACCCAACCAAAGTGTATTTGAATAGAAGCCCTTACGATGGGAGTGAAACAGAAGATGCCAGCAGCTGGGAGACCATAAGCCATGGAGAGATGCAGGGCTCAAGCTGTTCGCGGAACAGAAGCGAACCTTCGGTCAACATGATCTGTGACAGAATTTCTTGGACGAGTGGAAACGACTCCGAGGGTGGGCTGAATGACAAGCTGAGTGATGACTTGGGCAATTTGTTCCTGACAGACATGAAACAACCCAAGAAGAAAGAGTCGGCCATATCAAAGCTCTGGAAGTCGTCCCCTCTGAAAAATCACAAAATCTGCGAGAAAGATGCTGCGGAGATGATAACCGGGAGATCAGCGAATGGAAGGCTGTCAAATGGCATGTATTCTACTACCGAAGGCGCGAATCATGATATAGGACTCAGCTCCCCGACCCCGAGCATAGGGCAATGGAGCTCACCGGACTCGATGAACAGCCAGCTCAACCGGGGCTTCAGAGGCTGCATGGAGCTGGTCCAGAAGCAGGGCCTGAAGGCGAAGCTTCTAGAAGCTCGGATGGAGAGCCAGAAGATCCAGCTCCGCCACGTGCTCAACCAGAGAACTTGAAACTGCAAGAACGGGAGAGTGAGAAGCCATTTCTTGAACCCTGCAATTTACGCCAAAAATAAAGTCCAAGCACATGATTTAGTCCATTTCTCTTGTGTATTGTAGCATGTAACCTAGCCTACTGCGTAGCTAGTCGTAGCCTTGTAGGCTGACCAAGCCGTAACTGATGATTCTCTCATTGTGGTAGTACATTTGACAGGCTGTACTAGAGTATCGTCTTGATGTGTGATATAAGCATTAAACAAGCAGCATTGTTCAGACAAACTGTACTACTAGCAATGAAGAATTGTAATCCCCCCCCCCCTCTCTCTCTCTCTCTCTCTCTTACACACACATACACAGTTTAAATGTTGCTCATCTCAGCTTCTTCTATTTTGATTTTCATGGGTTAAATAAAGTGCTAACGCAGTCTCATTTCAGATGTAATTTACCAGCAAGCATTGCCGTGGTAATTTGCTGAATGGGACTGCAGAACTGGGATGGGATAGTTTGCAGATCTTGCCGCCATGAAACATACAAATTCTCTTCCAAAAAACGCCCAAATTCCACGCATGCGCAACCAAAACTACAGAACTCATTGCGTCCCATTATACTAGCGCAGTCAGCAGCAGCCTTGTGCATCAAACATTAGCATATAGAATTGTTGGGAGTTGAAAGGTTTCATGTTCCAGAATTGTTAGCCAAGTACAAAGTTTTCTTTTCTTAAACACACAGCTATATTGCAAGTACAAGATCTGACAAGTTAACATAGACAGGCCATTACAAGATTATCCTCGAAGCCACTGGAACTGGCGTCACACGTTGCTTTGCTTGTACAGCTTCGTGTCCAGCACTTGCTTACCGCACATTGCGCACACACCTGAAACAAGCCGATGCTATGATCAGAATTTAGGAAACTTCAAAAGGTAAGCTCATGCCAAAAAATATTGACTTACAATGCATGAATGCACTTACATCAAGTTAAGAAACAACAAAATTCTTAAGATAGGTAGAAGCTGTTCCTAAAAGAGTGAGTTGCTTACCTTTTGAATAAGCGCAGGTGTGGCAGTATTTGGCGTCCTGGTGCACCTGTTGCTTGCAGATTATGCATTTCGTGTTTCCATATGGAGTCCACCTGATATTAAGCAGCAGTGCATAGAGTTACACCACGTTCACAGCATAATCTTCCAAGAATATAGTTTCAACAGTTAGAGGATAGAGAGAGAAAAGGGATACAAATTTGACAGTGACAGGGTTCAGGAAAACATCCAATAATGTTGTACAACCCCTGGATATGGAAATCCTTCAGTTAAAATATTCAGCAATGGATTTATAAGCAAAAGATCTTGAGCAGTCACAAAGAATCTCGATCAATAAATGGAGATATTGGATAGCTAGTACCATGAAAACTCAAGAGTACCTTGCTTGAACATAAAGATAAAAGCAGTATTTTAAATTTCAAGTTGAAGGCACCCAAAGATAAAATTGAAAAGCAGCATCTTGGTACTTTACTTCTTCGTATCAATGTGAACCCTAACTCCTCTCATCGGACACAAAATCAAGGCTCCTATTCCTTTCCCCCTTTCTTTCCACTACTCATATATTCTCCTAAAAGGTCTGGTAATTTGAGAGGTGATTGTTCCTTTTTGCTAAGTTCACCTAAATGACACTCAACATAATCATTTCTCCAATAGCGTCTAATAAGCTACCTGCTACGTAAAGTTCCCCCCTTAACAAAATTCTTTTTTTGTGTGTGTATGTAGCTTGTGATCCAGAGCCACGGCAATTTATACTCATACTTTAACTACCTGTTCAGTTAACGAGGCCATCTTGTAATTAATCTGAAATTGAGAAGTTCTGAACGCTCTAATAAGGCCTTGCATCTGAAGAATGCTGCATGCCGTAGGTGGCCATTAGGCTACCCTCGTTCCACCATCCTAGCACATAGGGTGGCTGTGCATGGTCCCAAATGAAGGGAGATTGGGGGTGGTTGCACTGCCAAAGTATTGTCAGACTGATTTAGTTGGGAGAGAAATGAGTTTATGTAGACGGCCTTTTCTTGAAATTTCCTTTGGGTGGTTTAAACTTCAAGTATAATCAATTCATCAATGCAAGGTGGGATCTCGTTTATTTTCCAGTTTTCTCAAGATCAATCAACCCCTAGAATCTAGATTTCGGTGGCTCGCTTGAATCAGGATTCAGGACCGAGGACAGACCGAATCATTCATCACAGACCAGAAAAATTTTGCTTGGATTAGACTGAAGAACAGAGAGAGAGATAGCATAGCACGGTTGCCTGACCTGTTCTTCTTGGAGAGGAGCTTGTTCTCGTTGATCTTGCGGCCGCCGCTCTCGTTGGTGTTGCTGGCGCCCTCCTTCCACTTGTCCGGCACGATCACCTTCCCCAGCTTCTTCTCGCCTGTGAAACACCGCACAGCAAGAACGATTAAGCGAGATCCCACGCAGCAACCACCCAAGAATCAATCATCTAGGGCAGAAGAAAAGTGGCAAGATTAAGCTCGGTGATTGGTTGAAAGGGGAGGGGAGATGGGTTCTTACACTTGGCGCACACCATCGTCGTCGCCGCCGCCGCTGATTCCTTGGTCTCGTGGTTGGTGTTGGGTTCAGAGAGAGCGGGGGGCGGGGGTGGGCGAGGGCGAGGGCCGCGAGGCGAGGCGGTGAGCCGGTGACGGTACGGGTCGGGTCTGGACCCATTCCGGCCACGGGTAGGGTAGTCCGGTCCGTCTCGGGCCTCTCGGCCCAGCCGATTCGACCGTCTCTGCTCGGGTTTGGATGGAAGGACACGTCATAGGTCTCGTGAGGATCAGCCTCGTCTAGAGCTGGCCAAACGGGCCATATCTGTTGGGCCAGCACGAGTAGACCTGTTTATGGGCCGCCTGGCCTGCTGGCCTAGCCCGAGTCCGATCGTGTTCGGGCCGGGCTTGGGACTCCAAAAAAAAACAATTAAAAAATAGAAATATATTATTTTAATCCTAAAAACGAATTAAATAATACCTTTTTTTCCGAAAAAGATTAAAATACTACATTTTAATGCGAATTTTAGCTTTTAAATTTGGTAACTTCGACTCTTGATTTTTGGTCGGGCTTTTTAAACCCACTCTCGGCGAGATTTGAACAGTCAGCACGAGGCACGACATTTGTTGGTCCGATCCGGCCGATCTGACCTGACACTATTCACTTGCCTGCCAAGACGAGACGATAACCTGCCGTGTTTAAAACATCACCCCACAGACGACCTACCTACACAAAGACGCAGAGAATAGTGCTTGCCCAAACTAAGACTCAAGACTACCATTAGGCACGACATTGTTTTAATATACATATATATTTTTCTTTTTATTTATTAATATTTATACGATTTTCTTTCCATTTTTAATACTTATATGGTTTTATTTTGTAGTTTTTAAATTTTATATAGTTCATTTTATAAATATATATAAATTTATTTTGGTTTTTTAAATATATATACATTTTCTATGATTTTTTCAATTTTTCATGTCTTATGAGCTAAATGACAAATGTTTTAACGAGCTAGCTATTTGAACATTAATAAAATTCTATTACATTTTTAATATGGTTGTCTCATTTTTTTTCAATTTTTATGTTTACTTTTGAATTCTGCACATTTTTCTAATTTTTCTGGATTTTTTGGGATTTGTTTTGAATTTTTTTATTCTTTTTCATTCTGTCGGGCCAAATGGGCTAAACGGGCCACATTTGGTCCGATGGGCTAAACGGGCCGTGCTGGCCCGACCTGGCACGAAAGGGCAATAGGCCATGTCTGGTAGTCACCCCCATAATGACCATTCCTACCAACACGAATAGTAGCTGTAGGAATGGACGAGGCGAATGGGTCGAAGCCACCACGGGCGTCTTGCCAGCCGCCCATTTGGCCAACTTTGGCCTCGTCCACCACAACAGATGACAAGAGCAACTTGTGTTCAATCCTAGTAATAGCGACCTACATTACTCACCTGGAATTGGATTATATTGCATATTATGCCTATGGTTGGATGAACCAAGGTGAATGGGATGGAATGGTACAGAATGGATAGAATGATCCTAGATGAGATGATACAAGTATGGTGTTTGGTTGGTCAGATAGGATGATACATGATTTTGTTTGGTTGGTGAGATAGAATGGTCTTAGATGGTTCAAGATGGTGTTTGGTTTGATGAATGAGATTGTATTTGGATTGCCACAAATTTAATGTTCCTATCTCAGTAGAACAATTTTGTCACATCCCCATTTTAATAAATATAAAAACTTTGTCACATCTGGATAATTTTCTTTTTCTTTTCTTTCCCCTCTCTCTCGAATTAACACCGAGAAAAAACTAAAAATTCAAAGTATTCAAAATGCAAGAATTTTCTACAGTAGCTAGATGATGATTTTAGATAAATTTATGTGAAAGAATTATTCCATTTGGAGTTAGCAAGTGAAAGTTATAGTAGTTTGAAAATCATATTCTCAAAAAAAATACACATCGGTTACTATTCATCCTATTTTAATTATTTAGTGAAATTTTGTAGAACGTTGGTAGAGATAAGGATTATATAGATAAATATAAAATAAAATTATAAGACCAAAATAACTTGGTTCACCTCAATTGGAGTTTACATGAATTATTTATGAATTTCCAAAGTTAAAAATATTTTCTAAAAAATGGACCGTTCGCCAAACAAACACTCCGATCGGCACCGTCCGATTCCAATCGGACGGCGACTTGTTCGGACGATCCGAACGTCTCCTCCGATCAAAATCGGACGATCCAATTTTTAGACACATAAATTGAAACAGATACTCCTGGATTACAGTTTTTCGCAATCCATGGATAGAAGGGACCGTCTAAACGAGGGATTTGTATCATCTACGATCGGCAGTGTAGCGCGAGAGGTCTATAGAGCTATGGCAGACCCAATACACCAGACGGCCCGTCAACTCCATCTCGTACTCCCGTTTTTTATCCCGATTCTTCCCTCCAACGATTACTCTGCAATACCCGGACATAAATCCATAAGAAGGCCGGAAATGTAGACTTTGGGGGTGCCACCTACGGAGCTATGGGTCAAAATTTTCGTTTTGAGTAGCCGAGCTTCTTGATCTTACAGTAGCTTAAAAAACAACGATGCGGCTGCAATCATGTAAAGCCGGGGACGCGTTGCAGCTAGCTAAAGATCCAAGCTCTCGTCAAGATGAAGTGGTAGGAAGGGCAATAGAGACTACAGTACTGAACAGCCGAGCAGAAAGGGTTCAAATATAGCACAACGCACGCTGCACCAAACCTTGTACACCGTGCTCTGCGCCTATGAACACGACACCACAACGATTCAATCCACAATGAAAGCTTGTTCCGCACACGCACACGCACACGCACACGCACACGGTTCGTGGTCACAACCAAACAGCAGACAAAATTGTTCCTGGACCGCGCCCACACCAGCCCTGGTGCTTCCTGTTCTCCCGCGGCGTTTATTTTCGGTTTATTTATATGGTGAA
The DNA here is from genome assembly GCA_036346405.1 of Phyllostachys edulis. NCBI lineage: Eukaryota > Viridiplantae > Streptophyta > Magnoliopsida > Poales > Poaceae > Phyllostachys > Phyllostachys edulis. The sequence goes on along the minus strand of CM070559.1, from coordinate 57,005,887 downwards.
CAGAGGGCCTCTGATGATCCCAAGCGAACTCTCGACGTCGACGCTGGCTTGCTCAAGAGCCTGCGGTGCTGTCGTCGTGGTCGAGCGCTTTCGCCTAGTTCTGCGGTCCTGCCAGGCCGCGGATGACGTACGGGAGGATGCCTCCATGGTTGAAGTATGCCAGCTCCACCTGCAGCACAACCAAGAATGTGTAAATCTGTATGCAAACCAATTGCAAAGCACTCAACTATAGTCAGAATGGCAGGGCAAGATCTGACAGGTATTTGAAATGTATATACCGCTGTGTCGAAGCGAAGAGTGCAAGTGAAGGATTTCCCGTTGTCGGTCGTGACAGTCACGTCCTGGCCAGGACGGATCTCGCTGATGTTGGTGGGGAGGTCAATGGTGTACCGCTCATGTCCAGTAATGCCGAGTGAATCGGCGTCCTCGCCAGCTTTGAAGCAGAGAGGAATGATTCCCATCCCCACCAAGTTGCTTCGGTGGATACGCTCGAAGCTCTTAGCAATCACCGCTTTAACACCCTGAAAACAGCACATACTCCATGCTACAGTTTTCCCAAACAAGAGGATTGAAATAAGGCATTAGATCAGTAGAGATGAACTTACCAGGAGCATCGGTCCCTTGGCAGCCCAGTCACGAGAGCTACCACTTCCGTACTCAGCTCCAGCAAGAACGATAGTGTCATGACCCTCGGACTTGTATCTCTTCATTATGGCAAAAAACAAAACCAAGGGTATCAATAGGTAATATTAATAGAAACGAAGAGACAAAATCACAATATTTACATACTAGCAACATACCATGGATGCATCGAAAACATAAAGCTTCTCCCCAGTAGGAACATGAATGGTCTTGGGCCCAACCTCTCCATTCAAAAACTTGTTCACGATCCTGATGTTTGCAAAAGTTCCTCTTGCCATTACTTCATCATTACCACGACGGCTGCCATACGAGTTGAAATCCTTCCGGTCCACACCCCGCTCAAGCAAATACTTGGCAGTGGGACTGTCTCTGTGTATGCTGCCTGCCGGTGAAATATGATCTGTCGTAATGCTGTCTCCAAAGTTCAGTAAGCAGTAAGCGTTCTTCACCGCATGGGGGCCGGGTGGGGACATGGTCATGTCCTTAAAGTATGGGGGATCGTGAATGTAAGTGGAGTTTGGATCCCATGAATAGAGCGTTGCTTCTGGAACAGGAAGGTCATTCCACATTGGGTTGCCTTTTGTGATAGCCTCATATGTGCTCTTGAACATGTCAGGCAACACACTAGATTGAACAACCTGTTTGAGTAGCATTTTAGAACAATTCTCGTTACAAAATAATTTAAGTGAAGACAGAAACATCTCTGATATAATCAATGACATGATAACAGAATTAACTCTCATCAGTGGGAAGCAAAGGAGAGAGAGGAGGACAGGAGGACTCCACCAAAGCCACCGAGCTCCCCACCTCTACCACGCCCCTCTCGCCGCCGTCGCCGCCAGTGCGGCAGCGGCGGCGGGCCTCCCCTCCGCACCTCCTTTTTCTCCTCTCTCCCTCCTAGTTTTCGTTTTTCTCCGATCCGTTTTGTGGAGGCCTAGATCCGTTTTTGCAGGAGGCTTCCAGGAGCTCCAGGCGGCGCCGCCCTACGCTTCTCGAGGAGGCCTCCCGGACTTCAGACCTGCTCGATAAGCACCTCGAGAAGGCGGTCGCCACGGCGACGCGGCGCTGCCGCCTTCGACGCCGTCGAGGTCGGCGGGGGTCGTGTCCACCACCGCCTCGTCGTGCCGTCCTCGCGTCCTCCATCCCAAGGGTCGCCACCAGCGGGCGGCGGGAGGACGACGGGCGATGGCGCCGACCGGCCGCAAGGCGAACTCGTGGTCTCCGACATCGAAGGGGCGAGACGTGGGAGCGGCGTCTTGCGGCGAAGCGAGCGTCCTGCATAACGACCTCGACGAGCCGCGTAGGTGCATCGATCCGGGGTTCGGGTTCGAGGCCGCCACCGGATGCGGCGTCTTGGCGCTGGAGAGCCGCCTGTGCAACGCTCCCGCTCTGGACCTCCACTACATCGCAGACGCGGCAGCCCGGTGGCGGAAGCGGTGGTGGCCGAAACCGTCTTGGCGTCGGCGCCTCGTCGGGGCGTCTGAGACTCCGCCGGAGCCCCATGTCCATACTCTCTCCAGAGGTAGGCGCGTGAGGTGTTTGCGAAAATGTCGCAAAGCGAGAAGTTGGAGAAGAAGGCGGCAAAGTACTTCCATGGCGGTGGTGGCGGCATGCGCATAGCTCAAGGTGACAAAGAAGATCGAGAGCTCACAAGAGGAAGCCGCTATGGCACCAAGGTGAGCAAAGACTCGACTACATTCGCCAAGACAGAGACCGATGGAGGTGGCAACAAAGGTGACCCGAGGTGCCTGAGTCGTCTGGATTTGGCGTCCACTGGATCCGGTTGGCTCTTGGGCGACGGGCGGTGAGAAGGTGGTTGCAGCAGTGCTGTTGTGGGGCCAGCAATGGTGGGCAACGACGAGTGATTGTGGGGGTGGTGTGGCGCCATGTTCCAAGTGAAAACCATTGATCTACCTTTTAGCTGGATCCAGCGACTACCTTGTCCTCCTGCAAATGTCCATCAGTTGATGACCAACTGGGTTGGAAGTTTTGCTAGGAAGATAAGAAAAGTTGAAGGAGGTAGAGCAGGAATTTTTGGTTAGGGGTGATAGATTGCTGGGCAATATGGCGATAGAGATTTTTGGGGGCAAGAAGAACGTGGACGCCGTGGATCAAGAAGTTGAAGAATTGGAATAATCTTGGTGGCAGTCAGTTTTTTTGTTGTTCTCTGTTATCTCTATGTTTGTTTGCTGGCAGTTTTCGCTTGTTACAATAGCAGTATCCCGAGCCTCACTTGATGTTTTGGGTTGTAACTGCTGTTTGCTTCTTCTTTTTTTTGTTCTAGGTTGTTGTTTGAACTTTTGTAATATGGTTTCTTTTAATAGAAACAGGGGAGACCTTCTATCCAAAAAAAAGAATGACATGATAGCAACAAGTCACAATTACATCTAGATAACTGAAAGATATTAAAGGTACAGTACAGTATATACCTGTGCAATTTCTTCAGTTGTGGGCCATATATCCTTGAAGTAGACTTCCTTACCATCCTTTCCAACTCCAATGGGCTCTTTCTCAAAATCAATGTCAACCTGAAAAGTGCAAGTTTTAGTGTTAACAAGCTCCCTGCAACAAAAGCACAAATAGATGACATATATTTGACCATGCTAGCCCTTCATACAGAAACAAGTTATGAAGCATCAAGTGGGACAAAATGCCATGGACTTACAGTGCCAGCAAGTGCATATGCAACAACGAGAGGTGGCGAAGCAAGGTAGTTAGCCCGAGTCAAAGGGTGCACCCGACCCTCAAAGTTACGGTTGCCCGACAGGACAGCAGCAGCAACAACATCTATGCCAAAAAAAACCCATAAATTAATCAAACAGAAACTCATCGCAGCAAATTATTCAATGTGTATCTAAATATACCATTTTCAGCTATGGCAGCTGATACAGATTCATCAAGATCGCCAGAGTTGCCAATGCAAGTGGTACAGCCATACCCAACAAGATGGAATCCTTGCTGGCTCAAGTATTCTTGAAGACCACTGCATAGAGAAATCACCAGATTGGATTCAACGATGCCATCAGATATGACACACTGTAATTCCACGTTTTACTACAAATATCAAATAACACCATGATACCTCTGTTGCAGGTATTTAGTGACAACCCCAGATCCAGGGGCAAGGCTTGTCTTTACCCATGGTTTCACCTGAAGAAAAGTGTCGCTCCACGGTCAACAGAAAGCAGAGAAAAGCAGACAATACAACAGTATGCAGACACATTATAAAAGAACAAACCTCAAGACACAATTCGCAAGCTTTCTTTGCCACAAGGCCAGCACCAAGCATAACACTGGGATTTGATGTGTTTGTGCAGCTAGTTATTGCTGCTATAACAACACTGCCGTGCTTGATTTCAGCAGGTTGTCCATGAAAGTCAAATTTCACAACTTTATCCTGTTGTTCCTTTGGCACCGCAAAACCCTGGAATTTTGTGCATATACTTGGTTAGTGACATCAGATGCAGCATTGTAATGCAAAAATCATATGCTACAAAACCGAGAGCTTACCTTGAAACCAACTTTGTTGTCCAGGCAAGCATGCCAATCCGATTTCATTTCCTTCAAAGGGACACGGTCATGAGGCCTACATGTTGATAAATCAAACAGTACGGCGTAATGCACCTCCCCATTAGCAGAACATTTGTCCAATGAGAAGAACGTAGTCAAGATCATACCTCTTCGGGCCCGAAATGCATGGTTCCACTTCAGTAAGGTCCAGCTCAAGATATGAAGAGTAAACTCGTTCTGTTTGCGGCTGCCATCATGAGTGCAAATAGGTCTATATTCTGATCAACAAATAAGTGAATAACTGAAATTCAAGTGCTGTAACACTGAAAAAAGGCATACCTCATTGTAGTCCACAAACATCTTGTTAGCTCGCAGATATGCTTCAATCATTGACACCTAAATCAAAACGAAATATTTAGTTTAAATGATGCAGTAGAACTCATCGGACATACTATATTTTACAAATGAAACTAAGTAATCACGTTCACAAGATTATGTTTAGTTCAAGTAATATAACAATGAATAAGAAACAACATGCCACACACTGAATTCATCTAACTTATAGCTAAAAAGAAACAATATAACAATATAGCTAAAAATTCATGTTTAAACAAAAGGAAAACCACATGCCACACACTGAATTCATATCACTTATACACAAATTTCTATTCTTTGAGGTTTAGCAAGTCCCTGTGTGGAACACATGTGGGGATATATCCCCATCCCCGTTAGACCTACCAGGGAGGCACGGATCCACATCTCCATGGGGAGTAAAAAAAATACCACTCAACACTCCAATGGAAAACATCATGGGGATTTTTGCCATCGCTAAACATTGGCAATGTGATGCAGAACTGTTATGATTTGCTAACTGTTTCAGTTTGACCACCTATTTCAAGCTTATTTTGGCTATCAAAATATCAATGATAGCATGGATAAAACAGTTTAGAGATATTGAAACATACAGTTTCATCGCTTCGGCCTGTCAATTTGAGATAATCTAATGTCACATGGTCTACAGGGAAGAAGCCCATGGTAGCTCCATATTCTGGTGACATGTTTGCAATTGTGGCCCTGTCAGCTAAAGACAGCTTACCCATACCTTCACCTGAATAGATCAGAGAAAAGGAAGAAATATCAATAAGATACAACTATATCATATCAAGACAGCATGTTCCCTCTACTAACATGAATACTTACCATAGAATTCAACAAATTTGCCAACAACACCATGCTTCCTTAGCATTTGGGTCACAGTAAGAACAAGGTCGGTAGCAGTGACACCATTCCGTAAATTTCCAGTCAACTTGAACCCAACCACACCAGGCAAAACCATGCTCATTGGCTGTGTAAGGTAATAACATATGGGTCAACTGGAGGTGCATCAAAAGGTGCTAAAATAATAGTCAACATTTATCAGACTATGTTACTGAACTAAAACCCCAGTTTATTCAGTGTGCCAATAGGAGTATAGGACATAACAGCCAATAAGTTGTTTCAAGACAAATTCCACAAATTAGAATCTTATAGTAAAGTGAAGTGACTTAAGGAAAATAGGAAATGGCACTGGATTTGGGGGGTATGGGGAAAGGATGTTGGGAAGTAGTTATGTCCCAAAAAGATCATCATTAGTGCATTTTCCCCTCTCAGCACAAGATTTTAATAAATATCATTAAAAAAGGTGGGGCTCCACTTGAGATTTACCTGCCCAAGCATTGTAGCCTCTGCTTCAATACCACCAACTCCCCAACCAGCAACACCCAAACCATCAATCATAGTGGTGTGTGAATCAGTGCCAACCACACTGTCAGGATAGATAATGCCGTCTGTGCTGAAAACAACTCGGCCAAGATACTCAAGATTGACCTGAAATTTGTATACAAAAACATAAATGAAAAATAAAGAGTTCAGATAGAAGACATGTTAGCAATACAGAAAATTTTCCTTCGATCCAGAGTTCCAGACTCCAGAGCATTTACCTGGTGCACAATACCAGAACCAGGGGGGACAACCAGCATATTGTGGAAAGCAGTAGAACCCCATTTAAGGAAACCAAATCTTTCTTTGTTGCGGCTAAACTCCAGCTCCATATTTGCTTGCAATGCATTGGGCGACCTTGCTACATCCACCTGCACCGAGTGGTCAATAACAAGATCCACCGGAACCTGCACGCCAAATGAAAATATGTACCTCAGAAAAATAGAGTTTAAGAACAAGATGTCAAGAGGGTCGATGAGTGATGTCGTCAGAAATACAGGATCTAACTTCTGGGCTACTTGAAATGATTTTGCTGTGAAAACTAAAGACGGTCCAGAAAAAAAACTGATGGAACTTCTCAGATAGCAACGAGAAAAGATGTATGTACCAATGGATTGATCTTGTTGGCGTCACTGCCCAACTTGGCCATCGCATCGCGCATAGCAGCAAGATCTACAACCGCTGGAACTCCAGTGAAGTCCTAGAGAGTAACGTCAATCGTAAGCAAAAGCCATTTAGAAACAGGGGAAATTTTGTGTGATGTGTCAGTTCAAACCTGAAGAAGAACACGTGCTGGCTTGAAAGGTATCTCAGCCAGCTTTGGAGATGTGTTCTGCCAATCAATGATTTTCTCGACATCATTCTTGGTAACTTGGAAGTTATCACAGTTGCGGATAGCTGATTCCAGAAGAATACGGATAGAGTAGGGCAGCTTATCTGATAGGCAGAAAAGAAAAATCTTTGTTAGATAACAACAATAACAAAGTTAATATACAAACATAATGTTACAAACTATAGGGTTGCAATTTCTAGAAGTACACACAATAAAGGCCTAAGGTGCCTCAGGCTTACACATAGCCTTTGACATATTCTCATGCAAAAATATATTCGTAAGTTTAATGTGAAAATTGTAGCTTTCTCAAGTAATTAGAGACATTGAAATACTTCACTTTTGAAAACCTGGATAGCTAAGTTATAAAAGCTGGCAAGTCAACCCTCTTGTTGAAAGGAAGTGAGGAAATGCAGAGTTGACTTATACGATTAGCACGTGTCATAGTTTTTCCTAGCTTTACGATATGCAAGATAAGACTCAACATACACAACCCAAATACGAGTGTAAATTGTAATGGCCAAAGTGAAGGGAGGAGGCAAGTAGAGCAATTACCGATCCTTGGATCATTTAGTGCAGGAAGGCTGTAGAACTTCCCATATTCACCACCCCCAGGCTTAGGGAGGCTGGTCAAAATGTTCTTGAAGGCATGCTCAGTAGCTGCAGGCAAAGACAAGCAACAGTAGTAAAAATTAGCATAAGAAAGGCTAATGCATAAACAAAATATTAGTAATTTCTGATCTTTCATAAATCGACTCATGCCATCAATCGCTAAAGCTGCATTTTCAGTTTCCATGGCGTGAGGCGCTTAGGTAAAGGATAATTAATATTTAAACAGAAACGGTTTCAAAGTCGACTGGGTAAAGTCAAGCAAGTTGGTGGATTGTTGAATAATATATTAGTCACATTTTGGGAACTCTTAACATATACCGATAGGGATAACCAGATATTATAATTAGTTTCATGTTAGCCTGTAGAAGATGGCCATTCTTATATTAGGCATAAGTTCGTAAACGTCCGATACATGTAAATCCTCGACAGATCAACATACTCCAACTAATACACTAGAACTCTCATCGACCCTTCTGTACCAATGGTGCCACACTACTGCCACTCAAGGCATCTAAGAATTCGTATCAGACCTTCCAAAAAGTATCAATTCAAATCCGCAGCTTAAAAAAACACAACCAGGGAGCCAAAACAAATATACCATCATCACCAAATTACCCAACTCATCATCTAATCAGTATCTCCACGGAAAAATGGTGGCAACAAACCAATCGTGAGCACTAATAGGATTACTCACAACTCCTAATCACAAACCATCAAATCTGGAGCTCTTTTCGAGCTCGCAGCACGGCGATTTAAGCTGACGACCAACAGAGGAGGCCATCGGGTGTACTTCAAACCAAACCAAATCAAAACAAACCACCAAAAAAAGGGGTAATAGCAACACATCCATCTCGAATCTCTAGAGAAAGAGAAAGGGAGGCTAATACTAGGAATCTATTCCCACCGATCCCTAAACCCCCTAGCCCTCGAGGGCCCCGACCGAATCCAACACATGTAGGCCCTGCGCTCCAGCACGAGCTCACTTGAATCCATTCGAATCTGCTGGCTGATGCGAACGCACATGGAACAAACAAATCCGCGAACGAGCACGCGAAACGAGGGAGCTGCTGATGGATCAATTCCCAATCGCCCACCGAAAACATCGTGCCATCACACCAAATCACGCGCTTAAACCTCAAAAACCCATGTAAATCGCCAAACCAATCTACTCATCAGCCACACCAAATCCACACGAAACGAACACCGCATCTCCATCTTAATATTCGAAAGTCCAACTAGTAGAAGGCTCCCCCGCAAGCCACGAAAATTCCAAATCGAATCTCTCCAAACGCTCTCAAACACACACATGCAGAGTGAGAGAGAGAGAGAGCACTAGAGGACAGCGGCGAGCGCGAGGCAAACGAGGCATCAGTCAAATCTCCGGTGACCACCACCCCAGCACCCCCAACCAGACGGCAATCCGCGCCGCTCAAGCCCAGACACGCACCTGCGGTGGCCATCCTGCGCTGGAACCGCTCGACGGCCGGCGCGGCTGCCCCGATCTGCGCCCGAACACTCCCGGCTGGCGAGCTCCTCCCCGACCACCCGACGGCGCGCACCACTCCTACGCGGGCAGCCCACGTGCCGCACGACCGCGAGAGCGAGAGGCACCTGGAGGCGACGAGCCGCGACGCGGGCGAGGCGGACGCGGGCGAGGAGGATAGGGATCTGAGGCGGAGGCGGCGGCTTTATACATGGGAGGAAGGCGAGGGGCTTGGGTGAGGAGCAAGTGGGCGGCTCGGCTCGACTCGGCGGAGTGGGGTTAGTGAGCTGAGGTGATGGGGTTTGGAGCTGGAAAATGCGGAAACTATTGTACTGTGCCGTGCCCTGGAGTCGGGTCGGGTCGGGCTGGGGTTTGGGCTTAAGCATGGTTAGGTTTGGGGTGCGGCTCGTGGCTTGCGCAGCGCGACCGCGGGGGCTTGGGAGTGTGTCGGCCACGGGGTCACGGGGTTCGGGTGGCTGGCAGGTGGGACCCGAGCCACTTGGGTCCGGCTCCGGCCTCCCCGCGCCGGTAAGGTCAGCTGGTCAGGTGTGGTTTGGGTTGGAGCTTGCTGAGAATGGTGGGTGTTCGAGGGAAAGGATTAATTTCGTAATTTATTTGGATTGGCCAGGTACACACGCATGCTCTTATGTAGCGAAATCTATTTTATTTCATATATATACACTTACATGCATCGTTATATTTATAAATTTTATATAAAAATAAGTTTAAATATATACTTAAAAGATCATTTAAACTCTAAAAGGTAATTTAAACTTTTTATCATTTACGCACAACTCAATAAGCTAACATACTATAAAAAGCTAGATTACCGAACACCAAAACTTAGCTTAAAAGCTAAGGGATTCATAAGCTGATTCAGCCAAAAAATTGGTTTTAAGTTATAAGCTAAAATGCCTAAACCTAAGCAAGCTTAAATTTCCAATTTATTCTCATGAAAATCTCGGTTTATTTACGGGATGAGTTGGGAATTTGGAATTCTCAAATAAGGCTTAATAGATTTTGATTTTGTGGTTTTCGCTAACGTGTCGGCGTAACCGTATATGTATCGGCCGAGCATACATACGTAACAGCAGATGGTACTCCGACCGTTACGTTCCATGCCGAGGCCATGTGATGTCAGTCGATGGGTGCCGGTAGGATGGAGTTCCGCTGATCTAAACAACCGTACGTGCAGGCTTCGCTCAAGGAGAGGGGAAGGAGGGAACGGAAGCCAACTAGCTCGATCGGAGACGTGTTTGTGGGGTATACCTGACCTGGATGAGGACAGAATACAACCAGTACGTGGCGTGCTGTGCCAGGATGGGATGGTGCCGTGTGCGTTAAAAAGAGCGGAAGGACAGAGAGAGAGATGGAGAGATTGACCAGCGCGATGACGTGGATGCGGTATCGCGGTGTAGAGTATTCGACTCGTTTTAGGGCATATATATATATATAATAGTATGGACAACGAATTATACATATCATTTATTCGAGCTTCTTATATAGACAATGACTAAAGGCATTTACATATAATAAGTTATGCATTAAATTATCTATATGAGATCTCATAATCTTTTAGTTTTTGTTTGGAAAAAATATTTGTTATAGACAACAACTCATATAATGATGTTTTGTGTTGTTTATAAAAGTTTTATAGATTGTCTGTTGCATACTAGACGGTTTTATTCTCTCTCATCCACATCATTAAAAATTTTACATAGCAAAAATTATAAACTGTTGATATCACTCATTGTACATACCCTTAATGCTAAAACTAGGCAAGCCGATCCTTAAAAATAGCGACCAGATTCCCACTGTCGTGCACAGCCCGCGCCAGACACGCAAGAACTGTAGCAAGTACAAACTAACATTAGCGAGGGACACAGCAATGCTATACGTACGAACAAATTTGCACCGCGATAATTTGTAGAGCGTCGACTAACAAATGGTGAAATTCAGGGAGTCTTTCGATCGGCGTGTCCTTCGTACGTGCAATCATTCCGGCTTGTGGAACTAGCAGTAGCAGAAAGGAGAGTTGGTAATTGCCTACTGAATGATGCGGGCAACAGTGGAGAAGCTGATCAGATGTTCATGTCGAGGTACTAAAATTAATCAATACAAACTCTTTCCTGGGTGCAGGTCGAAACCGCCGGAGTACCGTTACTAGCTGGGAGGCCGGCACACACCGAACTCTCTGAGTCAGTGTTCTTGTTGACCCGTGAGAATTGATAAAAGTGCATTTGATATTCTTGAGCGAGAAGATTATTAGTTAGGCCTTTCTTTGCAAAAAGATTTGATTAGCTAGCAAAATAACGAGCGCGTTGTCATTCTCATTTACACAACTCGTCTCGTTAACTCAATATCACATTCTCATTATCCCAATATCATAATCCTATGAACTCAATGTCATCAATATCATGTATTTAAATAAAAAAAATATAATAATCCAAGATCAAAGCAAAACAAAACAAAACAAAACAAGTCTATTGAATGAATAATCAACTACAACCTATCAACAAAGGTTAAGCAATAATATCAAATCCTAATTATAACTCATCACGCTGATAAAGTGTCTCATGGCTAATGTTTCATGTAATTGAATGTATGATGTGGTTCCAAGTACGCTAGCATTTCTCATGTGCAACGTCGTCAACGGTCACCTAAAAACAACAATAGAGTAATGGTGAGTCCAAGACTCAGCAAACACATAATAAAGACATAAACAATGGTTTATCAACCATAATGAAGGTTATCATCATCACCTATATATTTAATGACAATCTCATACTCAAATAAACAAGTCACATTTCATATAGATAGATGTGCATAATTTACTCATATATGTGAATGCACCATCATGTTCATGCTTATGCTCATATGCATTTCATCAGCTGATACCAGTATAGCGAAGTGTTCACCCATCGATGACACACTCTTTTCCTATCTTCGTTAGGATGGGGTCCCTACATTGTAGGACTTTAACTAGTCCCTACAAATGTAAGACTTTATCTAGAGCACTCCGGACTAGACATGTACCTTTCTCACTGATCTCACCGGAATAGCTACACGACTTTCTTACTGACCTAGCTCGTGCACTCTTATTATGATGAATGTAAACAATGCAACGTCACAATTAATCATTTACACAACTCGTCTCATTAACTCAATATCACATTCTCATTATCTCAATATCATAATCCTATTAACTCAATGCCATCAATATTACGTATTTGAATAAGCTTGACGAAAACATAATAAATAACATTATAAAAAATATCAATGACAATGACGAACATCTTATTGCTCACTACTCTACCATGTACTTGCCTCTTAGCCTTTAGAAGCCAGGTAACGAAATTGTGGCACGGCACATGAGGCCACAATCCCTGAACAAGAAAGACACAACTCAAAATCACAACATCACAGTATTCACACTTTACACTTATCGTCCTTGCACGTTTACGTCAAACCGACACAATTAACACAAAACTACCGGACGCACTACCCGCTGTCCCAGTAGTAAAACATCTCTAACTTATTCGTCCGAATTTCAAATTCAACCAAACAAGACTTTCTAGAGTCCTAACGAAAAAGCCTACAACCCCCTAGTTATGATGAACCTCTTATTCTACTGTTTTCTGCCCCGTTTCTTTCCCTGAAGACCGTCCCAGAATCTGTCAGAATAGTTCGCCTCACAATTTTATATCTTTAATTCTAAAACTTGAAAATATATGAGCGATACTAGTTCCGGAAACTATCCAAAATTTTCTAGATTATTCAAGTTATCACCATATTTTAATTTTTTTCATCTACTAGATGAAATTGATCTATCTTCACAACATCTACCAACTATGTCCAAATTATGGATAAGACATTTCCGATGCCATAACTTTTCGCTCACTACTCCGATTCTAATGATCCAGACCTTTCTGGAAAGCTAACAAGATTATATAACTTTTCTCCAATTTTACCAACCTCTGAATCCGAGCCTAAATATATGTAATTTCCCCCGCAAGGTTCTGTGTCGAAACTCGACGAACTAGAGCATATATAAATCTACTCTTCCCTTGAACAAAACGATCTACGAATCGAACAACGACTAATCCATAGAAATTCTAGGGATTATCGATGTTACCATTGAAGAACATGATGTCGATCACGAACCCCACACGAAAACCTTCTCTTTCTTTCTGTCCTCTTCCTTCTTCTTGCTCCTGGTGTCTTCCTTACAGCAGCGATCACATCTTAGAACATCAGCAGCATGACTTTCTCTCTCTACTGTTGCAACCATCATAGGCATATACAAAGCAAGGATGCAATTCAACTAACTAGTAGCAATACATGCACAGCAGCAACCTCTCTCTCTCTCTCTCTCTCTCTCTCTCTCGAAGAAAACTTGCAGATTGAAGATTCAGTCAGCAGGCGGCAGCACATGGCTTCACAAGGGCAACACAGCGCAGCACAAGGGCGCAGGACAGCAGCTAGTGCATGCAGCGGCATGAGCAGCAAGTGCTGGGCTGGTTGGGCGTGCGGCAGAGGAGAAAGAAACGGCGGCTGTAGGAGGTGGTTGGCAGAGCTAGCTAGGGCAAGGCACAGCTGACGGCTCCAGAGGCAAGCGGCCAGGGGTTGGAGGCTAGGGCGCAAGGGCTACGGGTTCAGACCAGTGTCGTAAAAAACGGTAAGAATCGCTTAATCGCCCGTTTACGTGGAGTCATCAGACAAAATATCATATATACACGAATCAAAGTGTTTTTAACGTTTGTGAACACCAAATCAGCCGCATTGGTCGATTAGTCGGCCGTTTCCATCTAATTGCTCGCATAATCCGTTTAATTGACCAAATTCAGCCTAAAGTCAAGTTAGAATTCATCCCATTACAACTAGCCCAATAACAGCCTAGTTAGAATCATAATATACTCAAGCACAAAACACTTGATTCAAAGTAGCTGATTCATATATAATCATCACAAAAACAGGCTGTTGACAATGATTCAAAGTAACTTATTCTCTCGTGGTTGTGGGTCATTTTGTGTACTTAAATTTAAAACGTAGTTCTTTTGGTTGTCGTCTTGTCAGTGTGTTAAGTTAGTCTAATCTATGTGACAATACATGCTTTTAATCTATTACTTAAACTCGTTGCAAGTCGTACTTTGGTGCATAACTATAATAGTCTACCGATCAATCCTATTATCTTTTGAGTTAGTAATGTAGTTATCATGTATAATCGGAGGGTGGTACAAGTTTCTTTGATAGTATTGACAATATATTGTGTTCAAATATCTCTGAAACTAGCATTATCATCAAATATGTGAGAACGCCAAGTTATCCGCATAATTCCGATTAATTGCTTGACGGTACCCTATCCGTCCAGCAACCGTATTCCGTTTTTTACCACACTAGTTTGGACACCTCTCCAAACTATTTAAGTGGCAACCGGCCCCCTACGGGTCAAGGTGTCGTGGGCCAAAAACCCAATACCTTTTGCCCGATTTTGAAATTATTAAATTACACTTTTACTTATATTTAATTTTCCTTTTTAATTCATTTTCGTCTCCTAAGTTAAACGGGATCCTAAGTTAAATGGGACATTACACTTACATTGCATATGCTTCAAAAGGGGGGGAAAGGCCAAAACAATCTTATTGTATTGTAGTATAATGTACAGCAGACCAAGCATTTTCGTGTGCATGCAACCCAACCAATGCAAGTACGTGCGAGTACCGTACATGTGCACATACATCACTAGAGCGCAAATGATTGGTATCACATTGTACGGTTCCGTTGAACGCTAGATATCTGAAAGGCCAGTGCTAACTCCACTTGTAGTTAAACCAAAGAACACGTTGTTAGGAGTTACAGGCAAATCGCCCTAGTTTCTATCCTACGATTCCAAAAGAGACTGACTCACCAGATTCACCTTTAGATGCTGTTCATCGACTTGGACTGCATATGTACACAGCCAATCCATTGTTGGATTTCCTGAGCAAAACCAATCCATTGTTGCTTCCCATAAACAAGACCGGCCAATTGGTGATTTCCCTGAACAAAACCAATCAATCATTGGTTCCATGAACAAGATAAATCAATTGTTGATGTCTCTGAACGGATCCAATCCGTTGTTAGTTCTAGTAAACAACACCAATCAATTGTTGCTTTCCACAAACAAGACCAATCAATTGTTGATGCCCCTGAACGGATCGAATCCACTGTTGGTTCTAGTTAACAACACCAATCAATTGTTGCTTTCCGCAAACAAAACCAATCAATTGTTAGTGTCCCAGAACAAAAACAATCCACAGTTGGTTTCCATAAACAAGAGCATTGGTTTCAGTGAACAAAACCTATCAATTGCAAGTGGCTATTGTTGGTAGACATGATGCGTTTAGAGTTTGGGACTTGGGTTGGGCTTTTACGGGTCCGTCCGGCCAAGACGGTCGATCTAAGACACGATCTAAGACGCACGCAACAGGCGTTAAGACGGCAGACGCGCCGGACGCAGCCGGGCTCGAGAACGCTGAAGCTTGCGACTTTGTTAAGACGACACGACGACACTGACCATTTGGGCGTGCTGCTTAAGCGACGCACTAAAAAAGCCCAATCCTCCAATATCTCCCCGGTCTGCCCAATCCTATCCCTCCCGACACGGTAGCTGGCCCAATCCGTTCTCCCACACTGGCCCAACCCTAACCCCCATCCGGTTAATTCATATCCCTAATCTCACACACCACCACCTCCTCCACCCTCGCCTCCTTTCACCAAGCACCTTTCCTCCTCCTCTTTGGCTCTCTCCCCACGCGCGCCTTCCTCCTCTCTGCTCTCCTCCGGTCTAGAGGAATGAAGATGGCGCGGCTTGCCATCGCCACCTCCAATGTCTATAGTTATTTTGGTGGGCTTGGTGCATCAAGACGACCCGCATGACGGGCTTTGGGCGTGCTCAGGCTTGGCCGGCGAAAGGGCGGCCGCAACTGACGCAAGCACAATGGGGTGACCGGCCGAAGGCGGCGCGACGCTGGCAACGCACAGCAGGGCGGCGGGGCGCCAAGACGCAAGACGCCCAATGCTCAGCTCTAGATGCGTTGCATGTTAAGGGAGGGGAATCTAAGGATGGAGATTACACATCTCAAAAAACGGATGGGGGTGCGCTTCATGTAAAGCCTGACGTTGACAACTTATGGCAGAAACATAAGGCCGATAGCACAGAAAAAAGCAATGGAAATGACAACCGACAAGAAAGCTGGCGACGAACATCTTTCCATTACTGAAGATCAGACGAGGATAAGTGCTACTGAAGGCCACATGCTAGATTAACCAATTTTTATACATGAAATCACTATGTAGCACAGTCGGAGGTATTATCACATGTACTCCGATCAAATAGGACATTCTTTATTAATTTGTCGGTTTAACGTGGATGACACTCTTTAATGTTGTATCGTACCACATGCTAGATAAGCTTATCTATGAACGAACTAAGGAAAATGTTTGACATACAGATCATATAATACTGTAACTATAGCTTTCAACTCGTGTACGAGAGTGAGACTGCGACGCGAGCAAGTAGGTGACAATCTAACCCTAGCAGCAAGGGCACCAGGCCACCATCGTCTATCGACCCACTGAGCCACCGAAGGCAACGATGGGTGGCGATGATGACGGTTGACATCCAAATTTGAAGCTGCGAGTGCGAGATAAAAAAAACAAGAAGAAAAAATTAAAAGAAAAAGCTCTCTCAACTGAATGAATTTCTTTAAACGGGGAAATAGTATTAGATAGTGTTATAAATAGCATTTCAAATAGTGTTTTAAATAATATCGAATAATATTTAAATAACTATTCACCGTAATTCGCAGCGACCGAACCAAACTGCGCACAGAGCTGCTCGTCCGTTCCACATGCGTGGAAGGAGCTCCGTGTGCCCTGCGTGCGACGAGTTCGTGAAGCCATTTTTAGCTTTGATTTTTGGAGGGAGCTAGATTTGCTATTGCCATGGCAAACGGTACCAAATAAGTCAAAAACTCATCGTTCAATTAATTCAAAGCGTCCTCTTTGTCCAAAAAAAAAAACAATTCAACCAAAACCCATCGTACGAAGAGGAAGCGACAATGGCAGAGCAAATGACACTGAAGCCGGTAAAGCGCGGGCGCAAGATCTGGCGAGGATCCATCGCACGACCAGAATTCGACTAAGGCCGAACTGAGGTGTAGGCAAAGGCGGATCGGAAGAACTGAATCCAAGACAAAGAGAAATGAGGCGGAGGCAAAGCAAAAGCAACGGACGGAGAACGCAAACAGGCAGGCTCAAGAACGAATGAAGAAAGGTGGTCAAGGCTCTTAAATGTGCACCGCAAGCCACGCACGCAACATGTCTACCCAAACAGCCGAAGCACGGCTGCGAAGCAGCGCGCGAACCAAACATCAAAGATAGCCAACGCAGCCGCAAGACACGCACGAATGGGACCCACGCTAAAAACAGGCCAGTAGCAGCGACACAGGAGAGCAGGTCTTGGCGTCCTGGTGGAGAGGGCGAGAGCAGACATGCAAGGACAATAGCTGGAGCCGACGCGACTTCAACGGGACAAGACACACTACTCGGCGGTAGGCGCGCGAAGGCGCCGACGATTCCCGATGCACACAACACCGAACGAGCATCGACAGGGTCATGACGATCAGACGGCTGGCTCTCGCACGGGGACACAAAGCCGTGACGATCGGACGATGGGCTCTCGCATGGAGACATTGATGGACACAAGGGGCTGCGCACCCGATCGAACGGACACCGATTAGTTGATGGTCAATGCTCATTAATGAGTAGCGTGAGTCACGCAAGGCAAATAGCCGAGCCACAGCGAGCGGAAGCGATGGCCGGTCACAACATCGGGCGGCGACGCTCACAACATCAAACGAGCAACGACAGGCGCGCATCGAATGACAGCAACAGGCGCGGGCGCACGATCGGACGCGGGAAGTTTTGCTGCTGACGTAGCCATGCCCAGGAGCGGCGGAATCTACCGGAAGTTAACTTTAGTAATTAATTATATTTACTATTTTCCTTAAAAAAAGATTAATCAAATTCAAGTCGGATAGATATAATAAATCAATCAATCGGTCGGTGGGTGGGTGGGAAGTTGGGTGCCTTGGGACAACCAAGAGGCGGACTTGTTAAAGTTTCCCCTGCAATACGTTTCGTGCGCGTAGCAATTTAACAAACCCCAATCCCCACTCTTTCCCCTACCTTTCCTCCTCGTCCCTATCTCATCTTCTCTTCCCCTCGACAAGGGCACCCTCATCTCTTCCTTCCCCCGCAATCCCATCCAATCCGATCCCGTAAGAGTTCTCCCGCCGTGAGGACGTAAAATTCCTGTGTTTTCTTGACCGATTTTGGTGCTTCTTTGTCTGTCTTTCTAGGATCAAGAAACAGGCGTTTCGTCCGGTTCGATTCAGTCCGTGAGGATTCGTTCCAGAGATTTCGCTAGCTGTTGCCCGGTTAGGTTTTCGATCGGGGAGTTTTGTGCTGATCTCGCGGTGATTTGTTGCTCGTAGGACTGTTGAAGGGTGTGATGGCGAGGAGTTCGTTCAAGCTGGAGCACCCGCTCGGTTCGTCTTTACCCCCACTTTTTTTCTCACGTCTTTTTGTATGTGTTGTTTGGTGTTGATTGTTATGGAAGTTGTGATCTGCTGGGTGTTGGAGGGTTTCGATGGTAGTAGGTGGTGGCACCTTCTTTGATCGATTCTTTGAGGTTTAGAAATTCTTGCGTAATTTTTGGTGTGTACGATATTGTGGCGTTGTGATTATTTAGTTCTGTAATTAGAATACCCCATTACTTTTTCCCTAATTTCGTAAACATCGTGCCTGATTGTGTAGCTTGTATTGATTGACTCGTTAGGATATGTAGCTTTTTCGTTGTGATCATGCTAATCCTTAACTTCTGGCCATAAGTTATTTTTTTGGATGTTGATGTTGTGATTTGAAGATAGTAGCTTTTGATGTAATTATATAAAGATGAGAGTTTATATTCTAATCAAGTTCTGGTGTAAATTTGTTAGGATATTCCTTTTTAATTACAGATGAGAATTGGACGTTTGGTAGACTCGTAATTTATCCATATGTACTTAATTGGTTGATGGTACCTCGTGACTAGGGTGGTTCAAAGGATTGCAGATTAATTTAGATTACCCACAACTTCTTGTTGACTTCAATGTGGGCTGTAGGATGTAGCTTTTATGGTGTATTTTTGTGGAATTTGTGCTCTTCATCCTGAACTGGTAGTGGGTTCTAATTCTCCAATTTCCATTGATCTGTAATGTACTAATATTTTGGTTTCTAGGTAACTGGCACCTTCTGTGGTTGATTTGTACATAGATATGACATGATTGATCAGTATTTTGGTTTCTAGGTAACTGGCACCTTCTGTGGTTGATTTGTACATAGATATGACATGATTGATCAGTATTTTGGTTTCTAGGTAACTGGCACCTTCTGTGGTTGATTTGTACATAGATATGACATGATTGATCAGTATCATGAGTTAGATAACTCATAACTGCATTATGTGGTTGTCTGATAGCAAATTTGTGAGATGGTACTGCTTGTGTCAGAGTTCTTTGTGCACAATGTTTCACCATGATCTATGTTCTATTTTACTGTTTGCCCGTCGTCTATGGACTACACATTTTTTTTGTTTTTCTTTAGAATTACCTGCTTTCAGCATAGAATAACTGAAATCTCATTCTATTTATGCTACATGTAACAGAAAGAAGGCAGGCTGAGGCCAACCGCATCAGAGAGAAGTATCCTGATAGAATTCCTGTAAGTTTCTGTTCTTGTTGTTTGTGTAGTATGCTTCCTTTTTTTCTATGATGGTTTGTTCACATTTGAATCAATTGCCATCTGATTATAGGTCATTGTTGAGAAGGCTGAGAGGAGTGACATCCCAGACATTGACAAGAAAAAGTCAGTTCTCAACCATTTTGTTAATATATTCAATGGACTTTAACCTCTGATTATTTACATTAGACTTTTTGTGCTTCTGAAAATATGCTTAAGCAATTTATGTCGTTGAGTTTGTCAGACTCGTAATGCAAACTGTTGGTTGGTGGTTTTGCTTTGAGCATTGTCCCTTTACCAATCGTGTCCTTTATTCCTATTGGTCCAGGGACTAAAAAGTCCTAATCAAGAATTTGTTTTTTCTGCAAGTTGCCATTGGAAGTTGATTGCTTACTCTATTTGAGAATATTATTTGTCTGTACCACCTTCCAATAATAATGAAGAATGAAGAACCTGTTTATCACACTGATGTTAAAATCTTGCATCTTTGTAATGTCAGCTGTTTATGCTGCATCAAAGCACTGTTGTACCGTACAACCACAATATGTCCTTGTTAAGTTGTGTGGTTTCTAATATGTAAATCTATACAGGTACCTTGTTCCTGCTGACTTGACTGTTGGACAGTTTGTGTATGTCGTACGAAAGCGGATCAAGCTCAGTGCTGAGAAGGCAATCTTCATCTTTGTAAAGAACACTCTTCCACCAACAGGTATGGAAAAAAGAATGCACTAGGAACAATCTACACGGCACCATCTTTAAAATCGGAATCATGTCCCTAAACATGCTTGTTACATTGGTCCTGCAGCTGCTCTGATGTCTGCAATCTACGAGGAGAACAAGGATGAGGACGGCTTCCTCTACATGACCTACAGCGGCGAGAACACCTTCGGGCTGTTCTAAGTGGCGCAATCGCCATTGGGCAATGCCTCCTGTAAATACAGACATCTAAAAAACGTGTATATAATCTGGTCTAAGTCGTTGCAAGTCTTTGCATTCCATTGTCAAAAACCTATCCAACGATTCGAAGCATGCGATGCTCAGTACATCTACGTAAGAGAAATGCGTAGTATTGAACTTGTTGCGTTGTATCAAATGGTTCACGATACTCTTAAAATATGTGTTTAGGTCACTAATGTGTATTAAGTGATTCATTTGTATGTCACAAATGCTTGTGTTGGACACTTCGCATGTGTTTGGTTTCCTGTGTATCTTTAGTTTGGCCTATACGGGTCATTCAGGCTGAAGCGAGTCAGAATGTGAATGAAATATGAGTTGTTTGGTTGATTGTTTTTGTTGGGTTAGGCTGTGATGAGATGTTGTTTGGCTAGGTGTATAAAAACATTGACCACAAGTGTAGATGCAAGAGATAGTGGAAAAAAATTTGTTAGAATGGCTTTAATTTTGTCTTAGTATATTCTAATAGCTCTCATTTTTACCTTAATCCACTCTAATACTACCTAATATGCATTGATTATCTCTTAATAACGTCATTAGCAGAGTCTGCATCTGGAGAAACTGGGCGTTCTTGCCTAGCCTGGTCTGAAGGCATCTTTTGCATTTGCTCAGTCAGGTTGTTTTATGTGTACAATCATCCAAACAAACGAAACCAAAAAGATTTTGCATCTCAGGAGTCTGACTTAAGCTTATGCATCCTACCAAACACACCCTTCTTGTACTCGTGGCAATGCCACATCAGCTCTATCGACATGTCTTAATTTTTTTAAAAACTATTCTTTTCTTTTTGTCTTCGTTCCACCACTCCTTTCTCTTATCTTGTTTTTTTTTTCCTTTGCTTTCCTCCTTTCTTCATTTGCTCTACATGTGAGCCATGGTTGTGAGCGCTGGTTGTTGTCTCTGCCTACTCTTTGGCGGTGGCGGGTGGATGGAAACTGGCGGAGGGGATGAAGGTTACAACAGGTAACCTAAGGGTGGTGTTTGCGACAGTGGGCGAACCGACGGTAGATCGATCGAAATATCCAAGAGGAATGGTTGAGGAGGTGGAATAATTTTCTCCTTGTCAGAGTTGGAGAAGAAGACATAGTCCGCGGTGCTTCGGCGTGTTTCGGCCAAAATGAAGAGATGGCGGTGAAGAGGATCAACATGGGAATCCAACGTGTGAGTTTTGTCCCCTTTTATGGGTGGAGGTGGCCTCGGAGCATACTTATCAATTCCATTTTGGTACCAGCCGAAATGACCGGAACATTCCAAGAGGCAAACCGGAATGGCCTCCGGAATGAAATTGACAACTATGCCTCAGAGACTTGTCGAATCACAACAGTGGCAAGGATTAGTGGGGAGGTGACCTTTGAGCTCCACATCGCTGCCACCGCCCCTTGCCAGAGTGACTTGCACGCTGCCATCGTCTAGTCCCCGAGCTCCACGCTGCAAAGGTCGCTGCCTCCCACGAGCTTCATTCCAAAGCCATGTCGATGAGCTAGGCGACGGCGTTGCACTTGTAGACATCGATGGGGTCGCGAAAGATAACGACGGGGTGGGCAACAACGGGGTAACAATGGCCTCGAGGACGGCCATAGGTGATGAGGTGGTAGGTGGAGAGAGCAGCACGGAGAAGAGGGGGAGGAAAAGAGATGGAGTGGAGGAAGCGAAGAAGAAATTAGATAGTTTTTTTTTTTGAAAAATTACTGCTTGCATATCGGTAGGGCTGATGTGGCGTGCCACGTGTGCGAAAAGTGTCGAGTGTGTGGGTTTGTGACTCACAAATTAACCATTTAATGCACATTAGTGATCCAAACGTGCATTTTAAGAGTATCGTTACTCAATTGACACAACACAACAAATTCAATGACCCACCATGTATTTTACTCTCTGTAACTGTCTGGTCCTGCTACAGAAGTTCCACTACTTCAACGTTCTTCCTGTTCTAACAGAGTGAAACCCAGACTTACGTTGTTCTGTCCCATTTAAGCATGTTTCCGTGTGTTGTTACTGCCTGGTCCTGCCGACAACACTGACGGAGAATGCTAACGGCACGGGGACCTTGCGTCGCCGGAGCCGTACGGCGGCGTTGGCTCGCTGGCAGGGCGGAGAACCTGGACTGGAGGCTGCTTCATCCTGATGCCAGGATGAAGGCTGTGCGCAGCAGCAGGCCCATGTTCTTGTGGTGGTATTGGCGTCGGTATCACTGGTGTCTCACCTGCACAGGGGGCAGGGACCCAGTGTACTGCAGTAGAGTTCACTATACATGGAATCTCTGATCTATTACTGTGTTTTGATGGCAAAACGCTGGAATCCAGTGCCTTGCATTTTGGCTGATCTTTCGATTCTCCCGAGGGTTATAGAGAAGACGTAGAACATGCATGAATTTGCAAACGGAACAGATACTACCTACTAATTAAACATGCATGTTCGCAAAAATGTAAGCCAAGTTGAAACTACATAAAGTGCAGTATTTTTAATTCCACCATAAAAATGAACTGATTTCATCCATTTGCATCGGCTACAGTAGCATGCAGCCATGCACGCACGGCCATCACCTGAATACAGTTAGCATGAAACATTCTTACTTGAAGAAATGTTTAATGTTAACTGGGGCCAATGTAACACACTAACACCATACTACCATAGCAGTGCTACTGCAGCAGTGCAGCTAGCTCCATGACATGATGCACTCATTTGAAAAGGGAAGGAGGAGGCCAGGCAGCACACAGAGAGGAGAGGAGGCAAACATCCCATGCTGTGCCTGCAGACTGTAAATGCAGTGCATTTAAATCACACAAGCATCCACACTGCATGAACACTGCTGACTGACTGCTCTCTCTCTCTCTCTCCATGTCTCTCACTCGAGGCAACTCGTATCACTCTCTCTTTCCCTCCTCCTTGAATGTTGCCAATAAATATTCCAACCCCCTCTTTGTTTGGTTGTTGGCTCATTCATTCCATCGCCTTGCATTGCATTTGCCTTCTAGTACTCCTATATGTATAGTATAGGGAGCTCTCTCTGTCTCTCTCTCAAGCGCAACTGTCTCCAAGAGGTGCCTATTAAAGAAGCCTATGCTTCCCTCAGTCCTGCTCTCTCTCCTCTCATCTCCTTCTGCATGATGCAAAAGAGTGGTTCTTTTGTTCTTTGTGTCAATGATATCGTATCCCTCAAGTTCATGCTCGTATGTGTGTGTGCGTGTTTGTTCTGTGTCCTGTTGTTTTCAGTGTTGCAGTGGTTGCAGTAATACCAAGGTGGTCAATATTAGCCTTTGCGGTGACGGGATATTGGTGCGGTTCAATCAGAAAGCTTGCGCTCTGGAGGCGAGGGGCTCCACTCTTTGATTGAGCCGTGCCAATATCACGTCGCATCACGAGTGTAAGATCGAATGCTTCTGGTTGTTTTTGCCATGTAGATCTTGCATGCCTTCCTTTGCTTTCGGATTAGTCGTTTTTCGAAGTATATTACTATCTGTAGTAGTTACAAATGTCGACTGATTTAAGAGTTAGCTGAATATGTATATAGAGAGGCTAATCTCTTCTCACTTCGAAGTTTTATTTGTTACTCATCCATGTACTAATTAGGAAGCATGAAGTTTTATATTATCCCGCCTACTTTTCTTCTTCTGAGGATAGCAAATGCTGTTCTTGATATCATGACTTGAAGTGGCATCCATGCACATAAATGTTTTCTGAACTTAAAAGTTATGTATTTGCGTAAGATTGAATCCACACAATGATATGGGCCTTCAAGGTCTGCATATCGTCAGCTCATTACTTTTGCACCACTACATTTTTGTACCTTTTACAATGTAGGATCTGCAGAAGTATATTTCATTAGATTCTAAGCTGAAGATATGATAGTGCACAATACAATATCTGTATTAACTTAAGAACAGTTGTTGGCTTGTTGCTATCCATTCATTCATCTAAGTTCATCTTGAAAAACAGATGGTACTACTACTACCTGCATGAGAATTATGGCACAAGAACTAAGTTGCTTCATGCCTGCCCTCTTCATCCATTTAGTTTGCTTGCAATACGCAATGGAGTTACTATTCATGTAAAGCAGGGAGAAGAGAATGCCAAAAGGAATCCAAGCCAAGATCTGAAAATTTGCTGGCTACAGAAAACGGCTCGTGAGGCGCGACACTATGCAGCACGTCGCGAGTAAAGCAGAAGAATTGTAATAGAGACAAAGGAATGGTTTCAATGCCGTGCCTGAAAACTCAAGAAAAGCTGATCATAAGTGTTCGTGCGGGGACCAACTGATGGACATTGCAAAGCTTTGTGTGCGATTATGATCCTCTCTTGATTTGGGGATTGCAGGGGGAGCATATGCAAATGGACAACTGGGATAAGCTCTCATGCCCCTCCTTTTCCCCGCCTGAATATTGATGCCAGTGTAATAATGTGCAATGCTAATCTTGGTTCATGATTGTAATGTTTGTTTCTCCCTGTCAAATCTTGCAGTAAAATTGCTGTTTGTAATGTTTGCACATTGTGTGTAAAATTTATTTTGTTTGATAATTTGAATAAGTTATGGTGTCTCTTCTTTCCCTGATCTTTGATTTGTGAAATGTACTTTATACCAGCTCTGACCTTGTAATGATGTGCAGTGCAATCCTTGGCTCATGAGGTGCTAGCTTATCACTGCTAAATTCTGCAGTAAAATTTTTATTACTCTATACGTGAATATTTCTTTTTGGGGGACCAAGGATGTGATGGTCAAGAGTATCTGTCAGATAAGTACAGGGACACTGGTCCTTCGTGTTCTTGGAATGATGCAGAAAATTGGAGCCAACAAAAAGGTGAGCAATCTACCGCCGGTGTCCTCACCTCCGCCACCGCTGCACCCATGACCTACACTGGTGCCGGCCATCACTCCCACCTCCCAGGCTATCAATGTGGCTAGTATCAAGACGAACATCCCCATGTCTCGATATGAAGGCATCAAACTACACCAAGTAGCGGACCTTCTTCCTCGCCATGGTCAGCAAGTTCCATCTCCTTCCCCATGTTGACAGCATCGACGACCTTGATTGGGTTCAACGTGACTTCACAATTCTCATGTGGTTGTACAGTTCCATATCCAATGACATCTTGGACATCATCATGGAGTCCGATCAAACCACCCCAGATCTGTGGATGCGCGTCGATGCCCTCTTCCGTGACAACATGGAAGCTCGGGCCCTCTACCTTAAGACCAAGTTCACCACTTTCGTCTAGGGTGATCTCTCCATCACCTCCTACTGCCAGCATTAGAAAATGCTCATGGACTCCCTCCGTGACGTCGGACAGCCCGTCTCCAATCGTCGGCTCGTCCTCAACATACTGTGCGGCCTCAATGAGCGATTCTCCAACGCTGCCACCATCCTCTCCATGCAGGCACCGTTCCCGACGTTCCCGAACACTAAGGTAGCGGGCCAGGCTTACGATAGCCTTGGTTGTGATCGTCGCTTGACGCGCGTCATTCATTTTAAATAATCTTCTGGATCTTCTACTCTGTTAGCATAGTGTTTGGAGGCCAAGGCTCAAGAGGCTGTTCCAGGTCACACTCGTCCACCCACCTAGGACCTATCGAGGGGAGGGAAGTGGTAGGTTGACATGAGGTGGACGTACATCCCTTCTACTCCAAGAGATGTGCAACACTAATGACTCCAAGATCGCCGCTGGCACTGCCCTCCTCAGTGCCACCACCATCTCTGGTGTCTCCCAGTCGTCGTGCAACAACTCCTCGTGTCGTGACGATCGCGGCGACGCCAACTCATATGGCCGCAACAAAGGATGCTACAAGGGCAGGAAAGGCAAGAACGATGGTGATCGCGGCGTTGCCCCACCACGTACGACGCCTATTCCGCGAGGTCTGTGGGTTTGCTTCTACCCGTGGGTTGCGCAGGCCAGCAATGGCCCCCATGTGGTGTCCGGCTACCGGCGCCGGCTTCTTTGGGCCACGTGCATCCTCACTTCCCTAAGCGTACAATATGACGTTCACCCCTGCCGTTGTGTCTTCCCCAACGCACCGCCACCTACCTGGGACTCTACCGGCCTCGTCGCTGCTAAGAACAATATCACCCTCCAGGCACTAGGAGGTTGGATCGTGGACTCGGGGGGCCACATCCCATATGACCTCCGACGACGGTATAATTCCCCACCCTATCTCCCTTCCTTCTGCCTCCCAAGGCACTATCAGCAACAGTTACACCGTTCTGATCTCTTGCATTGGTGATGCCCAACTCTCAACTCCCTCGACTCCTTTTAAACTCACTGGCGTCCCAGTCGCTCCTTCCTTGATTAAAAGTCTTATTTCAGTTCGCAAATTCACCCGTGACAATTCTTGTTTAATCGAATTTGATTCTCTTGGCTTTTCTATCAAGGACCTGCAAACCAAGACCGCGATTCTTCGCTGCAATAGCCAGGAGGACATCTACACCATCTTCCCAACCGTGCTCGTGTCGTCCCCTCAAGCCTTCATGTCGACCACCACTCCAGCTGCTCTATGGCATCGCCACTTGGGCCACCTCGGCTGTGACGCAATGGCGTCTCTCCATAATTTATCTTTCATTCCTTGTAATAAAACACACCGATTTGTTTTCCATGCATGTCAGCTAGCCAAGCAGTTACGTCTGTCGTTTTCTAGTTCCAATTTAGTTTCAACTGCTCCCTTTCAATTAATTCATTGTGATTTGTGGACATCGCCAGTGTTGAGCAATTCCAGTTTTAAATATTATCTAGTCATTATTGATGATTCCCCCACTTCTACTGGACTTTTCCACTGTGCAAAAAGTCTGAGACTCGTGACACTATTTCCTTCTTCCATGCCTACATACGCAAGCAATTTCAATTACCCATCTTGTCCGTCCAAACTGACAATGGAAAGGAATTTGTCAATTCCCTTTCCCTCGAGTTCTTTCGTCATTATGGAATTGCTTTGCATCCCTCTTGTCCCTACACCTCCCAACAAAATGGTAAAGCAGAACACGCTTTTCGTACAGTCAATGACATCGTCTGCGCTCTACTTTTTCAGGCTCACATGCTCCTTCCTACTGGGCGGAGGCTCTCCACGCAGCCACCTACCTCTTGAATCGACGTCGCTCCAAGTCGATCCAATCCTCCATGCCATATGAGAAACTCTACTGTCGTAATCCCACCTATCAACACCTATGTGTTTTCGATTGTTTATGTTACCCCAACCTCTCCTCCACCACACCACACAAATTGTCACCTCATTCCACAGCTTGTGTTTTTCTTGGCTATCTCTCCACTCACAAGGGTTACTAGTGTTTAGACCTCTCTAGCCGTAAGGTTATCACCTCTCGTCATGTCATATTCGACAAATTCATTTTCCCTTTTGAAAACCCTTCGACACCTGTGGACTCTTCCTCCCTTGACTTTCTCATTGACATCGTGTCCACGACGTCCACCACAGTACTGCCTGCTACGACAGCCACTTTCCCCGCCACGACAGCCCCTTCTCCCGCCGCGCCAGCTCTTTTTCTCGACGTCGCCACACCAGTTGCTCGGCCGGCACATGGTTACTCAAGACAAACACGGTATTGTCATGCCCATGGACAGATTGAATTTAGTTGCCATGGGTAATTCCAACTCTCCTATTCGCAAGACTTATCGCAGTGCTCTCCCTGATCTGCATTGGCATCAATCCATGTCAGAAGAGTACAAGGCTATCATTGATAATCATACGTGGTCCTTGGTTCCTTGTCCCCACAGCACCAACGTCGTTTTTGGCAAGTTGATTTTTAAGCACAAATTCCACTCCGACGGTTCTCTAGCTTGCCACAAGGTCCAATAGGTTGTTCGTGGTTATTCTCAACAACCCGTTCTTCAGTACCATACACTGACACGACCGGATCTTGCCTATGCCGTATAGCAGGTGTGCCTCTACATGCACGATCTTAGCGAACCTCATCTCACTCCCATCAAAAGGATTTTATGCTATGTTCAAGGCACTCTTGCATATGGTCTTCAGCTTCACACCACTTCGCCTTCGACATTAACTATCTATTCTGATGCCAACTGGGCTGGTTGTCTAGATTCTCGTCGTTCCACTTCAGGATATTGCATTTATCTCGGCGACGACTTGATTTCTTGGTTGTCCAAACGTCAGACTACGGTGTCTCGCTCTAGTATAGAAGCGAAGTACCGAGCTGTTGCCCACGCAGTTGCCGCATGTTGTTGCCTTTGTCAACTCCTAAAGGAACTTCACCATCCTCTTGCCTCGACTACCGTGGTCTACTGTGACAACATCAGCGTCGTCTACATGTCTTCAAACCTGGATCAGCACCACCACACCAAACATATTGAGATCGACATCCGTTTCGTTCATGAGAAGGTGTCTCTTGGTCATGTTCGGGTGCTCCATGTGCCTTTATCACTGTAGTTTGCCGACATCATGACGAAGGGCCTTCCAACTCAATTGTTTCAAGATTTTCGAACCAATCTCTGCGTTCAACAACCTCGCGATTTGACCGAGGGGGGATGTTAGCGTATCCTTTCTTGATGTACAAGTTATATAGGAGATATTCTTTTTATCTTTACATGTATAGGAGATTGTGATTTCATCTTTCCATAACCATAAGATATGAATGTTGTACTTGCCGTTTTCACCATTGTAATCCCTTTTCCGGACTGTGCCGCATCCGGCAATATAAACGATGAGTCGGGCCGGTTGTTTGCCGTGAGCTGTGCTTCCTTATCTTGCTTTCATTCTTAAAAAAAACAGTGCTATGATATGATCAAACCATTCACATTACAGTAACACCTCTGCTGTTTCTTTGAGTCTAAGAGATCATCACCCGGGAGGTTATCGACATAACCGACAGCTATTAGAGCGCAACTGTCCCCTCTGAAGAATCCACAGTGACAATCAGGACAGGACAGGAGAGGTCATGTGCAAAGCTCTGCATCAGGTATGAAAGCCAAAACCCGAAGAATCAAAAGCTCCATTTTTTTTCTGTGTGAAATGCAAAGAACAGTTTTCATCATCATGCGTGAATGATAGGACTTTTGATGGTTGTCAGGCATCCGGCAACGGGTTCAGGTGCGAGGAACTGTTCGCTCTGACGAAGAACAGCAAGGTTCCAGCTGGGGCAGCAGCAGCAGCATACAACTTTGTGCATGAACAAGACAAGCTACCAGATATCGGTTTGATCGCGAGGGCGAGGCATTGTCGTCAACCGTCATCTCAGCTCCGCCAGGGAATCAACGTGATCGAACAGAACCTGCGATGTGAAGGACAGTGTGAGCTGCATCTGATTAATTCTGAATATATGCAGTTGCTGCTACTGTTTGATTGATCTACTAAGCTAAGGATCACAGAAAATGGTTTTCATGTAAGTAAAATTCTGCTTGTAGTTATGGTGATTAGCAGCTTCAGATTCCTAGTTCTTCTGAATTAAGCCAACAATGCTTGAGAACAATGACTCATTTTCATGTCGGCTAATATCATGATGCAAAGTACAAATAATTAAATGGATGTTACACTAAAAAAGGTTTATGTACATGTGTAAAAAAGATAGGATTTTAAGAATTACCACATGATAGTTCTAGTGCAACTGTGCAAGTTCCTCGGTACTTACTTTCAGGGATATATTTCTCTCTCAAAAGAATTTTTGGTAATTAATTCCGCATCACCCAAAGGTACTGTTAACATTGCATCTTAAGAATTACTTTCAGGGATATACATCGAGAGGAAGTTTTCGCAGATCAGGTACTGTTAACAATAAATAAATAGCAAAGATGGCAACAAAAGTTGAGGTAGGATGAAAAGCAGGCTGGCCTTTGAGATCCAGCAAAAGGAATCACCTATAGTACTGTTGTATTTTGTGGGCCTTCTTGGGAATTTCTCAATTTGAGGAATGGAAAAAGAAAAGGTAGTGGCTGGGCCCACCTTTCATTGTGAGGCAAATAAAGATAAGGACCGGAGACATTATCTCCGGTCGGCTTGTGCCTACTGAGTGGACTTGGTTTCTTCCCTCTCATGTGTGCGCGTTTTGGGGGAGGATGGAGGAGATGGCGGGCTGGAGAAGCAGACGACTGGGCATCTCGGGCTCGACAGTTCGTGGCAACCAGGCATTGGTTCGCTTCCTCTTCCTCTTAAATAGCTAGAGTCTTTTCCTGAGTTTTGGGCCTGAAAATTTTAAGAGAGTTTTCCCAATCTTGATTGTTCCTTTTCTGATTTTCGCCTTTGATTTGATTTTTCTGGAGTTGCTGCTCTGACTAGTTGAATCATTGCCGGTGGTGGCAAGGTCAGAGCTTCTCCTTGTGCATCTGATTGTTGCACTTGAAGTTTGCTTTCGGCTGTTTCTTGCTAATCCTGATCTAGAAGGGAGTATTCAATTCTTTGGTGCTCGATGGTGAGACGCACACGGCCAGGGGCGAATCCAAGGTGGGTCCTTGTGGGTGCTCAAGCAACCCTCCTTGTGGGTGCTCAAGCACCCCCTCCTCCCACCACGATACCCCAGTATCCCCTCCTCCCACTGTCCCACAGACTGAGGCATGGAGATGGAGGACTGGTCTGACTGGAGGTTGAAGAAGACCGGTTGAAGAAGACCCGGTTGAAGAAGAGCCGCTTAAGGGCTAAGGCCCAGTCGGTGGCTTAAGGCCCAGCCTTGGCCGTAAGTCGATGGCGATGGCGAATCTGGCGGACTGCCCAAATCGAGATGAGGAAGAGGAACAACGTTCTGGTGACGATGAAAGGCGAGCAACCGAACGCCGAAACAGAACACTCAACAGATCTGGGAAATACGGACCAAAGGAGAGACCGAGAAACCGAGTCGGAGAGGAGAGAAACCCACTCACCGTCACCGTCAATCGGGCAATGCGACCCGGCCGCAAGAAAGGGAGAGGCGATCGGCCACTGAGTCGGAGGGGAGGCGCGACAAGGAGGCCGAGAGGAGGCGGAGGCGAGCGAAAGGGTAGGCCGAAGGTGGTCAGCCTTGGATACTCGGTGGCCGGGCGCGGGCGAGGCCACGGTGGCGCCTGGTGGGCGGCAGCATCGGCGCATCAGCCATCGCCGCATCGGTGGACTCGCCATCGCCAATCGCCCCTGTTGTGCACCGAACGAAGTGAGCTGGTGAGGCAGGCAGCCAAGCGGTGAAATGAAATGAAGAATCCCCAATTTTTTTCGATTGTGCTCTTGTGCCGTGTGTGTGCGACTGTGCGGCTTGTGCTAGGCTTGTGACTGGGAGTGGGTGACAGGGAGTCAGGGACCACAGGGTGAGGCCTGAGGCCGTGACCGAGATTTGTTGTTTAATCCCCAATTAGCAAATTGTTGTTTACTTGACAGTAGGCACTAGTCGATTATTCAATTTGTTTAATTAGTAGTTGAGTGGTTGTTGTTTAATTGTTCTTAGATTTACAAAAATGGAGAAGCGAATTTTGCACAAATATTTCTCAAATAATGCAACCAGCAGTAACCCTCCAAACATAGAAGGCAGAACTGAAGCAAAAAAGGTTCGACATGAATTTAATCCAGATGATATTATTGCTGATCCAGCATGTCACAAACCAATTGAAGATTATCCTAATGAGATTAGAGATCAAGTTAGGAGAGCATATTTGTTGAAGGGTCCAACTCAACTAATTGGTCATGATTTTTCAAAAAAAATCTGCAAGGTTCAATTTTAAGATCCTTTCAAGAATCATGGTATAAGAAGTTCGATTGGTTGGAATACAGTGTGGAAAAGGATGCCGCCTTTTGTTTCTATTGCTTTCTTTTTAAGAAACCATCACACCCCACTCACTTTGGGAGGGTTGTCTTCACAAAAGTTGGGTATGTGAATTGGAGAAGTGCTATGGAATCTTTCAATCAACATGTTGGTGGACCTACTAGTGTTCACAACATTGCAATGCTAGATTGTGAAGATTTTCAGAATCAAAGAGCAAGTGTAGATCATAAATTAAATACTTATAGCAAGGAGTCCGAAATTGCATACAAGATTCATTTGACTGCCTCTTTAGATTGTACAAGATATCTCATTCAGCAAGGTGAAGCTTTTCGTGGACACGACGAATCTTCAACTTCCATGAACAATGGCAATTTTAGAGAGATGGTGGATTGGTACATAGATAAAAAGACGGATGTGAAGGAGGCTTTTGAATTTGAGGGTAGTGGCAATTTTTTGATGCTTTGTCTGGATATACAGAAGGAACTCGCGAAATGTTGTGCACATGAGGTCACACAGGTGATTAAGGATGAGATTGGAGATAGGAACTTCGCAGTCCTTATTGATGAGTCCCGTGATTCATCAATAAAGGAGTAGATGTCCGTGATTGTGAGGTTAGTTGTACATATAATGTTTTTTAGTCTTATCATTTATGATTTGTGCATTGTGGTTTTGTTTTAACTCGGTAAAATTCGTACTATGTAGGTTTGTAAATAAAGAAGGGAAGATCATGGAAATGTTTATTGGTATTGAGCATGTCACTTTGTGTACATCTGTTGCACCGAAGGAAACTTTGGTTCATGTGCTTGCTAAGGTTAATCTACCTATTTCTAGGCTACGCGGACAGGGTTATGATGGAGCTTCAAATATGAGAGGGGAATTTAATGGCTTGCAGAGATTAAAACGAAATGAGAATCCTTATGCTTTCTATGTCCATTGTTTCGCTCACCAGTTGCAGTTAGTGGTTGTCACTATCACAAGTTGTAGTGGTGCTATTGCTGATTTCTTCAACTATGTTCCCTTGATAGTGACCACTGCGAGTGCATCTTGCAAAAGAAGTGATGCTTTGATGGAAAAGCATCAGGAGGTCTTATTGGAGAAATTGGAGAATGGTGTGCTTTCAATAGGAACAGGCTTGAATCAGGCAGCTAGCCTAGCTAGACCTGGAGATACTAGATGGGGCTCACATCTTAAAACATTGCTTCGTATATACCAAATATGGGAGTCAGTGCTTGCGGTGTTAGAGATGATATGTAATGATGCAACATATCCTCAAGGTCATGGTGGAGCAGTAGGTTTGATACAAAAGATGAAGAGCTTTGAATTTGTGTTCATCATGCATTTCTTGATATACTTGTTGAGCATTACACATGAGTTATCACTTTCTTTGCAAAGAAGGGATCAAGATATTATTGAAGCTATGGGTTTGATTGTGGATGTGAAAACACGCTTGCAAGACATGATGGATACTGGGTGGAAGCCATTGTTCAACACAGTAAAAAACTTTTGTGAGTCAAATGAGATTGGTGTGCCAAGTATGGATGATCACATTGGAGTAAAGGGTAAATCTGCACGTCAGAAGCATAAGGTTACTCTCCTTCACTATTATCGTATTGATATTTTCATTGTTGCTCTTGATGCCATTATGGTAGAGATAGATCATCGTTTCAATGAAGTTTCTTCATAATTATTGGTATGCATGTCTTGTCTTGATCCAAGCAACTCCTTCTCTAAGTTTGATGTGCAAAAGCTAGTTCACCTTGCTGAGATTTATACTGCAGATTTCACCATAACTGACTGTTTGTTGTTAAGAAATCAACTTCAAACATTCATTCTCAATGTTAGAAGAAGTGTTGAATTTTGTGAATGCCGTTATCTTGTAAAGGTTGCTCAAAAGATGGTTGAAACCGAAAAAAATAAAACTTTCGCATTGGTGTATCGCCTCATCGAGCTCACATTGATCCTTCTAGTGGCAACAGCATCAGTTGAAAGAATTTTCTCAGCAATGAAGATTATTAAAACAGATTTGCGCAACAAGGTATCAGATGAATGACTCAATAACTTGATGGTGTGTTATACCGAGCGAGAGATATTTAGAAGCCTTGATAATAAAAGAATCAATCAACGCTTTCAAGGCATGAAAACTCGTAGAGTGAAATTGCGTCGTAATCAGATTTAGTGACTTAGTGGTATGTTTTCATTACATTTTAAATATTTATGAATATTCACAATTTAATATTGTATCACTAAATTTGATATTTCTTATCTACAAATCGGTACTCACATATTTATGAACATTTGGGGGCACATTATCCATTAGCAAGGTACTAAATTTATTGTATTGTATATTTTCAATTTGTTCCTTTCCTATTTATGTATGAATTTGATATTTCAATGACAAAAGACCAGTAGATATAGTTTTGGTATGCTTATGCTATGCTATAGCCTCAACAGTAGAGCTCTCCCTCTATTTTCATTCTGGATTCGCCACTACACACGGCCAAGTGTTCTTGTCTTGACAAAATTCTGTACCTCAACCGTCTTGGTGTGTCCCAAGAACGGCGAGACTCTATATCTCCCGACCTCACCTTTCACTTGTTGTGGCATGGCGCTAGGTTTTCAGGGATGCGTCCTTGTGGCGTGCCTAGTCATCTATCTTCTCGGTGGTTTTGAGTACTATCGCCGTTGTGAGTATTGTGACCGATGCATATATATATATATATATATATATATATATATATATATATATATATATATATATATATATATATATATATATATATATATATATATATATATATGTGTGTACTATGTGTGCTAGTTGAAATATTTGATCTGTGATTGGGATTGATTACTGAGACCAGCACTGGAAGATATTGCAAAGATATGAGTGATTCGATTTTATGCTCTGTGATGATAGATGTCATATACTGAAATTGACTTAATCATTAGTTCATACTGGAGCTCTATTGTGTTACTTGTTGCTGTCTCTTGATCTGTCATCATCTGTTGCTCCTGATATTACTAGCTGTACTGTGTCCTCTGGTTATATTGATATCTAGCAATTCAGTTTGATTACTACTGGACTTGTGATTTCGCTGTCAGTGTATACTGAAGTTAGTCAAGTTCTGTTAGTAATAGAGATTTCAGTCTCGTGATACTTTTAATCACCTGTTTGACTGAAATTGAGTCCGTGGACTATTACTTTTGAGATCTTTTGATAGTTTAGTAAAGTTTTGATTAGAGCTCAAAAGTGTGAAACTATATTATCATGTTCAATTAATGAAGAGTATAGACAATAGGGTTGAGATGGTAAAGACTTGTTCTTTTGCAACTCTCCTTCTGAGGGCACACTCTATCATCAATCTTCTGTGCTTTATGCTGCTTATTGATGTTTTCCTGCTACTAATGTTGAGCATAATATTGTATTTAAATGACTTGAAAGAATTTCATGGACACATGTTATTATGATCGTTTACTACATGCTGGTATTATGCTTTATTGATGATAATGAATGCTTGGTTTATTTATGATCTTTTGCTAGAACTGCACTGTTTTCAACAAGTACATCACCCAAAGTCGTATAGTTCTTCACAGGTGCAGCAAGGAGCACATATTTCTTTCTTCTGTATGCAAGTGTTACATAGGAAAAGACAAAAAGATTTTCATTTAGAACAAAGTCTTCTTCCAATGAACCTTCAGCACAGCTACTGTAGTCTGCAGATGACAAATTCGTCAATTGACTCGTCGGTTAACAATTCTGCACTGCCCACGATTAAATCCATGAAGATGCAGGTTTGGGGATTCATTTCCTCAAAGTCGTTCATTCAGTTCAGATGGTCAAAACTAAAAATGGCCGGGTAATGGCTCTGTTGAAGTATGTGAGAAATTTCCAACATGCAAAAACTTGATCACCTATTACCAAATATGGCAGCGTTCTTGTTGTTTTGAACGTAGAGCAGCAAATTCATCTGGTTCGTTACCAATAAACACGCGATAGATGGATCCAGAGATGCAATGCCAATATTTATACCAGCTGCAAATAAACATTTCATCTGGTTCGTTACCAATAAACACGCGATGGATGGATCCAAAGATGCAATGCCAATATTTATACCATCTACAAATAAACATTTCATCTGGTTCGTTTCCAATAAACATGCGATAAATGGATCCAAAGATGCAATGCCAATATTTATACCATCTACAGATAAACATAGGCGATGTATTATCTTATTAGAGGGGATCGAGAGCAGGTCATGTGCCATCTTGTGAATATCAGTACAGGCTTAGCCGCATAGCACAAGGCATAATGGCTAGGAGCTGTCTCCTCCGAGATTCCTCGATGCTTGGAACACAAGAATTTCACAGCAAGCAATTCAATTCCTACAGAAATCTTTACAAATTCCCACGCTCCAATCAGGGCCTAAACTTATTTGAGTCGCGATCGCACAAGCCATATAAAACATTGTCAAAGAAAAATCATCAAGCATTGTGTGCAATCAAACGCACAAACAAACAGCAGGCAATCAGAACAGATCAGGAAGCACCACTCAACTGCGCAAACTGCTCCATCGCAATAGTCATGTTGCTACAGGTAGCAACGCATAGCAGATACAGAACCAGTCCCAAATCCTACTAGCAAAAGCACGACCACTGTAGCAGTACTTATTTCTGTTCATCGAGCGGAAACCGCTTTTTATTACATCGCAGACCGGCATTACTACATAAGGTTTGCCTCCTAGCACAGCATCTGGGCCTTCTGATCTTCAGTGGAGTTCCTTGAGGAAGTCGGCGTTATCAACCAAAACCTACAATGTGGAGAATAACATTAGTCACATCTTGTGGTTACAATGATATTCCAACAGGGCCCAACTCAGTGTACCACCTTTAGGAAATTATTTTTAGAAAATAAATAAATATGTCTGACTAATAAATACACCAGATTGCTTGTTTGGTATGGCATCAATGCTGCATCACAAGTTCAGAGTTCTAAATTTTCATCTTACTCGCTTCAGAAGAGCACTGGCAACCATTTCTATTACAACGTATGTATCTTGTGCTCTGCCAATTAAGTTGGTGATGTCGCAAGACAACAGAACTTTATATTCCAGAGAATGTAGGTAGATGATGAGAAAAGAGACGCGGATGGTGGAACTATAGCTTTTAGGCTCCCAATATATACCTCTTCAAGAGGATTCTATTTTTCAAGTGCCAATCCTATCAAGAGTAGACTTGAAACTATGGATTAACTGGCACTGCCTAAATTCTAAAAAGGAACTAGTAATTATTTACACTATAATCTGTGACTTTGTATAAGCCACATGATTTGATTTCCATTTTGGTTTTGTGTCTACACTAAACATAGTACTTTATGCAAGCAAAGCGATTTGCTTTCCCATTTGACCAGGTTTTCTTCAGAATTAATTGCCAGTAGCTCTAGATTTAAAGAAAGCAGTCTCTATAGACCATTCAATGGTTAACAGTACAACACAGATGGGAGGCATACCACTTTCCAGCCATCTGGATCAACAAAAGAGACGATTTTTGTGTTGATCCCTGGTAGTGGCCCTGGTTGCCGCAGAATCTTCCCCCCTAGTTCTTTGGTCACCAGTTCGACAGCCTCAGCACTCTTGTACACATCTTCGGTGCCAATGGCAACCTGCAGTTAAAAAAGTAAGAATCATAAATTTAAAAAAATGCCAAAAATCTTATAATGGAATTGCTGCAGGAAAAAGAGATTGTACAAAACCTGAGCATATGCATTGCCCTTGCTATATTCTGTGACGCCATAGTTGTATGTCAACTCCAGAACAGTTGTTTTATCCTCCTCATCATAGCCCAACATAGCAATGGTGTACTGTGCAAGCCAGAAACTATTCAGTCTATGAAATTTGAAGGACAAAACACGTCTAAGCAACAATTGCAGGGTATGTGTATAAGAACTTTTAAATCTAACAAAATTCGTCCAGCTCCAAATAAGTAGAGGTACCTTATATTCAGGTACATCCTTCTTCCTTAGCAGCTTCATCCCAAGGGCCTGCATAAAGAAGAACACAATATCACATATGAGACTACTATTCTTGAGAAATTACAGAAGAAATACTGAAGCATTTATAACTTTTGGAATAGCCTACAATTATCTAAACAAAGAAAATACCTTCTCATAGAACTTGATAGAACGATCAAGGTCACCAACACGAAGCATAACTTGGCAAAGAGGCTCAGGTGTCGGGCCCCTCTGGATAAGCTCAAACATGTAACCATCAGGGTCCTGTGCAAAGGCAATGACAGTGGATCCTCCCTTGACAGGACCAGGTTCACGAGTGATCTTGCAGCAACACTGGGATTTAATTGTCTCAGCCAACTTGTACACCTATATTTTCATCCACGATAGCATATTCATATAATCACGAGTCTGCAGAATCAATAGTAAGTTATTGCACACAAACAATACATACATCCTCATTTGCGATAGCGAAATGCCCAAAGCCATCTCCAATGTCATACTTGTCAACACCATAATCTATTAAACAACACTGAACTTATTAGCGCATAAGAAAGTAAAAAAGAATGACAGTACAGTCCAAATAAAAACAAGAGTTAACTAGTTCAAGTGAAGAGAGAAGCATAACACTTCCCCAGTTTTATTAGGTTTGACACATATGTTACACAAACATTGACTAGAATATCAAACCAACTGTGTCAGAAACAAAATATTAGTGGATCAATGCACATACTGTATGTCAATTCAACTGCAAAGTTGGTGTCTTCAGGTCCAAACCCGAGAAATGCATTGGTGTACTTCTCTTCAGGAACGTCTCTTTTCCTCAGCAATTTCATCCCAAAGCTTTCCGTGTAACACCTACAAGAATCAAATTACTAACATTAGCAGAAATATACTAGGTCTTGATATTGCAAATATCGCTGAAAGTACAACAGCATACTTAATGGTGCGGTCCAAATTTCCGACACGGTAAACAGCATGCAGAAACCTCTTCTTGTCTTTCTTAGGCCACTCCAGCACAACCTCAGCTGGCTTTGCGGCTTCGCTACTGGTTGCCATCCCTGATGTGAGTGAGTGTATATTTGATCAGAACAAGGGAACAGTCTAATCATGAGAAAAACAAAGAACGAAGCATGTACTCAGTCCAGACCATGATTGTTATGTTGCTTGGTCATAACTATGGTAGAAAATTGCTTAGGAATCTTATATGTAGAGAGAACATATATCTATTTACCACCCAATTAGTCAATGTCCCCTATATGTAGAGAGAACATATATCTATTTACCACCCAATTAGTCAATGTCCCCTGTTATCTTTCAAAACATCAACTCCAAAGTCCAAACTAATTATACACAATCTTCTGTCTTGGAAAGCAGAAACAGTCACTGCTCAATCAAAGTAAAACAGTTCCAGCAAACTAAATACACAAAGATCTCAACATTCACTGGTCCAGGATGAACATACATGGAAAATAAATTTAAGGATAAAAACCCTAACAAGAAAGGTGGTGACCTTAATAAGAAAAATAAAGATAATCTGATGCATCATAACAAGCGAATATTGGAAATTCTCAAACATCTGCACTTTAATCAAGACCCAATTTGGATTGAAGAATTTTATTTATTTATTCTTTGCAATATTTC
This sequence comes from Phyllostachys edulis, assembly GCA_036346405.1. Lineage (NCBI taxonomy): Eukaryota > Viridiplantae > Streptophyta > Magnoliopsida > Poales > Poaceae > Phyllostachys > Phyllostachys edulis. The sequence goes on along the minus strand of CM070559.1, from coordinate 56,965,958 downwards.
TACAAGATTGACCATACCCCCATTTTCTTTGTCCTATTGCAGGTTTCGAACAAAGGAGCACTTAGGTCCTGTCTCAGGAATAGAAAACAGAGGAATGGCCCAAAAACACAGGAAATGCATATGAATTTTACAGAAATTGGTGTTCGGAACATAGGGATTGGAAAACCACATGAATTTTTGAAGTGAATACTGAATAGTAATCCCATCTACTCAAACTAACTTGGCACTAATTTTTCATTCATAAGCAAGCCACAGACGTTTGGTCCCACGAGTCAGTGTAGTCCGGTGACTCCGGCTTCAACTCGTGAAGGCAACTCGGCTCCGGCAGCAGGGACGGCGAGCGCTGCGGCCGCGGCCGGCGATGCTGAGGTCGCTTCCCGGGACGACGCCGAGTCGCCGAGTTCTCTGCGTTTCTTAGGAGCGAGCAATCGCAAGAAGTTTTTCCCTTGGATCTGAGCTCATTTTTGTGTTCCTCCAAAAGTATAGGCATTCTTCCCTTTCCTTTGGAATTTGGCTTGCCCATTCCTCCATTCCAAACGGCATAAAATCAAAACCTTCCAAAGGAATCCAAAACTCCCACGAAAATCCTTTGATCCAAACGGGGTGATCCAACATTCAGCGCAGAATAAACCAAACAAATCAAGAAAAGAAGCTTCCAAGAACCTCATAATCGGGAGCACGCGAAGGAGGAGAAGGATTTGGAGATGTTCACCTTGGAATTCGATCGGGCTCGACTCGATTCGGTTCGATCAAGGGAGAAGAACCCTAGCTCACTTTATGCTTCTTCCCCTTCCTTCCGAAGAGATAAGACACGGCACCTACCTGTCTATATATAAAGGGTTAATTTCTTATTTGTTATTGGGGGTTCACGAGCTCCTTAAAATGTCATTGAAAAATTATTCATCTCTTGTATGTCACTCGTTCTCAACTTTAATCCTTCTTTGTGACATCTTCGATCGGTTGATAGTGGATTTGATAGTTGATTTGGGCCGAAAAAAGCGATTTTACTTTCTAAGTATCTTTGAGGCGGCTGAGAATTGTTTGATATAGTAATATAGTTTCAAAAATTATGAAATTTTTAGGAAAAGTTCTGACATAGTTTAGATTATTCTGTAATTTTTATAGGGTTTTATTTATAACATGTTTTCTCTAAAAATCTTTAAATTTTTGTTATAACTTGAAAGATTTTTAGAGAAAAATATGTTGCAAATAAAACCCTATAAAATTACAGAATAATTTACACTATGTCGAAACTTCCCTAAAAATTTTATAATTTTAGAACTATATTACTATATCAAACAATTCCTAAAGATCTCAAAGATACTTAGGAGAAAATCGTTTTTTTCGCCCAAGTCAATCGGTCAAATCCATGGTCAATCGACCGGAGTGGCAAAGAAAGAGTCACCACCTCATTAAGGGCTCGGCTCGACTGGGCTTGAACTCGGTCCCTTAACGAGCCGAGCCGAAATGCTCATGAGTTACTCGTTTAACTCGTTTGGCTCGATTCATTTCACCATCGCAGCGTCACTCACGATCGCAGCTCAACCCGAGTAGCCTTGCGGCGCGCGAGCAACCCTAACCCACTCCTTTCTTCCCTATGGTCAGGTGTCTTCCTTGTCCTGATTGATTCACCCGTCCCGTGACCTCGTCCGCCCACCCCACTACTCCGACATGGCATGCCTGCCAGTGCGGCCGCCCGCCCGGCCACCAGCCTGCTCGGCCTGCCTCCCGATCCTCTTAGCCTCCTCCACGATCCGGTCTCCTCTTTCGCCTTGCCTCTCATGACTCATCTCTCTCCTCGCCTCACTCTTCCATCGCCTCCTCCTCATAGGTTAAGACCTCCTCTTCATTGCATGCAAAGGCATTAGCATGCACATGTTTGGGTCATTGGGTGGTCAATAGCTGAATTGTTCTTTACATTTTAAGATTTTCACTATGTTTATTGATAACGAGCCTAACGAGCTTAACGAGCCGAGTTCGAGTTTTTAACGAGTCGAGCTGAGCCTAAGTTTCTGCTCGTTATCTTAACGAGCCGAGCCGAGCTAGCTCGTTGTCCACCCCTAATGTCAGCCCTAATGTCAGTGACGGTGATGAAGTAGGGCGAACAACGCTTTAAAAGTGGAAAGGAGAGAAGCTGAAAATAGGGAGAAATTCAAATTTCGGATGGGAAAGATTTTTTTAAACTAACATCTCACCTCAGCTATAGTCAATTTCTTTTATCGCATATAACTAAATGTGACTCATTGCAACAAACATTTTTTTTAAAAAAAGACAAACACTGCAACAAAAATCGAGTTGGATCTTGAAAGCAGAATCGGTACTGCCGAACATTGTCTGATTGACTCACGTGAAGGCCATAATTTGTTGGTTGGTAAGGGAGCATAGGAGTCAGAAAGTACTGTTTTGCGTACCAACACGCACGTTTTTTATTCTTTATCGAACTCTTGATCAGATATCTCTGCTCCTGCAGGATTAAACAATCACTGCGTGCAATTCATGAGGTGATAACCAAAAAAAAAAGGCGTGCACCCAGCGCGCGGGTGCTGTAATTCACTCTTTTTTTAAGAGCACGATTTTTTTTTTACTTAGGTATTGATACTTCCAAAATGTTATTTGTTCTCGCAAACAAAAAAACTCACGTTACATACATCCAATGACCAAAACTACGATACTTGATAAACTCTTACAGATCTATCCGGATGAAAATTGGGAACAGATGAAAACTGGGAACAGGGCCTGCTTGGAATGTATGAAGTTTGTATGAGTTCCGTAGAAAACAATTCAATTCTCACACGAGTCGGTAAAAATTCCCGCATTCCAAACAATAACCCAAACGAGGGCTGGAGGTAAAAACACTCTTGTTTTCTCTTTCCTTCAAGAAGTTCCCAACTTCCCATTTCGAAAGCCGTCCAAAGTTGGATGAATTTGTCCGATACCAAGGCTTATTTAGCTCCACCATAGCAGCATCTTTCGCTAATCTTAATCACAAACCTGGCCTACTGCATGCTGAGGCAAGGTCCTGTGTGGCTAAGACCAATGGTTGCTGCTAAAAGTGTGACAGGTCACCACAGCGTGGCGCCAGAGTAGTGGATGCACATCTCAATCAGACGACGTAAGCTGCAGCGACGGTGTCCGCCCGGGCAGCTTCGCCATCAATATTCTGCAACGTCACAGGCTACCAGAAACAAACAACATAGTTTCCATCAAGAGAGCAGGAAATAGCACTATCAAGAAGAATTATCTGGTAAAGTGAGGATTAAAACCTTATCATCATCCATGAAGATAGCTGATGATTGATCACTCTTAGACATCTTGTCCAGGCCTTCTTTCAAAGCAGGGAGCAAGTCTGTACCTCGAATTAAGAGATACTAGATACCCGGGCGCGCATTTGCGCACTTATGATGGTTAGGAGTAAAATAAGCAACGTTGAAGAATGGATTCGTAAAACAGACGAAGAAGGAGCATTTTTATAGACAAGTTTTGTGGGACTAAAGGATGTGGCATGTGTGTGTTTGACGGGTGGGCTACTGTATTGGGCAAAAGCAAGAATAGGTGATCTGTAAACATATACATAAAAGTTGAGTATGAAACAGGACTGTCTGTATAAACATAATCTAGCTACGTATTCATGTAATAGTAAGGGCATATAGTGGTTGATTCTATCTGAAGAGCACCGAGTATAGTGCAACGCATAGCACGAAACAATTAGTCATAAACAAAGTCAGATAACTCATAAGAGAGGGTAAAAAATGTGCTAATCTATGTGAGGACGATACTCGATATGTTGCAGCGTATAGCATGATAAGAAAAACAGCAGACAATCCACAGTGAGTAAGGAAAAATAAAGAGTGATGATCAACTGGAAAAAATCACTATTTATTAGAGATGGTAAAAGGAGGGAACATGGTTGCTAAGCGCAAACCAACCCAGATAGCACATGTCTGTAGGGAAGATACAACCACATAGTCATACATATATTACATGATACTAAGACATTAATATAGAGCAGACAATTCACATGTTGCCAATAGATTGGGAACACAAATGTCTGCGATAGGAGCAGAACAAAAGGTGTGTGTTTGCATCATGTTGAGTAGGAGATGCCGCAAAACAAGTAAAATATATCTGTATAAGATGTCTAAAAACTGTGGAGATGAATCTGTGTTGAAAGAGAAACGATCATAAATGAGTCGATAGGGTAGTATAGGTAATATACCTGAAATTAGTTATATTTATTCGTTGGACGTGCCTTTTTTGTAGATGTAGCATCAGCGATACCTGCAGATGGTGTACACTGAGAGCTGCAAGAAGCCACGAAATCTATAATAACGTGGTATACACAGGGTAAAACAGAGAGGTGTTAAATCAAAGCAATAGTATGTCCATGGCTGTCACTAAGAACATAATGACATAACAATTTTGGTATGTATCTGATTGGTTTTGAAGTAGATGTATACCTATTGAGCTGATACCTCTTGAATAATATGAACGTAGCTATGTGATAGCACCATATAGATAGCAGGAATATATATTGGGTACAATGATGCCACCACATAGGTACAGTTATATGAAGACGATGAGAGTTTGTTGATAAGTTTTACTGTATATCGGTAGGAAATATGAGGAAGTGCAGTGAGACACAAGCTAGCAAATATGCAGCGAAAAGGGGGGAAAATTGTGATGTCTAGAAATATAAATGAACATAGAAAAACGGTTATGCTAACTGTCCTAAATAGGTAGGTTGCTATGGTATTGTACTAAAGTGTAACACATACAAGAGTAGCAAATATGAGGAAGTGCACTGAGACAAGGTAGTGAAGATGCAGCGAACGCTGCGCAGGGGGAGTACATAGCAGCATCAAATGCAACAACAGTGAGCACTTACCACACCTGAGGCTCCTTTTCAAGCACTTCAGATAAACTTTCTTTCTAAGCGGAGCAGTAACTATCTTTTTTACGATGTTCAGTATGTATGTTCTGTAAGAAAGCAATGTGTAAGCAGGTACTTGGAAATGTGCGAACAATATGCGTAGATGTTACAGTGGAGTTTAACAGAAGGGAAACATGGTCTGCTGTATTACCTGGTGTGTAGAAGACACCGACAAAAAAAAGTCTCTTTCGAGTAGAGGACAGCATGACAACTGGTTCTTTTGAGACGTTATTGTGAAAAAAAGGAAATTGTTACAGCACATGTCTGTACATAGGTGTTAGATATTAGAACACGAGAAGTATAGGAAAGTAATAGTAGGCGGTGTCGCTGACGATGTCTAAACATACAAAGAGATTACTACTGTATTAAACATAAATAAAATGTACATTTATGCAAAAGGCAGATAAACGAAGTGTTGTGTACTAACAGAACAAATGGGAGGATTAGGAAATACGTGAGGAGCAATCATTAGATAACATAGTTTATATGACTATAATCTGATTTGTCAAATAGAGCACTCAATTTTTCACAACTGTTTCTCAGCACAACTTTGAAAAATAAGCACCACACAACAACCATGAACTGACACCAAGTCATGTTCCAAACCAAAACCAGACAGCTTGTTTGCTCTATGTTTGGACCCCCGGTTTCTTCATGGGATTCTGTTCATTGCTACTATTGACAGAGACGTTTGCCAATAAATTGAACGGTATGATGGCACAGCCCTATGATGTTACACTCGAAAATGCTCAGACCCATATAAGCACAGCAAATCACCTAATTCAAAGCTGAATTATTGAAGACATCTTCCTCAAGAAGTTCGTTGCAGTACTGTAATTCACTCTCCCATCCACCCAATGTATGAAGAACCCACTGCAACAATTATAATAAATAAATTCCATTATTAGAACATAGCTTTCCCTGCTACTCCATAGTATCGCTTAGTATAGTATCCAAATATGGAGTAATGAACTTAAAGGATATCAACAGCCTACTTTTAGTGAACATTGAAAGGAGGTATTGCATACCTACCTATGGGACCAAGCATGGTAATTTTTAGCATCACTAGCAAGAATCTTCCTTGAAAATTCATGTTCTTTATTTGCAGCATCTGGTCCTAATTTCTCAGCAAGCCATCTCTTGTGATGCTTGAGAAAAAAAAATTGTCCCTGAAGGTTAGTCAGGACCGATTTCCCAACAATGAAAGCGGAAAAATAAAGTTTGAATTATGAAAGACTAAAAAATATAATGCTAGTAACTCATTCAAAACTCCACAGCCGCCGAATTGTACATTACTTTCTTTTTTAAACACTAAAAATGCAAAATAAGTTTATAAACAATGTAACTCACCAGATTTGGTAATTTTTTGGATCACATTCAGCAATGTGGTCCACAAAATTCATTTTTTTGAAGTAAATCAGCATCAAGTGCCTCTAGAACAAGACGCCTGAAATGCCACACCTAGCAAGTAAAAAAAACTCATGAAGTCAACAAGGATGACCAATAAAAGAATTGATCAATATAAAAATTAATTGCATGGCACTAAACCACTAACTACAAAAACATGGTTCCGCAGAAGGCAATTCTCTAATACCACACAACAACTTATTTGATTGCGGAGCCCATTATCTCTAAAGGATAATGTGGTATACTGCAGCAAAGAACTGAGTATAGGGAGAAATTTGTACTTTATGTGTAGTATGCTGTTGTTTGTTATGCATTCTAGTAGCAGTGATGGGCCGATGGATGGTACAGTTAAAATGGGGGTGGGGGGGTTATACCATGTATTTGGACTAAACACTAAAGCATAATTTGGTACCATACAACATTATAATTACATACCATATTTTTCAGATCATGGGAAGTGCATCTCTTTATGTTTGTCAAGCTAGGGATCCCTTAACTCAGACAGGATTCTACTTAAACAAAGTATTGCATGCCAGAAAAAAAACAAGGCAGCGTCTTCGACGACCTCCGGTTTGTTCACGGAACGGCAAATTATGCACATTAAACCTTTCTGATTGAAATTAAACTCCAACTGCACTCCCATGTCTTTCCTGCACTAAATCGACGAGAGCAAAACTGCAAATGGCTAAACAGCAAGTACACATGAGAAATTCGAAATTCCAACTTCCAGATTCGGCTCCTCTGTTTCTATAAAACAATATCGCATACCCATAGCTGTATCGACCTGGTACAATTGAACCTCCATGGTACAATCCCATAATTTATATACCAGAATAAATTGAACCTCCATGGTACAATTCCATAATTTATATACCAGAATAGATTTGACTAAGACAACAAAAGCTTCGACCTGGTACAATTGAACCTCCATGGTACAATCCCATAATTTATATACCAGAATAAATTGAACCTCCATGGTACAATTCCATAATTTATATACCAGAATAGATTTGACTAAGACAACAAAAACTTCAAATTTCCAATATGAACTAACACACGCACAAGAGAATAGGAATAGTCTTACCGTGTAATTGGAGGAGTTTAAGTGGAGGGCCTCGACGGTGAGGTGGAGGGCGTGGAGGCTGCGCTCATCGGCGAAGTAGAGGGCGCGGAAGTAGTCCATGACCTCGCGGAAGTCCTCGCGGTAAGCGATGGGGACGACGGGGTGGGGGCCGTTGTCCTGCGGCACCGGCGCCACGTCCGCCAGCTCAGTAACCTCCTCGACGACATATTGCTGCTCGGCATCCTCGCCGGCGGCGCGGACGGCATCGCCGGGAGCGGCGCCACAGGGGCCGCGGAGAACTCCGACGACAGCGGCATGGACGGTGCCGACTCGAGGTGGGTGGGCGCGGTGTTGCCCAGCAGCTGCATGAGCCGCACGCCCGAGTTGAGGCCTGGGTTCGGGCTCAGGACTGGATTAGGGATTGGGGTGGGTTTGGAAGGGGGAAGCGAGGGCGGGGGAGAGGTCGTTCTTGGGGAAGAGGAAGGAGGCTGGGGGCAGCGGCGAAGAAGAAGAAGAAGAAGGGGGCGATGGGGAAAAGAGCAGACGGGGGAGAGGGAAGCGGGGGCGGGGGAAGGGAGGGGGAGGGGGCGTGTTGAGCTGGTGGAAGCAAGGAGGTGGGGGCGCTCGTGGACTCACGGGGACTGCAGTGGCGGAGAAGAGGGAGCGGCTCGGCGAGGAGGTGAGTCCACCACCACCAACTGCGGCGGAAGCGAGGGCCGGGGAGGGAGAGGGAGAATCGAGCACAGCGGAGGGGAAAGGGGAGGACGAAGCGGCGGCAGGAAAGAGATGGGGGCCGGTGAATCAGGAGGAGGGGAGGCGGCCTCGGCGGGGAAGAGGGGGCGGCCTGGCGGCCGGTGAAGGAGGAGGAGGGGAGGCGAGCGCGGCGGGGAAGAGGGAGCGGACGAGCACGCGCGTGGGAGCGCTCCGCCTGGGACTTTTCACTCCGTGCGCAACCACACGTGGCGAGGCGATGCGAGGCCAAGGCGTGAGAACACAACGCCAAACCCAATCGGACGGTGGGGAGGAGGGGAGCAGCATCCGACAGCCCAAGAAAAAGAGGCGACGTGGCCACCATGAGAGGAGCTCAAACCTGCGCCCTTTTATATAGGGAGATGTACATTTTCATAAATATGGTAATAAAGAACCATTAAAAAAATCTAAACACCATGACCAAATGGTTAATGCATATGCAAGGGGCGGATTTGGGCCTCGGGCAGGGTGAGTTATAGCCCGAGACTTAGCAAAAATAGCAGTGCAAAAAAAAAGATACATGCCCAACAAACTGAGTGGTAGCTTCTAGCCCGAGGCTCAGCCGGCCCACGCCTCCCTCCCACGCCGGCCTACACCTCTCTCCCATGCCTCCAGTAGACTAGTAGAGACCAAACCTTCCTCCAGAGAGAAGACCTAAACCTAATCCCCTATGCAGTTTGCACCCAGGCGGCTAGGCCCCCACTAACCACGCCCTCGCGACCTTGCCCTCCCAGCTCCCTCCACGCCCGGCGGCTGCGCGCCGCGCCCTCACCTCGCCTCCGTGGCTCCGTCCGACCGTCCCCAATCCCCATCCAACGTCACACCCATGGCCTCCGTCTCCGACTCTCCATCCTTGTTGACGTCGCTGAGGCCCGCGGCCACATCACCGGCAATCTTGGGAAGTCAGGATCTTCTTCATTCTTCAACACAGAGGTACTTAGCTCAGCTGCTCAGAGTAGTTCTTGCCTTCGTAGCTTCTTGCCTTCTTGCTATTCTTGCCTTCTTGCCTGGCCACAGACCCTCCTCTCCGTCCCTCATTGTCACCACACATTGGCTGCCATGCCCGAGCCGTCAAGGCGCCTCCTCGCCTACTCCATGCCTGACACAGACCGTCGCCTCTCCTCGGCTCACTGGGTAAGTAAGAACACTTGAACCTGCCCAGATCCGCCCCTGATTGCTGATTCCTACAAGGCTACAATCCATATTCTGATGTCCAGATGTGAGATGTCCTATGTATTTGATGCATTGTTGTTCACTTGTTCTATAATGGAAATATGTATTCTGTATCCATATATTTACATCTTTGTTGATTGAATGACTGTTGTCTACTTGTCTTCCATTTCACTTTGTGTTCTCAAATTTGTTAAACAACTTTATATACATTAGAATTTGAACATTGGACTGAGTTACTGAGATATGCTTGGTATGTTATGCTAAACCTAAACTATCTACATTAACATTGGCACACTGTCAATTGTTCATGTCTTGGCCTTGATGTCTTGGATGATACATTGATGTGTTAAGGTACCATAGGTGGTAATTGAACCATTCAATTTGGTTTAGCTAAGGATCAGTGTCATGGGTCAATGAGTAAGACTTGAAAAGTCAGTATCTCGGAAAATGAGTTGATTCTAGATAGTATAGGATCCTGGCCATGTTACTTATTGAAGGAACAACTGAGCTCTAGTGTGGTGCAAAGAACTCCACTTTTTAAAGAGGTACTTTCATGGATTTCTTGCCTCTGTTGGAGGTTCTGCTTATATGCTTAATGCTATTTTTTTTGTGTGTTTTTAGGTGGAACATGCTCTCAACTGTCGCTTCTACACTGCGTTGGATCGTTTAGACCATAAGAGGAGCATTGAACATTTTGACACTATGGGCTATCAGATGCTAAAAACATAATACATGTGAGTTTCTTGTTTCACAAAAGAAGTTCTGATGAGGACATCGACCCTAAGGATGCAACCACTGCTTCGACCTGCTGCACTGCATCCTCTACTTCAACAACATTCTCTCCGATAGGACTTTGGGCTACTGCAACACCATATTACCCAATTGGATCGTGCTACGTCTACATGCCATGGTACTACGTCTACATGCTATGGTACTATGTTTACATGCCATGGTGCTACGACATATGCCAATCAGGAGTTCAAGCTGGATACATTTTGGTCAGATCAATTCGGAATCAGCCTGACAGCACTGACTTCAAACGTCCATAACTTTCTCATACGGCGTCCGTTGGAGGTCCACTAGTACTTGATGGAAAGCTGATTTCGTCCTCTTTCCAACGGATCCGGCCTCACCTCCAAATTCCTTCTGGACTGATCGTAATCATTAAAAGAAGGCGTCATATCACTTGTTTAGGCCAAACTGGGCTTTGTAATCATACTGAACTTGGCCCATCTGCCGGCGGCCCACCCGGGGCGTGGTTACTGTTCACATGAACAGTAACCCACGCCCTTTAGTACCACCCCGCTATTTCTTTAGTTTTGTGGCTGCTCGTTCCCTATTTAAGGAGGCCACACCCCCTCTAATTTTCTTGGATTTTATTTAGTTAAAAGTTAGCCTTGTTGCAACTTCGTGTATTGGTTTGTGTCGACTAGACCAACCATAATACCGCTTTCGAAATCCCAATTCCAATATTTCAATCTTTATTTGCAATTCCGTTGCTTTATCTTGTTCTTGCGTGCTTCTTCTTCTGTATGCGAGAATCGACCATCGTGGTCGTCAACCGTAATCGTGCACTGTTGATAACGACTTGTCAACCAGTTCAGCGATTACGTGGTTTCGAGCCTTGCGTGTTCGTAGCCAGGATCGTTAGAGTTGAGTGACGTCTACCGAACTTATCGTTCTCATCGAAAGATCGGGCCATCAAATAGAACCTTAGGGTTCATCAAGTTCCTAACAAATTTGAGTAATGTAGACACTAGAGACCAATCTGAAATGTATTGCTAAAACAGGCCTTCTCAAACCAATCAAGATCTTCTAGCTTTGGGTGTCAGAGATTTCAGTACAACTCAATCCATTTACCAGGAAAAACTTCAGCATCTTGACAAGTATATATGACAGTTATGTTCTATTGTACCATTTTGCACGGCAGAAATTAGCATATTTCTATCTGTCTGTTGCTGGTACCATTTTCCCCTCTAGAGCTATCCGATGCTTGCATTTTATGTCCTAGTATGGATAGAAATTAGCGTTAGTTTTAAGATGTTAGCTTATTAAAATTTTGCTTGAGGCGCCGTCAAATCTTAGATTCGCCACTGTGCATATGTAATAAATACGTTGTAGCTCAAATGAGGAAAAAAGAATGAATGAGAATAGAGACAAATAAGGATATGATGTGACATAAGAATTGGCTTCTTTTTCTGTTTCATGTCAGAATACTCTCTCGCTAGTCTGTTGACCTCTCGTTGATCCATGCCCATCTGACATATCTACCTACACAAGGAAAAAGATTAGTGCAGAACCATACTCATGTACATTGCATGTATGCCCTAGAATATGAACTTGTCATGTGAGGCCTGCACTATTCCCGACGCCGCAACAAGCCGAAGGAGTCGGCTTTGGTAGGGAATCCTCAGGCTTAGAGATAAGCCATATATATCTCATTTCTTTTTGTTATATTTTTTTCATGCTTTTGAAGATAGCTAAGGTTACTTTGTTTAGGACTTATCTCTTCCTATAAGAGAAGAGGTGCTTTATCGGTTTTGGAATAAGAATTAAGAAAACCCAAACCCGACTCTTCTTCTTCCTATGAGCGTCTTGCACTGGCCATGCGGCAACTGACCACGGCTCCTCCGCCACGCCACAAGTGGCCAAGGCTGCGCTCAGAAACCTCACATGACCCTCTACGCTCTAATCCCTCCTCCAATCATCCTGCCTGTGACAACTTGGTATCAGAAAGGCCCACTGTTACGACAACCATGTCCAAAGGGGAGGCATCTGATGCCCTTGGCAAACAAATCGATGCCTTGATGAAGCAAATGGCGGCTGATCGGCAACACCTCTACGAGAAGATCGACGTCCTCACCAACACAATGTGCGACCTCGACAACCAGCAACGTGCCCATGATGTCTCCATCACGCGTCTCGAGCATGGCACCGGCAAGTAGCTCGGCGCCCTCGCGAAGGATACAATCACCGATTCCGTGGGCCAACCCTCGGCTGGTATCCTTCCCAACCCTATGGGGCCACCATCGACACTGGCTGCATCGGCGTTCTCCTCTCCACCATCAGCGACCAACGACCTGGCGGGGGTCATGATGGCGCATGGCGAGGCCGAAGCTCGCGCACCCGGGCGCAGCGGCGTTCCTCGCTTCCACAAGCTTAACTTCCCTACGCACAACGGCAAAGACGATCCACTGTCGTGGCTTAACCGCTGCGAGCAATTCTTCCAGGGTCAACGCACAAAGATAAAGTTTGGTTGGCATCCTTCCACATGACTAGGGCGGCTCAGACGTGGTACCATTATCTGGAGCGTGACCTGGGTACCCCGACATGGCGCAACTTCAACGAGCTTGCCAACACCTGGTTCGGCCCTCCTTTGCGCAGCAACCCGCTAGGTGAACTCATTTCCACATTTGAGACCGGGTTGCGATGCGTCAACACTCATCCTTGTGCCACCTCGGACCAATGTGACACACCATCTCGAGTCAGCTTAGTATGTGCCCGGAGACGACAAGGAAACGAGGCGATCTCCCCTAGTCTTGAGATCGAGGGTCACATGGTAGCCCACGGTCAGTGGGTCCTGCTCAAGATGAATAGACAAGGAAGACCCCGAAGTTGTACTAGGGTTGAAGGGCAAAACTGTAACTTCCTCGCTTTTCCTGCCTCCCACTATAAATAGGGAAGCATATAGCTGGGGGAGGGGGACGTTACTTGTAATTCATTTGGCACTTAAGCAGTACAATTCAGGTGGTTCTTTGCATCTTTGACGTTCCATGCCCCTCTTATGCATCCTAGGGGGTTGACGTAGCCAACCAGGGGTGCCTCTAAATCTACTGTTTAGACTTGTATCTACAACAGGAATCAAGAAGTTCAATTCAAATGAGAAATCATATCGTACAGAAATATGGCATCCTAACCAAGTAATATCATTCATTACTATACCGTCTCTACCTTTCAATGAAAGTGCACACAAATCTTGGAGAATCTTTGGTGTATAAACCCCTTTCACTTTTCATTTATCTTGAATCTTGGTATGTTTAGAAAAGTATATTTAGATTATTATGTTGATGCCTTTCTATTTGATAATTAGGTAAATGAAGCTATAAATATTGACAGTGCAAGAAAAGGACAAAAACAAAACAGGCTATTGTGAGGAGCAAAACCTCCTTATCATCCATGAATTTAGACATCTTCTCTTGGCCTTCTTTCAAACCAGGTAACATACATGTACTTCAATTTAAGGGATACAAACATTTTTGCAAACACGGTAATACATAACCAAACAACAATCCAAACACCATAAGTCCATGACCCATGTAAAGAGTAAGCACAATGGATACGGATATGAGCATACAATGTGACAAAATTATTGGCTTGTTTGTCTTTTTCCCTTAGATGACATCGTAGTATTGCCTTGTTAGCATATTGACCTTTCTCTGATCCATGTCCATCTGACAAATGTGGGCCTGAACGAAAGCCCAACGACACGATCCGCTTGAACTTGCAGCAGCAACACCAGGAACCTTGATGATTGGTTTTCACCTATCAATGTATCTAATAAGGGCATCTCCAATAGTGTATTTATTGTCGTCTCTTAGCTATGTCGCGTCAATAAAATCCTACATGGAGGAGAGAGAGGGAGGAAAGAGAGCACATGTCGTCTCTTCCTAAAGAGACGGTCGTGCACGTGAAACAAGACATGATACATTAAACTACTCTAGTTGACATGTAGGACCGTTTCAAAGAAAAATTATTAAATACAAATGTTGGAGAGTGTGCTAGAGACTATTTATTGGAGATGTTGTCTTTAAAGATAACGTAACATATGTTAGAGACAAGGTTATCTCTAACTATTGGAGATGCCCTAAGAGTTCACCCTTCCAGCACCCTGGAATACCAAAACTTAGCCAGCATCCAGTGTCCCTCCTATCCCACCTACTCCGAATTCTTAATTAAGACAACACACAACATTCTATACCAACTTCGTCTCCAAATTAACAAGCAACATTGCCAACACTCACGATGCTCCCAAATTCCAGCTCCTCCTAGACCCTAATCGCATTCGATATATTACTAGTAACTAGCCCCATCCAAATTGAACAACACAAGTCAGAGATATACACTTGCGTGATTGATCCAACAGGAAGCAATCATCTTCTAGCTAGCGCGCGTGCACGGACCTGGGCGATGTGCATGCGGCCGGAGGGCTCAGCCGTCAGAAGCAGAGCAGGTGGGGTTCCTCGAAGAAGAAATGGAGCTCCTCCGTGGCCTTCCTCCTTAGCGGTCTCGAGCAATACCATGAACCTCTCCTCCTCGCTCATCACCGCCGTCCCCGGCGCCAGCTGCCGCGCCCCTGCGAGCCAAACTAAACCAAGCCAAACCAAATCAAGCCAAACCAAACCATTGTTGGCTCAGCCCTAGGATCAAACGCACGAACACTGTGGACGCAAAGACGAAGATGAACTCACGAGATAAGTTTTGGTGCTACCCAAAAAATTGCAATAGCTTTTCCTTTTCTTCTCTTATTTATACTAATAAATAACAAGTAACTTATATGCAAACAAATAACTTAAGCACTATAGCCACCTTCCCACTTTCAAGTAATTAACGCCATCAATGTTCATGACTAGCAATTCAGCCATGCAAACTAAAACTGAAACTTAAATAGTATTAAGGATTATTCAACAAACACCCCCTAATCCTTGATGCGCCGACTCACCGTTACGAATCGCTCGCAACCTCTTGCCACACGCAGCGCAGAAGACTAACTCACGCCATGCATTATCTCCACTAGATGGATGCATGTAGCTACTTTGAAGAAGGATCAACTCATCTCACGTGCATACCTTCTCAACTAACTCGAACACATCTAGAGCTAGTCTCACACTCGGCAACATGTACAGGCTCACATCCTCACAGCTACATGCACTAACCACTAACACATGACTGATCCAATAACACATGCATGTGCTGTGACGACCCAGCCCTAGGGCACCGAGAGGTCCTTCATGTCCTTCTGGAAAGTCCATCAGGACCTCCCAGGAGGTCCACAAAGGACCTCTCGGACTGACCACCAAGACCTCCCAGGAGGTCCAGTAGGACTTCCTGGAGGTCCAGGAGGTCATGACCCGAGAGGGTCTTGGAGCCAAGGAGCACCCGAGGGCCTTACCACGGCCAAACAGAGAAGGATGAGGAGGTCTGAGAGCATTCCCAAGACCTCCCACGACCCTCCAGAGGAGGTCGTGGAGATCTGGGACCACCCCATACCTCCTGCATTCACTCCACTGTGTGTACATGGAGGTCCAAGCATACTCAGGTTCCTGTGAAACCCGAGCCAGTCCCAAGGATCATGGCTAGCTCTTCACAAAGACAAACACATAGGTGGTGACATCCAGAACATACCTTTATTCAAACAAAACATTTACAAAGTTGTTTACAAAGTGGCCTTGGGCCAAACATAAATACATAAAAGCAAAAGAACTCAAAAGGGTCCATCAACACGCCACAGGCAGCTGACTGGAGGGCACAACCTAGCTGCTTTGATCTTCATCACTATCAATGTCTTCTCCTGGCAAAGATTGTAATGAGCAAGAGTGAGCACAACAACCGTGCTCGCAAGTTACACCCGTGGGTTAGCAACATGACATGCATAGATGGATAATCAAAGGATGGCATAATATGGTTATTTTGCACAAAGCCAATTTTCTTTCAAATACCATTACTAAGTTCCAAAGCGATCTTTAATAATTAAAATTCATTTTAACAAGCAAGTTTTCAGGTTGGATAACATTCATCATTAGTTGGTGAAGGATACCTCTCGACAATAGGCTCCTCGCCCAAACCCATGGGACAAAATCCCAAAACAGATTTGTTAAACATTTATGGAAAACCCCAAAATCAACATCTAACTTCAAGTGGCCTTTGCCAGCACGTCCTTGACCGTGGACACGGCTATTCGAATAGATTTAACTCTGCAGAGGTTGTGCACTTTACCCACACGACATGAGTACTCTAGTTTGTCCCAAGCATTCGTCAATACCACCTCTCACTTCCAAAGGTAAGAGATCTAGAGCTCATGACAAGGCCTTTACAATGCATTGCTCCACCACGCCTTTCCTTGCTAAGGTTTCACCCCCGTGGATAGCCATCCCATGAAGCCCCTCTTGCACCGGTGGGAACGAAGAGGTTATAAAAGACCATTGGCCAAACAAGACCTCCCACACCTCCAATGGAGCAAAGATATGGTAGAGTTTTGCAAATTAATCACCAGTCCCACGCCCATTCTCGAGACATGTGGTTGCACGATTGTGGCATAGCCCATTATAGGCATGGCATTGGTCGCTCAAAGACCGGTCCTCAAATGACTAGGGCGACTTCCACAAACCCAAGGGCATCGATCTACCATAAGGCACGATCCTGCATAAACTTGCACCAACCAAGTCAACCAATTCGCCTACCAAAATCCATTTTCATTAACTTTGCTTCCCAAAGAATACTTTCATACCTCCATGACAACCCAATGTCATGGTTAAAACATTCAAAACAGTTCTTGGTCATGTTGGTAAAGATTTCCCCAAAACAACAATTTTGGTCTAAGCATAACTAAGCACATGTTTTTCAAATGATCTTGGTTCATACTCTTGCATTAGCCAAGTTTGACCTAATGGCGACAATATGTTCAAATCCAAAATCAACAAAGGGTCATATCAAGGAAATAGGTGTAACTATGAAGTTAAAACCGGTATTGAACTAACTTGATAAAAATAAGCATGCAAAGACACATTAAAACGTAACATAATTAGTTTAAATTATCGGGTGCAATATGATCAAGAGTGTAACTTGCCTTGCTCACTACTTTGAGATTCTTCTTCTTCAAAACTTTGGATTCTCGAATCTTCACAATCTACATATATATAGAAGGCAAGTTCAAAGAAGATTCAAACAGAGATCCAATAAAGATCCAAATAAAGAACCAGAGAACTCCAAAGAAATCTCAAAACCCAATTAATGTAAGAGTATTGTATTTAGATTAGGTTCTTTTGGAGAAGGTCTAGCTTACCAAAGGAAAAAGGGTCTTTGGAAAAAGGTCCCAAGGTGTGACCTAGACAATTAGGCAGAGAAGTCCCGAGGCCAAAAATGCTTGCAAAGGTCCGGAGAGAAGGTCCTCACACGAGCACCACAGATTCCAAAGAAACCCACCAGAGAAGGTCCTGTGAAAAACATGGCCACTTCGGGGTAGTGGTAAACACAAAGGTGGAGGAGATCATCAAAGAACTTACCAAGGGTAAGAAGCTATGGATGAAAGGGAGGTCGTAGAACCAAGCTCTCCTGGAAGGCCTCTGATCCAAAACCGAGAGAGTGAAAATGGAGAAGGTGGAGTGGTGGAATTTCTTAGACAAGTTGTAGTCAAAGTGGTGAAGAAAACTAGAAATACACGAGTCCAGGATAAGTATGGAAATGAGTCAAAGGTAGGTAGTGGCAGGGCAGGTGTCACCACCACCCTGGTTAAAAGGTACGAGGAAGGACAATGTATGTTTTGCTTGAGAAGGAACAAAGAAAAATGTCCGGGTACGGTTAAGTGACCCAATTCAAAGTAAAACACCACGTATATGGATGCATTTAATGTGACAAGACCCGCATTAAATGCTCAATATAATAATGTGGCGGAGGAATTGAGAATGGTTAAGACTGGCAGGTGGGGCAGTCAATTTAGAAACAGTCGGGTCAAAATAGGGGAGGTCTTGACCCACAATAGAGGTCCTCGAGGAGGTCCGAAGCGGCAGAGGTCCTAAGCCCAAGGACGGAAGGTCTAAAGATTGAGGAGGTCCAGACAGGGAGGTCCCGACGGGATCTCAAAGAAGGAGGTCTGGCGGGGAGGTCTGAGCGGTTGGATCTCCGAGAGGGAGGTCCAACAGCCAGATCAGCGCGAAGGGGAAGGTCCCCAGAGAGAAATAACGCGAGGAGGTCTGGGCCCTTGGATTCAAAGTGAGGGAGGTCCGAACAGCTCGATTGAGAACAAAGGGAGGTCCACGAAGGACACAACGCATAGAAGGTCTGGACCCTTGGATTAGAAATGGGAGGAGGTCTGGACCGCTAGATCCAGCACAAGGGAGGTCCTTTCGGCCAAGAAAGGATATCAAAGGGGATTTACATGAATTCAGGAGGTCCGCAGGCGAACAAGAAGCTCACTGGAACACACGGAGGTCCCAATGAAAGGAGGTCTGGGCAACTCAAACCTCTCCAACCGAACCAAACTTGTAATTCTCATTAAAATAAAATAGCTTTAATTTATTTTACACATTTAAAAGGATTTAGAAAATCGAAATGTTACAAGCGGGAGGTCTCGAGCGGTTGGATCTCTGAGAGGAGGTCCAACAACGGATCGGCCATGAGGGAAGGTCCCCAGAGAGAAATAACGCGCGAGGAGGTCTGGGCCCTTGGATTCAAAGTGAGGGGAGGTCTAGACCGTTCGATTCAGAACAAAGGGGTGGTCCACGAAGAGACACAACGCATAGAAGGTCTGGACCCTTGGATTAGAAATGGGAGGAGGTCTGGACCGCTAGATCCAGCACAAGGGAGGTCCTTTCGGCCAAGAAAGGATATCAAAGGGGATTTACATGAATTCAGGAGGTCCGCAGGCGAACAAGAAGCTCATTGAACACACGGAGGTCCCAATGAAAGGAGGTCCAGGCAACTCAAACCTCTCCAACCGAACCAAACTTGTAATTCTCATTAAAATAAAATAGCTTTAATTTATTTTACACATTTAAAAGGATTTAGAAAATCGAATGTTACATGTGCACACAATCGCCGGCTTTCACTTGATCGCGATCCGCCACTTCGCTGCTTGATCCGCCCACTACGCCATGAGACCACACATGCAACTCTCTTGAATTTAGCCCACTACTATGACTCTATACGGCAACTAAGCCATGCAACATAAATAAACATGATGAACATATAGAGAACAAGATCTTGTCATCCATGTTCCGCCATCACGGCAAGACGCCACGTGTGATTCGCACACCGCTCTGGTCGTCGGACCTTCGTTGTCGTCTTTCCTTAGCGCATGGTCTTTGCACTGCTCATCGCCGCACCTATGCACTTTCGCCAAACGCCCGGCTCTCACCGCGCGAGCCGCATGCTCCACATCAGATGCCGATCGCGCCGTCGCCTACGTGCGCCAGCGCCCTTGCGTGGCGTTACACGCCACCGCCCTTGCACACGCACATTCATGTACGCCAAGACGCTGATCATCATCTGCGCGTCTCACGCGCACGCCCGCACCTATAGCCGCCTGTCTTGGCGCTTCGCATGCACTCGCTTTCGGCCAGGACGTTAAATCGCCTCATCGTTGTGGCTGTGGCGACGACCTCATTGCCGCAAGCTTATGTCGCGTCTCCGCCGCCGGCGCCACCGGGTGAGCACTCTCCGCACATTGAACCTCACTCTGATATCAATTGTTGGCTCAGTCCAATGATCAAACACACGCACACTGTGGACGCAAAGATGAAGATGAGCTCACGAGACAAGTTTTGGTGCTGCCAAAAAACTACAAAAGTTTTTGGTTTTCTTCTCTTATTTATATTAGCAAATAATAAGTAACTTAAGCACTACAACCACCTTTCCACCTTCAGACAATTAGCGCTATTAATATTTATGACTACCAATTCAGCGATGTAAACTAAACTTAAAACTTAAATAACATTAAGGATTATACAACAACCATCCCGTCGGTCTCATACTCTCATGACCCCTCAACCCACCACCATCACTCGAGATATGCTTTGCTTACTCGGCGGCGTCTGCGTCGGTGGATTCCATCACGGCGGTCGCTAGCGGCGGCGTACTGGGGAAGCTCGCTTCGCGTTTGCCTGGTCTGGTCTGGTTGGGACGGCGAAAGCAAACCGAGAGGTTTTATCATCCGATTTGGGCTTGGACTCAGGTTTGATCTCGTGTGGGCCGTAGGCCCACGTCGGGTAGAGCAAAATGGCCCACGGCCCAACGGGGCCCAATAGCCCATGGTTGCGCCGTGGAAAAGATCCTACTACTCCTAATCGTCGTCGTCCTCTGCTCGCTCCTGCTACTGGTAGCCGATAAGGCTGCTGCTGCTGCTGCTGCTGCTGCTGCTGCTCCTTCTCCGGTTCGAGCGCGCGCCGACGATGGAGGCGGCCATTGGGACGGTTGGGTCGCGGTCCCCGCTCTCCTTCTCCTGCAGCCTCTGGTAGCCCATGCCCTCCTCTCTTCATTTCTCGTCTCTCGGTCTGCTCCCGCGATTCCATTTGCGTTGCGCGTTTGTGAATTGTGAGTGGGGGAGTCTGGGAGAGCTGGTGTGGCTGTCTTGCCGAGAACTGCCTGGGCGTTCTTGAATTCTTGCGGTAGTATGTTGTTTTTCCTCTGCGATTAGCGGTGCGGATGTAAGGCTGGTCAGCTATTGCTTCTCTCCTCATCTCCTGTCGATTAAATGCCATTTTGCGTTCTGTTTGTCGGGCCTAACTCAGAGGGCTCTCGAAATTCGCGGTTGGTTTTGGAGGGATTTCTTGTGCTTATGTACAAATCCGTTGTTAATTGGACTTGTACTGTCGTTAACTCATAAAGTTCGTTCCAAATGCGTGCCGAACTTGCGGTAAAAAAAAGTGATTTTTAGCTCGGGGTGTTACTGAGCTCTGGTAATTGATGTACAGTGATAGTGTATGCTGCAATTTGCTTCTGCAGTTTCGCGTAGAGGTGGGATTGATCTTCTGTTAACTTTAACTGGGTGAACGTTCGTCTATGAGAGTGTGTGGCGATGTGCAATTGTGCATTCTGGGTTCTTATTAGTTAAGGCGATCCCCAGAGTTCGATATATTTGTTTGTTGAAGTAGTTATTGATCTTCAATTTCGTCAAGCTTGATGCTTGTCAGACTGGCAATTCATTTTTTTTAATTTTAAAACATGGAAGTGCCAGTTCTTGAGTCATGATATTTGATGATGTCATATGCATTGCGTCAAATGGTATGAGAAAGGCGTTATCTGTGGTTGTCGGGCATGTGATTTGCAGAGGGTTTGCATCCAAGTTGCCATTATACATGCATTAGAAGATCTCATGTCATATCTACTTACGTTATTTCAATATGATCAACAAGCTGCTTAGAACTCTTTGCATCTGATGTATTGCAGATTTGCAGTTTTCTTTTTCATGTCTTGATGGTTGTTTCCTTGTTTGACTCTGTTTGAAACATGTTTTACGGTCTCAGCAATGCAAAAATATCCTGTGGTTTACCTATCTGCAATGTGAAGATCAAGAGCAATCGAAGGCTTCAGGTGGTTTGCCGTGGAATGTTGGAAACCAGAAAGTTTATGCAGAAGAGGAAGAAAGAGGAGGTCTTCAAGGACGCTGCTGATGAGGCCAAGCAGAAGAATTGGAGGAGAATGATGAGAGAGATAGAGGAGTCAGGATCAGCTGTATCCATTCTGAAGACTCAGCGAAGCAAGAAAGAGCCGCTGCCAAGGGATGCTGTTCTTGGGACACTTGTGCGGTTCAAACAGCTAAAGAAATGGAATCTGGTTAGCGAGGTATATTCGCTTGCAGCATATTAGCCAGTCTGAAACTGTCCTGGTGACTAAGCAGCTAGCTGCTATTCTTTAATCCACAAAATAATATGCTTTGATGAATCCTGAAATGTTTTAATTTCTCTGCCTTTTTTTTCAGATTCTCGAATGGCTTCGAACACAACATTGGTGGGACTTCAGTGAGATGGACTTTTTTATGCTTGTCACGGCTTATGGAAAGTTGGGTGATTTTAGCAGGGCGGAAAGGGTCCTAAAGTACATGGGCAAGAAAGGTTACCGGCCAAGTGTGATATCTCAGACTGCTCTGATGGAAGCATATGGAAGAGCCAAGCAGTACCGTAAGGCTGAAGCAGTATTTCGTAGGATGCAAACATCAGGCCCTGAACCATCACCTATTACATATCAAATCATTTTAAAATCTTTTGTTCAGGTGAGCATTTACTTTACCTCTCACATTTATCTATAGTCTAGTGATTTAGCCACTGAAAATAGATGAGAAACTAGTCCCATATTTAATCATTACTCTTTTGCCAAATCTAATGGTAACAAGTCAGTCTACTACTTTGATTCAGCATAATATATCATAAGTATACATATTATGCTATTCTAATGTCCTTTTACACTGTAAATATGGAAAAATCAAAACCGCTTGTACATGCACCTGCATGCACTATCGTGGAGCGTCCATTTGTGCTCCGAGATTCATGCGAGGGAGAGGGGAGAGAGGGAGGGGGAGAGAGAGAATGGAGCACGAATCTCGGAGCGTGTTGGATGGTGGGGATAGTGCATGAGGGTGCATGTAAGAGTGGGAAAACTGCTTCCCTGTAAATATTTACAAATCTGTGAATTCTTTTTGGTAATAACGAATTTGTAGAATTAGCCATGCGGATTCTGGTGACTTGACTGGTCAAAAAATCAATATCATTCAGTTGAAGCCTTTGCATAATAATGTCGTGTTTCTAACTTCCCATGCATAGTACTGTTGGCATTCACATGTACTTGCATGCTTGATTTGTCTTGCAAAAATTCCATGGGTCATTGGTGCTGTTTTACGTAGAGCTCTCAATCTTACATGGTATTGAGGTTCACAGGAAGCTTCCAATCAAATGATCGCCGATCCTGTAGAGAACTCAATTGCACATATGTCTGGACCATAAATGGCATTCACTGCAGTAGTAATTTGTGGTAATGATCCCATATTGTTGCATATCAACTGCCTCCAGGCACCAATAGCTTAGTCTGGTGCTTCTTTACTAAGGCTTTTGTTGTTGATGAAGATAGCAAGCATGTCAAGAAGGTTTTTGCTGTCATTACGAAGAACCCTTTTAGGCTCTAAGACAAAGTTGACAAGTTGTTAGGTTACTAAATGTAGTACCTGTGACACCCTAGTGCGAATGGGTTTAGAACCAATTCATACCAATCTTATTAGCACTTTTGGGCAAACGAGGATAGAACACAAATGCTGGTGCAGGTTGGGCTTCGGGTTTGGAGTGTAACGAGTGTTATGGTACAATTGATATGAAAATATGCCTACATGACTTCCTGGCTTTGGACGCATGGGGCTTTATCCCTAAAATGGTTACTTGGCTAACAAGGAATTAGTATATGCATACTAAGTCTCTTGCTTATATAACCTCTCAAGACTTCAAATCATATATAGTCTTATTGAACCCTTTATTTGTTAGTTATTGATCCTTCATATTCTGGCCATTCTCCTAAGTACCTCTCCAGTATGTTATGAGTTCCCATGAGTCCATCTCTTATTTCATTCCTTTGCAATTTAGTCTATACACTGATCAAATAATTTATCATGATTATAATAGTTCCCTGAACTCCTCTACCCTGGTCCATAACAAATGTGTTGGTGGTTGCTAACAGGGTGACAAATATAAGGAAGCTGAAGCTATATTTGAGGACCTTCTTAATGAAAAAAGAGCTTCTTTTAAGCCAGACCAGAAGATGTTTCATATGATGATTTATATGTACAAGAAAGCTGGTGACTATGCCCAGGCCCGTAAGCTGCTTGCGCAGATGTCTGAGAGAGGAATCCCACTATCTACAGTCACTTTTAATAGTTTGATGTCATTTGAAACAGATTACAAGGAAGTTTCAAGTATTTATGATCAGGTACTTCCCCAGCTTAACTGCACAGTCAGTGCGTGATGCTACACAATATTGAAGATATATATTTTTCTTCTTTTCCCTAAAAAATGCCATAACTTTTAGATGCAAAGAGCCAGACTAAAACCAGATGTTGTGAGCTATTCCCTGCTCATCAAAGCTTATGGGAAAGCTAGAAGGGAAGAAGAAGCATTGGCGGTTTTTGAAGAGATGCTTGATGCTGGAGTCAGGTTCATTCTCCTTTCAATATTTTCTTGTCTTGATACAGTTTGAGCATTGATCATTATGTTGGGCTCTGTGTAATTACGAACCTTGTTTTTGGACAAATTAGTTAAAACCGTGATGTTTAAGGGTTTAAGCTATGAGAACATGCTTTATCCATGTGAAGTTTCACTTAACAGTTAGATCTGGCCATACTTTTAGCACCAAATTTTTTTTTTCTGAAAAATTGTTTTGTATTAATTGAACATGTGCCACTCCTAAGCACATTGAAGAGTTGTCATTTAGGCACTTACAAATGACAGGTTCCATGCTGTTCATGTCGGGCCATGTGATTGTGATCAAATATGGACTTTCAAACCATAATAATAAGAGGGGAGTTAATTTGGAGGTTCTGTTTCATGAAAGCAAGTCAGTACTCTGTTGCAAGTTAACCAAGTTTTCACTGAAGAATAGCTGCTTGAGATCAATGTTTTCTGGTAAGAGGTATTCTAAAGTATGCTAGAGGTGATTAAATTTGCTGTCATTTTTCCAGGCCAACACGCAAATCATATAATATTTTGCTTGATGCATTTGCAATATCTGGATTGGTAGAAGAGGCTCATACAGTTTTCAAGGCCATGAGAAGACACAGGTACAACTTCGATTATTCTACTAAAATTTCAGAAAGAAATTGAACTGTGGGTTTCTCACCTTGTCACACTATTTGCTTTTGCAGAGTTGAGCCTGATCTCTGCTCTTACACAACAATGCTCTTAGCTTATGTAAATGCTTCTGATATGAGTGGGGCTGAGAAATTCTTCCGTCGGATTAAAGAGGATGGTTTGAAGCCCAATGTTGTTGTTTATGGAACTCTGATGAAAGGCTACTCAAAGTTAAATAATGTTGAGAAAGTGATGAGAGTATACGAGAGAATGTGGATGCAGGGTGTTGAACCCAACCAGACTATCTATACTACCATCATGGATGTACATGGCAAGAACTCAGATTTTGGAAATGCTGTCATTTGGTTCAAAGAAATGGAAGCTCGTGGATACCCACCAGACAAGAAAGCAAAGAACATCCTACTTTCTCTTGCGAAAACACCTGAAGAACAACAAGAAGCGAATGAGTTAGCTGGGAGTGGTGCAATTCAGCTAGAAGTAAAGCCCAATGGAGTGAAATCCGGTTTAGAGATGGATGGTGCTGATGAGTATGAAGGTGGACAAACTGATGCTGGACATCACCGTTCGTTAGATGGCACATGCACAACAAGTGATCTAAATGGTAGAATTGGGGCTGGCAACAGTGGTTTTAGTGAGGAGGATGACGACGACGGTGACGATTACGAGGAAGAGGATGATGAAGAGTTCAATTTTATTTCTTTCAAAGATAAGCGAGAACTAAATTTTGCGACTTGATCTTCTGAATCTTGGTGTATATTTTGTTTTAGCAAACTTATGATGGCATTTCCTACACAAAGGGATTCATGGTATTCTTGAAATGCCAATACAGCTGGTCTGAATGATGTTTCTGTCTAGCCTTGTCTGTTTGAAGGAAATGAGTTTAGGGAAAAAGCCAATGGTGGATACCTGTGACGTAATTACCAATGGTTTATCAGGTAAATTCTGCTTATATTTCCGATTGATTGTAACTGCATCCAATACAGAGACAAACGCTGACTACCCCATCCAATCAATTTCACATGCTCTGCAAGAATTATAGCAATTTATATTTCTCAAAACTGCGGCAGTTAGGGATCCTGAACTTCTTGGTACTTGTTCTACATGTTTCTAAACTTACCGCAACCTGATCACGCATGCTTCAACTAATGTTCATAAGATCTCTCTGTGTGCTTTTGATATGGTGAAATTGGAATGTGCTGTTTAGATTAAATAACTTCCACTCACTAGAACTTTCAAAACAATTCCCTAAAATAACCATTAATATCCTTTGTTATACATCATGGACCAATTTCTGCGTGCAGAAGGCTACCTTTCTGAAATGGATGGGGACAGTGATATTTTGTTGCTTCTTCCATCCTTGAACAACCATAACACAAGACTCCTACACAATGTGGTTTCATTTATCTTTGCCATATCTCATCAAAAGGGAGGAATATTTCGAACTTTGACACCACATACTTCAGTTTTTTCCCAACCCTTTTCTTCCATTCAGAAGTGGTAGTGGGTGTTATGAATATTGATCATGGGAACTGACAGTGAAACCGACAGCAGTAATCACTAAGGTAAAACGCGTAAACCAGGCATGAGGAGCCTGTTTGAGGCCATAAAGAGCACGACGAAGACGACAGACGTGCCCATCAGGAACAGAATACCCAGGTGGTGGCTGCATGTAGACCTCCTCATGCAAAACACCATTAAGAAAGGCATTCTTAACATCTAGAGTTAATTCCTTATTTGCCATTGGAAGTTGGCGACCTCCTAAATGCCATCGAAAAATTGCTCATCCAGTGTATCTGCTCGTTCTCAACTTTAATCCTTCTTTGCTATTAAATTCGGTTGGCCGTGGATTTTGCAGATTGACTTGGGCGAAAAAGCGATTTTGCCCTAAGTGCATTATTTAAATTTTCATTGTAATCTTTAAAGATTTTTTGACATAAACATATTGCAAATAAAATTTTATAAAAAGTTCGTATAACTACACTATGTCGAACTTCCCTAAAAATTTTATAATTTTTTTTCTATATTACTATGTCAAACAATTCCCTAAAGATCTCAAAGATACTTAGGCAAAATCGCAAATTCGCATCCAAGTCAATCTGTTAAATCGACCAATCAACCAAACCGAGTGGCAAAGAAGGGATTAAAGTTGAGAACGAGTGGCATACAAGGGATGAGCAATTTTTTGATGGCATTTTAGGGAGCTCGCCAACTTTCAATGGAAAATAAGGAATTAACATCTAACTGAGAGATAGACCACCGGCGAACAGAAGCAACCGCAACAAGAGTACGAACAGTGGTCATATGGGCAACAGGGGCAAAAGTCTTATCGTAGTCACGACCATACTCCTGTTGAAAGCCACGAGCCACAAGACGAGCCTCGTAGCGCTCGATAGTACCATCGGACCGGGTCTTAATCTTGTATACCCACTTGCACGTGATCGAACGAGCATGCACAGGTGTCGGTACAATATCCCAAGTCTTCGTACGTCGAAGAGCATCAAGCTCCTCTGCGATAGCAAGCTACCACTCAGAATGAGGAGCAGCTTCAAGATAAGAACTAGGCTCAGTGACAGAGAGAGCATGAACTATCGGAGCAAATCCAAGACGATCAAGAGGTCAAAGGGATGTCCGGTCACGAAGGGCGTAACGAGGAGCATCAACAGAAGGATCAGATGTGGGTGTCGGCAAGACACCAGGAGAGGAGACTGATGAAGGACAAGGACGCCTCGAGAAGTGAATACCAGAGAAACGAGACAGTAGTGCTGCAGGAACAAGAGGCGGTGCTGCAGGAGGCGGCATCGGGGGCGGAGGTATAGAAGGAACCATTGGAGACAGATCAGGGGCAGACTATGATAGTGGAGAAATTGGTGAAGAGTCAGAAAGAGACAACCATGAAATCGACTCAACGGTGGAAACAGGAGGGGCCGAATCTCGATAGAAGAAAGGTCGAGATTCGTCAAAGACAACGTCTCGTGAAATCCTGATCCATCGAGCAGAAGGATCCCAGCAACGATAACCCTTATGCTCAGAAGTGTAACTAAGAAACATGCACTCAACTAACTGGGCCGATAGTTTAGTGCGTTCACGAGGCTGCAGTAGAACAAAACAAGTACAACCAAAAACACGAAGGTGAGTGTACTGGGGGGCTCGAGAGTAGAGACGCTCTATAGGACTGACACCCTTAAGAGCAGTGGAAGGCTGCATATTGATGAGATATGCAACAGAGAAATAGCCTCACCAGGCGTGGTGGAACATGAGAGGCAAGGAGAAGAGCGCGCGATCTCAATCGATGAGCGATGTTTGCGCCAAGAACCCCATTCGAGCATGAGCACCGACAAGAAGATCGGTAAAGAGTGCCGCCTTTCGTAAAGAAAGCTGTCTAAAAGTGCGTAACAAGATTTCGCCAGAATCACAAAGTGAAAAGTACGGATGGGAGAATCAAACTGAGTACGAACCATCGTTGCAAAGCTACGATAGATCGCAAGAAACTAACCACGATTAGATATAGGGAAAATCCATGTAAAACGGGAATAATCATTAATGAAGATCACATAAGATTTATGCCCGCCTTTAGAGATAATGGCTACTTGCAGATCTTGGAGTGCTTGTGATGGGACCTACGACTCTTTTGTCTGACAGTACATGTGTTATCAGCATTGCCCGGAACCTAGTGAAGCATGAGCTCACTAAGCACATTGGTGTGGATGCTTCATACACTCGCTCACAGGTGCAGGAGGGAGTACTTGCTTTACAGTTTGTGCCATCAGAATTACAGGTTGCTGACTTCTTCACGAAACCACAGACTAAGACACACCATTTGTATTTTCACTCCAAACTCAGTGTGTGTGATCCACCATGAGTTTGAGGGGGGTGTTAGAATATGACTCTTTTGTATATGAAAATCCCATTGTACATCCCTATATATATTGCCCATTGAGCCCTCTTGAATATATGCACAATATTCATAACAGTGACTACGATGAGACCTTCGCTCCTGTTGCTCACATGATCACTGTTCGCACTCTCCTTGCTGTAGCCTCTGTTCGGCAGTGGTCCATCTCTCAGTTGAACGTTAAGAATATTTTTCTCAATGGTGAGCTGCGTAGGGTCTACGTGCAGCTGCCCTCTGGGTATTCTGTCCTGATGGTAGTCATTGACTCATTTCGCAGTGAAAGTAAGCGGTCATTCTTTGATTGCACTCGATCAATCACAAGGTTTCTTACCTCTAATTAATTTGCCCAAGGTATCATTCTTTTTCTGAGGATATGCTGCCACTGACTATTGCTGATTGTTATTATAGGTATAAGACAAACTAGCTCTTTTTGTGCATGGAAATTGAACTATGGCTGTTATTGGTTCCACCAGTCTGCATGCTGACCTTTTTATTATTGAGTTGTATGCACCAACTAATTCATCTAAAAACTTAAGCTGATAAGGAAAGACGAGTAATTCACTTATACTTCAACACTCCCTCTCACGTGTAGGCTCTTTTAGGCCTAAAATATGGAATAAAAATGAGCTGCAATTATTTTCTTAATTGCGTCAGCTGGGTCTTAAAGTCAAGACCCCTTGGCTCTGATACCATATTGAGTTTGCATGTTATATGATCATCCTGCTTTTTTCTGAATTTTGATATATTCTTGAAATTGAGATACACTGTCGCGACAAATACTGTTCTTGATATTGAGATATACTGTCGCAATAACTATTCCCTGCTTACTCTGCACGGCAATTGTTCAAAGTCATGGTGAATAGGAAACATCAGATGAAAATATGAAACTGACGACACGACTGGAATTATCTGCCGTCCAATCTGGTGTTCCTTCCGGATTTTACATGTCAATTGGAAATAAAACTGCAAAGAAAAGCATATGTTAATGTGGTTCATCACCCAACAAGTGTTAACATGTTAAATTATAATATTGCCCTTGTATATCATCCTGGCATAATCGGTAACATAAATTAATAGCTACAATGGTAAAAACACCTCGGGTTACAAACTGATGGTTGATCTGCATGCACCAAACAAAGTCAAATAATTCCAGTCAGTTTACTCAAATTATCTCTTAATACGTCTTTTAAGTTTTCTATTCCCTCACTAGTGTTAATTCCACGCTTATCCTGAATACACTCTGGTTTAATTCTTGACATTATTTCGCGCTCTTCTTCCTCATGCTTAACCTGAATAAATCTCCCTCAAACCCGAAAAAAGGGTACTTGTGTGAGTACATGTTTCTGGGAACTATACTCTGATTCTCCCATCACCTGCTGGATCGTGTGCTAGATCTTGCTAAATCTGCTTGACAACAACATTCAGCACCCCTGCCTCTTCCATTCTGGTTGGGGCATGATCCTCCTATCATCTCACTGTTTGCAGATCAAAATCTGGCTCCTCCTGCCACTGATAATCATTAATAGGGATTAGTGGTAGTGTGCTATCGAGCATTTGCTATCTTGTGCCAGTGCAACTTGGCCGGCGGTCTTGATGTCGAACGTGTGTCGAGCCATTTACGGGCGACTGGCGACTCTGACCGGCTGAGAGCCGCCAGAATGAATGGCACATCACTGGCGCCATTGTCAATTTGGCATTGGAAGCGATGCTTGTGCTCGGTGATCAATCACTGTGCCATGTTGCTAAGGTCAAATGGTTTTTAAAAGACTCAAATGGCTTTCATTGAGAATACTAAATATTTAAGTTTTAATGTAGTATTGTAAGTTTGTAAATGTAAACTAGTCCATGTAATACATGACTGCACCTCAATTGGATCAGTGGAAATCGCACTGAAGGTCACTTAGGTCCGTTAAACTTGAAATAAACTTGACCGGTCCCTTAGCCCTGCAATGGTGGATCCAAATCCTTCGCATCACCACACCAGAGAGGGCCGCTGTGTGAACACTGTTTGTAAGGAGGTGAACAGTACTCTGTAGCAAAAATACTGTAGTGATTGATTTGACTTTTGATTTTTTTATTAGACGGTGGAGATTATTTCTAATGCCTATGCACTTATTTAATGCAGATAATCTCAATCCTAAGATGGCTAACCCTAATGATGCAGTGTACTATCATGCAGTTTCTTGATGATGCACAAAATCTAAAACAACAGCCAGGAAAGGCCTTATCTTTTGAGTACGAGGGCACAGATGGACGTGGCAGCCTCAGGCACCAATGGATTAAAAGAGTGCCTTTTTTTTTCTTGGTCAGATGAGCTGTTGAAGGGCACACCAACACCACACCTCGCAATCTGTCTTCGTCTGCTCATTCATTACAAAAAAAGGTGAAGAAAACAACCTCCTTCTGTGGCCACGCGGCTGCCCTCGCCGCGAGGATACCTTGGCAGCGCCATAACCTCCCTGCCGTACATAGTATTGTACACTTCCGCGTGTGCCGCTACTACATTAGAATTTCTGTAAAATAGTTCTTTCTCTCGTTTCGATATATTTGTCCATAGTTTACTATGCGCATAGACTAAGAAAACACTAAATCTAATGATACTTAATGAAAAATTATCATAAATACCTCTTTTAAATGATATATCACAACCACTTAACATCTTTCGAAGCATTTAAGTATAGATGGAGAGGAAAAATTGCAATAGCTACGTTCTAGATTTTCTCAATGGACAAATATATTGAAACAGATATTCCTGAAGCCGTGGACAAATATAACAAGACGGAGGGAGTATTGGAATGAAATAAGAATGCGAAAGATTTGCGCAATACCTACACATGTTTTTGGTGTTTTCATGGATCATATATATTTGAAGAAAATAGCCATGTATCATTTGTATTTTTTTATTCTAATTTTTCAGATAGCAAATTATATGTAGCGTGCACATATTGAATAATACAAGCATGCCTATTTTGCTAATAATTCCTAAAGCGTTGCTGGTAATTTGAAGAACTTTTTTTTTTGTTAATTAACCTTTTTTAAAATTTTATTTTAAAGTTAACCTCCGGTGCATTTTTTTATCAATTCTAACCCCTTTGGTTACGCCACGGGTGATGACGTGACAAAACAATGATGTCACGACATAGGATAAGTTCGCTAAAATAGCATTTTGAATTGGAAATAAAGTTCGCGGTCGTTAATTTTAAAATAAATTTTAAAAAGGGTTAATTAATAATTTTTTTTTCTAATTTGAAAGGAAAAAAAGAAAAGAAAATTAAGATAAATGAATATGATGTGATATCCTGAGAGAAAGCTAAAGAAAAATGGGAGCAAGGCTGCTGGGGCCATAGACGGTATGGGTTATTTTTGTACAAATTCGTCGTCATATTGCTAGTGCGACCTTTTATCGGCAAAATTTAAATTTCTATCAAGCAAGTTTCTGCAAGAAAGGATATTTTCTGTCTTTCTTGGCAAGTTATATCTCCTCTTCCATTTTGGATAGGAAAATGATTAGTTTGTTAGGATTGGAAAACAACTCTCGTTTTTTTTTTTTTGCGGTATTTCTTGAGCAACACAGAGAAAAAAAGATCTCGTATTACTATGAGAAAAGTTCTTGAATTAAAAAAACGTAAAATTTACCATTCTATGCCATATGATTATGAGAAAAGCCTCCACCGGAAACTAAGAGCATATGAGTATGTATATGCTTCCCAAAATAAAACAGCATAGATCTCAAAATACTAGCGATTGCTAGTGGCCGGGTTGTTTCTTATGACTATGAGCTCTTCAATTCCTAATTTACTTTAGAACCTAATTGGTTTTCTTTAGAAAAAATTGTAAAAATAATTTACGTAATTTTCTTCTTTCCATCTGTGTTTGTTGAAAGGGACATTAAAAATTATAATCCCATCTTTTTTTTCTAGCTCGTACACTTGCACGGTTAGAATAGTACACTCGCCATAACATCAATGTGCACGGCCAAAACAGTACGCATGGCACAATTACATAGCTCCTGAATTCTCCCTTGTCACTGTTTGTTTCCAGCCTTCACTTTCAGCTCATTCATTCTTCCCAAAAACTACTTTTCAGGGGATTCAGTCAGTTCCTCGTGTGCAAAACACAATCCAAAAAAAATCATGGAGCATAGGCTATATAAACCCCCCATATGCAACCTCATGGGAGCCAAGACAGCAAGACAAGCCACATTGAGCAAAACCCAAATGCCCCCTTGAGCTTTCTCTCTTCCTGTTCTACACTCTGCTTCCTTCTTTATATGTCCTTACAATTTTAGCCTAGTACTTTTAGCTCACTATAGCATATATGGCTCAATTTGCCGCCCGAATCACGATGGAGGTGGCGCCATCAAAGCTGCCATCGATCGTCAGGAGCACTAAGCTCCCGAGGATGCTTGACACGATTACAGAGGATGACAGGGAGGCCATGGAGTCGCCAAAGGCGGCTGCTCACAATACAAGCTACACCAAGGAGGTTGGCGACACCTCGGTGCACTGCACCGACAAGTGGGTGTTCCTCGCCCCTATGGCGAAAGTGCAAGCGGGGTGCCTGAAGATCAAAGCCTAGCTTGGCAGGAGAGATGGAGTTTCTGGCTGGCTGGTCTTGCTCTCTTTTTTGGTTTGAGCAGATAGCATCCGTGAACTTCCTTGACTATTTTCATATTCGCTACAGTAGTGTTTACTGCTTTACTCTTGTCCAGTACCACCAAACGTGAGAATGTTGCTTCTTTGAGCCGAGTAGAGTTGCTCATGTTGGAGCACAAGTACTATAATGTTGTAACCTCGAATAAATGTTGATCTCTCTGTTCTTGTGAAAGATGATAAGGTGGTTCTTCGTTTCTGCCCTTTAATGTGGAAAGAAGATCCCAAATGGTGAAATAAGCATATTTCAGGAAACTGCAGACCTATCTACCAAATTTGTGAGCCCTTAGTTTATTATTTAGTACTACTGAGCTAGAACTAATTCTGAATACCTGTTAAAAGAAATATGCCCCTTCTTTACCTGGACTGCCTATGGTTAATGTTGAGCATGGACTGAAAATAGTTTATCAAAGCCGATTTAATTGAGATTCATGCGCCAACCATATTGTTCAAAAGCATTTAGTAATAAGCCTTTGCTATTGAGATTCATGAGCCAAACCATATTGTCAAAAGCGTTTTGTTATCAAGAATAGATGGGCACTTATACTCCAAGACTCCTCACATCTGTGCTTGTTGCATGAAATAGATTCTGACAAGGCAACAGACCCACAAGGGTGTGCAACATCATAAGTTTGCCGTGTGAGAACGAAGTTATCTCGAGCTCAGGATCTCTTGGCTCGAGCATCAACCATCTCACCCAAAACCTTAAATTGTTAACGGAAAGTGATCGAAACAATTGATAGTCCATGGCCGTCAACGATGCATCAGAGATCACTTATATGCTGCACTTAATTCAGGACCTGCCGATGGATGGCTTCTGCAGTTGGGTCGCAAACAAGCCCAATAGGCGGTTTCACAGGACAAAAGCCTTATGGGCTGGGCCCTTGCGTGTCATTGGCCATCGTTTTCTTTTCTTTTTACCTCAGCAAATTTATGCTGCACCTCACCACAGAACAAATCCACTAAAAAAAAATATGATTTATGTTGCACAGCATCACAGTGCAAATCCAACTCTAGAAGATGTACTGAAAAGAATCATTCGTTATTTTATTTTGTAGAAGTTGCTAGTTTCCTATCCTACCACTACCACTATTGAGCCGCTATAGGACTACAGTGCCAAGCTATAAAAAAGAACAGCTACAATATCATGCTACAATAGTAACAATACTCATGAAATCTAGACCATTCATCTTGATTCCGATGGCTAAAAAATCAATGCGAAACATTGCAGCTCGTGCACTAAGTGAAGTAACACGGAGTTCAGCTAGGCTACCTCCATATCAATTGCCCTAATAATTGTAACAGCCCAAGATTCCTAAGTTGAATTAGTTAAACATCTAATGTGTATTTGTGAAATTTTGGACTTCATTTAAACTTTTTGTAGCAAAGCAATCAGGTTGGGAACCTGATTTTTCCAAAATCTAGAAATAAAATTTTCTAAAACAAAATAAATTGATGTCTCAATCTTGAAACTTGTTTTCATAATAGAGGTGGAAACCCTCTTATGAAAATACTCAAATTTTTGAAGCCATAAAATTAAATTTAGGAGTCCAATGCTCTATTCCTGTCTCAAAAGCTTAATTCAAAATTGAAGCAAAACTAAAAAGGTTTCCAGTGTGGGGATGTATTTTGGGGATTCAACTTAAAAATAGTAATACCACAAATGCTCCTAGAACGCTTAAGGTAGTTTAACAAGGAATCTCAATTTCAAAACTTGAAAATACACTTTCTTTATATCAAAAATACAAACTAAATTTTATTTCAAAAATATAGTAGGATCCATAGCTAGGAACATTTTAGTTGTGTTCTATATCCTATGATTTTTTTTTGTTTGAATTTTCTGGAATTTTTGGAGGTTATTGGGTTTCTTTTCAATTTGCATGTTCACATTGAATTTGAATTTGACATACAAACAAATCATATGAACAGTGCCTATAAATATTTTTACTAGGTTATGGAATACTTTAGAAACTCACCTTAAAAATTTTACAATTTTTAGATTTTAATTACTATTTTTAAGCAACCAGTCAAACTAGTAAATCAAAAGTCAAATACTAAAAACAGAAAATTAAAAGAATTATAGAGAATAATGCAGCACATGAAAAATCTAGAAACATTATACATTGATATACATAGTGTCAGGAATCTTTCATTAAAATTTCATAAAGTTTAGAGCTAAATAACTATATCTAAAAATTACCTAAACTATCTCAGCCCTTTTTGCAGAAATTGGAAACCTAATTGTTTTTCCCTCACCCACTTACCTGCGGGCCCCACTCGCCAGTGTCATCTTCTCCAAGCCTCCAGCGCCAACTCGAGCCACGCAGCTACTTCGCCGCTCCAGCACACGGGACACGCGGCCTCTCCTCACGCCAACGCCGCTCGCTCTACCCTATCCAATCACCGCCCTTCCCTCTCCATCTTCCCTCTCCCCCATGACTCAATCCCAGCTCCAAATTCGAGCTCTAGAGCCGGCTGCCAAATCGCCGACCCACTCGCTGTCGTTTTGGTTGAATTAGTGAGCCCTGACCTTGGCCAACCGCGTCACGGCGCGCCTTGAACCACAAGGAAGGATTCCCCTCCATGGATTTGAAGAATCCGTCACCGGGGAGCCGCGCATCCGCCGTCTTCTTCACCATTGACCGCCACCGCCGTTTTCGCCACCGTGTCTTCTCCAGCGACTCTCTCGTCGATTCCTTCCTCCATGAGCATCTCCTAGACCCCCTCTGTCTCTCCCGATCATTCACTTGTACTCTTTTCTTCCACAGCGACCCCACCACGGTGACCTCGTCTCGCCACCTGTGGTCATCACCGCTGGTCCACCTCGGTGCTTCTCTGTCGTGGATGACCACACCGGTGAGTTCACTGAGCCATACTCATGCTTGTGCTTCCCCTAATTCGCCATCTTTTCCACTTCACGCCCAGTGGCGGATCCAAGATTTTCAAAATGGGTGTTCGGAGTTACAAACATGTTTTACAATGTAAGGCATAAAGGTTCATAATATATAAAAAAAAACAAAGTACAAATTATTTGAGCAGCTATATAATTATCGATGCAAAAGTGTGTACATGTAAGTCAGATAAACATGAAGCTAAAAACTGAGTTTTGGTGTCATGAATTTACTCCAGTAAGCATTTGGTTGAGTTCTCCATTACTTCTAACAGTCATATAGCGATCCGACTCTTTTGGAGCTGATAATGCAAAATATGGTGTTAGGACTGTAAACAACGGAATCATATTGAGAAAAACATTACCACATATACATGTATGTGCACTGAATTTGCATGAGCAGTGTTTCTAGTTTCTACATTAGAGTAAATATATAGACACATGGATAGGGGATTACCGAATTAGTGACATTCAACCCTAAAAAAACCACAGCAAGAATAAGCCATTAGTGCCAATCTGATTCCATGAGCCAAATAGCCAATGCACATCCACTGTCCACTAATCCACATGACAACATCCACTTATCATAATTAATATCCATTCCATCACAGAGCAGTGGGATAGAGAGGAATGGGAGTAGTTACCTAGATGCGACTCGGCAATGGCGGCAACACCATAAGCCAGGATAGCCCACCGCCCCACCCATCCTCATCCTCATGCATAATCAACAAATAAACCACATCAGTAAAACGAACCAATATTCACAACTAAAACAAATTAACGGAAAGGGGAGTAGAAAGAGAAAATCGAGTCTGAGGAGGCATCGGGCGAAGCAGAGCAGCCGACGGCGAGGCCGAGCCGAGCTCAGTCTTCTTGAGGCGCGCTAAGCCGACAGAGAGGGGGCGACACGCCACGCAGAAGAAGGGCCAAGGGGACGCAGGAGCACTAGACGTCGGTAGCGCGTGCGGGCAGAGGGCGCAGGAGGCGCTGGGTGAGCAGAGGGGAGGCGCCATGGCCAAGGTCAAGGCGGGGCCCAGCCAAGCCAACAGCGACCAGCGGCGGAGCCAGGGAACCATAGAGCCACCTGAGAAGAGAGAGAGAGGGGGGATTTCTTCAAGCAAGTATCGGCCAAAGCAACCACCAGAATGGAGAAGAAGTGAGATGGGGAGAGAAGAGGACTGGAAGAAAAGGGGAAAGCAAGGAAGAAGAAAGAAGACCCTGGGAGCTCTCGGCCTTGAGTGGATACAATAAGAGAGAGAGAGAGAGAGAGAGAGAGAGAGAGAGAGAGAGTAAGGAAGAAGTGAGGCGTTAGGCCGTGGTGGGCTGCTGGTAGCGTGGGGCGAATCGTCGAGTGAACGGAGTCGCGTGCACAATGCAAATATGTATTTTAAGTATACTTATTAGTATATATACCTAATATACCTAATAAATACTAGGTTTTTTCTCAAAAAAATGGGTGTACATATACTGGATCCGCCCCTGTTCACGCCGCCGCCACCATATCGTCTCCACGGCCGGCCGCCGCAAGACCTCACCGCGCCACCACAGTGCCGCCTGAGCCCCAAAGCCAACTCCCCTAGCATCCTCGAGTCTCCCTCAACCCATTTTTGAGATCACCTTCACCTCACCACTGCTCCAACCGCCGGCGATGAATGCCACCCGTAGCTCGGCCTCTCTGTTCCCTGTTCTGCCCCTGTGTGCTCCTCTCTCACTCACTGATACGTGGGTTTAGCTTGTAAGACACCCAATGTAATTGCTAATTAACCTGTTGAATGACTAATTGATCACTCAAATATAATTAGCAAATGGATGATTGATTTAGTGGAAAGGTTAGTTGTCAAATTTGTAAAAGTCCTTTGGTTGAAATGATGATCAGAGAAGAGTAGTGATTAGGAGAAAATTTGAATTGTCAGTGAACCCATTTGAAAGACCATCCAATTTTTCTGCTAGTTAATATTATGATTGTCAATTAGGTCACTTCAATGAGTTAGCAAATTGGAAGTTTAGTTAGTAGCATTTTAGTCAGCAAAACTTGTTGTTGTAGGTATGTGAACAGTAATCTAAAGATAATCAATTTTGTCAATAGGTAAATGGCATTGTTAATACAGTAGTTAGAGTTGTCTTAATTCAATTAGACTTTGGACAACTATCTAATAGAAGTAGCAACCAAACTTGAAAGCCAATATATTTCTGAATGTTCAGAAATCAGCAAAGAAACAACCAAATCCTATTTATGCATTGTTGAGTGGAGAAGGTATTGAGAGTACATGTTAGAATTTCAGTGAGCTACTGTCTTTTCGGTTGCAAGTGAATGGAATAGCTTTGTTGGGTTAAATAGCTTCTAGAGGTTGATCCAAAAGAGCTCCCCAATCTGACAAACTAGTATTGATATTCAAATCCAACAGGGAGTTCTTTGTTTATGCTGAAAATTAATGGAGTTGGGAAGAACAGTAAGTAGGATTAACAACAAAAGGAGATTTCAAGATTTCCAACCACGTGATGTTAGTGAAGTCCAATACTTAAATATGTTGACAATACTTAGTAGCCCTTAACAGCCAAATGAACATAAAAGCATAATTGTAAATTTCATCAAGATCAGTGCTAAGTACTATATTTGGCTTTTGGATCACTCAAAACTTGTTTAACAAATGAGTATCTGAAGTTGTAAGAATATTTGTTAACACTTAACCAACTCAAACAATTTCCTTGATAAGGATATTTGAACAGGGAAAGAAATTAGGGTGCAAATAAGAAAAACAGTAAACTTCTGCCAATCCTAATACATGTACTAAAGTTATTATTCATTTAGCTTTTAAGCTAACAGAAGCAACCCAATTTGCCAAAACAGTAAAGTCTCTTTTATGATTTTGAGCAGAGAAGATCTCCTGATACAGCAGAGAAGATCTCCTGATACAAACTTGCAATTATTAGTGGACTTCCACTTAGTCTGTAAGGCAATAACAAATTGTTGTTTAAGCTAAGCCAATCTTTCATAATAGATTTGCTAAGAAGTTGGAGGATAATTAAAATAGAACTAGTGAGCCTAAGCCTTGTCTAATGCAAAGGTCAGAAATCTTATTGGGTTAACCATGCCATTAACAATGAATCCAAAGAAATCAAGAACTAAATGGGAGGCAAGATTGGAATGTAGAATTCTAATAACAGTGAGTTAGAGCCTTTTCAATTGCCAAAACAAATGGATTAGAAAATATAATTACTAGACTTTCACATCTAATCTAAAAGAGTAAAATTAATCATGAGTCAAGAATTGAATTCTTGGTTAATAACAGCAGTAGACCTTTTGCGCTAGTGTCAATTTCATAAATTGATAACTAGTTCAAATCAACTCCAAAATTGAGTCAAACCAATTTTGTTAGTTTCCATTTGTATTGTACTGTAATCGGGAATAGGTTTGAAACATGTTGTCGCAGAAAATTTCAGAATTAGAATTAATTTCAGAAAATGATTACTTTTACACTAGAAATTGAGTTAACTTCAAAACTGCATAGAAAATTCATACGAACTCCAATTGAGATTAATCCAATTGAGTTATTCACAAGATTTTATTCTCTTGATGATTTTGTAATCTTTGTCTCCACCTCTATTCCAGAAATTTTCACTTAAATACTTAATCTCAGCCGAAGCTACAGTAACATGATTTTCAGGATTTTCTTTCTAATTGATTTTTCAAAGACTAAAACTTTCACATAGGAACTCCAATTGAATTGAAATTTTCACCTAAATTCATATAAAATTATAATATCACTAATATGTAAATATCATGCATTTTTGAGCAATTTGTATTTTCTCAGTGTTTTCGATGTTTATTCGATATCGTTCTCTTTAGATTCTGAAGTGCCTGAAGTGAACGAATACGCAACCGAGAGTGGGCAAGTGGACTTCCAATAAGGAAAGCATCCTCTTGCATCATGTTTATCCCAGATTTTGATAATTTAGTATTTTTGAATGGCAATGATACTTGCGTGCATGCTATTTTGTTATATTGATAATTTGTGAGTTTAGTTAGCTATGTCCTAACTCTTGCAGGTTATCCTTAATATTTCCATCCAGCTATGCTTAAGTTAGTTATTATGTGATGGTAT
Organism: Phyllostachys edulis; assembly: GCA_036346405.1. Classification (NCBI taxonomy): domain Eukaryota; kingdom Viridiplantae; phylum Streptophyta; class Magnoliopsida; order Poales; family Poaceae; genus Phyllostachys; species Phyllostachys edulis. The sequence continues at coordinate 56,925,541 of CM070559.1, read as the reverse complement.
TTATTCTTAATATAAATGCTTAGCCATGCAAGTCAATAGATTCGGTAGTTTTGGTGGACAAGGTTATCTCGTCGATCATGGGAAACATTGAACATGTTATGCTTATGCTTTTGGTTCAGATCTTGAATCTAATGTAGTCTAAAATTTGTCTATTTAAAACTGATTTTGATCTGGACAAGTGGCTAGTAGTGTGGGTGCCTTCGTGCACGAGAATCAGGTACTGTGGTAAGGCTTGTCCGGATCATTAAGGACCGAAGCTTTTGGGCGGTCACTCCAAATACCATTCGTACTTCCATATGTGGTGATATGGACACCGTTTGGTTAAGTAAGGGAAATGTTTTATTGAATTGGAACATCGGTGGTGTGAGGACATCATGTGCGCGATCATGTATTCGTAGGGCTCCGATTGCCATTTATAATGTGCAGGGGAGCACTGTTTTTATTTCTGTTCATTAGGTCAGCATTCTCAACAAAACTTGCGTGCCCCGCTTAGCAAGTTCTATCAGTAGCTTGTACTAAGCAAGATTTCGTCTCGCATGGGTTTTTCAACTCAATTGGATTTTCTTGCTGAAAAATACTGAGTCTTGATTTCCTCGGCCGGTATACCAAAGGAAGTGTGTCATTATCCGGAAGCTTACGAGCTGGTCGAGTCGTGTAGGTAAAGATGTACATCCTTGCAGGGTTTTCAATCTATTCGAATAGCGTGTCCACGGTTACGGACGACACTTGGTTTTGATTGTCACCATAGTAGACTCTAAATTAAAATTAACATGGGCAGCAACTTGGTATCGACATGACAGGTATGTCATGCAGTTTAGCTTATCAAAGTGGGCTGCCAATTTGGTATTGTTTGATCTATGTTTATATCATTGTCATTTAAAATTCTTTTTGTCAAAATTGTGTTTGATAAATGGCATTTACAAAGTAGTAGGTGTAGGGATGAAAACTTGGGTGTTTTATGCAAAACTTAAGTCATTAAAGCCTCTCCTTTGGTCAACCTTTAGCATGTATAATTTCCTCTCCTTTGGATAGTCTCTATCATACAATTTCTTTTATTAGTTTGTGTAACACTTGTGAGTACCTTTTGTACTCAACCAGATTGTCCACTTGTTTCCGGTGAGAACGTCGCACGAATCGGTTTGAACTATCGCTCCATTTTTGGGCAATAGCGGCAGATGCATCGATTTTAACTCAAGTTGGTTGCTTGTGGGTTATCGGCATGCCAAGCTGGTAATTTACCTTTATTTCCATATTTTATTCCGCTGCAATTTATTGTCTTATGATCATATTTGGCCGATCGGCCCCTTTTGCGAAAATCGGGCCATAAGGTCCTATTTGTTGAGATTGAAATAATAATGCTTCTAATATTTTTGCATGTTTGACTATGGATATGATCCATGTCATGTTGGATATGTGCATATTAGCCACTGATCCTTGGGAGCTAACATGAGATCCATATCCGGGGCTTGAAATCGTTTTCGTTTCCGGTTAAGGATTGTGCCTTCCGTGCAATCACTTGATGTAACATCCCAAATGTATAATTAGGGTTAATCAAGTATAATTATATGTGTAGAAATTAAAACTTTTTCTCACATCTTGAAAAACCCTAAAATCTTATGTAATTATTGTCCAAGAGTTGTGTAATTCAAAAACACAAAGCTCTTGTTGACCAAAAATCAAACTCATTCTCCAATTATCTTAAATCTTGTGTCAAACATTTGGAATAAATTTTTCCTTGGTCCCAAAACTGATATGGGACCCCTTCAAAAAATATCATGAGTTATAGCACTTGTTGATAAATTTTGGAGGCAAAATGAATCATTAAGCAACCTTAATAAATTTCCTGAGAAAAATGCATTGCATAATAACCTCTGGAAATTTTATTACAGGTTCATCTTAATGTCAGTAAGCTCCAGTTAAAATTTCATCAAATTTGGAGTTCATTTGCTAGCCCAAACAATTTGGCAAAGTCTCACCAGTAGAAACAAAATTTAAAACCTCAGACTGTTCCTTGGGCTAGTCATGTTCAAAGTCGGTCCAATTTCAACCATGTCTGCACCTCAACAGACCTCATCTCCACCTTGATCAGTCGTAGTGTTGGATCTACATCCAACCGCCACGACCTCCTCTCAGTCAACCTTGCTTAGGACCTCCCCACCTCCCGCGCATACGGCCGTAAGACCTCTCTTTGCATTTAGTTGAGGTCGTGGCCTGGATTTACATCCAACACCCACGACCTCCTCCTCAAACGTTCTCGCTAAGACCTCCCCACCTCATCAGTCACGGCCGGCCGGATCAAAGATCCACGGTCATGACCTCCCCTGTCGTTAAATCCCAAAGACTTCGCCTTGTTGAGGTCTTGGCCCTTGGATTAAGATCCAACCGCCTCGACCTCCCATGGTTATCCAACCTCAAAACCACCTTCCACCTTGGCGAGGTCATCATTGTTGGATTTACATCCAACCGCTCCGACCTCCCTTTGTATTCACTTGAGGTCGTGGCCGTTGGATTTACATCCAAAGGCCACGACCTCCTCTCAAAAATATTACAAAGAAGGTCCTCCGCCTTGATGAGGTCCATGCCCTTGGATTTGCATCCAAAGGCCATGACCTCCCCGCCTCTTATGTTCGCGTGCGTTAAGTCCCAACCGAGGTCCGCGACTGCTGGATGGAGATCCAACGCTTTGGACCTCCCGTCCATTTCCTCACGTATGTTTTCACGTTAAGGAGATCGGAGGGCCACGACCTCCTCACCTTGATCGTGTGGTGGGACCTCCTCCCACCACTTAAAACATAACGGTTCAAAATAGGATCCGATGGTTAGGACCTCTCCTGTGTCTTATCCAACGCCATAAAGTCCTCCCCTGTTCTTCTCCTTCCTCGGCGCGGGCAAACTCGGCGGCGCAATTAATGCGTGTCGACCTTGGGGTACACTTCATGAGCTCTTTCTTCGACCAAGATTTAATGCAGTCGACTTTAGCCTCTCGAGTCAAGCCCGAGCCCGCCTTGTCGCCCCCATGTCTTGTCCACCTCATGGACCGGCCAGTGGGCTAAGCTCACCATGGAGCTTAGCCCCACTCATCACCTTCAATCAAAGTTATAAAGTACCCTTGAAGCCTCCCTTGGCTTCCTTTGCACCTAATTGACCTCACCTTGCACTTTGTGCGTGGTGAGCTCCTCCTCCACTAACACTCACTCACCTCACTAGTGGTCGCCATTGTTGATGTCCTTGGAGCTTCTCGGTAGCTCAAGGGTTCCAGTGGCTCCTTTTCCACCCTCGCTCATTTTGTGCTCCCCAAACCTCTGGAAGTTAACCCTAACTTAGTTTGTTTGGGCGCCAGAGGAGGACAAAGTCGGGCTTGAAGTCGGAGCTTTGGCCGTGGAGCCCTGTCTTCCCCAACTCCGCCACCACCTCCACGACCTCCCAAGACCTTAGGACCACCAGTAAACCCTGTTAGTCCTTTAGATGTTGGCACCCGCATGAATGATCTCGCGGAGCTTTTCTTGGCACAAGCTTGATTGTCGCATGAGCTCGTTTTGCATTTTCAGATTGTGGCCGTGCGGGGCGTATTGGTCCTCTCGGCTCGCGCTGCGTCAAGGCCGTCATTGCTTGCTTGAGAGGTCCGTTGGGTGCGCATGGTTATTGCGAACCCAACGGTACCATTGGATCTCGCCGGCGAGCTCTACATCGCCGGCGAGATCACTTCTTCACGCCGGATTTTGTCGGATGTCCCGCGTGTCATTGTCGTTTTAGGACATAAATTCGCCGCTTTTAATGCCCAATCATCGCAATCATTGGCGCCTTAACCGCCATTAACCCCGCCCCTTTGCGCGTATTAAAACCCTCGCGCGCGACCTCCTCGTGGTCCCGCGCATTAATGCCCCGTCCAAACTTGTGCGTCGCGAAGCTGCAGGATGTCCGGACCTCCTCCGAGGAGATCTGGGCGCCCAAGACCTCCTGGCGCAATCTTAGCCGTCCTGCACCTCCTCGAGGTTCAGGACGCTGAGGACCTCCTCTGGGACCTCCTCGAGGTCATCTCCCGCTGAGGACCTCCCTTTAGATCTGGTCCGCTCGGACCTCCTTCCTGTTGTGGTCCGTTGGATCTCCCATCTACGGCCACGACCTCCCTCACCTCGCGCAGATGCGTGGTTAGGAGGTCCAGACCTCTGGACCTCCCATGTGCGTGTGTGTTGTTCTCTTGGGAGGTCTCGAGCCGTTAGATCTGTGATCTGTGGCTCACGACCTCCCATGTCTTTGTGAGTGTTGAAATGCCAAGAAAGTCTTAATAATAAATGTAATAAGGTATAAACTTTAAAATTTCATATCTTTTTCTTCTTAAATCCAAATGAGGTCATTCAAGTTGTGTTAGCTCTATCTTGAACTTGACTTTAATCTAAAAATGATTATAAGTTGAGTTCAGCTCGAGAGCACGCTTAGCCACTAGATTTTAAAACTCCTTTTAAATATACATTCAAATTAATGCTTAGCTTGTAAATTTCATAACTACTGCTCTGTAGGTTGTTGTTGAGTGAGACCAACTTTGTTGGTTTCCTCTATTAATGAACTCACTAAGAAAATTAGTTTTGAGCATGTTGCTGTTAGAAAAATGAGGACTTGTGCATTATAATTTTGTTCAAGTTCTTGTTTTTGAAAAATTATAGAAAGTGCATAATAGCTCCAAATGAGATGAACTCAATTGTGTTATTCATCTCATGAGGTGCTGGTTTTGCAGTAAAAATTTCAGCCTCACCACTGTTCTAGAAAATGTTGCCTCATAATTAAATTAGTGAATAGTGCGCTTTGGTATTTTTAGGGTCGAGCAGAATTGTTTTGCTCATATCTTTTGCATTAAGAATCCAAATCCATTGGTTCTTGTTGCAAAATCTCCTAAAAATCACCCTCTTGCTGCTGTAGAAATTTCAAAGTATTTGGAGTTCTTTTGCTGTGTTGTCTTTGTTGTCTTTCGTCGTTCTTATCGGTTCTTTATCGCTTTTCGTTAGGTTTCGACATTTGTGGTGATCCCAAAGTGACCCTCCGCAACAAAGTGACCAGCAACAAGGCAAGCAGTTTGACCATCTCCCATCATGTCCCATTACTTTAAAGCTTACTACTTTGTTTTACTTCTATGTATGCATGCTACTTTGTGTTAAATGTCGCTAGCTTTCCTATAGTTGCATAATCTGTAGGAATTGTTATCCTCTACTACCAATGAGCCTAGGTTATTCGCTGTGGTTTGAGCTCGTTGGATGAGCTCTTATCACTTAGTAGTTGCGTTTAAAACTGCTTAGACATGCTTAGCTATCGGTAGTAATGGGCGATCATCGACATAGTCGATGGTCTTGATCACACAAGTATAATTATTCCTCCTATATGTCCAGCACTTGTGCTTTGATTAATTTGTAAAATCAAAACTGAAAATAAAATGTCGATTTAGACTTGGGCATATTGGATGGATGGTGCGGTTTTGGAATGTGGTGGTATGCCCGGGTCCCTAAGGACCGAGTACTTGGGTCACTAAGCCAAGCGCTTTTATGCTAACCACACGAGGGATATGGGACCTCTCTTGACTAAGTACTTTGGGAGGTGTTAATTATGAGTTTGGTTGGTGGGTATGTTTTAATAAAATCTGTGTGTGGTGTTGGGAGGGAGCATTGGCACCGGTTAGGTCAGCCTAATGTGTCTTGTCCCGTGGGTTGCGGCTCGTAATTAGCATCGCCCATTGGAAATGTCTCGTAGGACTTAGCGTCTTAAGACACCAAAGGTAGTGTGCCTAAAGGAAAGGCGATGCAGCGTGTGGGTACATTGGTACACCCTGCAGGATAAAACTATTCAATAGCCTCGCCCTAGGTTATGGACATGCTTGGTAAGGTCGTTCAAGACTAGTCTCAACCTTTTAATTAAAACTTGATGGGTTGGTATGAACGGGAGTTCATGTTATTGTTGTGGTGACTAAGGGTTAGTCACTTCCGTGTTTGTTCTTGTTGTTGTTATTATGTTATTATCGCGTTGTATTTCAACAATTAAAAATGCTTTATCAAATTGCCTTCAATCTATTATGTTATTGCAAATGAAACTTGCTTTGTGCTAAAATGAGTCCAAAGCCTCATCCACTTAAATAAAGCTTGCATGTAGCTAAATTATAGTTCTGTTATCTTACACGTCGGTCTTGCGAGTACAATAAACAAGTTATTGTACTCATTTGCTTTGCTTAACAAATTTGTTGCAGAGATCTGAGGTGAGCTCCAAGAGCCTTACTGCGCCACGTGTTGCGCTTTCTTCGACGACTAGCTTGGCGGTCCCACGATGCCTAGGGGTTAAGGCACACCGATTGGCTTTGTGTTATAGCCATCTTTATGGCACTTTTGCTTCATTGTTATCTTTTTATTTGTTGCTATTTGGCCTAAGGGCCTCTCTTTGTAATAGCTATTCCATTTTAATATTAACTTCTGGTTTGTTGCTTATGTACTATGTGTTGTATGGAATTGATATACTATTTTGTTGTGAGGTATGTATACTGCATTCTGGGGAGTATACATTTCTCGAGACCGGGTTTATTTGGTTGATAATACTAGGGTCAATTGGATGACTAAGTATTATGAGCCTAATAAACATCGGGGTCTCACACTTGACTTAAAATAGATTCAATTTTGGAGACCCCCACAATAATCAATAAAGATGTGCACTACATATGCACAAGCATCAATGGCTGCAGCCTCTTAGCTAGCTAGGGCTTAGCTTTAGTTGCCATTCACTCACCTTCCCTCCTGTTCTTGGAAGGGTTCAATGCAGAGGATCTACGGTGCCACACATTAGAAGCCGATCTTCACCATCCGATGAAAAAGCAAAGATCCAGATCAATGGCTACAGTGATCCATAGACAATAGCTTCACATCGTGCAGGTATCACTCTGATGGAAACAAACATCTCTCTGCATCAACTGGCAGGTGCATCAGAGTGGAGTTAGTAACTGATTGCCATGCATCACTTTACTGTTTGGTTGTTCTTTAATGTGGAAATAGTAACCTTTGACAACATGAGCAGGTGTTCCTTCTTCTTCTTTTTTTCTTACAATTAGCATGCCCTTTAAAGAATCGTGCATAATTAGTCTTTCTTATGCCTTTTGATCCCCAAGGCATGCGTGTCATGACGGCGTCAATTGCTGCCTGGTTCTGAATCTGAAATGCCACTACTCATTGCTACTAAGCACACATCAACAGTTGCAAAACTTGTGTAGCATAACATCTGCACACCATCTTGGGACACTTGTCCTTGCAAGCAAGCAATTGAAATGGTTAATAAGTAGACCTCAATGGTAAAAAAAAAAAGAAGCATGCATGCATGCTTTCTCTGAACATAGGCAGGGGCCCTGTACATATCATGATCCAGCCATCCAGCCATCAGCCTTCTCCTGTGCAAAGCAATTGAAGATGGCAGAAGAACATGTCTTGGAAACATTCCCCCTTGATTTTGCTGTTAGCAATCAGTGCCTGCCCAAAAGGGGCAGCTCTAACTGGAATGGGAAAGTTTGCTGTCAATCTGTCATGTAACAGATTAAATGGGAGTCTATCTTATCTTTTTTGTTCCAAGTAGCTAGCGATTCATGTCTTAATTGAAAGCTTGTTGGTTGGAGCTGCGGTCCTGCTCTCTCTCTCTCTCTCTCTCTACCCCAGTCTGCCAATCAGATGCTTCCATCGGAGTAGATCTCTGATTTTCTGTGTCTCCCAGTCTGCCAATCTGATGCGTCCATCGGAGTCGATCTCCACTGATTTTGTTCAGGTAGAACTCGACTGGACGTGGATATCCCCTCTGCCGTGGCCGTAGCAACTGGCTACGGCTGAGGTGTACAGTACAGGTGCATTAAGTACCATCCAAACCGTACGCTGACGATGTTACAGTTTTACTACAGAGTACTGTACTTTGCTGCAGTACATAGTACACTGTGACGCGTTGCATTTGTCACAGACACGCATTAGTATTGCTACAGTGCACCTGAGGATGTAGAGCCCAACGTAAGGGCCCACATGTCATCGCCCCGTGTCCCAATGCCCCAGCCAGTGTGCGTCTCTCTCTCTAACTGGGGGGCGAGACGAAAAAAGGAAAAGGAAGAAGAATGCGTGGATAAAATCGATTTCTCCCTCTCTCTCTCACTTTCACGCGCGCTCAGATATTTCCACGTCCGCTCGCCTCTACACGCTTGGCACGTCCGGGCCCACACGATGTGGGTCCGTTTGTTGGTCGCTCTTGCAATTTGCTCCCTGCCCCCGTCTCCCAGCTGGCATCGCGCTGGGCCCCTCGTCCTTCTCTTCGCCTTGGGGGTTTCTTCCAGCTAGGTCCTCGATGGAAGGGATAATTTACAAATGTAGCCCTGGAGGTTGGAAGGTGCGTGTGGTCGGGGGATTGTGGTGTACGTGTGCACTTGTAAGGTACATTCTGGAATTTCTTTTGTCCCGTTACAAATGAAGGTTAATTTCTAGTAATTTCGTCTGGTTTTCGCAGAATTGGATATATGAAGCTGTGTGAATTTTTTTACCTGGATTTAAAAGTTAGGTGTACCCCACATTTTGCTAACAAAATTTTCAAGATGTATTCCAAGAGTCTCTCTCTATATGATGCTTGCTTACTACTAGCGGGGAAAAAATAATGTATGCTACAGTCTACAAGAAGTGTTTCTAGTTATATAATGTATGTTGCTCAGGTATAACAACCGGTGGGTTGTCTTTAAATATACGTCCTACCTAGATATACTTGCAATAGAAGTTACATAAGTTGTACCACACATTTAATGAGAAACAACAAAAATCACAGAGTACAACACTGAATAACATTCATCACCACCTAACAGCACAGTGTGTGCTTCGATGGATGGGAATTGGTACAATGTAAATTTGTTTGGTCGATGGATGAGAATTGGTACAACAATGTAAATTTGTTTGGTTGTAGGCCCATGATCAATTGGAAATAAAAATAGCTAAACACAATAAGTCATAATTTTATTACGGTCCCAAACTTTTCCCGCTAATATCTCTAGCAATGAAGTGACACAAGCAACTAATGACAGCAAATAGTTATGAAAATGCCATGAATTTACTGTTCATTTTTAAAAAGTAAATGTTATAAAGGTGTAGTTCAATTAGGGCATCTTCAATAGTATATGTATTGTCGTCTCTTAGTTATGTCACGTCAACAAAATTCTACGTGGAGGAGAGAGGGAGGAAGAGAGCACATGTCGTCTATTTCTGAAGAAACTGTCATACACGTGAAATAGACATGATACATTAATCTACTCTAGTTGACATGCAAACCCGTTTCAAAGAAAAATTATAAAATATAAATGTTGAAGAGTATGCTAAAGACTTTCTATTGGATATGTTGTCTCTAAAGATAATGTAGCATATGTTAGAGACAATATTATCTCTAACTATTGGAGATACTCTTAGGACATGTATAATGATAGATGCATAGCGATCGCCTATAATAGAACTCTCCATGTTATCTGTAGACAGCACTAAAGACAGTTCATACAATGGTACAGACAACTGCTATCTTTTTAGTTGTCTTTATAGTACACACAATCTTTTAATGTTTTTCTTATTTATCATGATACAGTCGACTACAGGATTATAGACAGCATCTTTCTCTCTCTTCATTCTCTTTCATCCACATTAGCAAAAATCCTATATGACAGTGACTATAAACGATTAACATAAATCTATTGTACATGCTCTTAGACTTCGTTTGGAACGAAATAATTTTTCCTGATTTATAAGAGAATTGAATCATGTCCTGTGAAATTGTCAGGTCACGCGCCTAGTTGCACATGGCCGGCCGTTCACAGGAGACTTGAGTATCGCCGGCTTCTCTCTCAGTGCAAATTTCAGTTTTAGTCAGGGCTGTATCCGCAAAATGGTAGGCTCACCCGCCCCGCCCCACCACCACACACAGAAATCGAAAAGGCTGGACTGCGGGGAAACTCGTGAGACGCACACGATCCGTGCGGCCCAAACTCGCGCGAGAAACCCATCTCCGAAACTCCCACTCGCACCACGTAGATGTACCACAAGCCATCTACCCCCACTGCCAGTTGGAGCCCACCAGAAGAACAACGCAATACCGCACATGTCAGTGACTTGTGTTCTCACAACCATTCAAACGAACGCGTCCACGTAGCACTTTCCGAAACACAAAAGCCACGCTAGCTCGCAGATGACCGACACGTGGCACGGTCCCGCATCCCGACCCTCCACGCCCCGCTGCCCGCGGTCACACCAATCGCAGATCTTCACCGTTCAATTACCTCCCGGTCAGGATCCAACGGCTCCCATCCTGCCCGCCACGTCCCCGGGCACCTCCAAGCCGCTATTAAAAGCCCCCCATTCCCCTCCTCTCCTCCTCGTCCCAAACCCAAATCCCCAAACGGGTATCGAACCCGATAACCCGCTAAGCCCAAGCCCGAAGGGATGGCCTCCTCCCGCAGGAGGTCGTGAGATCGCGCCGCCGCACCGGCCGCCAGCGATGACCTCCGCCGTGCTTGCCGGCCAGAATGAGGTCCACCACCACCACTGGGGCGACGCCCGCGTGCCCCTCATGCCCAAACCCTCTAACCCTAACCCTAGGCGCCACCGGCCGAGCCCAAACCCTAGACCCAGCATCCCGCCGGCGCCACTGCCGTCGGCTGAGGTGGAGCCCTCGCCGTTGGGACACGTGACGATCCGGCCGTCGGGGCTGTCCAGCAAGGAGGCCTGGAGCTCCGCGCGCGGCTCACCGGCGAGCTGGGCCGGGTCCGCGCGCTCCTCTCCCGCATCGACACGTGGGAGGGCCAGCGGCGGCTGCCGGAGCCACAGCCGCGCCACGCGGGGCCGCCTCCGGCTCTGCGGGCGGCGCTGCTGAAGCGGTGCGCGCAGATCCTGACTCGGCTGCGGAAGCAGAAGATTAGCATTTGGTTCAACTCGCCGGTGGACGTGGAGGGGCTCAAGCTGCACGACTACCGCGCCATCATCAGGAACCCCATGGATCTCGGCACCGTGAAGGGGAACCTCGCCGCGGGGAGTTATCCCTCGCACGAGGCCTTTGCGGCGGATGTCCGGCTCACCTTCAACAACGCGCTGCGGTACAACCCGGCCGACCACAAGGTCCACAAGGCTGCGGGCAGCCTCCTCGCCACCTTCGAGGGGTTGTTCAAGGAGGCCGTTTCTTGGTTCGAGCTGGAGTGCCAGCGCCTTGAACCGCCAATGCCGCTGGCTTTGCCACCGCCGCTGGTGCCTATGCCGGTGCAGGCGCTGGCTTTGCCACCGCCACCGCAGCCGCCGGTGCCTATGCCGGTGCAGGCGCCCCCAAGGATGGGGGCTGGGAAGAGGCCGAAGCCCAAAGCGAGGGAGCCAAACAAGAGGGAGATGAGTGAGGAGGAGAAGCATAAGTTGAGGGTGGAGATTGGGAACCTGCCGGAGGAGAAGATGGTGAATGTGCTGCAGATTGTGCAGAAGAGGAATACTGATCCGTCGCTGATGGGGGATGTTGTTGAGCTTGATTTTGATGAAATGGATGGTGAGACGCTGTGGGAGCTCGATCGATTCGTGACCAATTGGAAGAAGGCGCTCAACAAGAGCCGGCGGACTGTTGTGATGAATGGTGATGCCGTTGATGTGACTCCTGTTGTTCCGGTTGAGGATGATACGGTGCTGGTGAATGTGAATCCGCCTATGGTGGCTGGCATTGGAGACTCGGTATGGCATGGAGAGGCATTGTGGCTGTTCATTTTCCTGAATGAGTGATGCCTGAATTGTGTTCTCACGTAAGTTTCTGTTTTTGCAGGAGTGTGACATGCCTGAGAAGAGGGCTACAGAGGCCGAGATGGTTGATGAGTATGTGGATATTGGTGATGAGATGCCGACGGCGAATTATCAGTCGGTAGAGATTGAGAAGGATGCCCAGGTAGCGAGCAGCTCAAGTGGGTCCGGAAGTGGCTCATCTTCATCCAGTGGTATGATGACAGAGGATGAATTATACCCCACATTTGCTGATTTCTTGATTGAGTTGTTGGCTTTAACCCCGAAAATTGTTTGCAGATTCTGACTCAAGGAGCTCTGGGGACTCCGATTCTGACGGGGATGATGCTCAGTCTCCTGATTAGGTGGTACTTCTCTTCCTAACAATAGGATTTTAGTGATTTAAGTAGGTGACTATGAGCTCTCTTTTGGAGAGGGATTTTGAGTAGGGGTATAGGAAATTGGATGGGTTCTTGTTCCTGTAAGTTGTTGTGAAGTATGTTTGTGTGCGTATGGATTCAGCTTAGGTTGTTGGTACTTTGTAGTGGATAGGTAGATCTGTGGGTAGTTAGGCAAACAACCACCATTGTAAAGAAGGGAATATAATTGAGAAAAGAGAGAAAGGTAGCAATGCCTTAGCAATTGATCATCAGCTCTTCTCCTAGAGGCTAGAGCCTGCTCTTCAGATGCGTTTTGTATTGTACATATCTTCCTTGAAGCTTAATTTGGTGCAAATGAAAGATGGCACTAAGGGTGTCGCCGTACCATCATGTGATGATAAACTGCAGGTGACTCCGATCATGGTGGAGAGATTTTTACCTCAGCAATAGTGATTGGCGCGATAATGATAGCACATTTCTGTAAAAAGGAACGGTTTACCCTAGTGTTCAATTACAGTATGATATGATAATTTCGACGACCATGTAAGTGGCAACCCAAATGCATTGCTGTGCCTTGCTCATTTGAGGTTGCTTTTCTTCTTCTTCTTCTTCTTCTTCTTCTTCTTCTTGTGTGATGGTACCATTGCTTTGCCATGAGTAGTAGTGAGGTAGAAAGGAATGAAACAACTGCATTCCTGCTGTGCTTATTGAGGCGAAGTCCTTGTAGTTGATGATTTCATCTTTGGTGTCGGTACTGTGGCTTGGATCCAGCCTTGGGTTGATGGATTGTAGCTGCAGCTGATAGTATCTGCGAATTGCAATCCCTCCCCCCGTTGTAGGTACAGCAGCTGCTAATTTGTCACCTCATGATTGCTACTCTGTGTTCGGTGTGCTTTCCTGCTTGCCTTTCGTCGTGTCGTGTGCATCTCTGTTGGTTGCCTTGGAACATTCGAGAGGTCAACCAAAGAAAAGTCTTCGTATGGCGTGGAAAGTTCTATTCGATGGAGATTGGTTGTATGGCGATGACATTTCTAGGTTGATTTGTGAAAAGTACTAGTCGCTGACAAGGGGAGCAGTAACTCTCGTGCGTCAACACTGATACGGCGATATGGCAATGAAAAGTATGCTGATGGCATTGGCAGCAGCGGCAGTTTGTTGGATGCCCATCCCAACCTCCGGGCTGCAATGAAATGACCTGCGGACTAGAGGGGTTCAAATGGGCTGGGTCAGTCGGCCCAGCCCGAAGCACGGGACTGTTAGTCCAGCCTCGGCACAGCATGACATGGTAGTTTAGACGAGGTGTGCTGTCTTGAGTTGCGACCCCGGCCCGGCACGACACGCGTAGTATCATGTAGGGGTGAAAACAGATCGGATACGGACGAATAATGGCTCTGCTATATATTTTTTTTCCGGATGCGGATACGAATACGGATGCGAATAATATCGAATACGAATACGGAGCGAATATGAATCGAAACAAATACAGTCACGGATATTTTTTTGAAACATAAAAACCCCTTAAATTGCATGCCAGAAATTAACGAAAACATATAACTAGTTTGTTTGATGTAAACATTTATGAATTGTTCATATTTTCAGCATCCAGAGTTACTTCATAGTCCTTGTAAACTACTTCTGAGCAAGTTTTATTGATCCTCTAGATATCAAGTACACCTACAACCTCAATTAGGTCATAAAACTGATCAAACACCGAATTGTAACATGTTGTACGAATTTCTCCACCATGTGAGTCAAGTATTAGCGTATTTAACGACAATTATTACAATAAACATTTATTACAACAAATAATTATTACATAAATAATTATTACAAACAGTTTATGCCCTCTCCACTTTTTTTCGGGCTTGGGACAGGCATCAGCAGTGTTAGGCACCCCGCCCTACCCTCACATGTACCCCCAAGTGTATAATTAGAAACTACCCAGCCCCTTCATCCATTCACGCACATAGCACCCAAAAAATGGTTGTTGGTATTCGTATACAAATCAAATTGCTAAATTTATTTAATGTATTTTATATTTTAGTTATTTAGGAATTTTAGTTTGGATTTCGTATTGGAATAAATTTGGTAATTTTATTTTTTATTTGAATTTCATATTTTTTTGTTGAATTTCATATACAAAACTAATTATCAATTTTAGTTTTAATTCCAAATTATATTTTTTTAAATTTATATCAAAACCAAATTGCAAATTTTATTTTATTTTTATCCCGAATTTCATTTTTTTCTGGATTTTGTATACAAATCTAATTTCATTTTTGTGATACTACAAAAAGTTATGCATCCTATTCTAAACTGATAATGCAAAGAATAAACCACACTTTACATGTTAATGAGAATTGATAAAGCATCAGAATAGACAACATACTTGGCATTGGCCGCTAATATTTTCCCTAACCTCTCCCACCTAATTCTTTACTCATGTTTCTCTCTCCTCACCTCATCCACTCATTCTGGTCACTAGTCTTCTTCTTTCCTCATTCCATTCCTTCGTTCTTCAATTCCTTCACCGCTTCCTCCCTCCAGTTGAGTCCAGCGTCGCCCCCGGCCAACCCCACTAGCGCCGCTGCCTCCGGTGCTCCTCGCCTCGCCTACTGCCAAGCTCGACCACGTCGCCGCAGAGTGCCCAAGGGCCAAGGCCGCGGCGGCTCACGCTCCCCAAGCTCTCCTCCGGCGATGAGGCGCGCCTGTCGAAGCTCATCCCGCAATGGCGTCTCCTCGAGCACCTCGAGCTCGACTCCAAGCGGTGGAGCTCCGTCGGCCGCCGCCCCTCTCCACAGCCGCCGGGAACCTCGGTCGGCCGCACGCCTCCTCCCCACGCGCCACCACGTCCTCTTCGTAGTCCTTGGACTCCGCCTTGGCCCAGAAGAACTCGTCTGCGAGGTCGTCGAGGTGACCTCCGACAACCTCCTCCTCCCCGCCACGGCCGCCTCACCTTGTTCACGAACCTCGAGGAGGCGCCACTGCCCTTCGGAGACAGCGGCGGCGGCGGAACCTACTCAAACTCTGGACTGTCGGATCTCGCCGCCTCCCAAGAACCCAATGCCGCCGCCACCCGGCCACATAGGTGAGCCGACGCGTCTCGAAGTGTCCTCCTCATCGCCGACCGAACGCCAAGGTTGCCATATAGCCACCAAAGCCGGAGCGACTAGGTTTTCGAGCTGCCGCTAATCCCCCACCCTTCTCCACCTAGGCGGCGGGCCCCGGTCGTGATGAAATTTGAAATTTGGTGACAGTTGTTATGAAATTCCAGATATCCAAACTAGGTCTTATCCAGATAATCCAAATTCGTATGCATATCCGCCGGATAGCATGCCTACCATATTCGTTTCTGTTTCCGACAAAAAAAAAACCGAATTTGTTTCCGATCAGAAAAATATCCGAGAAAAATCCGATCCGAATCCATTTTCATCCAGATCGATCGGAAACTATCTGATCCATTTTCACCCCTAGTATCATGCCATGCAAGCCTGGCTGGCACGGTCGACGAGGAGGTGGCAGCGATCGGGCGTCAAGGGGGCGGTGGTCGGGCCCGCCAATGCCCGTCAAGCTTATCGTGCCTAAGCCAGGCTAGCATGGCCCGAGAGATCAGCGTGTCGTGCCTGAGTCGGCACCCTAACCCACGGTTTGGCAGCTATATAGCCACACATGTTGCAAAGCTTGCATATTAAAGCCACAACATCCTAACGGTTAAATGGAGACAGGTTTGGGGCGCAAAGAGTTGGGCCATGTCGCCCTCGTTTCCTCGTCCGTGTGATGCTGCGTCATGCTCCTTTGCACCATTCGTCGCTCGAACGTTGTGTTCCAATGCTTGCCTCCTTGGTCCATTCGATGCTGCTCGGCTTCTTTGCACCATTCGATCGGAGCGGACGATGCGCTCGTGTTCTGTCCTTCCGCCTCAGAGCGTGTGCCTCGTTTTCTGCGCGTTTGGTCCCCTTTTTCTCCTTCGTGTTCACCTCACCCCGCTCGCTCTTGGCCTTATCGTCTTCCTTGGATCCGCTTCTTGGCTTTTGTTCCTTGCGCTTCGTCTCGTCGGTTCTCGTTGCTTCTTCTTCTTCTTTTTCCTTTCGGTTTGGGTCTTTTCGGTTTCACTTTCCTCTTTGCTACTCTTTATCTCTACCCTATTTATTTCCACGTAGTTCTTCTATCTCGATCTTTTGTGCTTGTTGTTTTTGATGCGCCCATAGCCTTGTGCTTCTTTATTTTCCTGGTTTCCTTATTTTTTTTCTCTGTTTCTTGCTCTTCCACTCCCGCGCGTGAGTCGGCTGCTTTTCCGGAGATCTGCCTCTGTGTTGTCTCCGTTGTGATGTTGTGTATTGATTTTTCGATTTCCATTTTTTTCGTTTTTCTTGGTCTTCCGTTCCCAAACGCATTGCTCTTTCGTTTTTGTACATCTACCTCTGTATTTCCTCTGTTGTGATGATACGGTGTTGCAGCTATTCGCGCGGCTCAACTACCGCGACCGCACTAGCATGGCGGCGGCGTGTCAGACATGGAGGGCACTCGGGTGATCGTTGTGCCTGTGGAGCGCGCTGGACCTCGCGCGCACTGGTGAGATGTAGAGGTGGCATCCTCGCTCGCCTTGCGGTGTGGGAGCCTGGGGCGGCTGCGCCTGCGAGGCCACGAGGTGGCAGCGGCTGAACCTAGTGGAGAGCTTGCAGGAGGATGTTCAGGTGCGAGTAGCTACCACGCTTGCCACATTTGTGGTTATTGATGATGACAATGCGAATGTGGATGCTGCAAGGTCAGAGGCAGTGATGCGAAATGGGGGCGTCCCAATTCTACTGGACCTTGCAAGATGCTAAAGGGAGAACACACAGTCTGAAGCAGCAAAGGTAATAAATTGTTTGGTTAAAGCCCTGGGTTCTCAGTGTTTGTGGTCTGGTATTTATCATTGTTTACATTAGTTGATGTCACTGTTCAGGCTATTGCCAACTTATCGGTGAATGCCAAGGTTACAAAGGTGGTTGCAGATGAGAGAGGTATTGCAATACTCACTAATTTGGCTAAGTCAATGAATCGACTTGTTGCTCAAGAGGTTGCTGGTGGCCTTTGGAGTCTCTATGTGTGAGGACCACAAGGTTGCTATTATTTGAATACTTGTAGGATCAAGGATAATCGACTAGAGGGGGGTGAATAGGAGGTTTTTTTAAACTTTTTAACAATTTAGTCAATTAATAACTTAATCTAAACAAGTTATACTTCTAGCTAGGTAAATTAATCACAATAAGCAAGCTAGAAATATAAATACGGAAAGTAAATACTAGAGATAACCACAAAGACACGACGATGTTTTTCCCGTGGTATCGAAGACTTGCCGGTCTTCACTAGTCCACATTGAGGAAGCTTGACATCTCAAGCCGGCTCCACGAATTAAGCCTTCCCTCAAATCACTATGGTTGTTCTTCCTCCGCTCCGAAGATGGTGAACACCGAACCACTCACAAGCTTGCACCGGGCCTCTTCACAATCTTCTTTGAAGAGATCACCGTGCTTCACCACCAATCGTTTAGGAGTGCGGCAACACTCCAAGAGTAATAGATCAAGGTCTTCACTTGACGGCACTCAAGTGCACATGGATCAACTAGGAGAATGAATGCACTTGAATGTATCTCAACAAGCTCACAATGAATGCACAAGAGTGTTTTTGAGTGTTGAGTGAATGCAAGGGCTCTCAAGGCTCTATGAATGTCAAATGGGCACTAGCAGCCTTGACAAGAGCAGTTGGGGGGTATTTATAGCCCCCACCAACAATTATGACCGTTGGAGACAAAATCCAAATTCTCAGACAAAATCGGAACGACCGCAATACAATTTATAGATGATCAAGACTTCGATCGAAACACGACCAACGGCTAGAACAGATACTAAAACAGGAAAAAGCTAGCCGTTGAAAACCCAGTCGGAACGACCGTAGGCAAACGCGCGGTACGTCCGATTTGCCCCGGTCGTACCATTTCTACGAGCGGTACAACCGTTCATAGGGTTTCAAGATTGGCTTAAGATTTGCAATGGTTTTGGAATTTTTGTACCGCTATATAAAAATCGGAATGACCGCAGGCCGGTACGACCGTTCATTAAGGGCGGAACGTCCGATTTTCAGATTGAGTTTTTGAGTAGATTTGCACTTGTTCTATTTTTATTGAACCGCCTCACAAATTTCGGAACGACCGCACAACGGTATGACCGTTGCCCATGAGCGGTACGACCGATTTCCATGAGAGATTTTGAGGCAATTTGCAATGCTTCTACTAAAATGTGGAATGACCGCGATGCCGTACGACCGGTCAAGGACCCGGTCGTTCCGCTTGAACACTTATTTGGCTGTTCCCTTTAAAATGCGGTACTACCGCCAAGTAAAGTCGGTCATATCACACTAAGCGATACGATCAAGAATATAATCAAGCAGACTACCGATTTTGGATAGAAGCACTTAAAACTTTTCAATTTGATTTCAAGTTTAAATTCAAATGCATGCATGATCCTAAATTGATCCATATGGCACAAGAACATGCTATCAAGCTACTAGCCATGATCCCTCTTAATAGTACGGTGTTTATCCTATAATTCGGTCTTTCATCCAAAACTCCTAGACCGGTAAAATGGAAAAAGAGATCCTAAACTACTTGTACCTTTTCTTTGAGCCAAAAGATCCTCGTGTAGTCTATTTTGCATGTCACTTTGCATCAACACGTTCACCGATGGGATTTAACCTTGTAAATACTCAATAAACATGTTAATCACATATTCACATATTGTCATTAATTACCAAAATAATTTTTAGAGGCCTAGATGCTTTCAATACTGATTCTGGTTACTTATCCTTTGATGTGGGCGGCACTTCTACAGTTCTGCTAATAATTCATTGATTGCTCTCTTTCAGTGACTATTGCGCAGCTAGTGGTATAAAGGCCTTGGTTGATCTCATATTCCGCTGGCTTCTTTGGGAGTACGGAGTTCTTGTATGGAGCTTTTAAATTTCTCAATTTCCAGAACGTCCAATTTAGCTTGCTGGTTTTTTGCTGGCCAATAACCAGTTTGTCACTATTGATATTTTTTTTTACATTAGGAACGTGTCGCTAGTGCACTTGCAAACCTGGCTGCTGATGACAAGTGTAGCTTAGAAGTTGCAAAGGCTGGTGGTGTCCATGCTTTGGTTACACTTGCCCGATCATGTAAACTTGAGGGCGTACTAGAACAGGTAAACATCACATCAAACCTTCATGCTGAAGTACCTGCAGAACATATTGAGGCGAAGAAGCCACTTTTGCAAGAAGGGCATGTGTATAGTCTTAGCCGGTTCTTGGTGTATGCAAACAAAGAAAAAATATAGGTGTGTCGATAGTAGCTATATGCTTCAGATTGTTATGAATATCGTGTGTATATTGAAGAGGCACAATGGGCAATATATATAGGGTGTACAAGAGATGTATGTCATATATAGATAAGACAATACAAAAGGTAGATAAGGAATACGAAAGAGATTCATATCTCTAACATATCTCTAACACCCCCCTCCCCCCCCCCTCAAATGCAAGGCGTATGCAATAGCATTGCATTTGGAATGGGTTGACACTAAAATATGAAAAATCCAAAGTTCGAGTCTTGGTAATGTCGTCGTAGCATGCAACCCTTGGAAAATATATCGATAAAAGATTTCCTCTCATCTGATGTCGTGCGACAGCCCATAAAGCACAAGGTGCGGCAGCAAAGTCGATCGCGGCAACATGACGAAGAAGATGAAACCGACAAAAAAAAGATAAAACTATCAAATCAAGCAAAATAGGAATAGATAGAAGCATGACGGTGCAGATCGGAGCCTAAGACGGCGGCGGCATAGTGCACAAGAAGCGCAATAGAGACGTAGTGCACAGAAAGCGCAATAGAGACGCAGTGCACAGGAAGTGCGGCGGCCTTAAAATCTTGGGGCGATGGATCTGCAACGGCTGCTGCTATGCAAAGAAATTCCTATGCTTCTATGACTGATAATAAATTTGTGGACTCGTATGGCATAGACGAACTCTAAGGATAAAGTTTTACAGACTTGGATGGACGCAGCGGAAGAAAACGACACAAAAAAATACTCCAGGATAACTAGCAGCAGCAAATAGTGGTGGCAGCAACAGAAGATGGATCCTCATCCAACCAGTGAGCACCAGTCAATGGGGTCACCTTGATGTCCCGACACCGTAACAGATCAAAGCTGGCTCAAAAGATCTCTCAACCTCCACGCCTCAGCCAAACAAGGCAACAAATGCCACCACCAGCAGCAACCTTCTCCTCAAAGGATGATGACTACATGCAGTCACCACCACCAGTAAAACTCCAACCATCACTTCACAACCGAGCCAACCCAATCGAATCAAGCATCAAAACTCATCTCCTCTGGATTTCGTGAGCAGTCGAAGACATGGGAGAAGGCTCGGAGGCGGCGTCGGCCAAGATGTAGAGCAGCTCTAAAGGTGGCTCGATCCAGGGTGCAGCGGCGACTGCGTCAGAGGTACATGAAGCAGAGGCGCTCAACAGCAAAGCTCCAACCATCTCTTCTTGGCGACGGCCCGATCTAGGGGCTGCAGGCTGGGGGCGTGGAGGAAAGCACAAAGCCGGTAGTGTCGAATCGAGGCTGAGGAGGCGCGGATCCGAGCGGGGATAGCCGGATCGGAGGCGACCGCATACAGATCTGGCCAGGCTAAAGGAGATGCCCCTGGGAGTTCAAGGGGACGACGCCCACGTTGAATCCAGTGACGGGGGGTGAGCGCGGGCAGAGCAGTCGGGCTCGGGCGGCGTGGACCCAGAAGGTTGCGGGCTTAGGCGCAACGTTGGCGTCGACTCGAAGAAGACGCCGACGAAGAAGCCAAAGAGGCCGCCCTCGGGAGCGGAGATTGCTCCTCCCGGAGGCTAGGAAGCAGGGACAGCGGTAAGAAACCCTAACCCTAACCTTGCTCTGATACCATATTATGAATATTGTGTGTATATTGAAGAGGCACAATGGGCAATATATATAGGGTGTACAAGAGGTGTATACCATATACAGATAAGGCAATACAAAAGGTAGATAAGGAATACAAAAGAGATTCCTATCTCTAACATATCTCTAACACAGATCACCTGCTATACCACAATTGACGAAATAACTGACATTCCACCCAGCTTTCCACTGTACACATATAATCTTGTGCCATTTGAAAATCCCTCTACCTATGTCGGCGAGACCAGATCTTTCATCGGTATATTGTTGCCCACTCGCGCGCATAATACTTTTTTTCTATACACACTGCCACACTGTTCGTATGTTGTAACGTGTAATACCACATTGCCATTAGATTTCTCCCACAGATGTTACTGGTGTTGTTGTCAGTCATATGTACTATTGCCATTGGATTTCTGCTATATCTACAGAACACTTCGGACCTACTTCATATAATAGCTTATAGCATTGTCTTATTGATTTCTCTATGTAATACTCTTCTACTGCATATATACATCACTAAACTTCATCTCCTATACCTGCAGAATTGTATATATCTATTTTGTATAGAAATTTGTATCATCACGTTCATATTCATGTCTGATAGTTTACCTATATAGATACGTGTTGTAATTGTTGTTTACAAATAATTTTTTTACCTTCAAAAATCCATAGGTACAAATCCTGGAACAAATGGCGCTTATCTATATTTTCCCTTGGTAGACTTAAAATGCTTCCTACAGTTGCCATCTATATGCCACACAATGCTAATCAGTCATATAACATTGTCATGTATCATACACAAGATAGATATTCTCGAATCTATATCTCCCATATTCTCTATGTTGTACAGCTCACAACATGAACTGCCTACTGATCCAGTAGCCTCCTATACTATTAAGAAGAGGCAACCAAGTGATGACACCTCACACTAAACACAAGGTATAGTCTACATTTTTTTGGGATACGTTGTTGTTTTCGGCTATTCCAGACACAGCTAATGGTTTTGCACTTGCCTTCTATCTTATACACAACAGATCATAAACAGACCGATACTGTCGCGCGTGACCTATTCACACCACCTGCACCATACTCTTAAACCTGGCAGCAGGATCATGTGTCTTTTGTAGTTAGTTATCAGTATTATCTCCAAACTATAGTCTAGCTCGTGTTATCAAACATGTTGTAACCTTTTGTAAACCAAATGTAATATTTTGTGTGCAGAACTATGAACTCCAAAACCCAATGTAGAACCGACGGTACCGTACGATAGTAATCCACCAAAAAAAAAACTGTTATAAACGTTTCAAATTGCCGTACTATTCATACATCTTATGACATGCTGCGGACAATCCAGCCAATCACCTCCACGATACAGCCGACAAGGAACCATGCTAACCACACACACAGTGACATCAACCTCCATGCATTTCCTCATTCTCCAGGCTTCTTTTCCTTTCCATCTACTGCTTCCCACCAAGACAAACTGTTTGTTCTCGCGCGCCAGACGGCGCGCACAGGCTGCTAGTTTGTGTAAAAGGAGCGTCCCAAAACACATGCAAGTAACCACCATCTCCAGGTTTTTGCTATTCTCTGATATGTATATAGGTAACACAGCAGGTATATAAACATAAGTCTGTCAGACTGTCAGGATAAGGAGCTAGCTAGTGATCATAAAATGGCAACAGTTTATATCCTTTACAGCTTTGCTTCAGCTGTCAATTGTACAACATCTATAAATTGATGATTAGCAGGTTATGAGAGCTACAGCCTATAGATAGTACTCCTACCAAACAAGAAAGAGAATATGTACTGTAGATGTACGATTAGTGGTAACATGTCACAAGAAAGCCAGAACAAGCTGACAAAACTTTTAACCTGGCATTCCAAACAACTTACTTCAACCAATTAAGAAAATGGAGGTATCATTCGCCTGTACAAAGCGCTCTCAAACAAGCTAAAACCGATTACCCTCGCTTCATTGATTAAGCACAAGTCAGGCATGGTCAGAAAACACAAGACTGCAGCATATCACGTATATACCATCTCTCAGAATGGCACATGTAACTCAGGCTAAGGCTCCTTATAGCCCAATGCAGCACGCTATCCGCCGTACAAGTCTCTAATTACAGAGCCACGATATCCAGAAACACAGACAACTCTCCCGTTTACTGTCTCTTCTGAAAATATTCATCACTGCCAAATCATTTCCTTCCAAACTGCGGCAACTCAAAACGTGCCACTGTCATCTTCAAGAATTTGTCTTTAGAACCATTGCACGGGTCATAACCAGTAATCAGCACAAGAACATGAGCCATCTCTAAAGTGATGGAAGCGAATTGGATCTCTCAAGATGATTTCTCTATTTTCACTCTTCGATGTTAATTTCATAGTCAAGTGGCAGTCACGGCAAACTCTCAAGTTCTTCATTACACGTATAGGTGCTGACTGTGGCAAATGAATCATTCCTAATGCCACAGCTAGTTTTTCACTATGGCAATCCGTCGAATTTTGCTCCCTTCTAGAGATGTCATTTGACTCTGTGCCGGCAGTATCAGTGACTGCCAACTTCTCAATCTTGGAAAGCATCTCTGCCAGTTCTGTGTATATTGTATTGCTCTCTGGATGGGACTTGTCACCAGCAACAAGAGAGTGAACTCCAGACCTTAGTTCAATCCAACTAATGCCAGGTTCTTTCTTTACGCCTCGCTCTTTCATCAGATCTCTAGTTTTTGAAGCTAAGGACAGGTATCCAGGTACATGTTGTAAAGAATTACATAGGATGCTGAGGAAGCGGGATCTAGTTCCATTATCCGATCCGCAACAGGCTGACCTCTCTGCGAGTCTCCATGAATACACATGAGGCCAGCAAAGACCGCCAAACGACAGGGTCATCATGGAAGATTCAATCCCTAAGAAACGCCTCAGCATCAGCTAGCCTCCCAGCTCGTCCAAGGAGATCAAATTCCAACCCAACCTTCACCACACATCCATGAACACGCGGGGAGGGAGTTGCGGAGGAAGAGGGAGGGGGGAGGGATGGGCGCGGGCGATGTGGCCATGCACGGTGGCGGCGTGGGGGAGCGCGGCGCAGGAGCGGAGGAGGTGGAGGTGGACGTAGAAGGCGTCCAGGGAGGGAAACGGCGGCGGCATCTCGGTGACTGCAAATGAACTAGAAGATCTGTTCCTGAAGCATTTAAGGTACCTTCTTGCAGGTAACAGCGCAGTAAAAAAAAATACTTTCCGCAGTTCAAGCACCATGCAGGTCAGGCGAGCCGTTGTTCATTCCGGGATCGAGCTGGGTTCCATACGATAGCAGAAAGACACCATCTAGAACAGCCAATAGCCCAGAACTGATGAAATGATGAGCAGCAAGTCGGCTACTGCAAAAGCGTGAACCCATTTATTCCTTTGTGCCTGCCGAGAGCAATCAAATGTTTTAGCATTAGGAGCATGACAAATTCCATTAAGGGAAGAACAAGTACGTCAGCAAGGCCTAATTGCAGTAATCAAGTGCAGAAGGTTCATTCAGTAGGTTTAATCTTTGAGCTTACTACGTCTACACTGGTCAATGAACGCAACACGGCTGGCTGGAATGAACATTGAACAGGACACACACAGAGGGCATTCAATTTTCAACGCAAGGAAATGCAACCAAGAAAGGCAAAGGCGCGCACTTACATTTCGTGCAGCTGTACCTGCCTGTACTGCATGCTCCGCACCGACGACAAGCAATGCTAGCTCTCTAGGGCGATGCGCACGGTCGCTCCCATCCCGGTCCGTGGCTCCGTGCCGGCAGCCGCGCTGCATGGACGATGGCCGGAGATGATCAGGAAAGGGCATGCACACACAAGCATCGACGCGTCAAGGATTAGATCGCCGTCGATTTAGACGCGCGATTGCGCAAAGAGAGAACGGCCCTCTGGATGGCGCTGGAGAAGAAAACCGGGGTGCTCGTCAATCCATTGCAGTTTTGGATAGAAATGGTTCGTCCAGCTCTTCTCACGGATTAGCAATTGTTCAAATGAAGCTGTTATCTTCATCTAAAAGTATTGTTATCTTCGAATGAAGATGATCACAGTTGAGTTTGCTACCTACACAGCTATACAAGAACAATTTAGTCAAGTCGATTGCTCTTACTATTTGAAGAAGCCAAATATTCTATTCTCCCAGTCGAATTGCTCTCCCCAATTTGTATTCCCAAATACTTGTCCCCAGTGTTGGAATTGGTTCAATACCTCTTGCTCTTTGTGTTGTTGGTGTTTATCAAGTGGGATGAGATCGCAACACTTTGTTGCTGCAATGTTCAATTGCTCATGTAGCTCTTTGCTGCAACCACAAGTCTCGAAGCGCTTGTTGTGAAAGGCAGAAGGCGGGAGGCCCTTTTCAGTCAGACAAGAGATGACAGGAGAATTGATGATCACTAACAGCTCAAGTACCAAACATCCAAGGGGGTGAGGCATTTGGCCCTTTGCACATCAACCATCGTTAGGACACGTCATACGCGAGCCATCACTTCAGCTTCAAAAGTTTTTACAAACAAGAGCAGAGATCATCATTCCCCCCTGACTGTTGAAAGAAATGCCCCAAATGAGAAAGTAATACAAGATTTCTGAGGGACTGCATGCCCGCTATTGAAAACAGACACTCCAGTTTTGAGTTCTCATATCTCAAGTTGCTTGATTGAAGGAGAATGCAGGTGGGTTTCATCACTGCCATCTTCCGGCTCTCGCAACTTGCAATCCCACGCCGTCGCAGCTTATAATTTGTTGAAATCCTCCAAATTTTGTGGAGGAAAGCATAGGTATTGCAAATTTTGTTACGCACAATGCCTCCAAAAGTGTGCACAGACGCAATTTCACAGCCTTCAAGTTGGCCTTGTCCTTATAGATAGTAGTATTATCTGACAGGGCTCAGAATCTCAAGAAAAGATAGGTTTCAGGCTTACAGCGGTATGAGATGGTCGACCTCCGGTTCAAAGTTCATTTTTAATTCCCAGCTATCTATTTTTTTATTCCGGTCTACTTATTGCCACCATCCGGATGCCCCTTATGTGATGGTGGAAGGATGCATCTGCCATTCACCTGGCCATCCTCATGCATCATGGATGACATGGACGAGAGCAGATTCGAGGACCTTCTGATTGTTAGCTCCTCAAGAGAGGTGAACCCTGAAAAGTCTTTCATGCTACTGCAAAACACCAGATCTGAACAATCAGAAATATACAACTTGTTTAGAGATGAGCAAATCTGCAAGAGGTATTTTCGTCAGGAGTTAATAATGTTGCTCTGGTAGCAGTTCTTCCGGATGGTGAAACCAAATTGCTGCTTTCTTTCTCTTCCACGGGAGGATTGACTGGTAACTGTGAACAACCTGATACATACAATGTCTCCATGGACGGCGCATGTGCTGACGCTTGAGATATCCACTTACCGTTATAACAATTGTCCGAATGTAAAGATACTTGAGAGATGGGAGAGCAAGGTGCATTGCAGTTGCATTGTCTTCATGGTCAGCCTTTGAAAATTAGGGCAGTAGTCTTTTTTCAATGTGAACAAAGAGACCAGCTGATTGAAGCCTTCAAAGGAAAGGGAAATCATATTAGGACAGTTTCTTATGTGAAGGCCTTTTATGCCACTAAGATTATGGAATGCCAAAATAGTCTCATCCAGCATCCTCAACTCATCAGAAGACCCAATCTGCAAAATCACCCATGATATATCCATTTTTGGAAGTGTTGAAACTCCTTAGATCGATAAATGTGAATAGTAGCAATAGGTGGAAGAGGACATGACACCATTACACGAGGACAATCATGAATAATAAGTTTCTGGAGACGGCCAGGTGACCACTGTTTCTTTACCTCAGAAGATGACCATTGCAAGGGGGAACAATTAGTTAGTTTGCTGCATTCCTCAAGACAAAGCATTAATAAACAAGAAGATAATAGATTGTCATCTAGGCTAATACAACTTTTCAGGTTTGGCATCTGAATTAAGACCAACTCCTCTAGACAAGAAGGAATAGACATCTCCAAAACATGCATTCCAATCAACTTCAACACCCTAAGAGCCTGCATCTCGGCTGCGATTTCAATGATCTAGTAAGTGATTAAAATTTATGTAATTTAAATACATGCACATTTAGAGGGAGGAACTTACTACATTTACTCAGGGCAGTCCTCAATCGTAAGTTCGTTGAGAGATGGAAACCATGACTTCTGTTCAACTTCGAAACTACAGTGGCTCTGAAATAGGGTGCAGTCCTTCATTTTAGGGCAGCCTTTGATCACTAGTACCTTTAAATAAGAAGTCAATTATCTCTTATAGGTCCCAATTCACCTTTCCAATTTAGGCATTTTAATCAACACCAACTCCTCTAAAGAAGGAATAGAGACTTCTATTGCATTGTACATCTCAATCAATTTCAGCATCCTAAGCAATGGAATCATTCCCAAAGCTGGCAGTATTTGCCACCCCCTGCAGTTCTCTAAATGAAGCGTCTGCAGAGAACTGAGAGATTAGTGGCAAGCCAAGTTGGGGAGGAAACACTACCATACCCAATTATCTGGAGATGTTTGAGGTTGTGGTGTGGTTCAAGGCCCTCAAGCACCTCTGTTCCTGCCTTAGCACGAAATTCTGAAATTTTGCCACGGTTGTCCCATGACAAGCACAATTCATTGAGGTGTGTTTTATCTATTAGTATTGCAACACATGCATCTCCTTTAGATTTCACGTTTTGAAGTCGATAAACTCGGATTAACACAAGCTCATTCATGGATTGAATCTGTCCTATGTTGAATTTAAGGCTTCTTCCAACCTTAAATACTTCTAATTCTTGAAGAGAGGTCATTTTACCAACATTAGCAATGGTTGAAGGGTCATCAATAAGATGCCTCGAGTTGACAAGATTACAAAGTACACTAGGATCGATCTGAAAACCAACATCTAATACTTGAAGATTGTAAATTTTGATCAAACCGGCATTGAGGGAAAAGAGCCCTTTCAAATAGTGAAGATGGCACGGATTTACAGAATTACAAGTAAAAGAAACACCACGAACATGTTTGTCATCAAACTGTAGCAAACGTAGTCTTTTTGCTTCTTGGCATACTTTTTGGAAAAATCTAAAGAAACTATCGTTGCATGTCCCAATTAACATCAAAGTCCTCAACTTTTTGACTGCCATATCTTTGTACAGTTGTTTCTCAAACTTATCATTAGGAAATGTGAAGCCATATTCTCCTTGATAGTAATATGAATCAGTTATGATTGACAAATGACGTATGGTCGGTAATCTTTCTTTGGGATCTGAACCATCCATTCTAGCACATTCATTTTCTGAAACTAACCTTGTTAAATCATGCATCAGATCATGCATATAATAGTATCCAGAGAGTGCCTAAATGATTCAAATCACTCTTATGCTGCTGGAAAAAAAAAACCAAAGTTGACTAAATCAGTCAGATATTCAGCTCCTATCTCCTCCAGTCTCTTGCTTGCATGTCCCTTATACACAAAACATTGTGAAATCCAAGTATTAACTAAGTCTGTCTCGCTAAACAGATAATCACTGGGATACAAAGAACAATAAGAGAAACGTTGTTGGAGATTCCATGGTAAATGACCATAACTAATCTTCAATGCAGGCATAATACCATCAGTATGCTCCAATGATTTCCCACTGTTCACTTGTTAGAATTCTGCTGCAATAGTGGGTAGCCTTTTAATTTTCTAGCACTTTCATGACCAATAGCCTGTAACCTTGGGAATCCCCTCTATTTGTCATCACAAAATGCACATGATTTAAACAACCACCAATCCCCTCTATTTGTCATCACAAAATGCACATGATTTAAACAACCACCAAAAATCATCGTCTTGCAAAGCATTCAAACTATTGAGCCCATTGTGCCTATTGCCTGTGCAATAGATAGATTCTGTGTCGTCACAAAATAAAATTACCCAGAACTTTATTGTACTTCAATGGAGCCAACAGTTCGTCGCGCTTATCTGCAATATTCCAGACGACATCTAGGATAAGCAGAAATCTCTTTGATCTCATGTTCTTCTCGAGAATTTGTTGAAGCCTATTGAAGTTTGTTATTCCTTCATGCCTTTCTTCAGACATAATCTGGCATCTCATGTGTGAGCCTTACTACATCAGATCAGAGTTTTCAGACGCACAAATCCGCATGGTCAACTCAAAATGACCTGTCACTCTTGGATCATTGTAAACAAGCTCAGGTATAGGCAGAAAGCGAAATTTTTTTTAAAAAAAAATAACCTAGTTTTTATTTCGAATTGCAGCACATCTGTTGTTCAACCGTTAGACGGCTGAACCAAATCGTTCAACCATTGAGTGACTTAGACACTTGTTGCTCAACAGTTAATCCTAATGTACAGCTCGCTTAACTAGCAAGGCATGCATTATGCACCGTTGAGCGATAACGTTGAGCGACTTGAGCTAATCACCCAACGGTTAAACGACGGATGATTATTTCTGTAATAAGAAAAAATATGGTATTATTACTGCAATTCAAAATAAAAACTAGATTATTTTTAAAAAACATTCTTAGCACTCAAGTGGGGCAAAGAACAAAGCATAAGGACGAACCCTTTGCTATCATTCGATCGCTGAGTAGGATGTTTTCGCTCTTATTTCCTCCGCATGCGCGGCGGCGGCGGTGCCTCAACAAAGGGATGCGGGTCGCGCTCAGCATGGCGCCACCGCCCCCAGGCGGCACAAACCAATCATACAAAAAATAGGATTCCCCTGCGAAAAAACTATCATAAAATGGGATCCATACAACCAAACAAGAGAGAATACGGCAAAGTACTAGATGTAGCATAACAGAAATCCTTGCATTACACTATGACTGAACCAGTCACACCGGGAACAGCCAAAATTGCAGACAAAAACACCAGCGCTGTCATCAGTCCACTGGCATAACCATTAGGTAATAGAGTAAACACGGAACCGTCTTCAGCAAAAAAAAAAAAGTACATAAAAATCGTCGCATCTCACTAGGAGTTGCAATATGCCATTTTTCGCTGCTTCATCTTATATGACAAAACAGGTGAATGCTCAATTCTCATTCATGATCGCCAAACGTTGTCTTCTTTCCTGTGAGGCAAAAGAAGTTGCATAAGAATTGAGTTCTAATAAGCAGGTCATCTATGTAAATCAAAACTAGGGTTCAGCAAACGAACAAACTTAGGCCGCATGCTACAACGTTCTCCACTAAAAAGAGTTGACGCAAATATGGATCAATCAGATAACACTTTTAACGTAAAATAAAATTTGCTTTGTTACATTAGCTATAGTTATACCTGTACTAGCTGTACCGGCACTCTGCCTGCTCGCAAAGCCTCCTCTTCTACCACCATCCCGGCCACCACGTCGACCACCAAATCTGCCACCGCCATCTCTGCCACCACTTCGACCACCAAATCTGCCACCACTACGACCACCAAAGCTGCCACCGCCATCTCTACCACCACCTCGACCACCAAATCTGCCCTGTCGTCCGCCGGAGTTTCTACCACCGCTTCGACCACCAGCTGCACGGCTATCCCCTCTAGGCTTTGCTTCGTCAACATACAAGTTGTGGCCGCCAAGGTCAGACCCACTAAGCTCAAGTGCTTTCGACAAGGAATCCTGATCATTAAAATCTATGTATGCTATCCTGCAGAGTTCAGAACCATTCGTACAGTTATCAGTGGATGTTCCAGAACATAACCAAAACAGTACTTGAAAACCACCATCATGTTATCAACTTAAATCAAGTTCGTTTATAAAGGCATCACAAGTTCATTAATCATTATAACTAAGGATCCATATCTTGTTCCTAGCCTTTTTCAGGGCTCAGTACCACCCAACATACTTCTAGGAAAGGCTACCAGCTTACAATAGGTACCACCACACTTAACCAAGCTGTAAGAACAGTAACAAGCCAAACATTGACTGGAAAGTGGCAACTAGCCATTTCTGGCAAAAAAAAATATTTGAACTAACAAGTATTACATTGTTTTCAATCAGTTCAAATACAAAGCTGAAATGATGCATTTCTTGAAGTAATAGGTTATAAGTTATAACCCTATAACTGGTGGATTTCACCTCTTTTTATTTTAGTCCCACAAAAAAGTGGATGCTAGCTGCCTCTCCCTAATTTTTTTCTTGTATAACATCAACTTTTGCAAAAATTAACAGTATACTGATACACTGCAAATTGTCCATGTGTACATTAAGTTCATTAATAACATGTTTAATCAGAAGAAAGTGATTACTGGTAGATTTAGTTAACTAAACTGACCCTTTGCTTGCACCACTTTCATAATCCATCGGAATTGAGACTCTTGTAATCTCTCCACACTGGGAGAAATGTTCTTCAAGAGAGCTTCGGATCTGGATTTGACAATGACAAACAAACAATAAGAAAAAGGTGAGACAAAATAGTTAAGCAAAATAATTTACCTCGCCCTCCTCAAGAGATGAGTTAAAACCCTTGATAAATACAGAGTGGCTGGAACCTCTAGTTGGCTTCTGGAAAGATTCAGTATCGTTCCTGTGCAGTTCACAAGAATTAGCATATAGATAACAAAAATATATACTTTCAGTGTACCTTAAGCTTTTCTCAATGAAAACTTAAATTCATGTCACCTGCTGCGAGGAGTTTGTGCACCTCTTTCATGAGCCGAGTCAAGTCTCACTGGACGGCCCATCAGATCTTGACCATTCATCTCAAGTGCCTGCAAAAAATCAATTAATTGTCACAAACCTTGATCAATTGCATTATTGCAACTATGTCACAGAATGTTGGAATTTAAGAAGCAAATAAAATTAGACATTTGGTTATGCTCCATTTGGTATTGCTGCGGTTTTTCAAAAGCACTTTTCTTTTGGATATAATAAATACTCGAAAGCTCCTAAAGCTATAACAGTTAAATCTTGGTGGGATTGACAAAAATTCCAGTAAATAACTAGATTCTCCCCACCATCCAAGTTAGAGTCCTCGTCGACTTGGATTCGGGTGATTTTCATCTTATTTGAAAAGATGCCTAGTTCCTCCTAGGTATTCTATACAGTGCAGCACAGCAACCACGTACTGAACCTTAGCTCCTGAGGATCTAAAAATGCCAAACCAGAGTCCAGAAATGATGACAAACAGAACAGAATAATTTACCTTCTTAGCATCTTCAACTGAAGCAAATTCAACATGACCAAAGCCTCTAGGATTGCCATCTTCATGGGTAGCCAAACGAACGTCAATAACCTCACCAGCCTCCTGAAAAAATTCCTTCCTATAAACAAAAAGGGAAAAGCATTAATAATTACCTTTTGAAAGAAAAAAGTGAATACATCTTCTGCAGACAAACATACACTTGGTCAAAATCAACACTGTAGGGAAGGTTCCCCATAAAAAGGGTCTTTGACCCAACTCCCTGACTTTGGTTGCTCGCAGGTGTTTTAGGCTGCAATAAAAACCAGGTTATATATCCCATATCCATAAAATGCTAAAAGATCAAGTTTCAAGGCAGGTGACGATTCATACTTCTTCCTTTTGTGATTTTGTGGCAGTTTTCTTTTCAGAGGTGTGTGCAGACGCTTCCTGTGAAGTTCCCACAAAAATAAAGAAAGTCATAAACTCATAATGCAAAATCAGAAGAAAACTCGAAATACTACAGGATGCAATTATACAAGTTGTAAAGAGGTGCAATAACATATGAAAACTAACCTTCTTTGGGGTTTTAACTGATTCTTCATCTTCCTCATCGCTGTCTCCCTCAGAAGACGCGTCCTCAGAGTCACTGCTCTCTGATTCCTTTGCTGCCTGCCATAGCATTTAACAGATTAGGTTAGTTAAAAAGAGCAGATTGTTGTAAAAAATAACAAAGTACTGGCATCCTAGAATTTCCAGGCTACCTTTTTTTGTTTTGTTTGTTTAGACTCGTCATCAGAGCTTTCATCAGAACTGTCATCCTCATCATCGCTGCTGCTTTCTTTTTTGGCAGCCATTGGAGCACCCTTCGCAGCAATGGAAGCTGCAGTGTCCTGTAAGCAAAAAGAATCACGTCATGTAAACAACGGAAACAGTCTTCAATAGAAGCAGAGCAAAAGGAATATATTGAGGACATCTAGCACCTTCTGCTTCTTTTGGGGAGGTTCTTCATCACTCTCATCACTGTCTGAGTCACTGGATTCCTCTTTCCTTTTAGCAGCAGTGGCAGAAGCAGTTTTCTTGGTAATCAGGGCTGCTTTCTCAGTTTTTTCCTAGAGTTCATAAAAAAATGAATGGAATTATATTAAGCAACAAATGGAGACATTTAAAACAGGGACAAATATAGTTCTATGGGTACCTCATCCTCAGAGTCACTTTCTGACTCAGAATTGTCAGTAGAATCTTCCTTTTTGGTAGATGAAGCAGGGGTAGACTTGGCAGGCACATCCTGGAGACATTTTTCAAACACTCTCAGACTAACTAATTATGCTAAACCATACAAAAATCTAGGTCCGTATCCATTAGCATTTAGGAAAAAATCAACATGAAAGGTAGAGTTGACTACAAAGAAGATTAACAATTGGAAGTACACAACACACCACACCATGTGAAGCAACTCATCCCCATGCACTCACCTCATCTGATTCATCAACAGAATCACTCTCCGAGCTGTCAGATTCCTCTTTTTGCTTTTGTGCACCAGTCACAGACGGTTTCTTTACTGGAGCAGCAGGTTTCTGGAAGATGGACAGACAAAACACAGAAATAATGTCAAAAGAGTTGAAGATAAAAATGCCATAATCTTGTCTGACCTAAATCCGAATGTAAGTCATTTAATAACACATCCCAACAGCACACAACAGAACTGCTATTGCTCCATATAATCACAAACAACAATAGCAAACATCCTAACACCAACTGGTTTGGTATACTTTTAAGTACAATTAGTTAATTCTACAGGTTATGCATTATGTTTGGTTCCAATCTGGGAAAAAGAATCACAAAGCAATCATGAACTCATCACGAGTGTAAATATGAAACTAAGTGCAACACAAATAAACAAAAGTGGAATACCCACCTCGTCCTCATCTGATTCATCCTCGGAACTGCTGCTACTCTCTGGCTTGCCCTTCTTCGAACCATTATTGGCAACTGGAGCCAGGGGTTTAGCGGAAGGCTTCTTTGCAGGTTCCTTAATTAAAAGAAAAGGAGAGCAGTTAGCATCACATCAACTGAAAATCTACATTGAATCATACTAGTGACGTTCTACCTCATCAGAGGTCTCATCGCTGCTGTCATCAGTAGACTCCTCTTTGACAGGCTTTGCAGTCTTCTTTGGTAAGACCTTGACCTGTAAATATACAAGTTAGACATACTATGGAGCTCAATACATGTTCAAATACAACTATAACCCATATCGAAACATGACAGCAACTAGTTTTGTATATCGGACAACTACATATCACTTGAATTTACAGACGAGGGGCAGGATTGTCTAAACCGCCGCATCTTATTTCTGAAAAAATGATAAATAAGTTTTACTACACCATACAACAATTTCCTTCCATAGAAATTCTTCTCTAAATTTTAGAAAGCATCTCGCAAATTCTACATTGTTAAATATTAAACACTGTACATGGATTTCCCTGATTTTTAAGCTTCAATTGCTCAGCACATACAATTTCCAGAAATTGAATATGACTAAAACTAGCACGCATCACACATACTACGCAAATTTCTTGCCCTAGATCGCAACCGAAGCAGTAGCAAAGCTTGCACCCTCATGCGAACGCAACGATCAAACATAAAGGAAACATAAGGGATGGGGGAAGCGGCGAAGGGGATACCTCCTCCTCGGACTCCGACGATTCCTCTTCGGAGCTGCTGCTCTCGGCCTTCTTCTTGGGCGGCGGCTGCTTCTTGGGCTTCTTGCCGCCGTCCTTTGGCGGGGGCACGGCCTTCGCCGCCAGCGCCGCCTTCTGCTTCTTGGCGCTCACCGCCTTCTCGATCTCGTCCTCCGCCCCACGCTTCTTCCCGGCCTTCCCCTTGGGCACCGCCGCCACCACCGGGGCAGCCGCCGACTTCTTGCTCGACTTCCCCATCGATCTCGGGCGTCGCAGTGGTGAGGAGGCGGGGGCGGGGTAGGAGAAACCCTAGTGGCTTGCTAGGGTTTTAGGGTTTGGAGGAGGAGGAGGAGGCGGAGGTGGTTTAATATAGGCGAAGGTGCGGGCCGATTCCTCTCGAAAAAGGCCCATATAGCCTGATGGAATTTGGGTAGAGTTTTTTTTTCGCTTGAAGGGTGTCGTAAGGCTACGTGTGGTAGAGCTTCTGGTCTCCGATTCTCAACTGGAGCAGCAGGAGTCTAATCAAATATATTGGCTCCTCATTTTTTTAGAGTCAGGATTAGCCTAGGATTGGAGTTGCATCACAATAGAAAACTGGAAGCGATTTTGGACCAACTCCCCGCAAGAATCAGCCTCTCGGTTACCAAAATACCCCTCAAGCTGAGAGTTATTTACCCACCTTTTACCACTGCATATAAAACCCCTTTTTTCCACTCTTGTCGCCCCCTAGTCCCCACTCATCTCCCTCCATTCCCCACTCCCATCCTGAGCGCATGGAACCCTAGTCACCGCCTCTCTCTCTCCCGACCCAGAGCCCTCCTCTCTCTAGAGCTCCTCCTGGGTCTGGCCCTCCCTCACCATGAGTCCCCTCACTTGCCCCAGAGCCCCCTGAGCGCCACGCCGTCGCCAGCCCTACCCTCGGTGCCGCGTCCCTCGCCGCCGCCCCGGAGCCCTGCCTGGAGCGCCTCTTCGTCGGCCTAGAGCCCCACCTGGATCCCTCCTCTCCTTCCAGGTGATTGGATTATTCCTGTATTTGTCGATCAAGGCTATGGTTGCTTCTTAATTCCTCTCCCTCCTCTCCTTCCAGAAGTTAATTAAGTTATTGCAGATTATGAACTTAAAACTGAAGGAAGCATGTGCAAAGAATGAGGTAGAAAAGGCACTTCTCTCAGAAAAGGTTTTGAAGGTGGAGAAGTTATCTTTTAAAATAATCCATTTTTATTTAAAATTACAAAATTATATATGCGACCTTTTTTTACATAATTATACGTCTGTCGCCTAACGGTTGGGCGACTGGTCCCAGTCGCCCAACGGGCAAGCGACAGAGATATAGTAGCTGTACCGTTGGACGACAGAGATGAAGTTGGCCAATGGTCGGACTTTCTGTCGCCTAACCGCTAGGCGATTGAATCCCTGTCGCCCAATGGTTCGGCGACAGGAGGCTGGGGGCTATTTTTTATTATTTAATTCTTTGTTTAATTGTGTTATAATTAATATTACATTTTGTAGGTATTACATTTAGCAAATCTTATTGTATGATGTTATTTTTAAAAAAATAAAAGTACTGTGACAAGGTTGGTTGGTCTATTTGTTATTTTCATAGAATATCAAGGGTACGAAATTTGTCAGACTCGTAATAACATTTTATGATCGTCGTATATTGTTGTTGTGTGCTAAATTTCTGTAGATTTTTGTGAGGACGATTGAGATAGTAATGAGTTGTAAGTAGGAAGGTAAGTGATATTACGATGCGCTAGGGAATAACGCGGGGCGACAGGTGGTTAGAGGCACCAATTTTTTTATTTTGTAATCATTTTTTACAAAATTATTGAAAGTTAATCCCTCTCGAACTATCCATAACCTAAAAGTAGAGGGAAAGACGGTCTGGAGCCTTGGTCCTCCCCTACGGGCTCGCTTGGGCCCCCTCCTCTGCGCTGGGTGTCGGGGCCTCGGCCCCGAGAGGGAAAGACGGTCTGGAGCCCTGGTCTGACGAGGACCAAAAGGCGGAGGGGTGGACAGAACTGGCTACTGTGTGGGTACTTGCGCACCGGCGAGCTATGACCTGGAGAGAACCTCAGCGGGTGTGGGCTGAGGTGCTAGGTCCTCCTCCACAAGGAAGTCGTGCGCTTCCGCATCGCCTAAGGATGCCCCAAATTTGTCATAGGCCACAACACCTGCACAACAAATATTGTTAGTTAATAAAAAATGCGATACGTGCTGACAAACAGAGACATAGCGTACCATCAGCTAGTGCCATGGCACGTGAGAAGGCATCTGGAGGGAAGTATGCCATGTCGTACACGCCCTGCATGTGGAAGGCAAAGGGGTCTAGAGGACCGACGTAGTGCGACGCTACCGGTGTCGGGTCAGGCCACCGACCCTCCGCCTCCTCGGCGCGGCGGTGTCGGATGTGGTTCGCCGAGCCTTCGCCTCATCGTAGCGCGTCGATGTCGGACGTGGTCTGGCCGACCCTCCCTTTCTGTCTTCTTTGCCGCCAGACGGACAACGCCGACGGACTATGGATCGACGATCAGCGCGAAGTGTCAACCTCCGGAGCTCGGTGCGACGATAACAGCCGACAATACGCGCAATTTTGAACAACCACACGACGGAAATCCTGGGCCGCCTCCTCGCGTGTGCCCTCCACATCATCGGTGAACCTCTGAAACAAGGAGCGACAGTCCCTCGCAATCTCAGCAACCATGCTCACCTACAATGAAAACAACACAGGGTGAAAACTGTAATTGGGGATGCCATAAGCGAAGTTTTCAAAGTAGGATGTAACATACCGCGTGGTGCACGTCATGCGTGAAATGCACAGGGTATGTGTCGGTCAGTGCTAGGACACGTGGTGCGGGCTCGTCTGCAGCAAGTACAAGCCTGGTATGTGTCTGAGGAGCGTACCAACGAAGGTACTCGTCATAGGTATTGTGGTCGTAAGGGGTGTCCTTCTGCACACAGTCCTGTAGCGCACCCTCCCACTGCCCTATCCACGTGTTCATCCTACTCCCCCAGTTCGTGC
Source organism: Phyllostachys edulis (assembly GCA_036346405.1). Classification (NCBI taxonomy): domain Eukaryota; kingdom Viridiplantae; phylum Streptophyta; class Magnoliopsida; order Poales; family Poaceae; genus Phyllostachys; species Phyllostachys edulis. The sequence goes on along the minus strand of CM070559.1, from coordinate 56,887,544 downwards.
TACGGCGGACTCCCTTCCTACTGAAGCTGCAGGACGTAACATGTAGTTAGAAGTCGTGCGTACGAGACGATAGCAAAAACAAGACATGTATGCCGATTACTCACGCGTGCACGCTGTCGGACTTTGGCCGCCTGACTGGTACTGGAACCTCCTATCGTAGGCCGAACTAGCGCATCACACGATGCGCCCTATAGTCCTCGACGAAGACGTCGAAGACAAGCGCCCTGCGGGTCAGCCAGTAGTCCCGATCGTACAGGCACAACAAGGAAAGGCCATGAGGAGCGCGGGCATCTAACTCCTGAGGGGAGTATGGCTCCCAGCGAATGTCGTCCGCCGTGAGCCGGTCGAATCGCCCATGAACGGCCAGACGCCGTGTCACCCGTGACGTCTTGCGAATCAGACTTGCAAGGAACACAAGCTATTAGATAGGATGATTGGTTATATAAAGAAATTAGTCGTAGGAAAGAGTACGTACCCGTCGCTGACACCAAAGAGAGCCCATTGTCAGCCGGTCCACCTCGTCTGCGTTGTACATCTCCTACCTGTACGGAGCGCTGTCGTCCAATAGGGGCCGTCCAAGGCTAAAGCGCTCGAACGACCACAGCTGCAGTAGGAGAGGACACCCCGTGAGGACGGAGTTCGGCCTCGACCTGCAGCACGCGTCGCACAAGCCGTGATAGGTGGCGGCAAGTACGGCCGAACCCCAGCTGATTTGGGGGGCCTCCCCGTTGACGATGGCCCTAGTGTACGCGATGAGCCTCGTATCGACGGTGTCGCCGTGGCTGCTGGTGAACAGCACCCAACCAAACAGCTACAACAAGTAGGCCTCGAGGTGGTGTGACACCTGTTGGTCCTCCGCGGCAGGGTCTACCCCAGGGACCCCCTGTGCACACTAGACCAGTCCCAAGATCAGTAGTTGGTCCGCACAGGCTCAACAACGATGTCATCACAACCATACCACAAACTCAATGTGTAGCAATTGCTTGCACTCATGGGCAGGAGTAAACTTCTCGTCACAATTGGAGCAAAGCCTCTAACGCTTGCGATTGGCCATCTGTTCGAGCATGAGAACATGACAAAAAATGCGTTTCAGCCCGCCCCCAACCTGATTGCCTCCCGCGTTGGGCTTGGGAACCACCAGGATTGGTGCCAACATCCGTCCAGTGAAGGCGGGCTTCACTATCGACTTTGGTGTTGGTGTCACGGCTATCGCCAATTCGGCCACTATGGTGGCTTGTCGCTCATTTGCCTGTGCAAGACTCATGGTCTAAGGCGCCTAAAGATCGACGTCGATGCTGAGTGGTTCATGAAGCCCTGCAGTGAACAGTCGCACCTGTTGTTCAAATGTAAGGGGATTGACCTTGCTAAGACGCGCCAGGAACTGGTTGATGTAGCCGTCAATGGTGCCCGTACGTTTCAGTTACACTAGCTCTCCTAGGGGGTTATGCCGCAATGGAGGGCTGAAATGTACATTCACGAGGTCCTTGAAGCGACGCCAAGATGGTGTTCCCTCCTAGCCCTCCAGACGACAAAACCATGTTTGCGCACTGCCGGTCAGGTGGTACGAGGCTAGCCACACCTTCTCTTCTTCCATGGTTCTTCGTCCACGGAAGAACTGCTCGCATCGATTGATCCAAGCCAGTGGGTCATCCTTGCCATCAAAGGTCGGGAAGTCGAGATTGTGGAAGTGTGGAACCCCAACGTGCTCGGTGCACGCTGGTGGCATCAGGACTAGGTGACAGGGTAGAGCGGTTGTCGCGGCTCTAGCGCCGGCGTTAGCCTTCGGGCTCTCCGATTCGTCGATCTTGATCTTCTCTACTTGCGCCAATCGAGTGTTGTGGCTCTCCAACCAGTTGTTGATGGTAGAGAGCTAGGCGCCATTGTTGTCTTGCATTTGGTTGTTAGCATTGAGTCGAGCAATGATCTGGGTGAACATCGCGGACGTGTCTTGAGAATCGAAGCCGCCATTGCTTTGACATGATGGATGCAACAATTGGCTCTGATACTAAGTTGTTGTGAGCTAGGGTTTGGTGGTGAAGGAAATAGGAGTGGGAGGTTGGACGACAAGAGAGCAGCGGCGATGTGGTGGCGCTGTCGCACGCGGGCAACAGTGCCGGTCGGCGCAAGAAGAGAGGCAAGGTAAGACTTTTCTTAATTTTTTGCTTGCCCTTTATTCATAATTCTCTCTCTTTAAGTAGGGGTTACAAACTAAAGATATAAAGTAAAATATGGAAACTCTATTTGGAGTCCATCTAAAGGATTGAAACAAACTCTAACACAGTCTTCCTAATATTAAGAGTCCTAAACTTAATGGGCAAGGAAAGCACATGCGACAAGGAAAACATATGCGCCCGCAGCTATGCTGTCGCCTCCTTCCCCCGTGCATGCATGTGGAGTTATGGTCGAACTATTTGATGATACTGAAGTCCGACCATAACAATTCTTCTATTAGTGTAGTTATCTTGGAGAACAATTTGGCTGATGTGAAAGACAAGAACGTTGCTCTTTTCAGTGAATGCCAAAAGTATGCAGAGAAGAATCATAGCACATAGATGTTAATTTTACAACTGAAGGATGAAGCCAGATATCATGAAGAGGAGAGGAAAACATTGCTAACGCATACTGAGAAACTTGGAAGAGGGATTTCACAACACATGAAGGTCCTTAATATCTACAATGATTTAGGTCCTACTAATATAGCCTAGGACAAAATTCTTTTAAAGACTGTTTTAGATGAAACCTTTGCTATTCTGAAACTTAAAGAGGAAAGTGAAGATGCTAATAGCTTCGTGTACACCGAGCTCGTGGTTCTTGCGACAGTTCTTAAGTCATGTCACGTGTATTGCCTCCTCTAATTTTCTTTTGGTCCTGAGGATCATGGGGGATATATATATACCTGTTTTGTTTACCTTTCTTGCCATGATCACTATTCAATAACGTGCTACGCTAGTCAATACACTCAGGTTAAATAGAAAAGAATTTCAATCTTCATACGTCAAAGTTGTTCGTACCAGAATTATTTTCTATGTCAATTGGACCATCATCGGCTCCGTCTCTGAGATCGGGATGGGCATGTTGGGGAGCGGCGTCAGCTCGCCGGTGAACGGGTCGACAAGGTGGGACGGGTGCCGGTCGAACAGGTCTGTCGCAAACACCTTCCCTCCGTACAGGGACGACACGTTCTTGCGGCCGGCCACCAGGCGCAGCCTGACGTCATCGCCGTCGATCATGTGGCTCTCGGCGAAGGAGAAGACCTTGTAACCGTATCGTGACGGGAACACGATGCATGAGAGCTTCCTTGCCTTCGGCGGATAAGCCACACGTCAGAACACCTTTGTGTCCTCATCGTCCTCCTCCGTTCTTGGCTCATCATCTGGCGCTCTTACAAAGGTAGTCAGAGTCGAGATCCTGAGTTGGATCGATTTGCCTTCGGTAGGATCGAAATCGTAGTATCGAATCGTAGAATCAACGATTCTACGAAATTGTAAAAATACACATATTTAACATCTATATTATAAGTTTGTATGATTCTTATATGGTTTACCACTTGCATGTTCCTTAAAAGTAGCTAGACATACTACAGGAATAAAAATAGCTTATCATTATCAAGCTCAAGATTGTTCATGCCATAATATAGATATTTGTACTAGTATTACCACACTGATACAATATTTTGCATGCTCCTTGTTTATTTATAGTTTCATTCTCAGGAATTAATAGCAACAAATTTTGCTCTAAAACAAAATATCAGCAAAGCTTGGCCTCTAAAAGAAATTGCACAAAAAATGCCCTAAGTCTCTACGAGTTGGATCGACAGTGCGATTTGAATCGACAGACTGTCGTGGGTTTGTAGAATCGTAAGACTCTAAAAGTAGGATCGCGATCCTAAGTACCTTGGCTCTTACCACGATAATGCATGGGTGCGACATAGATCTATGCAACTTGGCTCTTCCAGGGGAAAGCAGGAGGGGAATTCTCGACTTGCTGTCGATGTCATCCAGCGTTGCTGTCGTCGGTGGCAGCGAGAACCCGCAGACGAAATTGCTGAACTTGTTGCACAATCTTGAGAGCATGTTGGCGGTGGCCGTGTCGACACTCACAAGCCAACACAGATAGAACATCAATGATTGATATTGTGTGCGTGTGCCTTAGAATTCTAGTTGTGATAACTCGACTCTTAACAATCATCCCCATTTAACATACTTATTGTTAATTTTAAATTTGTTCAATCACAAAATCTTATCCGATCGCATCTGAAAAGAAGAGAATATTCTGTCCCCATGTAATAGTGTTTCAAACCCCTATAAAACCCTACTAGTACCTCTCTAACTCTAATCAGTATGTAGAGCACAACACACAATGTCATGTTTTAATCAGTCTGTAGAGCACAAGACACAATGTCATGTTTGTGTTGGCCAGCGAACAACAACTTGTTCTTAAAATTCAGTAGATTAGTCCGCGGACTACCTTCGTCGCCGGCGGATGACGACAACTCTCTCGTCCTCCCATCTTAATGGCCTCGATCGTTGGCGGCACAGTGAAAAACCCCTCGCGCGCACCGTTGCTGTGTCATGTGTGGAGTCATCAGAGGAAGTGGCGCCCCTGCGCTCTGAACTCCGCCGCTGTGGAGAGAACCATTTTGGATGGTCCGGAAGGTATGCTATCGTTGTCGTGAGGTTGAATTACTTTTTCGTTAGTTTGGTGAGGTTGAATTACTTTTCTGTTAGTTTGTTAGCAATATCGTGAGGTTGAATTAAATTCCTATTTATTTGTTAGCAGTATCCTCGTACACTGTTAGCTCATCATCTTGACTGACATATCTTAACTACTCAAGATTAGACTTCACCCGTGGGACGACCGCCCACACGACCGTCCCAGCCTCCGCTACTCCTCTTCGATGCTCCCCAACATGAAAAACCGCCCTGGTCTCACCTGCATCGCCAAAACCGCTCCTACCTCGCGATTCCCCGTCCTCGCTCTTCAATTCCCCTCACACCCATTACACCGCCGCCTGTAATTCAGCTGCCTCGTTCGGCCGCCGCCCTCGCGCCCCTCTAGCCCCGCACGCGTCGTCGCGCCTCCTCCACCTCGCCCGCATCGCCAACCCTCACCTGCGAACCGTCGCCGCCCTCGATCCCCTTCTTCACACCAAGCAAGCCCAACCCTCATCTGCGAACCACCGCCGCGCTGGTGGAAGCCGCGGAGGCCGATAGGAAGAGGAGGGTGGCAGTGGTGATAGAGGAGGTGGAGCAGAGGCTGGCGACGCCAACAACACTGCTGCAGAGCAACATCAACTCCCGCACCTGATCGGCCGATCCTCCTCCCCGCGCTCGATCGGTCTGCATTTCTCTCTCCCGAACTGCTCGCCTGCTTCCCCAACCGCTCCCCATGACGCCGACGAGGATTACATGGGTGACATATCCAACTTCCTCCCTCCGAGCCCCGAATCCCCCTCAAGGAGCCTCGGGCGCCGGAAGCAAGCCCGGCACCATCTGCAGCAGCGCAGGGCGAGGCGGGGCGAAAAGCCCTCCAAGGGGTCTTTGTGGCGGCCAGGCAGCAGCGAGCGCGAGAGGAAGCAGCGGGAGGAGGACGCCGGCACCATGTCTAGGCCTCGGCGAACAGCGACGGCAAGATGGAGACGGCGGCGGTGCTGCAGCGATCGGAGGTATTCCACGTCGTGAAGGAGTTCCTCGGCTTCATCCTCTACATGCACCACCAGATCCCCTCGTAATCCCCAATCTCTCTATCTAATGTGTTGGAAAATGATCGGTATTGTGACGTATTTGGTGGGTTTCGTTGTGAATCCTTAGCTTATAGGGTTTAGCCGAGCAATTGACTGGGGTTCAAATTCATTTTTATTGCATTTAAGGTGGTGCTGGGCTCCGAATTTGGTCGGTTTGGAGTTGATTGCATGCTTGTTTCTTCGTTTCTGCTCTAGAGCAACTTGCTTGCTTGGAAAATGAGAACTTAATTAAATCGAATGGCTGTAGTGCATTCAACCATTATATATTTATATGGATTTGAACTATCCTCGAACTAACCGCCAATTTGGCGGTGTTCGTGAACGCATCGGTGGGATTGAATTGAACAAATCACGGTATACCGTTTAGATGGGGTTTAGTTTGGTCATTAGTTGCTTGTTTTTCCTAGAATTTTGAGAGATATTTTGTTCTGATATGCGGTCTTAGTTTGTGCGTGCTCTCTTAGCTCAATGATGCTTGTTTTTCCATTGTGTTAGCTGCTGAGATATTTTAATTTGAACCTTGTTTTGGTCTGTGGTTTGCTCTCTGGTGCTATGTGTTGGTTCAGGTGTGACGGAACTTTGATGTACTTTTGCGCCCCCCCCCCCCAAAAGGGGGAAACACTTTACCCTTTGTAGGGAAAAAAGCTTGTGCATTTATTCAACTTCGTAGAAAATGAATTTTCTATTCTCATAATAGATTATTCTCATTGTTCTTGGCGTTTGAACTGGAGCATGAACTGTTTTCATCTACTTCAATTAGTCTGGATGAATGCTCAATTTATGTCCGTTGAATGTATGTTGCTGTTTGTTAGGGTTGTAGGTGGAGTTATTTTCTTTTTGGATTCTTGACGCTTAATAAGTTTCATGGCATGTTCACAGTGAGAGTTATTTTGCTAGGATTCAATAGAAAACCATGATCCAAATAGTTACGAGTTACGACGATATTGGGGCTGAATTATGCACATGTGAGATCCAGTTGAGTATTACTGCCAGACTGATGGCCTCAATGCAGAGCAAGGCACCTGTTACTCTCCTCATTATTTGAGCACTTGATCAAGCGTACGTGTCTGACACCATTGAGTAGGGTCAACACTCAACAACCTGTAATATAGATATGGAGCTTGTTGAAATTTTTGATTTACATATTGTCTGATCAGTTTATATTATTTCACTGGGCATTTGCACTACATGAACACATTTGTCCTCCCTAGCATGTCCAATCGGACAAATGTTCTCAAGTCTGTACATCAGACACTTAACAGTTGTTGTTTTAAGGGTGAATCGGAGCTATTGTCCCATAATTTTGACAAGTGATTTCTCGTCAATTTTCAAATTTATTAAAATTGTGCATGCCGGAGTCCTATTTGTTTGGGGCTACTATGTCCAGCACAAAGCTAACATTGTTAGGCATCGTGAATTCTAGAATGGATACTTTACTGAAGATGAAACCTTCAACAAATCTCGTGAAACGGTGTTGTTTAAATTTTGTTGTTGGACCCATGCATAACACTTGAAGAACAGATGAACATCATGTAATCTAGCTTATGTAATTATCCATTTTGCAGAGTAAACTAAGGTAGGACAGTTATGTATAGTGTCACATAATTATCACATGAATTTGAAGTTAGTTTTATATTTCCACATTTTTCAGGGTGTTGAAAGACCTTGAAAATGAATTTGCAGGTTTGAAGGAGGAAATTGTAATTTTAGTACTCAGTAAACATGTTCCTGTTGTCATCTATTTTTGCAATGAGCCTTTTATTAATTTGTAGGCATTTTATAGGCAGAAATGGCATTACCACCAGCAGAACTGAAACCATCTGATCAAAGAAAGTACAACACACGAAAAAGGGAGGTTAGACGCAGAATCAGGAAGCAGGAGAAGTTAATGAATGACATTTCTACCTTACTTTCTGCTCTTCAGCAAGCACTTGATGAAGTTCCTAGCATTGAAGGGGTTATCTTGATCCTAGGAGGGAGCCTTGTACGACCGCAATTTGTCTATGACATTACAATTTCTCATGGTAGATTTGATTCTGGAAGTGCCAATGAGCATGCTACAACGAAGTTAGCTTAGTCTGTTTCTCGAAAGGTGGGCTACTCTCTTACTTAATACTCCATGAAGAACGATTTCCCCTAGAAGCTAGAGCAACTCTTTTTCATTAGGATATGTTAGTTTAATTAAAGTAAAATCGACCTAAGATCTACAAGTTGATTCATTATATTTTTGTTATCAATGAAATCCAAAACGTGATACTACTTTGGACAACAATATTGCAAAAGGTTATCTGAATGTTGGATTATTGCTCTACTGTTTGGCATTTGACCAAACAGTGTAAGTAGGACCTTGATATGTTTACTGCCACATTGCCAGACATAATTCTATTTTTTGACCAGTGCTTGCTTTATCTCCATACAGTGGAAATTTTGTCCTCTTTGAATAATGACCCGCTATGATGCACGGACACAGATACGTCGACACGACACGACACCGACACGGGAATTCGCCATTTTCCAAAAAATACCGATACGGCGACACGGCTATATATATTTATATAATAAGAATAAATTACACATGTATTATTTTTTATGTTTCTTCATGCTTGTCGAACTGAAATATTCTAAAGTGTAATGTAAACTTAGAATATGTAATGTACCTCTCAAAGATACCCTCGCCTCTTTATTCTTCTTGCAGCCAATTCATGACATATTGATATAATGATATGTTCAATTGTTCATATGAATACCATTTCCAGAAATCAGAATTCCATTAACCTGGGAAAAGAAGTAACATGATCAGTAAGAGTTGCAAGACTATAAAGATAACATATATACTTAATTCTTGAACAATCAAAGCAATAGAGCAACAACAATTGATAATTGATATCTGATAACTGATAAGCGATAAAAATTAACAAGTAGCCAAATTCAAACATAGAAACTTAAATGCATAGTTCAACTTAAGTTACGTAACAAAATCAAATTCTAGTGGCAAGGCTAAATAAAAGCGTGAGACTCTTAGTCTTCTCATCTAATTTTGTTTCAGTGCGACATGTCTGCCGTCATAAAGATTGGATCAACAAAAGACTTAAAACACCCTAGGGTGAACTTCTCATCCAATTGCTACAAAACACGAACTCGGATTGTTTATCCTCATCGATTTAGATGTTTGAGGTATCAAGATTGAAACTTTCCCACTAAACATTTTAGAACAACTAAAAGCCATTGAATAAACAATTTTCGCCATATAGCACCCTCACTTCTACTAGAACACCATCGATCAAAACGCAATAGCTCACAAAGATTGATTGATTGTGTCACCGTAGCCACGGTGGAGGAGGAAGTTGAAGGTGTGCCGATCGCAGCGTAGTTGAGCAAGGCGTGGCTGGCTTTGGGTTGGTGGAGCCGGCTGGGAGGAGCAGAGGCACCTTTGCGGCGATGGCCGGAAGTTGCTTGGTGAACTCGGTGTACTCCGCCAAGACCGTGCTGCGCAGCGCCCGCCACAACGCCAGATCGGCCACTCCCCTTGCGGTGCCCTCCCGCCTCCTTCGCCCGGCGGGCGACACCATGGGATCCGGAGGTCATGCACAGCAGGCAGATCTCGGGTTCTTGGCAAGATCGGAGTTCTTGGATTGGGGAGGAGAGCGAGAGATCAAGAAAAAAGCGGTGGCAGTGGGGATTTGGTGATTTCTTGGTGCGGGGGGGGGGGGAGTATCAAGCGTGAGGGAGGCGACACGGTGAGGGAGGTGGCGCGGCGAGCGGGCGGTGGAGGGGCACAAGGGAGGCAGCGCGGCGAGCCGGCGGAGGGGCGCGAGGGAGGCGGTTAGGTCTGCTCGGGTGCGGGGATTTGGGAGGAGGCCAGGAGGGTTAGCGCCGACGGGGGCATGGGCCGTGTCCTGTGTCCCGGGCCGTGTCGGACACACGGTCACGCCGTGTCCGACATGTGTCGGGATTTTTTGTAATTTAAATTAAAAATTTAAAGTGGCCGATACGTCGCCGACACGTGTCCGAGCCGTGTCTAACATGTGTCGGTGTCGGACACGGCATTTGACACGGATACAGCAGTTTTCCGGAGTGTCCGTGCTTCCGAGATGACCCGCACTTGTATATTTCTAGGCCATTCGTGCTCTTATATCAAGTGGTGGAGGGAGTTTATCTTACACAGGTATTGGTTCTTTTGTTTTACTAATACTTGGCTGGCTGGTGTTGCCATTAACTTTTAGCTTACTGCTTTCCATCCCATTATTTTTCAAGGCCCTATCAAGCTGTTTCTGCTGGTCAGATGTCCCTGTACATTGAACTTACCACTAGATTTCCTGCCAAAACGTGATTTTCTTTACAGCAAGAAGGTGCTGTTCTTTTACGAAGGTTAATTTATGTCATTATTTTTTTTTGTTTATCTTCCTTTGTAAACCATCCAATGTCACAAGATTAATACAAGAGCGTAACTTTATTACGTGGTTTAAGATCCCGTCTGCTGATATGTATAACTCTCTTTTGAGGTTTCGTTGCAACGCATGGGCACCCTCCTGGTATTGCTTAGTATCTCAGTACTAAGCTCAGATAGTCTTTCCGTATCTCAGTACAAAGTTATTTCAGGAAAGCTCGTCCTTTGGCAAATTGGATTAAGGTTTAACAAAATTTGTTATTAGACACGGTTTCAGTATTCACAACTTCACATGCATGGCCTTTAGTTTTGGTGTTGTTTCTCACTTTTTTGTAACCGTTATATATCTTCTTTTGTTATTTGTAATGCATCATAATCTCCATTTTTTTTGCCATGTCTTTTGTCAATAAAAGGAAGATAGCCAAGCATGCAATTTCACCAAACCAGATTAGCATAATTCACCGATTAGTTTGCAGTTTCGTATGCTGCACTGATGAATTTTTGTTGTTACGGATATCTTTAGCTTGTATAGTCCAATCTTGTTACTTCTTAGCACAGTCAACTCACCTGGCCGGGGCATTGACGTTAAAACCAAAAATCCCTGTGCATTGAAGCTGGAATTTCCAGCCAGGAATTTGTTCTGAATACAGTGAGATGAAAGATGGAAAACATTGAGTACGGATATCAGTTCACCTGTTGCACTGCAGATATAATGATTGTGTTCACTTCATATAGCACAACAGATCAAAATTTGTGCTCCCATATACTTGGAGAGCTGCCTAGTAAGCATTTAGTTGTGATGACATAATTAGTTGGAACCACACACAGCATAATCTTGACTGCAATCTATTGCTGAAACAACATTACAGATGTTTCTTCCGAAAAACCATTACAGAGGGACCATGCCAGAAGCTAAAGCTAGCTGGAAACCACACACTGCATAATGCCAAAAGCTAAAACTCAAATTGAACTATGCTCTAAAGCCATGCTCGAACCTCCTAATGGCGATCCATTGTTGCGGATGATCCAATGCGCATTCCCCCACATCCGCTGAACCTCGCAGTGGCTGAGCTCCGTTTGCAGCGGCGCGAGGTGCCTCGGGTTCCTCAAGTGAACCACGCCGACGCCGTGCGCGACGACGCGGCGCCGCCACGGGTCCTCCACCTCCTTATTGATAGTCACGTACACGCAGTTCCTTCGTGCGCGCTCGCCGGAGCCGACGGTGAAGCCGTGGACCCTGTCGACGAATGCTGCGCGGTCTCCGATGTCCGCCACGCGCGCCCACCTCGGCGTCTCCTTCCTGTGTCGCGCGCGGTACACCTGGGAGAAGAGCTCGCACTCCCTGTCCCCCGCGCGGCGCACCAGCAGGAGCACGTCGTCGGTGGAGGCCACCAGGTAGGCGGCGTCGATGTATTTGCGGTCCGGCGGTGGGTCGATCGAGGCGGAGCGATCGAGGGTCTCCGCGTCGATCACCGTGGTGAGCAGCGAGCGCTGCTCGAGGACGAAGAAGAAGCCGCCGCGGTAGTTGACGGTCATCGGCGAGTTGCAACTCGACCGGTGCACCGGCGTCCACGACCCGCCTCCTGTCTCGCAGAAGAACACCGTGTCGCCGCGGGCTACCATGACGCCGCGCGGGGACCAGTCCCACGTGAACCCGTCGTCGGTGGCCTCCGTGCTGCGCGCGCGGGGCTCGTCGGGCGCGCACGGCATCGGCTCCGTCTCCGATATCGGGATGGGCAGGTCGGGGAGCGGCGTCCGCTCGCCGGTGAACGGGTCGACGAGGTGGGACGGGTGCCGGCCGAACAGGTCCGTCGCGAACACCTTCCCGCCGTACGGGGACGGCACGTGCCTGCGGCCGGCCACCAGGCGCAGCCTGACGTCGTCGTCGTCGATCATGCGGTTCTCGGCGAAGGAGAAGACCTTGAAACCGTACTGCGACGGGAACGCGACGCACGGGAGCGTCCTCGCCTCCGGCGGATAAGCCACGCGTCGGAGCGCCTCCGTGTCCTCATCGTCCTCCTCCGTTCTTGGCTCCTCATCTGGCGCTCTTACCGCGATAATGCATGGGTGCGACATAGATCTGTGCAACTCGGCTCTTCCAGGGGAAAGCAGGAGGGGAGTTCTCGACTCGCCGTCGATGTCATCCAGCGTTGTTGTCGTCGACGGCAGCGAGAACCCGCAGACGAAATTGCTGAACATGTTGCACAATCTTGAGAGCATGTTGGCGGTGGCCGTGTCGATGCTCGCAAGCCAACACGGATAGAAGATCAATGATTGATATTGCGCGCGTGTGCCTTAGAATTCTAGTTGTGATAACTCGACTCGTAACAGTCATCCTCGTCTAACATACTTATTGTTAATTTTAAACTTGTTCGATCACAACTCTTATCCGATCGTACCTGAAAAGAAGAGAATACTCCATCCCCATGAAATAGCGTTTCAAACCCCTATAAAACCCTACTGGTACCTCTGTAACTCTAATAAGTCTGTAGAGTGTAACACACAATGTCATGTTTATGTTGGCTAGCGAACAACAACCTGTTCTTAAAATTCAATAGATTCGTCCGCGGACTACCTCTGTTGGCCTCGATGCTCGCAAGCCAACACACATAAAACATCAATGATTGATATTGCACTCGTGTGTGCCTTAGAAATCTAGTTGTGATAACTCGACCCTTAACGGTCATCCTCGTCTAACATATTTATTGTTAATTTTAAACTTGTTCAATCACAAATCTTATCCGATCGAATTTAAAAAGAAGAGAATATTCTGTCCCTATGAAATGGTATTTCAAACCCTTATAAAATTCTACTGGTACCTCTCTAACTCTAATCAGTCTGTAGAACGCAACACACAATGTCATGTTTGTGTTGGCCAGCGAACAACAACCTGTTCTTAAAATTCAGTAGATTCGTCCACGGACTACCTCCGTTGGCCTCGACACTCGCAAGCCAACACACATAGAACATCAATGATTGATATTGCACTCGTGTGTGCCTTAGAAATCTAGTTGTGATAACTCGACTCTTAACAGTCATCCTCGTCTAACATATTTATTGTTAATTTTAAACTTGTTCGATTACAAATCTTATCCGATCGTATATGAAAAAAGAGAATATTCTGTCTGACGAGGATCTAATAATCCTCATTTTATCTTTTATCTATAATTCTTATTATAAGTAAATATGACGTCATATGGTCCCTGGATATACCCTTTAATTTTATAAGGGGGAAGCCTATTAGGTGGTCGTAAGTTCTTCTACGACCACCCCTATAGTCGTAAGTCTTGCTACGACTACCTTATGGTCGTAAGTTCTTCTACGATCACTATCCAGTCGTAAGATATTCTACGATTACCTCATAGTCGTAAGTCTTGCTACGACTATCTTATGGTCGTAAGTTCTTCTACGACCACCTTATGATCAATAAAACCTACAGGCAAGTGGGTTCAATTGATTAAGAAATCTAAACAGTCAATATGCACTGTTATTATGCGAAATAATAACACATAATACCCCATTATCTCTGACTAGTAACTGCCAGGCGGCGTGAAGGAGTTACCAGCCCGATGATTACTACAAATGTGCGCCCGTTACTGGATTTAATGAGGCGTCTTTTCAGCAGGGGAAAACGGCTATTCCTTCACGACTATATAAAGGTAATGATCAGAGAGAGAAGAGGGAACAGAGGTGTACATACATGCTATCGAGGGCTATCAGGAAGACATGAACTATCATCTGTAATAGTCTTTGTTTTTCTCCTGATTGTTCAGAATACACTCAATACCATACACACACAGGAGTAGGGTTATTATTCTCTCCGGAAAAGGCCTGAACCTGTATAAAAATACCCGTATCAATCTCTCTGCGTGATTCTATTCTAGGAGACCCCCCGAATCAAAAAATCTTTACGTAAGATCGGTAACACCGACACTGTCCCTATGAAATAGTGTTTCAAACCCCTACCGGCAACTCTCTAACTCTAATCAGTCTGTAGAGCGCAACACACAATGCCATGTTTGTGTTGGCCAGCGAACAACAATCTGTTCTTAAAATTCAGTAGATTCGTCCGCAGACTACCTCTGTCGGCCTCGACGTTCGCAAGCCAACACACATAGAACATCAATGACTAATATTGCGCACATGTGTGCCTTAGAAATCTAGTTGTGATAACTTGACTCTTAACAGTCATCCTCGTCTAACATATTTATTGTTAATTTTAAACTTGTTCAATCACAAATCTTATCCAATCGTATCTAAAAAGAAGAGAATATTCTGTCTCCATGAAATAGTATTTCAAACTCCTATAAAACTCTACTGGTACCTCTCTAACTCTAATCAGTCTGTAGAACGCAACACACAATGTCATGTTTGTGTTGGCCAGCGAACAACAACCTGTTCTTAAAATTCAGTAGATTCGTCCACGGACTACCTCCGCCGGCCTCAACGCTCGCAAGCCAACACACATAGAATATCAATGATTGATATTGCACGCGTGTGTGCCTTAGAAATCTAGTTGTGATAACTCGACCCTTAACGGTCATCCTCATCTAACATATTTATTGTTAATTTTAAACTTGTTCGATCACAAATCTTATCTGATCGTATATGAAAAAAAGAGAATATTCTGTCCCCATGAAATAGTGTTTCAAACCCCTACCGGCACCTCTATAACTCTAATCGGTCTGTAGAGCGCAACACATAATGTTATGTTTGTGTTGGCCAGCGAACAACAACATGTTCTTACAATTCAGTAGATTCATCTGCGGACTACCTCTGTCGGCTTCGACGCTCGCAAGCCAACACACATAGAACATCAATGACTGATATTGCGCGGGTGTGTGCCTTAGAAATCTAGTTGTGATAACTCGACTCTTAACAGTAATCCTCGTCTAACATATTTATTGTTAATTTTAAACTCTTATCCGATCGTATCTGAAAAGAAGAGAATATTCTGTCCCATGAAATAGTATTTCAAACCCCTATAAAACCTTACTAGTACCTCTATAACTCTAACCAGTCTATAGAGCATAACACACAATGTCATGTTTGTGTTGGCCAGCGAGCAACAACTTGTTCTTAAAATTCAGTAGATTCGTCCACGGACTACCTCCGTCGCCGAGGGATGTGGGCAAGGCTGCAAGAGATCAACTGATTTGTTCTCTCGACCTCCCATCTGGAAGGGCCGAATGCGAGGAGACGACGCTCCCACGCATCACGTCCTCGCTGGCTGCGGCCAAAGAGCAGGAGAACCAGGAGATGGTGCTCCCATGCGTCGTGTTACCGACGTCGCAGTCCGGCTTGATAGTGTTCTCCCTCGCCGACGATGGCATGTGCGGCGACGTCCGGCTGCGCCCGGTGTGCGGCCGCCCGCTCGTGCCGTCCCCCTACGGCGGCCGGATGTTCGCGACGGACGTGTTCGGTAGGCACCTGGACAGTCTCGTCGATCCGTTCACCAGCGAGTGGACGCCGCTTCCGCGGTGCATGTCCGACGAGGCCCACGCGGGCCGCACGGAGCCCGCCGTCGCCGGGTTCGCGTGGGACTGGTCACCGCGCGGCGTCGTGGTCGCGCGCGGCGACATGGTGTTCTTCTGCGGGAGCGGCGGCGGCTCGTGGACGCCGGTCCACCGGTCATGGCGCAACTCACCGATGACCGTCAACTACAGCGGCGGCTTCTTCTTCGTCCTGGAGGAGCGCTCGCTGCTCACCACGGTCATCGACAGTGCGACCCTCGACCGCTTCGCTGTGATCGGGCCGCCGCCCCGCCGCAGCGACATCGACGCCGCCTACCTGGTAGCCTCCACCGACGACGTGCTCCTGCTGGTGCATCGCGCCTGGGACAAGCACCGCAAGCTGTTCTCCCAGGTGTACCGTGCGAAACACACGAAGAGACGACGGCGGGGGCCGCCGAAGTGGGCGGAGGTGACGGACGTCGGCGACCGCGCGCTGTTCGTCGACAGGATCCATGGATTCTCGGTGCCCGCAGCCGCCGCCGAGCGCGCGGCAGGGCCACGGAGTAACTGCGTGTACTCGATAGTTGGCGGCACGGTGAAAGACCCGTCGGGGCGCACCGTTGCGGCGGCGTACGACGTTGCTGTGTTCCGCGTGGAGTCGCCAGAGGAAGTGGCGCCGCTGCGATCTGAACTCCGCCGCTGCATGGTGCAGCATACGTGGGGAGAACCCTTTTGGATGGTCCGGAAGGTGTGTCATCGTTTTCCGCTAGTTTGTTAGCAATATCGCGAGATTGAATTAAATTCCTGTTAGTTTGTTAGGAATATCTTAGCTCATCATCTTCATCTCGGCTGACATGTATTTCTTAGTATCTCAGTACTAAGCTCGGATAGTCTTTCCGTGTGTCTAGAGCTAGTTTGCAGTCGGTGTTGCTAGGATTATTTTCCAAAGTTGTTTCAGGAAAGCTCGTCCTTTGGCAAATTGGATTAAGGTTTAACAAAATTTGTTATTAGACAGGTTTCAGTATTCACAACTTCACATGCATGGCCTTTAGTTTTGGTGTTGTTTCTCACTTTTTTGTAACCGTTATATATTTTTTTGGACGGGCGGAAGGAAGATTCCTGGGCCTAATATATTAAGAAAAGAGAGTTGATCCAGTTTACGAGGAAAATCGGGCTCTAAAACCTTACAACTGCACTGTTAATTAGAGGAAAACCGGCGAAAAACCGCACAAAGGGACCAAGACAACTGCCTTAGGCGGCTCACCACCACACACCAACGACCAACAACTATCGAGGCCCGTCACAAGTCATCATTGCCAAGCACATCGCAACAGCAACCAAGCAGCTCCGACTCCCCATGGCGGCCCTCAGCCTCAACGGTCGACATCGCCGACAAAAAGATGCCGGTGGCCACCCAAACGCGGGGAAGGACCTCCTAGGTGACGCCTCCAAGGAGGACACGACGTTGCCTGTCCGGAACACCGGAACTAGGTTTTCACCTGAAGGAAAATGTGAGAAGCACCACGACGACGCCTCCAAGGAGGGAAACGGCGCCCACCGGCGTCGACGTCACCGGCACCAGCCGAAAACTGGGCAAGGCTTTCGCCTAAGGCTCCCACATCCTACCAACCACGACCTCCACGAGCACCACCTCTGCGTAGCCAATACGAAAGGTGCAGAGTGTTATCGTTGTCAAGCTCGTCGCACCTGACACAGCAGCTCCGACTTCACTACAACACACGATCGTAGGGCCACCACCACAGCTGCCTTCGCGCTGCAGCACCTCCACCGTACAGGACTGCCTCCTACACCACACGGGTCTTCTTTTGTTATTTGTAATGCATCATAGTCTCCATTTTTTTTTGCCATGTCTTTTGTCAATAAAAGTAGGATAGCCAAGCATGCAATTTCACCTAACCAGATTACCATAATTTACCGATTAGTTGCAGTTTCGTATGCTGCACTGATGAATTTTTGTTGTTACGGATATCTTTAGCTTGTATAGTCCAATCTTGTTACTTCTTAGCACAGTCAACTCACCTGGCCGGGGCATTGGCATTAAAACCAAAAATCCCTGCACATTGAAGCTGGAATTTCCAGCCAGGAATTTGTTCTCAATACAGTGAGATTAAAGATGGAAAACATTGAGTACGGATATCAGTTCTCTGGCAGTAATTCACCTGTTGCACTGCAGATATAATCATTGTGTCCACTGTTCACTTCATATAGCACAACCGATCAAAATTTGTACTCCCATATACATAGAGCTGCCTAGTAAGCATTTAGTTGTGATAACACACAGCATAATCTTGACTGCAATCTATTGCTAAAACAACATTACAGATGGACCATGCCAAAAGCTAAAGCTAGCTGGAAACCGCACATTTAAATATTCTGAAATAAATTTAATTTTTTTACAAGAAATTGATCCAATAAATACCGAATATAGAGACCGCCACAGAGCTGAAATATACATATTTTGATGTTCTTCTTAGACAAACCTCATGCTTCATATCATCATATGCATGATACGTTCTCGCCATGTTGCAAGAACAAAGATATTTGAATAACCAATTTAGTATACAGGGAAAATACATTTGAATAACCAATTTAGTATGAGTTGTTCAATTTGCAAGATATTTGGATAAGAAAAGTTTGTTTTCTACAGGTGAACCTGTGAATGGATTGTAAAGAATCAGTACCTAACTGGGCTGCTTTCGGGCAAACTATTGTTTATTTGCTAAACGAGGAAGCTAAACCCTTAAGATGAAATAGCATATGTAAGAAAGGGGGTTGATGAAACACCTGAAAAATTTCAAAGTTTGAAAATTAGTTTGAATTCAAAATCGAATTTCAAAATTCAAATTCAAAATCAAAATTTGGCCAAATTTCGCCCAAATCCAAACCCTAACCCTAACCCTAACCCGCTTTCCTTCCCTTTCGCTTTCACCTCCGTGGCGCCTCCACCCCTCGCCACCTTGCCATGCATGCCAGTCATCCACCAGCCTGTTTAAATCTCACTTGCAGCTTGGCAGCAAGCGTCATGGAGCACCCGGCACCGCTTTTGGCCAGCCATGCCGCACCAAGACAAGGCGCCGCCTCCTCATCATCCGCCACCTCTCCTACCACCTGCCCGCCCACCGCCACACCATACCAGTGGGCGGCCACCTCCGGTTGCGCCAACCAGAAGCCGCCTCTCGCCTCGACCCTCGCCCCCCAGACCCGCCCGACCACGGCAGCCGCCCAAGCCGCCTCGTCCTACCACCTCACCCCTCTTCTGCGACGCCCATGCTGCGCTCTCGCTCCCATCGCTCCCATCACTCATGGCTATAAAGCCGCCTCGGCCTCTTCAACCCGCACCAACCCAACCTTTCCTCCTTCGTCCCGACGCCGAAGTCGTCGCCGCCGCCTCGCCCCTTCCCAGAAGAACAACCCTACCTCAAGCAAATCCCACCCACCCAAAGCCAAACAAACCTCCCTGGCCCTCCCTACCCTCTCGGTCACGGCCATGATCTATGCTGGCCGCCTCCTCACCCCAAACCCTAAAACCCGACGCCAAACACACGCCCAAAACCCTAGGGTTTAGAGGACTTACTGGGCGAGCCTCCTCGCTGCCTCCCCATCCCGCCATCGTCGCTGCTGCCGTCATGGGCCAAGGCTCAAGGCGCCAGCTCTCTCGAAGCCCCAAGACGCTCACTTGCATGCTGTGACTCATGGCGCTTTGGCTCACGGCGCCATGAGCCCCACAACCTTTTTGGCTCATGTTGTTTGGGCAAGACGCTGATGGGCCGTGGGCGTTCGACCCATTTCTTTAAGGCCGACAAGAAAGCTCATTCTTGTTAAAAACACTGTAGCCCAGCCCATCTTTTTAAAATCGCCCAAGATCGCTTCATGCACAAGAAAATAGGTTTTATTCCCAAAATTCAGATTTTGCACAAGAATTTCTAATTCTTGTTCTTAAGCCTAAAATGGTGATTTATTATTGTTTATATCTAATTAATAGGTATGAATAGTAATGTGATCATTATTTCTTCGAAAACCCTAAGTTGAGTCAAGATAGCCTTTTGATCGTCTCGAACTCCTAAAACCTAATCCTAACTCTGTCCACCAATTCCAACTCCTTTACCTCTTTAAGTTGATTTCCTTTCTTCTTTTATATTTTTGTTGTAGTTGGATCTTTTTCGGCCTCGCCCTTGTTGAGCCAGAGTTTTATTGGTTTTTGTGTCTTGCGCTAGGTTTCGACGCCGACGAGCCACCAGACTTCGCAGACAGACCCGACATAGCAAAGACAACAGTGGATTTCGAACAAGGAGGCAAGTTGCATACCTTGAACATATTGATCCTACATGTCATATAATTAATATTGTTATCTTCATTAAAATATTTTAGCCAAGTATTTCATCAAAGAAATAATATTTTGGAATGCCATGTTGAATAGATATACATCCTTAAACCCCACATATTAAACCACCCATTCTTGTAAGCCATATTCACCTTGACAAACTTGGTTCACATAAAATAATAGCAAATATTCTGCTAAGTCATGCAAAACTCATTTCTAATACTGTTAAGGAGAGTTGGCTTTAGGCCAATAGGATTTTGGTGTAAGTTGAGGGTTGTGTCCATTGAGTTGGACAACCCAATATACTTGGTAAATTGGGTCATCAGTGAGATCAAGAGGTGGGTAACAATGTGTTGGGCCATCGCCTCACTGGGTGACACGTAAGGATAAGAACCTTGTGCTAAGTAACAGACACAGTAAACCGCTCAACCACATGCGTGGTCATTACTCCCTAGCTTAGTACACTGCTCATCCAATTGAATATCTACAGTATCAAAGGTGAGACAGGGGTGTACCCTAAGGACACCCGCTGGTTCTTGCAACGGTATGGGCCCGTCAGCATCGGGGTACAGAGTCCACTGTTGGCCGGTGGTCTCCCGAGGGCTGTATGGATTAAGATCTACCGGGTAGAGGCTAAAAAGGATAAGCAGTGAAAAGGCTTTGTTATCCCCTCTCAGTTGTACGCAAACATGATGCGTGTCAATATGAGTCTGTGATATCGTGTGGGTAAAGTTGGGCAACTCTGCAGAGTGTAATCAATGTTATTCGAATACACCGTGCTTCCGGTTAATGAAGCTGTGTTCATGGGTGATGCCAACATACGAAGCATAAGTAGAATTTTACAGATGTTAATTGGTAATTTCAGAAGTTGTTAACCCCTGTGGCTATATTTATTACTGTTTTACTGTCTTTATTTATGTTAAAGCTTTTAAAGTCAACTAATGCATTCCACATATACCTGTTTGGTAAAACTGTACCATTCCTTTGACATTTCCAGCATATAGTTAAATAGCAGTTCCTATGCAATTTGTTGAGTACGGTGGTTGTACTCAGTCTTGCTTAATCAATCAACAGAAGAGTTTTGGGAAGATCCAGGTGTGCTCTACGAGCAAGAAGAACCGGTAGACTTTGACGACTACTGGTACTAGGGTCTCGTTTACGCCCAAGCTTCCTGTGGTGCTAGCTTTCTTTTGAAGTATATTATATTATTTTCGGGCTCAAATGCCTGCTTCCGCTTTAAAACTGGCTGTTAAGCCCTATCTGCTGTAATAAAAATCTGTTTTTTGTTGTAATCGTTTGCTTGTTTGAGAAACCACGGCTTTACGACTGTACATCCTGGACAGTTGTAAAGATTCTAGCGATCCCTAGTTTTGGGGTCGTTACAAAAGTGGTATCAGAGCCGGCTTGACCGTAAGTTGAGACCTTAGCTTGGTTATAGGTTGAAGACCTTTAAAACTAATAAATTCAAAAACTACAAAAGGATTTCTCAAACAAAAATATAAGTATTAAATTGCTGTCTCTTTGTCTCTCTTGCTACCTCACCTTACTTTAGACTTTGAAAAACTTGTGTTGTTTTTCTAAAAAGATTTATCTCCTCTTAACTAACTATTCAAACTTTCCGTCTGGTAGCAAGATGCAGAATTCCTACTCCGACCACTCGATGTTTAGAGGATGGAGCAAAAGACTACTCGAGATGATGCAGTTTATCGGCGCCACAGCTGAACAATTGCCTATTTTCCATACAGAGGAACAAATCTGTGATGGAAAAAGGTACCATTGGAAGGCTTGGATAGATCTGGCCCCGTTAGCTTACAAACCTGACATCGAATGTCAGTTTGTGGGCCAACGCCGCAGAGAGAGAGAGGCAATACAGGATGCTGCAAGGCATGTACACACACTGCGGCAAAGATTATGATGCGAGTTTGAACATTCGAGTACCACCGATTCCTCGAGGGGAGCGATGGATCCACTTCAAGTTCCTTGCCCAGTGATGATGAGGATCCCCGATCCGTGAAGTTGCCACCCACGCATTAGCTCAGAGATTCTATATACCGGGTTTTGAAGGAATACCAAAAGGTGCGAAAAGTATCACTTGGCCAAGCACGGAATCAAGAACATGCGAAGGAGTTAGATCGTCGTAATGACCCGGATCGTGGATCGGTTCGGTTTGTGATGAGAGCCCGACATTCTCAAGATCCAACAATGGACTATACACCGAGATCACCGGATTACACCCTTTGTCTCCGTGTATACTCCAAAGTCACCTCCAGCGCCGCCTCACCCAACGGGCATAGCGCTTCTTCTCGTCGCCGTTCCGAGGATCCAACAAGGAAAGGAGAAGGTGGAAGAGCCGAAACCCAGCCAGCAGGTGACGAAGGCCACTGAAGAAGAGGAGGAGGACCCAGAGATGCTGATCCGCTACACCAGCAGCAACCCTCCGTCCAGTGGATGGTAGAGCTCCCCGCAAGATGTTAGATTACGATAGAGTATTGTAGATCCACCTACTTTAGTAGTAGAACGACTTTTGATTGTAAGAAAAGTTGTGTATTGTATTCTAAGTAGTATACTTCCAGCTTTTGTAAATTAATTTGTATACTTTGTGTGAAATATAATAAATAAGTTGTTTCCCCTATCCATATCTGTATATCATCCTTGTCAAAAGTCATTTCCTTCTGTTCGTCTTAATCACTTACCTATTGCTTTCACTGCTTATCTAGAAATCTGAATCTTACTTATCTTAATGTGTTTGGTCAAAACCGCTGCAGAAGTAAATTCACAAGATGTCTGGAAATAACAACAATGAAGCTGAGGCTGAATCAGCAGGGCAACCACCAAGCTTGGCAGAGGTCATGGCTATGATGGAGAGAAATAGATTTCAGGCAGAACAGAATCAGGCCAGGATGATGGAGCAACATACTCAACTCCTTGAACAAATTGCCACAAGATCATCCGCAGGACACACTTCTGGAGGTAATAATGGAGGAGTAACACCAGGCTTCAGATGGGCAAACTTTCAGAAGACAAGACCACCAACATTCACAGTGTCACCAGAGCCGCTAGTAGCCGATGACTGGATAAGGGATATAGAGAGGAAGTTGGACACTATCCAATGCAACGACAAAGAGAAGACTTTATTTGCTTCTCATCAACTACAAGGTCAAGCAGCAGCGTGGTGGATGAACTATCAGACTCTTCATCCAGGAAGAGATATACCATGGGCAGAATTCAAGGAAGCATTTCACAAAGCCCATGTTCCTGAAGGTATAGTTGCAGCCAAGTGCAGAGAGTTTCTTGCTCTGAAGCAAGGGGGCCGTACAGTCACAGAATACCTTCACCAATTTAATCAATTGGCACGGTATGCCCCGCATGAAGTGGATACTGAAGCTAAGAAGATAGAGAAGTTTTCACAAGGTCTGCAAAAGTCACTGAAATTCCACATTTCAGCTCTTGATTTCCTTGACCTAGCTTCCATGGTGAACAAATTGATAATCTCAGAAGAAGCCAGAACTGATATGGAAGAAACCAGGAAGAGGAAAATGAAGCAAATGACTCCAGCCACAAGTGCACCAAGGGGGAGAATGACACCCCACCCATCTTCCAGATTTCACCAAGACCCTCCATGAATACAAATACCAAAACCACCTATGAATCCAAAGAAGAAGATCGGCTCTTAGTGGAAACAGAACCACCGCAGTTCAATGCTATAACTGTGGAGGAAACCATTATCTGAAGGATTGTCCTCAGAAATCTTCCAATTGTTTTCATTGTGGGCAACCTGGTCACTTCAAAGGGTAGTGTCCATTGAAGAACATATCATCAGATGCAGCCAAAGCTCAAGCAAGAAATCAGCCACAGAGTAACCGGAATCCTCCCACCTTCCAGGCCAATAGAGGGGAATGCTATACCGAAACCACCTAGGCGGTCAAAGTCAATTTTCGGAGGAGGACGATCGCACCAAAGACCATCACAAGGGAAGATCAATCACATTACCATTCAGGATGCAGCTGAGGCCACTGATATCATTGTCGGTATGTTTCTACTCAATACAAGATCAGTATTAGTTCTTTTTGATTCAGGAGCTACCCATTCAGTTATTTCTTTGGATTTTGCTGTGGAGAGTTGTTTGCCTTTTATTGTTTTGCCAAATCCCTATGTGTTGCAAACACCCGGGACTATAATGAAATCTCAGTATAAGTGTAGTAACTTGAACCTAGAAGTTCATGGGATCAGTTTCAGAACAGAATTATTGGTGATCCAGATGAGAGGCATAGATGTTATTTTGGGAATGGATTGGTTATCAAAGTATAAAGCCACAGTTGACTGTGAGAAGAAGACTGTAACCTTGAAGAATTCAGAAGGGCAAGAAGTGACGGTCATAACAGATCAGTCTTTGATAAGGAAAGAGAGAAGGAAGGTTAATAGTACTATTTCAGAAGTCACTATGCAGATGCCAGTAATTGATGAATATCCAGATGTGTTCCCTGAGAAACTACCCGGAAGACCTCCAGATAGAAAAATTGAGCTTACCATAGAATTGGTACACAAACCAAGCACAGAACTAAGGCACGATGTAATGGCAACTAGTGAACTAAAAGAGCTTAAGAAACAGTTGGACGAATTAGAAGAAAAAGGCTTCATAAGACCTAGTGTCTCACCTTGGGCTGCACCAGTCTTATTTTTTAAGAAAAAGGATGGAACTTTGAGATTGTGTGTGGATTACAGAGCTTTGAATGCAGTGACTATTAAGAATAAATATCCTTTGCCAAGAATTGATGATTTGTTTGATCAGCTGAAAGGAGCCAAGGTATTCTCAAAAATTGATCTCAGATCAGGATATCACCAGCTCAAGATTAGAGAACAAGATAGAGAGAAGACTGCATTTACTACAAGATATGGACTTTATGAGTTCACAGTAGTACCTTTTGGATTGACCAATGCTCCAGCATATTTCATGAATATGATGAACCAAGTCTATATGGAATTTTTGGATCAGTTTGTGGTAGTATTTGTGGATGATATTTTGATTTATTCAAAGAGTGAAGAAGAGCATAAAGAACATCTCCATTTGGCCCTAACCAAGTTAAGAGAGCATCAGTTGTATGCAAAATTCTCCAAGTGCGAATTTTGGATGAAGGAAGTGTCATTTTTAGGGCACATTATCACAGAAGAATTCCGGCCGGGATTGGTCCCCCCCCCCCCTACTCACGCCTATTCTTCCAGCTTCTTCACCACTGATCTCTTCTTTTGCTTCACATTGCATTAGGCTTCCTCTAAGTCCAGCATCTTCATTGTACATCAACTTCAGAGGATCCTTCAGCAGGCGCTCTACTCTCATACAGTAACGATCCATCTCTTGCAACTCTGTATCCTGGTATAAAGGCCTCCAACTTCTCAGTGTATTCAGCAGCTTTCTCCAAACTTGTTTCATGTTGAGCCAATTTTTGTGCTGAAAGATAATACCATTACGATATTTCCATGAGCACCATAAAACAGCAGATGTTACCACATTCAACACAGTATATTTCTTCAGACTTAACCAAAATTTTGCTACTGATTCATAATCATTCCCTATGTTTTTCTCTAGAATATCAGAAATCTCAGCCCAAACACATTTAGAGATCACACAACCGAAGAACAAATGATTTATACTTTCACTCTCTCTACAGTAAGCACAGAATATTTCTCTTTAGCAAGTTATCAATAGTCATTAGCTCGTTATGAAACAAAAGCCAAACAAACACATGAATTCTGGGAGGAGTTTTCAAAGTCCAGATTGCAGGGATATAAATTGGAATCACACCTCTAAAATTAATAATAGCATATAAGGATTTAGAAAAAAAAAGCTCCATTACTTCCATATTGCCAAATTAAATAATCCTGCTCAACAGAAATATTAACATGCTGCATGATGTCCTCTAATTCATACCACCTTGGTCTCATCAGAGAAGGTCCTTCTAAACGTGCACTTAATTTGATGGCCATCCCAAATATCACCAACTGTCTTCCCTTTTTCGTTGACCACTACATACAGATCCCAGAACTGGACAGCTAAAGGTGCAATACCAAACCAAATATCCTCCCAAAATCTAATCTTCTTCCCATTTCCTATCATCCATCTATAACCAAATTTGATGGCTTTAGCTGCCCAAAGCACTCCCTTCCAAAAATTAGAAACGTCAGTATCAGCACAGCAGAATATATTAGGACTATTAGTCTTATACTTATGATCGATCAACTCTCTCCAGAGCTTTCCTTCCCCCTCAATATATCTTCTGACCCAAGAACCAAGAAGACTTAAGTTTAGGTTCTTTAAGTTGGGAATCCCCAAACCACCAGTCTTTTTTCATACAAATCAAATGCCAATTAGCTAAGTGAAGCTTGCGGTTTCCTTCAAAATCATTCCAAAGACAATTAGCCATGTGAGTATTTATAAGATCAAGAGCCCACTTGGGAAACTTAAAGAAAGAAAGCAAACAAACAGGGATACTTGATAAGCAAGATTTGATCAAAACAAGCTTCCCTCCATATGAAAGTAATTTGCCTCGCCAACCTGCAATTCTTTTAAGAATCTCATCTACCAAAGGTTGAATGTCTTCTCTTCTCAACCTATCATAATGCAGTGGAATACCTAGATACTTAATAGGAAAAGTTCCAGTTTTACACCCAAAAATTTCTACAATTTGACTTATATCATTGTGATCTATCCGTACATGAATCAACTCATTTTTATGATAGTTAATCCTCATTCCAGAGACTTGTTCAAAACAGGTAGTTATCCACTTAAGGTTAAGCGCAACAGAAACTTTTTTCTCCAGGAAGATGATGGTGTCATCTGCATACTGCAGACTAACCACACCCCCGACACATATCAGAACACAAACCCTGAATAATCAAGCTGGGCTCTATCTTCGATCATGTTGTCCCTAAAACCAAATGCTTGGAGCAATGCACGGAGCCACAAATAGCAAATTAGAGAAACTCACCACTTCAACGTCACCTATTATGCCATAAAACATATAATAAGTTCTAATTCTAAATATTTTAATTCACATTTTGTCAGTAATTCTGTAGTAGTCACCTAGCTAAAAGCTAACAAGAGTGAAAAACTTATTTGCGTTTGTGCTTATTCTTATTCTCCTTTTGTGGTCCAAAAAACAGCAATCGGCTCATTTGTCCACCTTATTTTAGAACTACTAGCCTCTAGATTCTAGCTAAGCTCAAGGCAAGCAGATATGGAATTGAATTTATCGAGTAAATTCTCTTGCAATCTAATTCAACTTCATACTACGCAACCACCTTATTAAACACATTATTATGTACGTGATGACTACTAGGTGGTGATAGATAGTATAGTAAACCATCCGTGCTGTATCGATCCTAACAGTTTTAACATGTACTGAAATAAACACACAGTTGCTGAAATCCAAGAAGAGAATTTTAGCATGGGAACAACCATACCTGCCCACCTGCATGTATCTCAAGAGATCAAAAGTAGTAAACAAACGATCTATAGCCACCTTCGCCATTGCGCACATAACGCTTGTGTCCTTCAAGAAAATGACACACACTCTGGGCGAAATGAGAGAGTACGAGCGCCCTCCACCAACCACGCTGGCTGGCCACTCCGGCCACCGGCGGTCGCATACAGCCCCTTCTGCCGCCAATGCATCTTCCCAAGGGGTAACCCAGGGTCACAAGCAACGGTCGTCCCAGCCACCCCTTCGGGGTTCGGACCAGCTCGCCCCTGGAGCATTCATTGCTGCCATTGTTGGGCAGCCGCCCGAGGCCGAGCGCAACTAGACGGTGGTGACAAGAAGCGATGAGAAATTCAATTCGCCCCAACAGTACCCACACAACCACCACATTTACTGCTGGGAGGAGGAAGGAGATCCCGCGCTGGCTGGCTGAGGGGACGTTGCTTTAAGTGCCTAGGCCTAGGAGGCTAGGACACCTTAAGCCGCACTGTCCCAACGAGGTTCGTTGCTATTCCTGCTGGTTTCCCGATCATCTGGCCTGCTCCTGCCCGTCGCGTACCGAGTCCCGGCAAGAGCAGGGTCGTCGCAACCGTCGGGCCGGGTCACCGCCGCGCCGCGAGGAACCTGCTCCCGTCGGCTGCCGGTACAATAGTCAATAGGCACCCCCTCGCCGCACAACGGCACCAGCGTCGCACGAGACCCACACGTTCATTATTTAGTTTTTCTTCCGCTGCTACGTATCATGTACTCAGATTTGTAAGGGCACATATGGGTCATGCAAACCATAAGCGAAGGTGAGAAGTAACAGAGCAAAGAAAAAAGGAAAACGCTGCATGTGCATGCAGGACCAAATCAGTTTCTGCCGCTCCTTGCTTGCGTAAATTCCAGAGCGTGCGTGTGTTCCTGCCGAGATGTCCTGCAGAGAGTTTTGGCCGAGAAGTTTTGTCTTGAGGTTTTTCTTCCGATTGGTTGAAGTTTATTCGGATCGGCTGATAATTGGTATAAGAGTCTGAGTTTTGTTATCCGTCCCGGAGGTGATGGTTGGTCTCAGAATCTTTAGCCTTCTGGCTGCGAGGGTGTCTTGAACTGCTCACCCTTGGCTAAGCCTCACATTGACCCGCACAAGGGAGGTGGACGTGCATGGGAGCCCCAGGGCATGTAAGACGTTCTCCATCCCGAGGGTGGATGGCCCTGATCTCCGACAAGAGTGCTCAGTTGGGGCTCCTTCAATGAGCGGATGGGTCATCCATGAGATCATTGCCCTCCGGAGTCGGAGGAGGCTTCGTGGACTTAGAGTATTTTTTGATAGGAGACATAGCCTTTCGTCAATTAGCTACAGACCCCACAGATGGCGCCAATGTTGTATGTGTAAAAACCAAACACGAGTGATGGAGTGAACGTCAGCCGTCTGACGGGCTATTGTCCACGAGAGTAAAAAATGACACGAGGATTTATACAGGTTCGGGGGTCCAAGAGGATCTCCCTACTCCTGTCGGTAAGCCAACAGGGGGTTACCTCCGGGCCACACTTTCTTTCTTCTTCCTCTACCTCTACCGAACGCCAACACCGCGCTGCCCGTTCGTCTGCGCTCAATCCCCTCTGATCGCCACGCTCCTCGGTCGTTGTCGCACCGTGTGCTGTCTCGCCCAGCTCCACGCCCGCATCGCCTGCCTCGGCCTCCACAACCACCAAGCCCTCCTCGCCCACTTCGCTGCCGCCTGTGACGCCCTCGCCTACCCCTTCGTCACTGCCTCCTTCCTCTCTGCACTCCCCTCCCACACCGTGCTGGCCTCCTACGCCCACCACGCCCCACTCCACGCGGTGCTTGCGCAGTTCAACCTCCTCCACCGCTCCACTCGCCCTGATGTCTTCCCCCCTATGGTGAGGCCCTTGCTAATTCTTACACGTCACCATACGTTACCAAAATTCCTCCATCGTTTCCCCATCTCCATTCGCCCAACCTGCTGCCGTCCCTTCTTTCCCGCCGCCAGCCACCGTTGCCCTGCCGCATCGGACCACCCCTGACCCCCCTAAGTGTCCCAACGTGACCCCTTCGTCGACACCGTGCCCGTGCTCGTGCCACTTCCCGAAGGAAGTCGTAGGTGCGCCGCCGCACTCGTCCGCCCGTGTGCCAGAGCCGTCGCCATGCCGCTTCGCCCGCGACACCGCCTCCCCGAGACGCTGCCATTCCATTTTGCCCATCACCCCGCCTCCCCATGCCGCTGCCGTTGCCGCCGCTCCTGTTGCTTTGTTCTCCCTCTCTTTCTCTCTCAATGACAAGTGGTCCCTATGTGTCATGCGCCGTCGAGCTGGAGAGGGAAAAGGGGTGAGGAGAGAAGATTGATAAAACAAGCATTAAAATCGTATTCTATCACATCATACGTGTGTGCCGTTAAAGACGGACGAAAAATATGACGACTATGTTATTTTCAAAATTTTCGGTTGTTCGTGATATCATTTTGCAATGCGTCATCAAAGTGATGTCATTTATCTAAATACGAACGATAGCGATGTACCGAATCAAT
Source organism: Phyllostachys edulis (assembly GCA_036346405.1). Classification (NCBI taxonomy): domain Eukaryota; kingdom Viridiplantae; phylum Streptophyta; class Magnoliopsida; order Poales; family Poaceae; genus Phyllostachys; species Phyllostachys edulis. The sequence goes on along the minus strand of CM070559.1, from coordinate 56,857,619 downwards.
TTCCTCTTCTATTATCCATCTATATTATAATCATTAAATGATGTCTACCTCTTGAAGTACTAAAGTGTACAAACAAATGAAGGTCATTAATGTCATTTGTCGTCCTAATTAATCTATATCCAAAGTTAAAACAAGTTAGGTAGCTGGCCTACGTCCAGATGGCTAGGCTTGCGCATGTACATCTTGTCTTAGTGTTCGATGTTGGTGTCTACCGAATTTAAAAGTACATATACGTGTGCGTTTCGTAGAAAAATATATGCCTACGTTTCACAAGACCTTTGGTGCATCCGATAAATTTCTAGCATGTTTAGAGAATACACACTTGTGTACCTAGGTAGTGTGTGTGATATGTACTGAGTGTGCGTCCGTCCGTCTTGTAATAAAAAAAGTTAATATTTGGTATCGGAGGTGGCACCGTGACACCGGCAGTATCTTAACAGATAAAAGGGCGTAGACTCTCGGCGCCAAGAAACGGGCCACGTCGTCCAAAAAAAAGCGCTGTCCGATCGCCTCCGGGGGGCCAAGACCGCACCTGCTCTTGGCGCGAATGGGCGTCCTCGCGCGTCCACGTGTCAGGTGGGCCCCCAGCGCTCGCGGCTCTGCTAGGCTTTCGGCCGCTCGTGCTTGCCGACGCCCACGCGTGGCTGCTGGGCCCGTACCCGCTCGCGCTTGGCTAGGCCTTCGGCGACGCGCGTCCATGCGCGGGTCGTCTTCTAGTAGGTAGAATTTTTCGTCGGCCCAGATCCCAAGCTGACGGCGTCAGGCCTGATCCGGAGTCCGTCGAATTCGAACCAGGGCGGGATCGAAGATTCTAGAAGCGCACCTCCTCGCCCCTCGTCCCCTCCCTCCCTCCCTCCCTCCCCACATTCTCCTCTCCTCTCCTCTCCAACAAAATAGATTCCCCCCAAGCAAGCCCGAACCAAATCCGCCAAGCTCCGGCGCAAATCCGCGCGCGCGAAACCCGAGGTAATCCTCTTCTCGTCCCTCGCCTCTCGCGGCTCCGTCCTACTCGCGCGCCTCAAGTGAACTCGCCGACCGGTGCTTCCTGTGGTGATCTTCTTTTTCCATCGATCCTTGCATCTTTCGCGGCGTAATCTGGTTTGCCGCGTACAATCTGCGTGTCTTTTTTTAATCAGATTTGTGCTGCTAAAGCCTTCGAGTTAGTGGGCATCCATCTGGGGTTGGAGATGACCGGCATAGATTTGTTGCCGATAATCGGCTTAGATTTGTACACTTTGCTGGCGATAATCGGCTTAGATTTGTGGATGTTGGGGCGCTGCTTACAAGAATTCTGTGTGGCTGGTGGACTGGAATTGGGTTAGAAAGGGGTGGGTAGGGTTGGTACCATAGGCAGCAAAGAAGGCGGCAATGGTGAGTTAGTGGGTTCTTGTTTGTTCTGGCATATGCAGTTTAGCCTGCTGCCCTCCTGGATTGCTGCCAAGAGAATGTTAAATGTGTAAAAATAGCTCTTAAAAGCTACTGTAAGAATAACATATGGTCCTTTAAGCCATGACCAATGTGATTCGCGAAAAGTTGGAAAATCCGCGTCTCTTGTGTGCTTGATTATCCTCTGCTTCGCTGTTCATTCTTGACAGCACGTCTGTTCAAAATACCATTAGTGGTTTATTTGAAATTGAAATGGTTTGCTTGTCCTTGTTAACATTTTCTCTTTTTGGTACGAAATATACCAGTCTGAAGACTTTATGGCTGACTACAGTTTTATTTGTAGCTTTGCACTACATATTAGAGGTGCTTGATTTTGTTACTTACTGCATTTTTGTCCCCTTTGCTGGCAGTGAATTTGACAAGCCACACATGCAGCCGGACGGTGAAACTCAGGTTCGTCCTACAGCTGCTGGGCATCCAGATCCTGGTTTGGCCACATCTTCTGTGCAATACATAGACCCTGCAGGCCAAGCTACGGTGTGATCTGTTTTTTCTTTCCTCCCTTCTGTTACAACACATGATGCTAATGGTAGGAATATATAGTGAAGTCCTGCAACTATTACCTAGAATCTTTTTTTAATGGATTTGCTAAAAAAATGTCGAATGTTTTTTTGGGGGAAAAACAGTCAAATTTCTGACCTTACGATTTTGCTTGGAGATTCATGATCCAGCTGGCAGAATCTTCCTCTCTGGTGGTGGCAACGGCGAGTTAGGGCAGTGGTTCATCGGATTAGGATTAGGGTTTACCGGGAACCAGATTTAGAGGGAGGCTAGGGCGGCGAAGCGGTGGCGCCGCCGGCCACGTGCTTGGGGGAGGGCAGTGGGTGGTGGAGGTCGGTGGGGATGACAAGAACTAGAGAATATTATGAGACGGCAGGAGGCACTGGTGGATCTGGCAGCGGTAGCCACCGAAGACGAGGAAGAAGGGCGGGGCGGGGGAGATGGAGAGCGGCGGCGGCGGAGTGGAAGGAGCTGAGTGGCGGTGGGAGGTGGAGGAAGGGTAGGCAGCGGCGCTTAGGGTTGTGAGGGGGCGAGTGCCGAGTAGAGGAGCGCTCGAGCTGGGCTTGGGCCGGCGGGGTGTGGTTGATGAAGGAAGGGGGACGTCGATGTGGAGCATTGGATTGAGATCGGACGGGTGGGAAATCTGACTGTTTTTCTAAGCAAAAAACATGCGATTGTGGGGTTTTAACCTCAAGAGTTCTGATGGGAAAATTTTACTAGTAAACTGATTAATGAATAAAATCAAAGAGATGTGAGTTGTTGATTACTGATTACTTTGGCTTCCTTGTTGGGTTTTTTCTCTCTTCTTTTTTTTTTTGACCAATCCTGTCTTATTCTGGTCAGGTTTACTAATAGGATTCTGCTCACAAGTGCAGATCTTTCCGCTTTATATGATCGACATTGTATCCAAAAATCACTAATAGAGTCTCAGTATTGTGAAAAGGAAAACTCTTTAACAGATTATCAAGTCAACTTTTGCTCTTTCTGTCATGCTGATTTTGGGAAAGTTCCTCTCTCCGAGTCTTTCACAAGTTCCTACTTATCCTTGGAAAACTTGAGTTTCTAGCATCATGCAATTCAGGATGATAATCTCTTGCTATAGTAATATACAAAATTGTTATAATATCTGGACTATGGAGTGGGATTATATGTTTTATCCGTAAAAATAATATGACTATTGATACAACTGAAATTTCCATTAACACCAACATAAGTTCTTCTAAAGAAAAATTGTTTGTGGTCAATTAGTTAGTTACTGAACGTAGTAATTTCTGTAGCGAAAATAATTCCTTGTCTAAGTGTTATACAAGTATGAGGGTATCCAAAGGTTCCCCTACAGTCTTATTTGTGGGTTATTTATGCTTGTATTTCATCATCTATTCAAAGTCTCATTCACATGTTCCTTCGCAGGCTCAGGTAGCTTATCCATACATTGGTCCATATTATGGAGGCATATATGGTGCTTATGGTGGACAGCGTCTGGTATGATTTACATTATAGATATAGTCAGTTATCTGATCGTAGCACAACAACAGAAGCTGATTTTGGTGATTTATCTTGCTTTAGGTTAATGCTGCTTTGATGGCAATGCCTCCAAATTCTGTGCCCCTGGCAACCGATGCTGTTCTAGAACCTGTATACGTAAATGCAAAGCAATATCATGGTATATTAAGGCGACGCCAGTCTCGTGCAAAAGCTGAATCACAAAATAAGGCCAATAAAACCCGCAAGGTGTTTCTTAAAGCAATAATACTTCCTGAAGTCATGCCACTCATTTTGTTAGTGAATTAATAACTTCTTCCAATTAATGTGTTAAATTGACCTCATCAGATGAATATATTCTTTCAGATATGTTTGGGATTTCCTTTGTTTTTTCCCCTCCTTATCACTTCTGGGTTTAGGGATGCCGTAATTTTGGTGTCCAGAGTCCATACTTTGATCAAGGAAAAAGGCAAAATTTTGAGATGTAACAAAGCTACTCACTTTATCAAGTCTTATTTGATCATCTACAGTCATTTTGATTGCAAATTTTAGTATATGTCGGATTTTCTACAAGGTTTTGCGATAAAACCAAGCACCCCTGATATATGAGGGACACCCAAGTTGTTTGGCCTGAGTTTTTGGGCACTCATGGGTCATTTGCGCCACAATGTGTAGTTAAAGGTACTTTAAGAGTGTATATGCAACGGACTTGTGGTATTTGTAGGATGATTCCACAAACAGATCAGTTTCCTTGATTTGTGAATATCTGAAGCACTGTACAGTTATTGTCATCTCCTTGGAAATCTTTTGCACTTCTATTCAAGTTTGTGTCCAACTTCACCATGGCTAACTGATTAAATAGAATTCTATGCAGTGAAATTATGAAGACCCCAGCTTACATGATATTGTTAATTAAATTCAGATAGCTTTAACAGTTCTTTATTCTGGTAACTACAGACTGACAGAGCCAATTCATGATTAACTTTGTTCTAATAAGGAGTTCTAGTAAGGATGTGATCATGATACTTAGTACAGTTGAACATTTCAACATGTGAAGTATTAAAGGAGAGATAGGATGTGCTCTTCTAGTTCCAAACGCTCTTTCATGTTTAATGGGCCATGAACTATTTTCTGTTCCTATTGATACTCAGCGATGTTCTTTGTTTCTCATTTCTTCTGTGCATTTTCCTTTGTTCGTTTTCAGCCTTACCTACATGAATCCCGCCATCTGCATGCTTTGAAAAGGGCAAGGGGATCTGGTGGTCGATTTGTCAACACCAAGGCAGTGGAGGGAAAGCAAGACAATAAATCTGTAGATAAAAAGGATGATGGACCTGTGCCATCTGACAAGAACTACAACAGCAACGAGACCAATACCCGTATCGAGTCACAGAATTTGGGCCCAACAGCTTAGCCAGGTGCAGATGCATCTGATGTTACCTAGGGCTAATTTAGCTAGTTTCCCCTAATCCAACCAACTTGTCGGTTGAATTGTGTCCTGGCATTTTCTTGTAACTGCAGTTGGTGTAAATCTGTGCATAGTTGTGATGATAGGACGTCCGTAATAATAGAGCGAACTTGTTTTGGGCGCAAGTTCAGTGCTAGGGTTTGCTGATGAGTTATTCGACGAGTGTAGATGATTGAACAATAAGAATTTCCCTCATATTGGTCCTGAGTCCTGACCTGTAAATCCACTTGTACTGTTATTACTGGATTGAGAACTTTTGAGAATTTTAACTTAATGTTGGTTCCTTGAAAATACCAAGCTCATCCCGATTGTTACAAATGGTTGGTTTATCTTCAAATGTGCCCGAGAAATTGCTTTGATTTAGGTATAATGTTGTTGGTTGATTGGTAACCATGTCTGATTAAAAGAAAACAGAGCCTGCATGCCTGTATCAACAAGAATTTCATGTATCTCGGCTTAATTGCAGCAAGAAAGCTACTGTTTGGACCATGGCTCGGTATTGATTAACATATGCAAAGGTATATATGGTGACTACGTGAAACTAGTGTTACTGGTTTTGTCTCGCAAAATACTGTGAAAAGGCTGCAGTTATTTACTGGAGCAACATCTGAACTTAGCCAACTTTGGGCGACATGCCGTACTTGGCATGTTCTGAACCTGGTATCTTGTCTGGCAAATCTACTCCTGAAGCTTCGGCACTGTCTAGTAATTATTAGGGAGGAACATGATACAACAGAGCTATCTGAAAGTAACCAAAGCAACATAAAAAGTCGTTTGTGGGAGCTGAGAAATGGTAATGTTTAAAGATCTTTCTGCTCCAGCTTAAGCAGTGCTGCAAACTTAAACATCTATCTATTATACTTAATTCTATATAAACATCGAGCTGTTAAACTTAGGCCTTCAAGAAGCTGGCTTCTTTGAGAAGTAGAGTTATATGGCTGCAGCTTTCTAGTACAAAGGGATCTTAAACTTGCATATACCCAGCTCCTTATTGTGCCTAGAATCGGGCCATTTTCTCCGAGTCGCACTTTTGACAATACTGAATTGTTGCAGGCTGTAACATCCAAAAGTTTTGTTACCAAAATTAAAATTAATAAAGTTATTATTTTATTGGATTTTGTGAAATTTAAAAGAGTTTTATTGCTTTCTGGGATTTCCTAAGTTTTAAAAGTCAAAAATTAAAATTTATTGAGTTCTGAGTTTTTATTGGATTTAAAGTGAAAAATAAAATAAAATAAATATTTTTCTGGAATTTTCTGGAATTTAAAAAGTTTTTTCCTATCTATTTCAAAGCCAAAATAAATTATGTGCAAAAGTAAATACCAATTATAAATTGTAACTATTTTATTTAAGTCCAAAATGACCCAGGGAATTTCTGTGAATTTTCTCATAATGTTTAGATTTTATTTGCTATTTTCTAAAGCTTAAATGAATTAAATTGAATATTTAAAATCGCAAAACCATTTAAAATCTGGAAATGGCTCTTAGGCCGAATCTCCCTCAGCCCAACCCTATTTCCTCGCGCACACGGCCCGCTTGGCCCGCTTCGCCTTCGGCCGGTCCGAATGTCTCACTGAGTCACCGCCAGGTGGGCCCCACCATCCGTTCGGACGGTCTGAACATTTCTTTCTCACCCTCTCACTACCGCGTGGGCCTGCGCTTGCGTTAGCATCGTTCTCATTTCCATCTTCAACCTCCCACACTTTCCTTTCTCGCTCGCGTAGTCCGCCATGGACACGATTAAGGGAGCTTCCAAATACGGCAAAATCTTCGTCGGATCCCCATATTTTCGCAAGCAATTGAATACTCAATCAATCCCACACCCATCTCTGACCTCCCCTTTCCTTTCTCGCTTTCAATTCCCCTAAACCCGCCGACGTCCGTTTCAGAGCTTCTTGCGCCTTAAGGCGATTCAAACCTCCTCGGCCACTATATAAGTGTGCCCCGGGAGTGCCTCTCACCGTTCATCCCAAACCCCCAAGTCCCCCATCTTCTCCTCTCCTCCTTTGCCTGAATTTCGAAGTTCTTCGCCGGCCACCGAAGCTCGGTTCTTTGTATTCTTCGGCAACGTCAAGCCCTCTTCGGCGACCTCGACCCCCTCTACGACATCGCCACACTCCCGCCTACCCGGTGCTCGCGCTATCTCGCATCAAGGAGCCCTGGAGCTTCACTTCGCTGGAGCCCTAAAACGCACCGCCGCCAAACCTCGTCGCCGACGACCTTTCCGCCGCGCCCTCTCGCTTTCTTGGTAAGCACCAGACTCAGTAAGTCGCGCTGGTCATTTTGGTACCACTCGTGTGGCTTGCCGTGGCGCAAAGCGCCGATGAGCTCAACGCCGCACCACCGCCGGTCGCAGGCTGACGTGGCTCAACCACGTCGCAGCCACGTCACTGCCACACACGCGCCACATCAGCCCTAGAGCCGAGTTAGCACCCACATGGATGCCTACATGGCGAACGACGTCAGCACCCGCACCCTTCACAATGTTTCGTGCACCGAGTCCATGGTGGACTATTGACCAAATCGTGGACCTGGTCTTTGACCGTAGGGCTCACATGTCATAGGAAGAAAAAGTTTTCCTTTAGAAAAATAATTCGTCCTGTTAATTGATTTTCCTCTGCCGACGTCAGCTTGCTTATTAAATAGAATTTCCTTTAGAAAAATAAATCTGGAAATTCAATAAAAATATGATTTTAGGGTTTTCTTTAGATTTAAACTTCCACGGGTTTGTTCTCCTTCATACGAACTCCGATTTCAACAATTCAAATTTCTAAATTCAAGATCTAGCCAACTAAACCAAAATTATTTAATTTGAATATTCATTTGAATTTATTTGTGTTTATTTGAATTTAGCTTATTTTCACGTATAGATTTCATTTAATCCGTGAATTTGAATTAGAAGAAGAAGAGTCCTTCGAGCAAGGCAAGTTACATCTTTGATCATATTTGATCATATTATTTCAAATTATTTAAATTATGTTTTAAATTATTATTGTATACGTATTTCTATTCAATGTAATTTAAATATATGTTTTAAATTATAGTTATGTCTAAATCCTTTGTATTGCCAATCTTGACATTGAAATAAACCTACCTTGACACCTTAGATGAAAATCTAGTTTATGTAATAGTATGAACTAGAACATTTTGGAAAAAATTATGCTTAGCTATGCTTAGACCTCAAATATTTGATTTGGAAATTTACAGCAAAAAATTAAATATTGTTTAAATTATATCCATGGCATTGGTGTGTCATGGAAGTTTACAAATGCTTTTAAAAATAAAATAAAAAAATTGGTTTAGACTTGGACGAAATGGATAGTTGGTGGGTGCAGATTTATGCACAGGCTCTATTCGAGTAGGGTTGAGGCCTAAGGGTTATTTTGAAAGTCATCCAAGTCAGTTAAGGACTAGTCTTCGAGCCACATCTTGCAAAGCTCCATCGTACTACCACATGTCCTGAGTGGGCAAGACTTGGCTAACTAATTTGCAATATTCCACCGCGGTTGTGCCTGGTTGCGTGGGTGTTAGAATGACCTACTTTTATGTATTCCCACATGGCGTAAGAGGGGGCTTAAATCCGGTGGATGGTTCAATCCAAAGGAAGTGAAACCTTAGCGAGACGGGACTACGGTGGGATGGCGCATTGTAAAGGCTTCGACACGTGCTCTAGACTACTTATCGTAGCTAGTGAGCGGTGGTATCGACGGATGCCAAACAAACTAGAGAATTCGTGTGGTGTGAGTAAAGTTGTACAACATTTGCAGAGTGTAAAACTATTTGAATAGTCGTGTCCACGGTCATGGACATACTGAGCAAAGCCACTCAAAGTTTGACTTTGGTTTTGATTTCAAAAGATTTGGATAAATGATTTTGGATAGTTTATCCAATTGGAAAATTGGGCGGTTAGCCATGTGGTAGGAGGGTATCTATCACCATATTTCATATGGAGGTTATCCTACTATAAAACTTTGAGAATTTAAAAAATAAATTTTGGTTATAGAATAACCGCTTTGGAACTTAGTACAAATATTTAGAGAAAACATTGCTTTATGCAAATGCAACCAATAAGCCTTCCTTTGATATATCATTGCATGCATTATAATCTGTTATTGGGTGTAACTTGCGAGCACAGAAGTTGTGTTCACCCTTACTTAATGCAAATAAATTTCAGAGGAGAAGGACTTCGCTATGAGTGTGGATTGTGACGACTAGGCCGCTACCCCAGTCGATTGCCTGTGGTAGATCAGCTGGGCTCTACTACGCCTTTTTCATCTTCCACTGTGTTTGTTTATTGTTGGCTTGTAAGCCTCTTTTGTAATAAACTCTGTTATTTATTAATAAAGTTATGTGAATTATGGATGTTACCATATCTGTTTACTGTGTGAACTAGCTACTGATCATGGGACTAGTTCATAAATATATAGAGGATTTGGGGGTGTTATTCCCGGGTCTGACAAGGGTTTCGTTGCACAAGTTGCTGCTGTTGTGGGATGTAGAATAGCCCCTATGAATGGCAAGCAGAAACAAGAGGCAGAGAACCATAGTTGGTCAATTTAGTATTGTCAAGCATGTCAGGGGAATTCTCTCCATGGGAAGGTACTTCCTCTATTAAGTTTTGGCAGCTCCAATGTCAGATAGCATGCTCAAGACCGTGCCTTTCTTAATTAACATATATACTCATTTACTTACAAGACTGACCTACTGATTATTCAATTGGATTTGTACAGCTCAATACGGTATAGTCTCCTACTTTTGTCCTCCTGTTGTATTAGAGTATCTTTAGTGTATTGAACCGATGTCAATTCAAAGTCATGCCACGTAAGCATTCTAGAAACTGAGCTTGTATTGAACCAATTCCTACTAATAACTGGGACCCACGTTACATTAAAAAACCCACAAAATAGTAATATTCTCTCTCAACCGCACTCTCTTCTATGTAGTTGTTTAATGCTCACATGAGTTGTTTAATGCTTTCAATCGACTCCTAAGTGAGTAGAGTCCGGTTCCATGCATTTTTTTTGTTAGAATCGACTCCTCTAATGTATTGAATCGATTCAATACCTTCTCTCTCTCTTCATTTGAACCGGTTAAAACACAACATTAGAGGTGGTCTTATACATCTCCGTGAAAAGGGGAAAACCTATTGATTGAATTATTGTGTTCCTTCTAAATCTTATAGTGTAAACTTTGGTTGGCTTGATAGTGTTCTATACACCCTTTTCTATACATAGCCGTTCACATATTTAAAGGTAGATTTTCTTAGGTGTTATCCTGCCAAATCGCAATGGTCATAGAATTTACTGTCTTCTTAGAACATGATTCTCATAGTTTCATTATTCTTATGAATGTGTAAAAAGACATTAACATAGTATGGCTATTCAGTTTTAGTTTTTCTTTTCTCCCTGTACACATCTTACCTGAAAAAGCAAACCAATTCAAGAAACCATATAGAAAAATAAAGGCCTAGTAGTATTGACGAGTAGATAGTATATATTAATTCTCTTCGACTTGTATTACCAGTTCAGTACGTCTTGGGTCATTTCTCTTGCGGACTATTCTCTTTGTTTCACAATATTTACATATTTTTGTTGAGATATGCTAGAGCAGAAGCAAGCTTACTCAGAACTATATAAAATCATGATACTAACATTTGGAAAGTTAAACTGAACCTTTTTGCAAACTGATTCGTATTACTTAATTATGGTGTCTTGCAGCTTGATCACGCGGCCTACCTTGCTTTTATTATTATGGAATTTTAGGTTGAAACATCGCTGACTTAAAAACATCAACCTATTCCTTGCCTTAATTATGGAAGGTCAATATAGAAAAAAGGCATACATCTATGACATATATTCATGTCTACAAGTCAGAGTTAGTAGGATCCTAATTTTAGTTACTCTTGTTGTCAGTACAACAAGAAGGAAGTTACGCCGGAGGTAATTTCGAAGAGTGTATTTTATAAGGTGAACCATCCCCTTCCCCGAGCTCCCTAGCACTACGCGGCTGTACTACTTAAGCGACGTTGACGTTAGCATGTCCCCTTCCCCACCACCACCACCTTGTCTTCCTCTCCCTCTCCTCCCCCTCCACGCGGAGTCCTGGCCTGAGGCGGAGCGGCTCGTCGACCTCGCCGCGGCCGCAATGGCGACGGCAGAGATCGTGCGGGAGATCGCGGCGGTGGGCGCCGCCGAGCCGCTGCGCGCGGACTGCCTCCGCCTCGCGCGGAAGGTGTCCCTGCTCCGGCACCTCGTTGCCGAGGTCGCCGAGTCGGAGGCGTGGGTGGCCGAGCTGGTCAGGGCGCTCCAGGCGGCCAGGAGGTTCGTCGCGCTTGGGCGCCGCGCGCCGACGACCGGGGCGTCGGATCAGGTGAGGACTGGGACCTTTTGGTTGCGCCGACCTTTCTGCGCAGGCTGCATTGCTCGGTAGTTGGTGCGCTGCTCTCTGCGGGATTCAGTCGAACACTTGGTGCGCGGCCTCTAGCTTGCTCGTGCTCATGGTTGTTCTGTTCGTGTGATCGCTGTGCGTCTTGCTTCGTGTGCTTGGGTGCATCAAGATATTTTCAGATCAAACATTGTCCTACAGTGCTTCGATGAATTTAAACTTGCGTGCACCAAGTAAGAACAATAAAGCTGGCAAACATCTTATTAGCATGCTCAGCGAGGGGAATAAGCCGTATTTCAACCTGGTTTCCAACCGTAGCTGCTTGTTTTATTGGCCATCTGAAATGCTTGCCATCTTGTTGAAATCTCTCTCCTTTATCAGTAGAAAAGCCCAGCTGCAACTTTTGATTTTAATTAATCATTACCTTTATCAGTAGAAATAATGCTTTTTATTCATTATACATAAACTCATTGAAATGTAGTAATCGGGTTCCTAAAAGAATGTACCAATGTTTCTTATCTAAATTTCTGCTTAATAAAGCCCTCTGATACGGACTTATGCTATATAACAAGCTGATGATACTATTTTTTTGACGTAAAATAAATTTTTTTTTGACGTAAGCTGATGATACTATTGATCAAGTTGATTGTGCCCAAGGTTCATGTAACCGGAACCGGGATGGATCCCGCCCCCTGGCCGGTACCGGTAACCGGCCGGTTACCGGTTTCCCGGTATGAAATTCGCTAAAATTTGATTAAAAACCATCCGAAATTCAAAATTCAAAATTTGAATTTGAAAAAACCGAGAAAACCGGCGGTTACTGGCCGGGAATTTGATCCCTGAGTGTGCCTTTTTTTTGTCTCAGTATGGCATTCACACTGCTTGCAATAACATTGGCTAATTAGTACGATTGCTTGTGCTGTGGAATGGATAATTGAGCCATTTTACTCCCGGAAACCGCGTCTTCTAAAATTGGTTTAAGGTTTATCATATGTATCTAGACTAAATGTTTTTTTTTCTTTTGAGAAGCAGCACGCTCAGGGTTCTCTAGGTTATTTGTCACTGCATTTTTCAGGATGTTTTTTTAATAATTTTGAGAAGCACCATGCCCAGGCTTCTCTGGGCTGGACTGAATGCTTTTTTTTTTTTTTTTACTTTTTAGAAGCAGCATGTCAGGATGTAATGACTCGTTTGGCACTGCATTTTTTTTAAAAAACTTTTAAATATTCAGGAATCAGGAGGTTCTCTGGGTTATTTCTCCTCAAGTTGCTCCTTACTTCAGGGTTCATGCTGACCAATAGTCTTCTAAGCAATCTATACTAGATTCTTTCATTAGAGGAGGCAAAATACTAGGTCTGTTTTATCTTGTGTTAACTGTAGAGTTACCCTCTCCACTTTAGGATCATGCTTTTGTTTTCGTTATATGGGCCACATTGATCATGCTTAGATGACGCGAAAGCAACCTGTGTTTCTTATTTCCTATAACTTGATTATACCAAGGGGTGAAATGGAGGTGGATAAAATATATTCTGACCGTACATTGCACTCAAGCAAATGTTGATTCCGAATGAAAAGTTACAATGTCTAATAGACGTGGACATGTAAGAAAGATCGTTAAAATTTATGAATGCAAAATTTCTACCTGCATATGGATTCTGGATATTAAATTTGCATCCAGCATTTGAATATGAAATTTGCACCTGGTGTCTGGGCATATCTTCTAGTTCCATGAAAAGTCGGAGAAGCCTCACTTTGATATTCCGTTTGGGGAGCTTAAGCTTCTAGTGGCTTTAAGTCGAAGCACAAGTCCCCAACACAGAGCCACAATTTGATAAATTAACAAAGCCCACATTCGCAAAGAAATGGGTCGGCGTCGTGTCTGGGACGGCGGCCGCAGGGCCCGCCTCAGTTCCCACGCTCGCCGGCGGAGATGTGAGCGCCCCACCCACCTCTGCTTTCCTTTCCTTCCCCCTCATCTCATTCACGTCTGTTGGGCGCGAACAGTTCATATCTCATTTCTCGTTCTCGCATCTGTTTGATCCCTAGCTGCTGATCTCCCGAATATGACATCTTGTTGTTGAATGAATCCCAGTAACAAGGTGGGATGGGCGCTGCCTGCTGTGACTCCAAGAAAAATTGTTCGCTCAAACCCTAGAGCACGGCCGCGGCACATGTTAGGCGGTGAATTCAGCTCGCATCGAGCTATGTGCAGCAGATTAGGGAGGAGAAAGTTTTCAGTAGCTACTACCTAAGGTACATTCCATTATGCAATCCTTCAGTAGTTTTCCCTGATTCTTGGTATGCCGATGGGAGAGTAGAAATTCAAGCGGTGCTGTTGCTATCTCTGGTCATGACCAAAGGTTTGATGATAAGATTAACTGTTGGGATACCAGTTTCTTAGCGTTCAATTAACATCTGCGTGTTTTTTTCCTCATTCGGTTAGAACTTTCTTCGTGACTAGGGACTTCGGCGTAACTTGTTCTTTTATAAGGAATTCGGTAAGACAATTACATGCCATTGCTGAAATGGAAATTCTAAAATTCCTCTGAAGGCCATATAATGATATAATTGGTAGTGTGCCATTGGAAAACAAAGATTTCTTCCCAAAATACCGATACCGTACCACCATGGCATGGTTAAAAGGTTTGGAGCAACCGCCGTAACTTTACCAAACATAGAAGCTTAGAGCTTTCTAAACTAGTCCTTATATATATATATATATATAATCCCTAGCGTAAATTCCTCATGCATATTTCCCCCTAAAGATTCCCATATTAATTATTGATCGGAAAAAACTATGTTCAACTATTCATTCATCTCGTGGACCATGTTTCTAACAATATACACTTATTGTATGAAAAATATATTTGAAATTAATTCTTCCTTTATTATTTGGAATTTTTATGCAGAACTAACTCCATACTTTAGAGAGTTTTCCAAATAAGCAACTTCTTCTCTGTTTTTTTATAAAAAAAGTTAAGAATAATTGCCTAGCATTGCTACAAATTATGCCCAAGGCTCCTGCAACCTTCTTTTGTAGCAGTAAGCTCTATTTGCCTGAGATTTTAGCCCAGCACTTCATGGTTAATGTCTAGTCCTGCTAACCAGTTATACCAAGAATATTGTTGTTGCATCAAAGTGTACTCTTAGAAACATATTTGAAAACTTTTAGATGCGCGCCTCCACGCTCCCATGTAGATTGACTAATGCTAACACAGGCTATTGCAAGGGTGTTGTCTGACATTGCCGCATGGACGAGTGGATGACGACCTTGAGCCACCTCCTACACTATGAATGGAAACCCCACTACCCATCCCTTCTCCTCCCAAGCCTTGCCGGTGGATGATGCCTCTACCTTGTTCTGGCATTTGCTTGTTGGTATCCGGAATTCTAGCATTGACATGGGTAGATATAGGTACATCATCTCAGGAAAACAAGCACAAACAATGAAGCAAGAAAGGAAACATATCTGGTGGTGCGACAAGCCTTAAGACTCTACCACTATGGCATGGTGTTAAATACACAGATCATTTTGGGGAAGTAGTAGACTATTAGATCGAAAATTAGTTAATGTCAGATTGGTTCTAAATAAACAAGCATCAACCTCACCATGAAGGATCCTGCTTTGTTGCACCACCCATATGCTTGCCAAAAGTTTTAAGGAAAGGCACATACATGGGCTACAGAACTTGTCGTGCCTTCCATGATTTATTCGCCTGGATATGAATATCTGTAGACCAGACTTAGGATGACCGATTTTTTAAAAACAGGTCTACCAGACCGACTACTCGGCCGAATAATTGTAACCGGTGACCTCCCCTGTTACGAGTATGCAAAACCAGGTAATTAACAGGTTTAACAGGTATAACCGCCCCATTACTTGGGATACTCGGGTAACAGGTCGCTTACAAGGCCGCTTGCAAGGTAGTAAATGAGGGGGAGATGCAGTGGCTCTGCGCATAAGGAGGGAGGCAGGTAGCTCTCTGCTCTTTGTGACCCTCTGTGTTGTTTATTTGTGCTATTATGCTCCTGAAACTCCCATTGCACTTCTATTCATTTGATCATTTCAGTATTTAGTGAGAGGAGCATATAGTTGTGCAATTGTGCTAATTTAATTCATTGTGTTCGCTTTATTTCTAATCTTATATGCCATGGTTTAATTAGCCCACCAAATTCAAATGAGTGGTGTTTTCATGGTCATCTTCTTAAGATTGTAAGCTAGCCCACCAAATTCAAATCCTATTATGTTCAAACATCCTGCTGCTACTACATCAAAAGAGATGCATTGGAATTTTACTTTTATCCTATATGAACACACATATATAAATCCACAATTTAAATAGAAAAACCGGTTGCAAGGTCGAGTACAAGGCCGATTACCGTTTACTCGCTACAAGGTGAGGTGACCTAGCGAGTACTTGTTACCGAGTTTTAGAACCTTGAGGATGAAAACGCCTAGGAACCCATGGTGTCGCCTCGAGTTGCTACTTGCTAGTCATTCGCCTAATCCCAGCCAAGCGAGGCGAGGGTCGTCCACTACTTGCCGTCAGGATGACTAGTTGGCAGCTAGGCAACGCTTAAGCAATGACGTGAAAACTATACACATGGTTAAGATTTTTTTGTTACCACATTGTACCAAATGTCAAGCATATCCAACCCGCCTTAGCGCCCAACTCCATCTTGATAATTATCAGCCGCCAAATGCCACAAAACCATGTTATAAAGGTTATTTGTAGAAGATTCTAGAACCGATCTCACGTGTTTGGGGCCGAGGAGATGCGGTGGGAACCGGGGTTCCAAATACCGGCCGGAAAACTCCAAATTCAAATTCAAATTCAAAATTTTGGCGGTTACATCCCAAATTCAAATATATTCAGACGAAATTTGACTGAGTTTTTCCTAGGATTTCCGGTTACCAGCCGGTAACTGTTACCGGTCTCCGAGCGGGATTTTGCTTGGTAACGGGTTTTCTATCCTTGGTGTGAACTATATCTTACTGTCGTAGTGTCCCTCACGGAAACGTTGCTCCATTTGTGGGACCCACCAACACCTAAAAGCTAAGCCAGTCTAGTTTTGCTCATAGCATCCACCATATCCACCATCTCCTCTCGTTCTTCCCCATCACCGACTCCTACCTGACCAAACCAAACTATTGTGTTTGTCGGCGCCATGGATGAGTTAGGCCCCCTCGAAGAAGGTGTCGACTGGAGGGGCCGTGTTACCCCGGAGATGCGCCTGAGCAACGCCAATGACATGTGAGCGCAGCTTTATCTCATCATCTCTCTCTCTTTCCTTTCCCCTATTTTTAGTTCTCGTCGGCTGCAATTTAGGCTGTTCTTGATTACGCAGTTTCGAATTCATATCGATTAAGATTGGATAGGACCTTGTCATGTCATATTTGTCGAATGATCTGATTGAATCTGGATGTTACTAGTCAGATCCAATCTGATGCTTTCTGGATATGGATAACAAACCAAAGTTATGTACCTAGGTAAGTAGGGATCAAGATCCTCTAAATTTCATCCGTGGTTGAGTTTGTGCATTTCATGTTGTCTCCACCTCTCGTTCTTGTTATGGAAATGGAATTTATGATGCATTTTGATTGATGAGAAACTGCCCAGTTTCTAAATTAAGAAACCTTTATAATTCTCTTGGTTGGGTTTGAACCATTGAATATTGATCACCCCCAAGTATTAGGGGCAGTTGGTTTCATGTTCTAACAAGAATACGTGTTTGCAAAAGTATCCAATTAATGAATTAACATTGGAATGCCGGATTAATTCCTACCATGTTCTGTGCCTAATCCATTCATTGGGTGCCAGTTTTGTGGAGTATTTTAGTTCTGCGCCTAATCCGTTAATTGGCTGTCAATTAGGTGGAGGTTATCTGACGTAATTAGGTGGTGAAACTCATGTATAAGCGATCCCACATTCCAATCCTCCTTCCAGTTTCTTTTACTATGTAAAAGTTCCCATTTATTTGGTTATGCATGCCCTTATTCGAACCATTAGCATGCATGGTAATGGATTGCTGAAAAAACGACGCTGCTGGTTGGACAAGTATGACATGTCAATTTTATGAGAACATATTTGCAATTCCTAAAAATTTTGCTTGGGCAACATATACATTTTCCCCAATAGTGAATAGCTGCATGTATTTCTTGCATGCAGCCCCTAATTGCTCAGTGGCTGCTTGATTATTGCTTGTAACATATTAGAACCTTGTTTAGAATGCTTTATGTTTGAAGTGCATAAGTGAAATATTGAATATCTCATTAGTATTTGACATTATGTTTGTAGATTGATGACCCTACAGAAGGCATTGCCAACAACTCCTACAACATTGATTGATCTTCAGAAAGTTGCTGCCAGACTAGAGGGGAGGATGTATACAGTAGCTATTGACTATGTACGACGGTTTGTTTATTTTTTAAATAGGTTTTTGTGTCATCTAATTTTTGTTAGGTATTCTTTAGTAACTTTTTATGTATCTTGATATGACCATAACAGTGTTAACCTTAAGGAACACTGCTGCTGGTTATTGTCAAAGGCTCAAAGCTCTGAGTAGAATTACTTCTAACCTGAACATCTACTAGTAGAGCTACAACAATTGATCGAGTGAGTGAGAATATGAGCAATGGTCTTGCTTCAGAATGTCTTCGTTACTGGATGTTCTACAAAATTTTGTTGATTTAGTTAAAAAAATGTTCTGTTACCCTTCCTTTGGTATAGCGCATGAGACAGAAGGACTGGGGTCGTGATATTTAGTGTTCATTTGTCTTGTGAAATGCAGCCAGCCTTTCTAAGAGCATGTACAATGCAAGTGCTTAGATAGATGTTTAATAAATAAAAACTGATTTTTTAGCCATGTAGGACAGATAAGGGGCTTATTTTGTAGCATTGATGCTTCAGTAGGCACTGGTGTTTAACGAATGTTTATGTATATAACTATGTCTAATTTATAGATACACAACATCTAAACACCTATAAAAAAGATACTTGCATTGGAGAAAATGAATTTTACATGAGTGCTTGATGACATGGCTATATTATCTCTCTTTAAGCACTCATGTATAAGCATCTTGGATTGTACATGCCCTAAAGGCACCATTGGTTGCAGATAAACTGCCATTAGCCTCACCATGAAGATCCTCCTTCATGCTTTTTAATAGCTCTGTTTCATCACCCATATAACTCACCAAAAGCTTCAAGGAAAGGCATATATATACATATTGAAAAATGTTTTATGTGATTCCAGAAACTTTTGTTCCCTCACATGATTTATTGGCTTGTGGATGAGCATCTCTAGATGAAATCCAGAACATACTAATTATATTCTCATGTAGTTACTTTATTTGGATGGTGTTCATTTTTCAAATGGAGCTCATACGAGACCTATCAATCACCTAGAACTAGCAATTATATCACAATTTTGTGCTGCCTACAATATGATATATGCAAATTGTCATGTGGGGGAAACACTACATTGCCGGCCTCGAAAGCACGAGGCACAAAGAAAAGAAGATGCGTGGCAAGAAGCTCTTGAAGAGGCCAGACTACCGGAGTTTAAATCTCGCAAGTGGCTCAAGAAGATGAGGAAGGATTAGTCTTTTATTAGCCGCCTAATTTAAGGCTAGGATTAGAACCAAGGAGCGGCCTCCTATATATGTAACCCATCGACTCATATGGAGGAAAAAAGAAAGTGATTATCTCTAACCTCTGCTCCTTGTCTGCTCTTAATCTCACCCTCAGCTGCCAGCGCCAGCACACCTCGGCGCCACCATCTCCTACCTACACTATAACTTACGCAGCCCAAGGGCCCTCGAGCTAGGTGTGCGTGCTCTTGACAACTCGGTATCGAGAATCCGCGATCCTCCGCCACCTCCGCCTTCTTCCACCGCAACCCACCCACCATCTCGTCCCTCATCACCCACCCGTTCCACCGCTTCATCTCGCCTCAACCATGGCGAACCCACCATAGCCGACCTAGCCAAAATGATCACCGCCATGAACAGAACATGGAGGCCATGCAAAGAAGAATCGTCACACCGCAGACCTCTCACCACCATCGCCGCCCGCCTCGAGCGCGAGGTCGAACCGGCGATCACCACGGCGATCGACCGCCTGAGTTCTGTGGTCGGATTTCCCCAAATTCGACGGAAATCCGATCCGCTAACCTTCATCAATCGCCGCGAGTCCTATTTCGCTCAAGAACAAGATCACGGTGAAGAGCGGTATGGATGGCCTCCTACAATCTTGAGGCGCCGCCAAATGTGGTACATCCAGTCCGCACCTCAAGGCACTCCATCATGGCGCTTCACCGAGCTCCTCAACCTCCGCTTGCCCTCCGCTTGCTCCAATCCCATGGGCGAACCGATGGCGGCAAGAGGACCGGACGGCATGGCGAGTACCAGACCGGTTCGAGGTCTGCGCCTCGCGTCGGTCGCCGGAAGAGCGCGCAGCGTTCAGCGCTTCACCGCCGCCATAGCCGCCGCTTCACCACGATGTGGAGATGCAAAATCCACAAACTCTCATCGTGGCTATGAGCTTGGCGAGAAGCCGGAGCTCCGCGAGCAAAGCGCGATCGCGGCCGCTGCTCTAAGCGCCGCAGCGCCGCCTCGCGGTCGTGGGTCGCTGGGCGGGCCGCCCAACACTGCCCTTCTCGCCTCCTCCGCCGTTCGGCCGCGCCAAGGCGTTTCGAAGGCCGCCAGGTGCGGCGGCTTACACCAACAGAGATGGACGACCGCCGCCGCCAAGGACTCTGTTTTAATTGTAACGAGAAATTCTCTCGCGGGCACAATCGTGTCTGTCAACGTTTGTTTTTCTTGGATCTCACAGAGGAGGACGATCCTAAGGACAACGCGCCCCTGGTCAACTTGGAGGACCCCACGATCTCACTCCTCGCCATCGCGGGCGTCCGCACCAACGACACGATGCAGCTGAACATCAACCTGGGTGGCGTGTCGCTGCTGGCCCTGCTTGATTCAGGGTCTACGCACAACTTCGTCGCGGCCGAGGCGGCCGCCCGGACCTCCCTCCGTCTCCAGCTCCATAGGCGGCATGAAGGTGACCGCCGCCAATGGCGAACGGTGCCTCCTTGCGCGTCTCATCATGGGCGACATTCTCTATCGACGGTGCCTCCTTCTCAGCCGATTTCTTCGCTTCGCCACGCGTCGGCCACGATGTCGTTTCGGCGACACGTTGGTCGGTAACGCCGACCCATTCTATGGGATTTCAAATACCGTCCATGACGGTCCAAAGACTGTGGACACTCAGTGTCTTTGGCGGGCGTCACCGACCGACGAGTCCTCGCCTCAAAGCATGCCACGACGCCGACCTCATGCCCGCTCTTGGAAGAGTTCGCGTCGTCTTCACCGAGCCCACCGGATGCCACCACCACGATCCCGGATCACACCATCACCTCCTCCCGGTCCGCTACGGCCGTCCGGCCATACGGCACCCCGCCGCCACAAGGATTTAACCGAGCGCCAATGCGCGCCATGATGCGCCAAGGGTTGATCCGGCAGCTCCTCCGCTTCTCTCTCCGCGGCCGCTTTCGTCAAGAAGGCGACGGTTCATGGCGCTTTATGCCGACTATCGAGCACTCAACTCCATCACGCCAAGGATGCCTACCCCATCCTCGCCGCCGATGAGCTCTTGGATGAGCTCCATGGCGCACGGTTCTTCTCAAACCGACTGCGCCTGGTACCACCAAGTCCGGATGGCACCAGGAGACGTCGAGAAGACTGCGTTTCGGACGCACGACGGGCTGTACGAATTCATGGTGATGCCTTTCGGCCTTTGCAACGCGCCGGCCACATTCCAAGCGCTAATGAACGACGTGCTCCGGCCGTTCCTTCGCCGCTTCGTCCTCGTCTTCTTCGACGACATCCTCATCTACAGCAACTCCCTCGCGGAGCATCTGCAGCATGTACGCCGCCGCCCTCTACCCCGCAAAGACACCACGGCTCTTCATTGCAAGCACTAAGTGCGATTTCGGCACGTCCTCCATCGGCTACCTGGGGCACATCATCTCAGGCCATGGTGTGGCCATGGACCCCGAGAAGGTACGCGCGGTGGCAGACTGGCCCCAACCACGGTCAGCACGCGCGATCCGCGGCTTCCTGGGACTCGCGGGCTATTACCGCAAGTTCGTGAAGGGCTTCGGGACCATCGCAGCTCCACTCACTGCCCTCCTTAAGAAAGAGGGCTTCTCCTGGTCTCCGGAAGCAGAGGCCGCCTTCGCTGCCCTCAAGACCGCGGTCACCACAGCACCGGTCCTGATCCTCCCCGACTTCAGCCAACCTTTCGTCGTCGAGTGCGATGCTTCAACACACGGCTTTGCATTGCTTCGCTTCCAGATCAAGACTCAGATGGCGTTTTTCACCGGCCACAAGGCCATGACACCGCCATCGGCGACTTCTTACGAAGCGAACTAATCGGCCTCGTCTTTGGTCAGTCGCCATTGAGGCCGATCTTTGGGGCCGCACTTTTGGTAAGAACCCACCATTTCAAACGAAATTCCTTCTTGATCAGCGGCTATCCACCATTCCCCAACATCATTGGGTGGGCAAGTTACTTGGCTTCGACTTTACGGTGGAGTACAAGGCCGGCAGCACCAATACGGTGGCCGACGCCTTATCACGCCGTGACATCAAGAAACAATGGCCGGCCATCTCAGCCCCGCTTTTGGCTTCTCGAGCGCCTCGCCAGCCAACCAAAGAAGACCCCGCTTTGGTCGCCTGCGCAGATGCTATCGGCTCGGGGCAACAAGCTGCTCCCTGGTCCGTCACAGACAGGCTGGTGGCCTTCAAGGGCCGCCTATACATACCGCCAAGCTCGCCACTACTCCAAGAGGTCATCGCCGCCCATGACGACGGCCATGAGGGCGCCCAATGGACCCTCCACCGGCCCGGCGATTTCCACTCGCCTAACCTCCGCCGCCGACAAGAGTTCGTTCGCGCTGGAAACTCGCCAGAGATACAAGATCGAGCACTGATCCAAAGAAGTTCGCTCCTTCCTCCCTGTGCCGCCCTCCATCCGGGCAGACATAGGATGGACTTCGTTGAAGCACTACCAAAAGTGGGTGGCAAATCGGTGATCCTCATCAGTGGTGGATGTGTTCAAGAATATCGTCATTTTATTCCATTGTCTCACCCATACTCGGCGGAATCAAGGCCCAGCATTCTTCTCCGAGATTGTGAGATCGCACGGCCTCCTCACCCATCGTCTCCGATCGCGACCCCATCTTCACTTCCATTTTCTGGAAAGAGCTCATGCGCCTGTCCGGGATCAAGCTCCAGATGTCCACAGACTTCCATCCTCAGTCCGATGGCCAGACGGAGGCTGCTAACAAAGTAATCATCATGTACCTGCGTTGCATGACAGGTGATCGGCCCCGTCAGTGGCTGCAGTGCTTACCATGGGCGGAGTTTGTGTACAACACCGCCTACCAATCTGCCCTGAAGACAACGCCATTCCAGATCGTGTACGGACGTGAGCCGCCCACCATCCGCTCCTATGAGCCGGGCGAAACGCGCGTCGCTGCTGTGGCCAAGTCCATGGCTGAGCGCACGGAGCTGCTGGAAGACGCACGCGCCAGGCTGGAACAGGCCCAGGAAGTGTACAAGCGGTTCTACGACAAGCATCACCGCGACGTCCGCTTCGACACGGGCGAGTGGGTCTGGCTCCGCCTCCGACACCGCGCCCCCGCCTCCTTGAACACGGTCACCAAGGGCAAGCTGCGACCACGCTTCTACGGGCCATACCGCGTCGCGGAGGTCATCAACGAGGTTGCCTATCGCCTCGACCTCCCGCCTCGCGCCCGCCTCCACAACGCTCTTCCACGCCGGCCTCCTCAAGAAGTTCGTGGGCACCCTCCAAAGATCTCCTCCGCTTCGCCTCCGGTCCACAATGGCGCCACCCAATGGGTTCCCGAACGCCTCGCCAAGACCCGGCCGCCCGTGGCGTCGCGCCAAGTCCTTGTTCATCGGCAGGCGAGCCGGCGGCCTCGGCGACATGGGAAGACATCGACTCCTTCCAAGACCGCTACTTAACTTTCACCGAGGACGAGCCGCTCATCGAGGGGAGAGATGTCATGGGGAAACACTACATACCGCGGCCTCGAGCACGAGGCACAAAGAAAAGAAGATGCGGGCAGCCAGCTCTTGAAGAGGCCAGACTACCGGAGTTTAAATCTGCAAGTGGCTCAAGAAGATGAGGGAAGGATTAGTCTTTTATTAGCCGCCTAATTTAAGGCTAGGATTAGAACCAAGGAGCTGGCCTCCTATATATGTAACCCATCGACTCTGTTATGGAGGAAAAAAAAAAGAAAGTGATTATCTCTAACCTCTGTTCCTTGCTGCTCTTAATCTCACCCCCCTGCTGCCAGGCGCCAGGCACACCCTGGCGCCACCATCTCCTACCTACAGCTATAACTTACGCAGCCAAGGGCCCCCTGAGCTAGGTGTGCAGGCTCTTGACACAAATCAAGAATTTTTCCTATTCTTCACTTGTAGATTGTGGATGGACAGCTCTTTGGTATTTGCTTTTTTACGCTTTCTCTGATAACCATACAGCCATATTGTGTTGCCTAATTTGTTCTGTCAAGGCTCAATAGGATTGTAATTTGTAAACTAAGGATCTCACATATTTTATGTCTTGCACCATTCAGGGTGATTATCTGCGGAGGATTTGTCTGAGAAGAAATGATTTGGGGACTAAACTTGTTTCTTGTTTAGTGCTTCAGCAACTTTTTCATCAGCAGACTCTGCGTGCTCAGGGGTTGTGTAGGTCGTCGGATCCAGTTCAGTCAAACAATTTTCTGTGCGTTCAGCAACAACCTTCCATCCCTTCACCTTGCATGCTCCAGCAGCAGAATAAAAGTGATAAGCAGGGTCAAATTATTCAGGCAGAAGGCGACGTTCAGGGGACATCATCTAGCAGTAAGTTCTTGAAATTTCGAATAAAGTGTACTTTGTAGATGTGTTGTTTGCAATTGTGACGGCACATGTACAGCAAGTGTTCAGAAGATGATGAATCGTTGCATGCCTACCGAAGAAACGTTTTTTATAGTCTTGTAGGTTTACATATGGACTCAACCAAAAAATGGATACATCTCATCTCTATCACCCATTTCCTCCATTGCTTTGTATCTGCTATTGTACCTCTCTTCTCTCTCCCGGTCTCCCCTTCTCCCTAATCTCTTTTACTGACTTTGTTTCATATCTCCGTTGTCATCCCCAACCCTGTACAGGGGACACTGTCACACTGTTTCCGCCTGCCACCTGTAGCTGTGAATTTGCTCGGTAGTATATTTGTGGTTCCAGAAAAAGTTACTGCACCAGTCCATGCATGAAGAATATATGCAGGAATATTTTAGAAGAACTACAAATTGGTCTCATTTTCTTTTCCTTTTTGTTTAGACATTGTGAGGTTGATGCAGAACAATGTATTCTTGTTCAACACATGATTGAAGTGCGTACCTTTGCTTCTAAGTACTTACCTATTTACTTCAAGAAACTCAGAGCTGGTCCTGTGTATTGCTTTATCACTTATATAGAATACATTGTAGAAGATAACATCTTTGTGAAACTAGACTTGAGCACACCTACAGCACTTACAAAGGGAACTAAGTTGCTCTGATACTTCTCCAAGATCATGTACCAGTAATCCAGTACTAAGAAGAATGTCTCAAGCCAATGCTGATATAACACACTTTGTGATATGTGTTAAATAAGTAACTGTTAATTTATGAGTTAAAAATGTTAATACTTGGTCTCTATATAATACCAGTAGCGGTATATCGGCCAAACACCATTATATCATGTAAACTAATGAGTATACTGGTGCTGGGCACTAATCAATATCAAGCACTGGTTCTTGACTGAAAAAAAGCCTCACTACACACATCTCCAATGCAGGCATGCTATCTGATCAAGTGCCCCTGAGTACTCACAAGGAGCCCTGCGGAAAGGACAGGCTCAGCGAGCTTCATGACGATCTAATCCACATTATCATGTCATCCTTGCCAGCACAGGAGGCGGCTCGTACAAGTGTTCTGTCCCACAAGTGGCTCAACCGGTGGGCCTTGGCACCATTCATTGAGATCGACATAGACTGGTTTCACAAGGATAGGGAGCAATTCAGCAAGTTTGTTGACCGTCTGTTGCTACTCCGTGACCGTGATGATGCCTCCATGAAAACATTTCAACTGCATTCTTTTGCAATAGACCGTGCCAGCTCGTGGATCCATCATGCTATCAAGCACAAGGTTCAAGTGCTTAAATTTGCTGAATATATAAGATGGGAACCTTTCTACTTAGACCCAGAACTTGTGGCCTTCAGTTCTGAGTACCTGAAAACATTGGAGCTTACTAATGTTGCTTTAGACACAAGTTTATTTGATCCACTGAATAATGCATGCCGAGCTTTGGAGAATCTGCGGCTGATAGACAGTTTACTGGAGGTGACAGAAATTTCATCGAGTTCATTGAAGAATTTGGATATCATTGACTGCTCTCTTTTCAAGGATCTTCGTATTTGTACTCCTAGCTTGGTCTCGTTGTGCATTGAGGATCGTCGATACAATGATCCTTCATTCAGAAACGCTTACCTAATAACTGCAGCAGTCACTCTCTTTGATCTTTCGAATGTCACAAGCATGGACTTGTCAGCTTGTGTGAGAAAGGTAACAGTACTGCTTACCCTTTTATCACTGATCCTTTCTTGCAGACCCTCCTCCATTATTTTTGTTGACTGCATATTTGCATTTGTACTTGACCATCATACATTATCATGTGAGCGCATTTAGGCAAATGCATTGCTGCTGCCTTATTTAGAAATGAATGAGTATTTTGGAAGAACAAGGATAAAAGTAGAGGACAAGTTTGTTTATCTACAACCTAACCTGTGGGTTTACATGACAGAGAGAAATATCCACGTTGGATGATTTTAGGAAATACGCCAGCTTTCAATTCAGTAGTATCTGCTGGAACATTGACCAATGTTGTTCGGGGTGCACATCAACACTTGCACACACGAGAATTAATGTCTTTAATAATTGTATTTTTAAACGATTTTCAGATGTTATGTGATGTTCATAACATTACTAGTTACCCTAAGTTGGTTTTTTTTTAATCTCGTATGAAGGTTACATTCGGGGAAGAAGCGGGGAGCAGCCCGATGTTTGACAATCTGACAAGCTTGTGCCTGGGTGGATGGTGCCGTGCCAATGAGTTTTTGCCAGTGCTTCGCTTCATTCAACACTCGCCTATGCTGAAGAAGCTGACTGTGAAACTTGATCTGGTTAGTAGCATTGTTCCCAGGCTTCTTACCCCTTTGTTTCCCCCCTTGGAATATTGCAGAAAAGTCCTAACGAAATGGAACCTTTCCAACTTCAGGAGGTGTGGGGATACCACAGCATCGTCGGGCTCGCCTACAAGCTTCGTTCCTTACATGCCACGCCTTCCCTGGAAATCGACGTCAGGAGTTACTGAAGGCTGAAGGGTGCTGCATGCACCGACGAATAAATCGCTGCCGAGTGCTGCGATGCACCGTGTTCCACCTGTTGGAAACATTGGGATGTTGTTTCTTGTGTTTTGTCGGAGTGGATTCAGCTTATTGCTGTACCTTTTATACTCCTATATGTGTGTCTCTGGAATCTGGTTAGTGTCTTGCTGTGGAGTCCTGGTAATGATGGATCTTGAGGAACATAATAAAATGTTGCTTTGTTTGAACTGTTTGCTGCTTCAGACATTTCACAGCATATTGCTCCTGTCTCATTTTCCAGGACCTGTTTGTTTGTTTGTTACTCTATTAGGCTGCTAGCCTTGTTGCATAAAACATTGCAACACACAATGCTCCTATCTCACTTGCAAGGCATGTAGGGGATTGTATCCAGTGGTTACATCAGACTGGGTGCTCCCTGGCCACCATGTATTGTTGCTCTAGCCTGCTATGCCGCGCTGCTACCCACTAGCTAGCCTATTGGACTAGCGCCGTCGCTTGCTCGTCTATAAATCACGCGTCACCATTCGGTTGACTTGATACACAGTTGGGTTGCAGAGTTTAGTCAATTTCTATTTTAGGGATTCTAGGCCCTGCTTTGTGGTCGAAAAGCCAGCTTCTGGCTGGCTGCTCTAAAAAAGCTCCTGGGCTGAGAAGCCAAGCCAGTTTTTTTTAGCTGTGGCAGAAGGTTGAAATATCATTGAGGATTTTGACAGCTTATTTGTGTGCTGATTTAGCATTAATATGATTGTGTTTTGAAAAATTTCCACAGTATGGAGGCACGTTTTCTTCAGACTTCAGCTGAGTTCAGTCCTGACACGGTGGCGCGAACAGTATAAATGCTCTTCGCTTGAACGTTTCAGCCGTGTTTCAGTTGTTTTAATGCCTTGCAAATTTAGATGTTGTACGACAATAACATTCGTTCTAATTTTGACGACAACGATTCAATCGACTGGAGGCAGATATGGACATAGAATTCCGATTTTTTTAATGGCCTTCACACAACGAAGTATATACATATTCATGTGCGAATTTTAGAAGGAATTGTTGAGAATTTACTACTATGAATAGATAATTTTGTTAGTAAAAAATTACAAAATTATTATATTATGAAAATATTTATCATAACAAATCTAATGATACTATTCACTCATGATCAATCTAAATAGTTTTTCATATATTATTAGTCAAAGTTAGATAAATTTGACTACACGCTTGGTCAAATGTCATGTATTTAAGAATAGAGGGAATATCTTTTTTTTTTTTTAAAATAGCAAAACTAGCCCTTTTGCCGTGGCAGACCACGTACCGCGATCTGGGAGTGTGGCGGGTCGTCTCCCATGGTCTGGGATAGCAACATGTGTCCTGCCGCGGCAAATTCGCACGGTTGGGACTAGGGATGGCAATCGGGCGCGACGGGCACGGGTAGTGCTCGCCCATACCCATACCCGCGACCCTGATTTCCCCCCACGGGCATGCCCGCGAAGGACAACGGGTGAAGAAACTCACCCATACCCATCGCTCATGGTACCTCGCTCATGGTATGCCTGTACCGCGAACCTCGCCCATGCCCGTGAACGTTAGACATTAAGCACTGAGCTAAGGTCGTGAAGTGACTAAGGCACTAAGCTATTAAGCAATCAATAGAGCATTCAACAACTTGAGGATGTCCATGATATAGATACAGTGTCAATTTAGGAGAAGATTCAGGATCAAACTTCATTTGGCATAAGAAATTAATTGTTTCATATGGAGGAGTTACACAGGCAATAGCTGATTAATAATAACTACTAGCCTACCTGTAAGAGTTTGACTAAAGTAGATCTAGCCTGACTAATACGGCCATTCTTCCAACAAAGTTTAGCAAATTTTATCCAGGTGTCTCTGTCTTCATTAGGAGGAAGAACCAACTCTCTAACAGGAAGTAGGGCTTGCCACACCTGAGAATTGTTTTGAAGTCAATATAAAAATTGATAATAGTATAGGGCACAAGGCAGCATTCATTAGCAAAGGCATCATATAACCTCAACATTTCGTTTTGTTCCTTAAATGCGCTCATTCCACATATTACGGATAAGTTCCTTCGCTCGTCAAGAATTGAAATTTTCATCTAAGAATGCGGTAATCAATCACCAATTACACTTCACTCATTTTGTTAGCAAAACAATAACTAACTTTCTTCGAATGAATACAAAATGACAATACCTCTTCCAGCTTCGAAAGTATTTGAACTCGCACCATGTAATTATAAGCACGCCATAGCTCTCAAGTACGACCACAAATAAGCATGGGTCGAAATTAGCGATGGACTTGCTAACTGTTGTAGCATAAACTTTAATCTAGTTCAAAACCATAATAGTAAAGTTGGGTACTAAATGGTAGGACAAGTTTGGACAAAGCACAAAAGCAATCCTTAAATAGTTAAATTCGATGGATAAAAACTAGAAGTCGACATGTTAATAGTTGTCAACAATATCATGTTTGCATCCTGTTTAGAGTTAGTTTGAACTTATTTGATTCTCGATCATATTCATCGGTTACCAAATTTAGATGCAAGACATCGAAGTAGTCTAATGAAAATGCTCTTCTATTACTTTATCTGTGGGATACATGAAAGTTCAATCCTTATTGCAATGACCCTATGAAACAATTCATATCTAGAAGCAGTCGCTGAATTTACTTTTGGTGGAGTTATGCCAAATCCGATAAGTTTGCATAATGGGACAGTGGATTCATATCACCTCACTAAACAATAAAAGCTATTAAAACATTAGATTTGGAACTTTTACAGACAGTACAAGATTTTATATGTAAAAAGAAACCATTAAGTAAGCCATGCTTGTCAAAAATGCGGTAGGTTAGTGTTCATCAGAGAGCATAAAACTCAATATAAATAAGCGTACAAAATCATACAGCTCCTAAATAGACAGAACAAATAGGTTTTTGGAAGAGTGGTTTTCTGAGCTCTCAATACATCACAAACCATTTCCTTCTATTTTACTTTTTTTTCTTTCTTCTTCAATACATCACAAACTAACATCCATTTCCCTTGCCTTGTGTGAACAAAAAGACATCAAAATCAGAGAACAAATCAAGCTTAAGCCATAAGGACCAAAATCACTCAAGGGGGGGTAGTTGAGCCAAGCAGGGGAGGAACCAGAGGGGTGGCTCCATGGCAAGCTTCGGCAAGGAAGAATCTCTAGGAGAAGAACAGGAGAGAGAGGAACAGATTGATGTAAGTTAGTGAAACACTGCTCAACATGTACATCATAAATATTAATGCCAGCTTTAGAGACAACAATGGTGTAGAACAATGGGCAAGACCATGTGTTCAATTACCAATAGACCGTTCATTTATTCAGGTAGCACAGTTCTACAATAACCATAATGTCGGATGACTGGCAATCCTTAATAGATATAATCAGATACAATCAGCGAATGCCAAAAAGTATTAACAACAACAAATCAAGTGGCTTGAACCATGGAAGGCTTACCTTGGAAGCTTTGTGATGGTGTAGCAAGACTGAACGACCAAACGTGCTGGAAAAACAAAATCAAATAGGGTACTTAGATGATTCCATACCTCAATAAATACCCAAACAGTTTTTCTGATTCAGTCACAAGACAGATGCAATCTAGTCATCAAATATGTTATAAGGAGAAGAAGAAGAACCTGTGTGGCGATGGAGGAAAATGAGCAAATGCCAACTCGGTTGTTCTCCCACACCTTATATAGCATGATAGAGCTGCATTGCAACAAAAAGAAGCCTCCTAGAAGCAATACATTCACAACATAGCAATACATCAGTAAAGCCAAAGCATAACAAGAATTAATTAGAGAAAGAAAGGGAAGGGGGAACCAGGCCAGCGATGGGCGTGAGCGAAGAAGGCGAGGGGCCAAGGCAAGGCGGCCGGAGGCTGTTGCTGGGCCGTCTTGAGCACAGGGGGTTAGGCAGAGGGAGAGGCCAAAGACCGGCGCCACTGCCATGGGGCCATGCGCGCGGACTAGAGGAGAGGCACGAACACGGGAAGGAGAGGCCAGAGGTGTGGGCGCCATGGTGTCGAGACGCGAGGAGCGGAGGAGCAATGCCGCCAGGCAGGGCAGACGGGCGAAAGCAGAGGACTCGAGCCGGTGGTGGCACAGAGACAGAGGTAACCACAATGGGGTGGCGCGCAAGGCAGACCAATCAAGAGAAGGGGGAGGCGCCATAGAGGAAGGGGAGAG
The DNA here is from genome assembly GCA_036346405.1 of Phyllostachys edulis. NCBI lineage: Eukaryota > Viridiplantae > Streptophyta > Magnoliopsida > Poales > Poaceae > Phyllostachys > Phyllostachys edulis. The sequence continues at coordinate 56,826,607 of CM070559.1, read as the reverse complement.
GAAGAAGGAGCTGGGGAGGCAACAAATGGGAGGAGGACGGGGGAGCAGATCTGAGCGGGGGGCGAGGGACGGGAGAGCAGATCTGGAGCGGGGGGCGAGGGGCGCGTGAGGAAGACCTGGATTGGCGGCTGGAAAGTGGCGAGTGAGGCTGGAAGCTGAGTTATTAGGGTTTTAGAGAGTGGGTGTCTTACGGTCCCACATGTCAGTATAGGTTGCGGGTAATCGGGCGAAGCGGGCACGGGTGGAGTTTACCCATGCCCGCGCCCGTTTACCCGATGGGTAAAGAATTGTGCCCGTTTCTATGCCCGTGGGTAAAAAAAAACTCCCATACCCGTCTCTATTAAGGTATTCGCCCACGGGTACACGGGTAATCGGGCACAATTGCCATCCCTAGTTGGGACGCCATTTTTGTCATTTCAGACGCAAGGATGCTAGTTTTGTTATTTCGTTAAAAACATGTCTTTTTAGCCAAAGACTCTGGAAATTATACTAGTAAATTTGTCATTAAAAGTACTTACACATCATTAAATTTTTAGTAACTTTTTTCATACATATAATTAGAAAAGTAACGATCAAATGAGTTTTCTCGAGATCGTGTGTCGACGTTCAAAATAAGTGAAAAAAAACGATGTAGTACTATTTAGTGTAAATTTGCAGTTTGCCGTTACTATGTCACCATAATCGAGGTTTGTCATTTTCCGCAGCTATTTGTCTTTTTTTTCCGTCACTAGAGAACCAACATTCTTTGTAGAGATTAAAGGGCAAAAATCATTTATTCCAAAATTGACCAACTAAGCAATAACCGCCGCCTCAACCGGCAGGATTGAAGTCGCAGCGGCAAGAACTCACCGCCACTTCGACGAATCTTTCTGTTAGTTCGATGCGTTCCCCCCTGTTGCGTTCGATCGCCTTCTGCCCGCAATGCAATGCAACTTTCTCGAGAGATTTCCTTGCAGAAATCTTGATGCAAGCTGATGAACTCGAAGCGCAGGCTATCTGTTCGACGAAATGCCCCGGAAGAAAGCCAAGCTGTGCCCCGCGGAGGAGACGTCCGGCGATGCCTCCGCCGGTGCCGGCGACCGTCTCAGCGCCCTCCCTGACGTGCTCCTGCACCACGTCATGTCGTTCCTGAGGGCCAGGGAGGTGGCGCGCACCTGCGTGCTCTCTCGCCGCTGGCGCCACCTCTGGGCCTCCGCGCCCTGCGTCGACCGCCGAGTCTGATATCGGGGCCGCCACAGAGAGGCCCCCGAGAAGCTCGCCAGGTTCGTCTACCGCTTCTTGCTCGAGCGGGAGGTGTCTGAGTGTAACAACCCGATCGCAACAATGAGAATAGTCGGCGATTAGGAGGTTAAAAGTGCAGATGGTAACAGAGAATCACGAGAGAAGGGAACTCATACTAGTACCAATGACAATACATGGTCATCACAACCAGTATCCGGACTTCAGAGAAGAACTGGGAGGGGATACATCAGAGAAGAGAAGGAGGTGAGAGCGAGAGGAACAAGATGGGGAAAGCAATGCTCATTCTTTTCATCGATGCCCCTGTAGATTGCTGCTCACTGCCCCTTTGTACTCCACCGATAGCAAGACCCATTGCACGTCTAGGCTCATGGTCCATGATGCCTTTGCCGGTTCACCACAATGCATAGGCGTGACACTGAGCCGGTGGACACGCTCCAGCAGCTGTCCAGCCCCGGAGGTGACGACGACGGAGAGGATTACTGGTCTTCTGATGTCGACATGTGGATCCGTGTCGCCATCAAGCGCTGAGCTCGGGTTATTCAGCTTACCGGACATCCGAAGGACGAAGCCTACTCTGACCTCGAGAGCCTGGCCATCCTGCCTCTCTCAAGAGCTTGACCATGGTCGAGTGCAGGATCATGGCGGACCTCTCCGTCACTGCTGCGGACCTCGTATCGCTGTGCTGCGTCACACCGTACTACCAAGCTCCCTTGTTCAAGAACCTGGGGTCACTGGCCACGGGCACCATCATGCTTGGTGACTCTTGCTCGCGTTCTGATTATGAATACCAGTACAAAGACGTTGATGAGTATGCATTAGAAGAAAGCAGTGACAACGACGATGACGGTTACTTGGATGATCATTATTCTGGTAATGATGCCGATAGCGATGCGAGTACCTGTGGATATAGTGAGATTGCAAATGACTGATGATAAACAGCGCAGCGACCATGGTGAGGGCGACAATCAGAGCAGACATGGTAACTATCATGACTGTGGTCACAAGCACAACTACAACAAATATCGGAGCTGTCATGGCTATGGTCACAACTCACAAGTACAGATTCAATGGTGATAAAGTTTTAGGTGGCCATAATGTTCATCACAGCCTTTCAAATGCTAGAAGTTTGGAGCTGTTAGCTGATGCCAGAGAGGTATAGCTATGACGAATCTTTTGCTGATATCTCTCTTCCAGTATGTGATATTTTCAATTAATATGGATTCATCAGTTATTTACCAAACCCTTTTGTCCTTTCACTGGGTGTCCGATGTGCAAATTTAAGACATTTTTGCACTCCGACACCTGGTTACTTACAACTGACTTGAGAAAAAAGGGCACAACTTCAGATCTGGAGAATAATTCTTGGTTTTTCGTAATAAAATGTTACAAGTGATTTGATTGGCTACTAAAAATGTGTAGCATGCAGAGAGCATTTTTTTTGTTCATTTTTATGATTTCAATAATGTATCTTCATTTTTTGTCACTTTATATGATTGCCAAGTTTCCATTTACACAAGTTTATACCAGAAGCAATGATTCACTTTCATAAAAAGTGCTAATCCCCTGTCATATAGCACTATGCTATTATTCTTCTTTTCTATGAACTGCACAAATTCACTTCTGTGCCATATGTAGGTAATTCTGAATAGGGAACCTAAAATGTGCCCAATTTTTACCAACCTGAAGACATTGTCCCTTGGTGATTGGTGTATGGCTGCTGACTTTAGTCCATTAGTTTCCTTTCTACAGCATTCCCCTAATCTGGGCACCCTACCTTGGTCCTCGGACCCATACCCTACCAAGCGCCACAACATACTCATTCGTTTTCTGGCATTTTCACCAGGCCTTCCCACCAAACCTTGGTAGCATGAATTTAGCGGGCGGCTGCCATGTAGTAGCTGCAGATCTGATGGTGGTAATGTCCATAGACCTATCTGATTATGTAGCTTTCATTTACTGTAAAGATATTTAATCTTATCTGATAATTGCAATTGTCACTTTGTACTTAGTAGGGGAACCTGAGGGGCAAAAAACTGGTGGTTATTGTGCTGCACTGATCATGCTCGCAGAACTGTTACAGGGCTAAAGATGCTTCTTTTGAGTACCTTGGAACTATGTATGGCTATCTGAATGTCAGAACGTTTTTCTCTATTGGAATGAGTTAGAAAAATGTCCGTATCGACTGGTAGGATTCCGGAGTGCAGCCATATGCATATGCTAAAGTACAGGTACTAGGGATGTGATTTTTTACATTAATTTCTTCACAAACACAAATGGCTCAACAAGCCCCAAGTTTTCCAAAATACTCATACATAACCTTGTTCCAATACTAGTTCCAAACCGTTGTACTGTGAAATTCAACAATCACAGTTTCGTGTGTTATTTATCAAATATATACTCATATTTTGTAAATAAACCAAGCACAGGCGGTTACTACAAAACCGACTACATTGACAAAGATATTCCAATTTTTCACACCAAGTGCAGCAAAGCCTAAAGTTGATTACGACCATGGGGAGCTTGGAAATCCAGCAGAAGAACCACAGCAAACCTAGGGAGCTACTCGGAAATGCAGAAAGACAACAGTTAAGTTAAAAAAAGGGCAAGTTCAGAACTTGAACAGCATGGAGAAGGGGGAAAGCAGACCTGAAGGTAGCAAATGTAGCGCCCCATGGGTTAAAACAGAACTGCGTCGCTCGTTCCTGTTCGACAGACAATAGGGATCATTTCAGTTAGACGTCATCGTCTGGTAAAAGTAAGTAGACAACATTCTGAATTTCTGAAAATAAAGAATTAAAGTTGTACCGGATGATCTGATCCAACTTTGAGCGCAGATAAGGGCTTCAGTTGTCTCAGGACGCAATCTTGCGGTGAATAGAGCTGCCCGTTCATCACAGCCATCAAATGCAGATTCCGTGGAAACTGCACATCCAGGTATTGCTAAAATATCACGTGCCATCTTGGCAAGAGTTGGGTATGTCGATGAATTGTCCTTCCACCACTTCAGAATATCGAAGGCATCATTTTGAGGACAGACTTCCGCTCCAAGATACTCATGCAGTTCTTTCAATTGTCCTTCCACCACTGCAGCTTGGGTATTGTAATTCTGGCTCCAATTATGTAATGGATCACCAACTTGTAAACCATTGTTACCGTGATTCACCGCCTCACTACTTTGCTCATTGACATGAATGCCATGATAAGAGCATTGAATATAGAGCTCGTAAAGCTTTGCATGAACTTCACCGATATACATTATAGCATCATGACTGAAAGCTTGTTTGAAGCGAAATTCAACAAAACTTATTTTGTATCTGGGGTCTAGAACAACAGCTACCGACAGCCACAAGCACCACTTGTTCCAGTTCTGTTCAAATCGCCTTTGCATATTCGCGACATCAAAAACTCTCTCGATATTTTTTATGTTGGATGATTGTTGTAGAGCTGCTCTCAAGCTCCAGAGCACATGGAAATATGAATTGAAAGTTGCATGATGAGGCTCAGAAACTACTTTTATTGCACGATAGACTAGCCTTGCAATTTCGCAATAGTTCTCTGCATCTTCTAGATCTTCAATAGATGGACGCGACTGGGAATTCAGTTCAGCATCTGGAAATAACTTACTGAACTGCAAAGCAGCCTCCAACAAATAAAAGGCCGAGTACCATTCTTTTGATACAAAAGAGGGACGATTTAGATGCAGCTGTGATAGAACTTCCTCGTATTTCTGCCTACGCTCTAGAGAGTTTGTCATGTAAGCAAACCAGGTGCTTCTTCTTCCCAGAACCCTCATAACAAAAGACGGCGACGAATCAGCAACAAGTTCATGAAGGGCATCTACCATACAAGGGATAGTTACTAGCTTGCATTTGGCAAGAAGGTAATTCCATCCTGTAAGGTTATCCTCCAAGTCTAATGTAACTTTCTTATCCACTGATTCCTCTAGTGTCACTCCTAAAAGCTTCTTCTCAAGACTCCAATCTTGAACTGCTTCCTTTAACACCATCTCGGCAGGTTCCGGTTTATCTAAAATCATTTGGGAATACCATTCTGGCAACAAGCTGAGATGACCAAACTCTTCAATTCTTGAACAAGTACATCTTAAGATTCTTCTATTGATCTTCCAGTCTTCATCAATAAAATGCACTGTTAAACAAAGAAAGCTTGTTTCAACGCGACGGTTATCCCACTCCCACTCTCCTAGTGACAGGAAAACTCTACCAGGTGTAACTTTTATTTTCTCCTTCAGCTTCGACTTTTCATTATGAAAAACACTAAGAAACTTTTCCTCAACGGTAGCTTGTTGCATCATGTTAAAAACTGGGCAAAGGTTGAAGACTATTGCCCTAATAAGCTCTTCAAGAGAGTTTTCTTGGCCAAATTTCAATTTATTTGCAACAAATAAATCAGGCTGTGAAGATGAACTTTTTTGCTGCACCCTACTGGTTCCAGGTTGTGCACGACAGATCTTCAGATGTCGGCGTAGATGGCTGAAGTTGATAGTGAGGCTGATCTAACTCCCAAAGTCTTGCTAAAATATGCAATAGGTCTTCCTTTTTGCATCAAGACTCCTCCAATTCCAGTCCCACTTGCATCAGTTTCTAGGATAAAAACATCAGCAAAATCTGGCAAGGCTAATACTGGGGCTGTAATGAAACCGCATCTCAACCTTTCAAAGGCTTCATCCTGAGGTTTCTTCTAATCAAACCCTCCTTTCTTCACATATCATGAAGTGGCCTACAAATAATCTCATAATTCTTGATAAATCTTCTGTAATAACCAGCCATACCCAAGAAGCTCCTCAATTGAGATACATCCTGAGGTTTAGGCCAATCCTTGATGGCATTAACCTTACCAGGGTCAGTGGCCACTCCCTGTTATGATATTACATGCCCTAGATATTCCACTTGTTTGTACCAATCACACACTTACTGAGCTTAGCAAAGAGTTGATGTTGCCTCAATAAGTCCAGGACAATAACTAGGTGTTCTTTATGCTCTTTCTCCCTGCTGTATATGAGTATATCATCGAAAAATACAAGAATGAACTTCCTCAGATATGGTGAAAAGATGTTGTTCATCAGGGACTGAAAAGTAGCTGGGGCATTTGTGAGATCTGTTGGTTCACCTTCAGCCTCTAGCAGTGGTGCTTCCTTAGTCTTTGAAACCATAAGATTAACACTATGATATTGTTTACATTTGTGACCTAAAAACCATTTACCTCCACAGTATTTACAAACTCTAGGAATGAAAGGTGTGGTAGGTTTACTAACAACTTCCTTCTTTGGAGCAGTAGTTCCCATTTGGGTTTTGTTCTTCAGCGGATTGGGTGTGTAACCTCCTTTTTGCTGACCATTGGAAACTCCTTGAAAGCCCCTTTTTGTCACAGCCCCTGCACCCTTCTCCATATCCTTGGCCATCCAATATGATTCACAAAGTGTTTGAGGTTTCAAAGGTTTCAAGTAGTGCTTAATGTCATACCTCAACCCATTAACAAAGCATTTAACAAAGAAATGCTCATTCTGCATTGGAATCTCACTCTTGTACAAAGCCATCAATTCTTCAAACTTATCTATGTATTTTGAAATGCTGAGATTGTACTGCTTAACAGAATGGAAATTCTCCAAGATTTCATAACCACTGTGCTTGGCAAACCTGTGACAGATCATTCTGCAGAAGGTTTGCATGGGGGAGGATTCCACAATAAGCCAGTACTCCTAATCCAATTGTCAGCTTTTCCCACCATATACATTTGGGCAAGATCCAACTTGGCTTCATCAGGCACATTAGCCATAACAAAGTAAATCTCCACTTGCCTAATCCATTCTAATGGACAAGTACCATTAAATTTAGGGAAATCTATCTTAGGTCCTCTTGCAATTGACTTGTAAAAGTTGTTGATTCTATCATTACCAGGATTTGGATTCCACTTTTTGCGTAATACTGATCTCTATCATGGTTTAAGTGGTTTAGTGAAGGAGAATTAGGGGTAAAAGGGGGTGAAGCATTCTGACCCCAATAGACAGGAGCAGCTGACTGCCCTATTGGAGGCTGTAGAGGATTTACCTCTGGGTAGGCATTGAAATTGATTCTGTGGGTACTGAATACTTGGAGCCGATTCAAGTTCCTCATTCTTCTCATCACCTCTAGTTCAATTTCCCCCTGTTGTGGTGGATTCCCATGTACTCTTGTCAGATCTTCATTTCTGTTCAGATGTGTGGTGACCCCTCCTTGTGCCTCAGGAATTTGGCCATGTACCCCTGAGAATCCTTGCAACATTGATTCCAATCTATTCATTTGGGTCTGTATGCTGCTGACCTGAGATTGAAGATCTCCCACTTGTTGTTGAATAGCCTCTGCCTTGTTCTTTGCTTCCATTACCTCCTGTCTCATCACTACCCATTCAGAGGACTCCACTCCCGAACGAGTAGCTGGTTTAGTCATCCTCTCCGGAGTAGATTAAGAACAAGGCTTAAGGAACTTTACCCAGGACTTCTTCCTGAACCGCACCTTAGTTCCCGATCTCTTCTGCCGCCAGATCTGTTCAGCCGGGGATTTTACAGCGTCACCAAAGCCCGCAAACCCAACTAACCAGATCTTCTCACCGCCAAGGTAAACGAACGCTCTGATACCAATTGTCAAATCCCAAGCTGTTCAGTCTGAATCGAGATGAAACAGATAGAAAATAGAAAGGGAAAACGAAGGAGATAGCTAAGAACCCTAAAAGCTAAACGAAACTAATGTGTGGCATAATACTTTGATGCCTTTTCCATTCCATTTCTTAGGTTTATAGCTGGTTACAAGCTGTAAAAGTAAAAGCGAAGTTACATTCAACTAAACAAGTTTCACTGCCTCTGGTCTGTTACTTGAAAGCGAAAAGGAGATGAAGTCTACAGTAATATTTAGTCTCTCTCCAGGAGTGTCGATCTTTACTTTAAAGGGGTATCAGTCAATCTGGACCGTCCAACCAACATAATGTTTCCAAGCTGAAGCTCTTGTCTCCTTCGAATTCTGAAGTTGAAACTGAAACTTTGACAATGGTGCCGCCCCCAGCCATGGCCGACTCAGCTCTACGCCTGCCCGCCCCCGCTTGGCTTGTTGCCAGCGCCCCTGGCTCGCGGGCACACCTCTGGCCTCCATGCGCAGTTTGCTGCACCTCTGGCCCGCGTCGCCTACACTCGGCCCGCCGTCGAGCCGTCGGCCGCGCGCTAAGCTGCCTCGGGTGCCGGCCGTGTGCTAAGCCGCCTCGGGTGCCAGTCGTGCACTAATAGAAGATCAGAGGGTGCTTTGGAACAAGAATGTGGAAAGGGAGGATGAATGTGTGATTTGCGTGGAGACTTGCACCAAGATTTCTGCCTAATTGCAGTCATGCAATGTGTATAAAATGCTATAGGGACTGATAATTGTTTTTCACAATTTCTCAACTGATGCTTTGTATGCATTGTAATATTGTACATTGTATCGACTTGTGTATAACAAATTGGCCATGAGTGGTGATTTTGAGCACTGTAATTCTGATTCATGAGCTCTCTACGCTTTCGTTATGATAGTCATTGAGTTAGAACTTTTGTTATGAGTTTCATATTAAAAAAATCGATTGTTGTCGAAAAAGATGGCACATGGCCAAAAAATTTAAAAATAAATGCACAACATGATTGAAATCAACTTACTAAACCGTTATAAGTTATGCAATACGGAAAAAAATTACAAGTCACAAAATGAGGATAGTACAGTCTTTTTACAAACATCATTCTCATTCCTAGAGCTGGGGCTAATTTTCTAACCAAACACCTCCTCAAACTGCTCTAACTTCTTATAGAAGTGGATCCAAGAGTGAAGCTGGAGTTGGAGCAGCAAAAACTTGGAGCAGAGCCATACAAAACAGGCCCTAATTGTTTCTTTTCTATTTGGTATCACCTCACCTCTCCGTCACCTTGTTTGGGCGGGCTCGACAGCTTGGGTGCTCCGCTGCTTGGGGCTCGGGTGGGAAGGGCTTCTATCCGTACGATGTTTCCTAGAAGGTCTTACGACAATTCCCTGTTGACAGCTAAATCTTGTTATAATGTATTTTTAAAAACTATAACAGTGTAATACTATGAATGTAGAAATTTACTTATGTGAGTCTTGTCAAGTTTTACACTCTGAGTTGGAGACCGCTAGAACAATTAATACATCAACCTTGGTTCAACTTAGGGATGTAATAGATAAACTTGATAAACTAAGATTAACACATGACTCTTGTGATGAAAAGTTAAAACTTGCCAATGATGAAATTGAAAAGCTCAAGTTCAGTTCTTCTACATGTTTAGAGTCAAATATTTCAAATGCTTAATCTAAAGTTTGCCCTAATTGTGAATTGCTAGAAGCTAGACTTAATTTATCTCAGGAATCAATTCAACAAATGCTTCATTATGAGACATTTTCTTGCACTAACTGTCCTAAACTTAGCACAGAAATAGAAGCACCGACTAGACAACTTAATGATTTTATTAAAAAAGATAGATTGGCTCAGTTTAGTGCTTCTAAGAATCTTGTGAATGAACCGGTTAAATGCACAACTTATCCTACTTTAGATAAAGAAAATGAGTATCTTAAGTGTTGGAAATATGCCCTAGAGGCAATCATAGAGATGATTATATTTCATTATGTTCACAATATTTGATAATATGTTCCTTGAATGAATCATCAGTTATGAAGATTAACGAGTATGTGACTTGTTGGTGAAGCTCTTTTTAACTTATGATGATGTCGTTCTAAAAGTATCCCTGGTCGAAAGTCACTGGCCGGAACACTAGTGACTCTACGACTAGCACATGCATTGATTGATGACCATGTTTCACCGGTCATGGATATAAGGATATCGAATCAATAATGTGGACACGTGTTAGAGAACGTGGTGTTGGATAAGACTCACCTTGAGACACTATTGAGATTGTTATGATTCTATGTGTCGTTAGTTGGTCCCAAGCAATGATGATGTATAATCCTTAGACCGAGATCAAGATGGTTTCCTACATGTGTAATAGCACTCTTAGGGGTTGCCAAACGCTACTCGTAACTGGGTAGTTATAAAGGTAGCTTTCGGGTATGCTATGAAACATGCAGAGGGATGTGACTGGTCGGATATGGGATTTGCCCCTCCTAACATAACAGGAGAGATATCTCTGGGCCCCTCGAAGTGGTCGGATAAAGAAAGTGCATGGCCATACCTCGGTGGTCAAGAGTTCGACCACATAAGGTTATCCGATACTCGATCGAAAGCATTGAATACCCATGGATGACACAACATCTCACCCGAGTTCAACCAGATATCGTGAGGCAAAGGGAGAATACATGAGTAGGTCGCTTAGTTCGACCAACTATGGACTGGTCGTATGGAGATACAAGCAAGTCGTAGACTGGTTGAACGTAATCACAAAGTGGTCAAAACCAAGTCGTAAGGAGTTACGAGTTGGTCGTGATCAAATACGAATCGGTCGATAGGACCCGGTCGTAAGTGATGAGGACACGGTCGAGATCATATTGCATCAAGGTTCGTCCGATATAATTTGTGTGTATTCGGGAATCGTTATGTCCTGCTAGGAACCGCTACGACTCGTGGCCAGAAAGGGTTTCCGAGTCACAACCAAACTACACATGAACCTAACGGGTCACACACTTAACGGGTTGGAACAAACCAGTACGAATACGATTCGTAAAGCGTGTTTGGATAGGATCCATCACGGGCACTATATAAGAAGATGCATGAGGCTGTTGGAAAGGTAGAGTTGGACGTGAGTTGCCCTACCGAAACCCTAGCTGCCATCTTCTTGAGAGCCTCCCCGTGCGATTTGGTGCTAGCACACCGGCGTACGGTTGTTCCTTCCCTGGACGTGTGGATACCATAGAGGCGCTTCTACGTTGTTGTGCTTAAGGACGATCCGCGATCTTCGCAAGGAACTGCAGAGGTGCTGGAGGAGACGATCAACCAACGAAGACGCTGGACGATCGACTACGACCAGTACATCGACACGCTCTTCGTCGGACCAGCCGCCCGACACTTCTTCATTGCTCAAGGTTTAGTGGTAATGATCTGTGATCATCTTCTTGCTTGGCTTCCTGGTTTACGTGGTAGAAATTTTGATTTGTCGCTATCGTAGCCTACCCGTATCCCTTCATTAAGGACACTTTGGAGAGGTTTTCTTTTTTCAGGAAAAAATTGAATATGATTCTAGACAAGTTAAAACTGAGTGTCAAAAACACTAGTCTAGGGTTTAATGATGTTAATTATGCCAAGAATAATCCACCTAAGGTTGTTAAGGTCATTGGAAGTGAGATAATTGAAACAAAAAGTAAGCCTCATAAAATTGTGTTTAAATCTGTTGGTTTTGTGCAAAGTTCGATTGCAAATGCTATAGGTGCTAGCTCATCATCTCAAAAGAATTCTAATTATGTTAAATTTCATTGCACATACTGTGGAAGAGATGGAGACTTGTATGAATTTTGTTTTAGGCGTGCTAAGGAAGAGAAAAAAAAGATTGAATGCCTTACGACAAAATCATGCAACCTCTTTTGTTGTTCCTATAACTAATGCAAAAGCTAGGTTTGTAGAGGACTTTTATGATGGCTTTAAATTTTCTTCACATGCTGATTTGGGATATAATTCAAATAATTCACATTCTGTATTGCTTGCATTTCGAGGGGCAGTCAGACATGCTCCTTTTTGGCGTTCTGATCACGCACACACACATGGTTTTGGTTCTAGTTTTGTTATCGTTCGTCCATGTCATGTGTCTCAGTACTAGACTCCTAGATCTTATTCTCACTAAGCTGCTTGATACTTCTTGTTTTGTCCGTTTGTGGAGTGAGTTGTGGGTATGTCATCCAATGGGTTTGTTCTGAGGGGGAGTTCTCTTTTGTATGTCTTTGTAAAAGCTTGTTTTTCCCTTTGTAAAAGCTTGTTTTCCCCCCTTTTTTTAAGAACTTTAAATATTATTTAAGCCAATAATCACGGAACAAGTCATGATGTGTATTTTGAGCTTCCTTGATTATGATTTTACATGTGTAGCTTAGCAAGGCCATAATTAGCTATTTAATAAATTTTGTCAACCTGAATGGCAAGGCTGAATTCTTTGGCTAGTTATATTTAGAGTGATCACTTCTTGAGATGTGTCATGTTGAATTACCTAGTTCAATCCTGATTCTAGGTCAAGTCTAAGCTTGAGCCATTTTAGTTCCTTCTTGAATCACTTCTGGCTGTTCTAGAAATACATGTGGCAAATTTTGGTGAAATTGCTAATTATGTGTGCATCTCCACAATTCTTCCCACGAGACGGCTTGCCATTGCACTAGGCATGAACTTGGGGGCAATTTTGTATGACCGAGATCATGAAACCTTAAGCTTTTTGGCTTGGCATGATCGAAAAGTAAGGCTTGAGATGCTTTAATTAATGAAATGTGATTCAAGTTGGCTCAAAAGGTCATTTTAAATGTACTGAAATTAATTTGGCCTGAAGTTCAGGAGGCCGTTGTAGATGGCTCCTAGTCTAGGACGTGCTTTACTCAGATAAGCCATAATCAAAATGTCACTAATAAAGTGCTATGTGTGCTTCATGTTAGGACTTGTGGCTCACTTAGTTCTTGATTCTAGCATCTAGATTTCAATTTGTATTTTTAGATGGCTATCTTCTTTAGTGATACCTTTAATTTAACTGGTAATTTTTGTGAAAGTCTGTCATGTACATTAATTTGCTTAATCACATTATAAGCTTCTTTTGGTCTGCTTTGCTATAACATCCCAGTTTTCAGGGCTTTTTGAAAATTTTCAAAATAAAAATAACCATTTGGTTTTGTTGAATTGCTAAAGCTTAACTTGGAATTTTTTTAAAATTAAAAGCAATTTAATATGAATTAATCAAACTTCAACTAATTCAAAATTTGGTTTATTTTGAGTTTATTGGAGTTCTCTGGTATTTAAAATCCCATTTCTATGTTTGTTCCGAATTCCCGTCAGCCCGTTCCTTTCCCGCTCACCGACCCGCTCCACCCTCTCGGTTTCGACTACCCTCTCAGTTTCGACCACCCCCTCGGTTTTGACCAGCCGCTCGGTTTCGACCAGCCCCGCCTGTTAGCCCTCCTGCTCAACTTTTTCTTCCTCCTGTCGTGTCACATCCGCTGCAAAGTCATCACCCCATCGGATTCCCTTCCTCGTTTTCCTTGGCAGCATGCGCATTTAATTGCCTGTCTTTCGCCGCACCTACCCCCCCTCTGTTCTTTCTCCTCCCCACCCGCTCCCGTCTCATCCCCGTCGCGTCGCCCATATCCTGGCTGAACCACCCGCGCCCTTGCCGTTAAACTTCGCCCCTATGCCTCCCCCTCTCCTATAAAGAGGAGCACCAGGACCCCCCTCGTTCCCCTCTTGTCCCCTCCCAACTCTACCCCTCTGTCTCACCCCCTCCTCGCCCCTATTTGAGCTTCGCCGCCACCGGCTGGAGTTCGCACCACTGCCTCTAGTACCGCCATCAAAGCTTCTCCACCGACGTGGTCTTCACCGTTGGCTTCGCAAGATCGCGGCCTACCCAGTGTGCACCTCCTCGCCGCTGCGACCGTGAGCCCTAGCTTCGCTGCGCTGCCGCTTCATGCTGTAGTCGAACCTCCTTCCGACCACATATAGTCAAATCTCCTTCCAATGGCTCGTTCTCCATCGTTCGAGCTCCGATTCGGGTGATTCAAATGTCTAAATTTATCTAAATTCAGTACATTTCTTTTGGTTTTAGTTTGGTTATTATTATTATTATTTTGGAATTGTTTATTTATTCAGCTCTTTTCGCACGTATAGATTCCGACGTTTCCGAAGATTTCTTGGACCCGACGACCAAAGCATCTCAACTCTTCAACGAAGGCAAGCCGTGGACCTTTGATCATGTCGTACCTAATTTATAAAATTATATTGTTTGATATAAACATGCATGACTAGTTGTATAAAAATAGTTTTAGGAATAGTTAAATACCTACTTGAAGTACATTTTCACTCAAGCTGATCTTAATATGAGGCAGTGAGATGGTTGGAGTTGATCAAGGATTACATTGTGGGAATCCATTATTACCTCGGCAAATCTAATGTAGTAGTAGATGCTTTAAGTAGAAATGTCTACTACAATACTATAATGATCAAGGAAAGTCAGCCAGCATTGCACGAAGAATTTCAGAAGCTCAGGTTTGAATTGGTTGAAGAAGGTTACTTAGTTGCTTTGGAAGTGAAATCCACTCTACAAAGTCAGATCAAGAAAGCTCAGATTGAATATGCAGATATCAAAGAAATAAAGAGCAACATGAAGAAGGGTAAATCCCTAAGATTTTCAGAAGACGAGCAAGGAACCATTTGGTTTGATAAACGTATTTGTGTACCAGACCAGAAAGAACTCAAGCAGTTGGTACTCAAGGAAGCGCATGAAACCTTGTATTCTATTCACCCCGGAAGCGTGAAGATGTATCAAGATCTCAAGGAGTTTTATTGGTGGCCTAGTATGAAGCATGAGATTGCTGAATACATAGCTCAGTGTGATATTTGCTAGTGAGTTAAAGCCGAACATCAGAGATCTGCTGGACTTTTGCAACCTTTAAGCGTACATGAATGGAAATAAGAAGAAATTGACATGGACTTTATCACCGGTCTACCGAGAACCAAAGCTGGCTATGATTCTATCTGGGTAATTGTAGATCGCCTAACAAAAGTTTCTCACTTCATTCCAGTCAAGACCACCTACTCAGGAGACAGACTTGCAGAATTGTACATGACAAAGATAGTATGTCAACATAGTGTACCGAAGAAGATCATGTCGGATCGAGGATCCCAGTTCACCTTAAGATTCTGACAAAACCTGCATAACGTTTTGGGTACGAACCTGAATTTCAGTACAGCTTACCATCCACAGACAGATGGCCAAACAGAAAGAGTAAATCAAATCCTAGAAGATATGCTGAGAGCCTGTGCTCTAGCAAACAAGACCAGTTGGGATCAAAGTCTGCCCTATGCAGAGTTTTCATGCAACAACAGTTATCAATCAAGTCTGCAGATGTCCCCGTTTGAAGCTCTTTACGGAAGAAGGTGCAGAACACCATTGTTTTGGACTGAATCAGGCGAAGGACAAGTGCTTAGGCCAGAAATCCTAAAGGAGGCCGAAGATCAAGTTCGGTCAATTAGAGAAAAGCTGAGAACTGCACAGACCAGACAGAAAAGTTACGCAGATAACTGTCGCCGAGATTTCGCATTTGCACCTGGAGATCACGTGTATCTAAAGGTTTTACATCTCAAAGGAATGCGTTGCTTTAGGGTGAGCAGGAAGCTTGCACCAAGATACATCGAACCCTTTCCAATTCTAATCAAAAGCAGAGAAATTGCTTATAAATTGGACATCCTGCCTCAGCTGTCAGATGTGCATGACGTCTTCCATGTGTCTCAATTGAAGAAGTGTCTGCGTGTGCTGGAAGATCAGATGCCGTTGGAAGCAGTTGACCTGCGGGAAGATCTCTCCTACAAGGAGCAACCCATCAAGATTTTGGAAGTGGCAGAGCGAGTGACGAGAAGCAAGATCATCCGTTTCTGTAAGGTTCAGTGGAGCAATCACACTGAAGAGGAAGCCACCTAGGAGCGTGAAGAGGACCTGAAGGCCGAGTTTCCAAACCTAATCTTTAGTCAGCCCGAATCTCGGGGTTGAGATTCCATTTAAGTGGGGTAGGTTTGTAACATCTCAGTTTTCAGGGCTTTTTGAAGATTTTCAAAATTAAAACAACCATTCGGTTTTGTTGAATTGATAAAGCTTAACTTGAAAAATTTTAAAATTAAAAGAAATTTAATATGAATTAATCAAAATTCAACTACTTCAAAATTTGGTTTATTTTAAGTTCATTGGGAGTTCTCTGGTATTTAAAATCCTATTTCTCTGTTTGTTCTGAATTCTTGTCGGCTCGTTCCTTTCCCGCGCACCGACCTGCTCCACCCTCTCGGTTTCAACCAAATTTCACTGTCACCCCCCTTCTCACCTTTTTTTCTCCTCCCCTGTTGTGTCACCGCCACAGAAAGTTTTCGCTCAAGTGATTCCTCCTCATTTTCCTCGAAGATGATTTAATTACTGCCTTTCGCCGCACCAACCCCCCCTCTATTCTTTCTCCTCCCCAACTGCTCCCGTTTTGTCCCCGTTGCGTCGCCCATGTCCTGGCCGAACTGCCCCGCGCCCTTGCCGTCAAGCTTTGCCCCTAGGCCTCTCCCTCTCCTATAAAGAGGAGCACTAGGACCCTCCTTGTTCCCCTCTTGTTTCCCCCAACTCTACCCCTCTGTCTCGCCCCCTCCTCGCCATTATTTGAGCTTTGCTGCTGCCGATTGGAGTTCGCGCCACCACCTCTAGCGTCGCTGTCAAAGCTTCTCCGCCGACATGGTCTTCGCCGTTGGCTTCGCAAGATCACGGCCTATCCGGTGCATGCCTCCTTGTCGCCGTGACCGTGAGCGCTAGCTTCGCCGCACTGCCGCTTCAGGCTGTAGTCGAACCACCTTCCGATCAGGTAGTCGAACCTCCTTCCGACCAGGTTTGTCGAACCTCCTTTCGACTACCTGTAGTCGAACCTCCTTCCGACCACCTGTAGTCAAATCTCCTTCCAAGAGCTTGTTCTCCTTCGTTCGAGCTCCGATTCGAGTGATTCAAATGTCTAAATTCATCTAAATTTAGTACCTTTCTTTTGGTTCTAGTTTGGTATTTTTTTGGGTTTTATTTGGAATTATTTTATTTATTCGACACTTTTCGCATGTATAGATTCCGGCGTTTCCAAAGAGTTCTTGGACCCGATGACCGAAGCATCTCAACTCTTGAACAAAGGTAAGTCGTAGACCTTTGATCATGTCGTACCCAATTTATAAAATTATATTGTTTTATATAAACATGCATGGCTAGTTGTACAAAAATGGTTTTGGGAATAGTTAAATACCTACTTGACAGTATAACTCCTTGAATAATTGTGAATGACATGTTGACATGTACCTTCGAACATCATAGGTTGAGTAATCTTAGTTGTACATTATTGTAATACCAACATGGGTGCGTATTATGTTAGTCATGCTTTAGTTATGCGATGGTCTCTCGATCACTTGATTCAATGATGATAAATTTGACTTAATGAAATATGGAATTGCGGCATGTGTTGCCACTAATATTAAAATTTGTTGTACCATGGCATGGGTTGCCATTTGGTCGGGTTGAACCAGAAATGATTTTATACTCAGGCGAATGATCGTGCAATAAAGGGGGTGCGGGAAGCACAATTGGGATGTGGACGTTTCGCCTGAGTAGTCACTAAGGACTTAACTTTGTGCGTCATTGATCTGGGTCATACCATGCAACCATAAGTCCATTTATGGGGTGGACCTGGCTAACTAATTAACAATATTTTGAGTCGGTTTTGTTTGGGTTGATAAGTAGTGCAAGAGGGGGCTGGGATGGCGAATCCTTAGTGAGCAGAACCGAGTCAAAACGGAGCTTTGTAAAAGCCTTGTGATAATCACTCAGTCGCACACCTCGAAAATGTGTGAGCTTTGTAAAAAGCTTGTGATAATCACTTAGTCGCACACATCGGAACTAGGTTGCGTCCTCTACTCGATTGCCTGTGGGCATGTCGGATGGCTACCACAAGATGTTTGGTTTCCGCTGCAAGTGTATCTGATGTTGTTGAGCCCTGTGTGGCAAACTTTGTAAGACTTGACCATAAGGTCCTTTTGCTACTAAGTAATATTAATTTGTTTGCTTCATTAGCTATTTTGTTGTATGGATATCATTTCATCTATGTTGCAACTGTGTAGACTACTACTGATCATGTGACTAGTTCAGAATACACAGAGGGTCCTAGAGTTCTATATCCGGGGTCCCGACATTTGCTATATATGCATGCTTATGATCGGGCAAGCTTTATAAGAGCATGACTTTGTACACATCGATTCAATTGGTTTGAATAATCTTTCTAGTTTTCCGGTGTGTTTTTCTTTCTTTTCATTTTAATTTTTTTTGGATCAATATGTCTTGGATGTGAGTTCTCCCTTCGCTGTCTTGATGCTCACATCGCCAAAGGGGGAGAAATTTGAGCTAAAATTTTTAGGTGTTGTCAATGTATTCATCAAGGGGGGAGATTGTTAGACCATGCGACTAGGTCTATAATATTTCTGTTGATGAATAATTGACAATGTTACTTCTGATGTTATTTGAGGCGTGTGGTGTGTGGATTTACGTCGGTCAAGTTGGGAAGAAATTATGCCTGGAAAAGATGGTACTTTGATCTTTGTATGTGCAGAGTAACTCGGAGGTGATTGTGGTCTATGGCGAGGACTGGGAGATGACTTGGTGTGAAGTCATGGTCCAGAGGGTCGAGGATGCTGGAGGAGACGGTCAGGCTTGAGTTGGGGCACGTGGAGATCAAATATGGATGAAGCGTGTTAGAACTACGGAGGTGCAGTTCAAAGGCTACGACACGTAACAGTTTTCGGGTGTCCAAAATTGAAAAACTGAGATAAATTAGAAAACCTTTGTTGGGAAGAGTATCAGATCCCTTGATTGTTAAAATTGGATAGATTTTCGTGACTTTGTTAGTAAGGCCACGTTTTGCTTTTTGGTAGCTGGGGGACGTGGAGCCGGCGCAGCAATCGGGTTTGTTTTGCTAATGCGCGTTGCTGCTGCCCGCCCCTAACGCGATCGGCGGGATTCCCGTGAAAAAAGATCGCCGGTTTGGGGTTTCGGCTGTGTGGTGTTTTGGCCGAGCGTGGCTTGATGTTGACACGGTTCTTGTTGGTGTCATCTAGTGCGTGAGGAAAAAAGGCTTTTGTATTGTGTGTGTTGAGTAACCGTCGCTGGCCAGTCCAGTCCGAACGATTACCTCGCAAATAAGCGTATAATCGCTTAGAACAAATCAAGAACACAAGAACATAATAAGAGATTGAACACAGAGATATGAGGGGACTTCGGGCTTCTCTTTATTGCTCTTTCAATATTGATCAAATACAATGGGGGGTCCCCTCTCCTTTATATAGACTACTAAACTATGAGGTGTCCAATTGGGCCAGAACTCCTGGTCATGGGCCCGGTTTCCTAACACTCCCCCTTGGACACTCATCCAACATGTTCATGTCTCGTCAAAACTCCATAAAAACCCAGTGGAAAAAATTTGGAGAAAGAGTACATGTCATGCGTTCCGTTGTGTTGCACGAATTGCCTCATCAAAAACCTTAACCGAGAAACTTCAGGAAAACTCGTCAAGGGAAAAAGAGTACAATCCACCTAATTTTCATTTAGGTACTCGATCTTCGTGATCAAGTTTTAGCAAAGAGTTTGTGAAGGTTCTCCCCCTGAATTCTGCACTTCTCTAAGTCTCATCATTCCAATTCCACGTATGCATCTTTCAAAACTAGACGCTGGGAGTGACTTAGTGAACATATCTGCTAGATTTTCACATGACTTAGTATGCAGTACTTTAATTTCGTTCATCTTTTGCAATTCATGAGTATAGAAGAACTTGGGGTTGATATGCTTAGTGAGGGGACTCTTCACATAACCCATCTGCACTTGTGCAACACAAGCTGCATTAACTTCATAGGTGGGAGAATTTCCTTGCTGCCAGAGGTAATGGAAGTCCAGAGTCCGAAGAAGAAGAAGCAGCAGAACCAGAAGTAGTGGCATCTACGACAGGAGAACTAGCCGCTCCCGCCGCCAAAGCCGTTATAGAAGAAGTTGCCGAAATACAGCTTAATGAAGACGAACCAGCTTGGCAGCCAATTCCTTGGACGGAATTCAAAACCGCCTTCAGAACCAATTTTGTGCCAGCCGGTACCATGAGGCTGAAGAAAAATGAGTTCAGAGCTCTTAAGTAAGGACATATGGCAGTCAATGAGTATGTCACCAAGTTTAACCAACTAGCCTACTACGCCCCAAATGACGTAGCAGATGAAGAACAGAAGATAGATCGCTTTGTAGAAGGCATGCGTGAAGACATGCGAGTTCAGCTAATTCTCCATGACTTTTCTAGCTTCCATTAATTGGTCAATAAAGCCCTAGTGCTAGAGAACGAGAAGAAGACAGTAGAAGCTAGTCACAAAAGGAAAATGTCCTTCCAAAGGCCACAAGGTAACTTTCCCCAGAAGTCAACCTTCCAGGGCAGTTCCTCCTTCAAATCTTCTGCCGCCGCACCTCAGAAAAGTCCAGCTCCAATTCCAAGACCCCAAGGAAGTGGTTTCCGCACTCTCTGCCCCGCCGGACAACCTGCCACAGTCAACCCAGCAGCACATCTCCATTGCTTCGCTTGTGGAGAGATAGGACACTTTGCTAATCAGTGCCCTCATCGCCACAATCCTGCCCCAAAGCTCAACCGAGGAGCCGCTCCAATTCAAGGTCGGACCTCAGCTCCAAGCAAGAGCCATCAGACTTCTCAAGCTTCAAGGTCTACCCCGACACAAAGCCGCAGCTGTGTGAATCATGTCACCGCTGAGGAGGCACAAGATGCCGCAGGAGTGCTAATGGGTACGTTCTCTGTTAATTCAGTACCCGCACGAGTTTTTTTTGATTCTGGAGCTTCGCACTCTTTTGTTTCAAAAAAGCTTGTTGAAAGGCTTAAGTTGCCAACCTATAAGTTAAAGAAACCTATGGTACTTAGTTCACCCGGGGGACCCCTATATGCTACCTCAGTCTGCGAGTAGAAATTGCTTTGGAAGATTCTGGATTCCTAGCCACCCTTCTTGTGCTAGAATCTCAAACACTGGATATCATCCTAGGGATGGATTGGTTGGCCGCTTATCATGAACTAATAGATTGCGCCAACAGGAAAGTGGTACTTGCCAAAGATCCTGAAACCACAATAAGGATTAGTGTGGATCGTTCCTCTCCTTTGGTTCGAACAATCCACCACCTTGGAGAGTTGTCCCTAGAGACAACGCATGTAGTTCAAGCTTACCCCAATGTCTTCCCAGAAGAATTGCCAGGCATGCCACTTGACAGAGATATCGAGTTTGTAATCAACTTGAAGCCAGGGATAGCCGCAATTGTCAAGAGACCATACAGGATGGCCGCTAACGAACTTGAAGAGTTGAAGACGCAACTTGAAGACTTGCAAGAAAAGGATTCATTAGACCTAGTTCTTCTCCCTGGGATTCGCCAGTTCTCTTTGTGAAGAAGAAAGATGGTTCCGCTAGATAGTGTGTGGATTACAGAGCACTCAATGAAGTGACCATCAAGAATAAGTATCCCTTGCCTCACATTAATGACCTGTTCGATCAGTTGACAGGAGCTTCAGTTTTCTCCAAGATAGATCTAAGGTCAGGGTACCACCATCTCAAGATCAGGAATGAGGATGTGCTGAAAATAGCCTTTACCACTCGGTACGGCTTGTTTGAGTTCACAGTCATGTCGTTTGGCTTGACCAATGTACCAGCCTACTTCATGAAACTGATGAACAAGGTATTTATGGAATACTTAGACAAGTTTGTAGTCGTGTGTTCATAGACGACATCTTGATCTATTCCAGGACCAATGAAGAGCATGCAAAACATCTGTAGCTGGTCTTGGAAAAGCTTAGAGAGCATGAGCTCTATGCCAAGTACAGTAAATGTGAATTTTGGCTTCAAGAAATCGGTTTCCTCGGACATATCATATCCGTAGGAGGAATAGCAGTTGATCCAGCCAAGGTAGAAGCTGTGATGGATTGGAAACAGCCTACATCTGTGACCGAAGTTCATAGTTTTCTCGGTCTAGCCGGATACTACAGACGCTTCATAGAAGGATTTTTGAAACTTTCCAAACCAATGACCCACCTGCTTAAAAAGGAAAATAAGTATGAATGGACAGAGGAGTGTGAGAAAAGTTTCCAAGAATTGAAGAAGAAATTAACTTCTGCACCAGTATTGATCCTGCTGGACATTCATCAAGACTTTGAAGTCTACTGTGATGCATCGTGCCAAGGTCTTGGTTGCGTGCTTATGCAAGGAGGAAAAGTTGTAGCCTATGCATCCAGACAACTCCGTCCTCATGAAGACAATTATCCAACTCATGACTTGGAGTTAGCAGCAGTAGTGCATGCCCTCAAAATTTGGCGGCATTACTTGATTGGAAATCAATGTGATATCTACACAGACCACAAGAGTCTCAAGTACATCTTCATCCAATCTGACCTCAACCTCCGACAAAGAAGATGGTTAGAATTAATAAAGGATTACAACTTGGATGTTCATTATCATCTCGGAAAGGCTAATGTAGTTGCCGATGCATTAAGCCGCAAGTCATACTACAATAATGTTATGATTCAAGAGCATCAGCCTGAGCTCTATAAAGAATTCGAAGCCCTCAACCTTTGTTTCATATAACAAGGCACTGCAGATGCTATGGAAGCACGTCCAACTTTAGAAGAGCAGATCAAGACCGCTCAACAAGGACACTCTGGAGTCCGAAGATTCAAACATCTCATGGCAAAAGGAAAAGCCCCCAAGATGACTGAAGATCAACAAGGAATCCTATGGTATGGGAAACGTCTCTTTGTTCCCCACCAGAAGGAACTCAAGGATTTGATTCTGAAAGAAGCCCACAGCTCAGCGTATACCCTACACCTAGGTAGCACCAAGATGTATCAAGATATGAAGATTTTGTATAGGTGGCCACACATGAAAAGAGATATCACCAAGTATGTAGCTTGTCTTGATGTATGTCAATGAATCAAAGCCAAACATCAGAAGCCAGCAGGATTGCTGCAACCCCTGCAAATCCCTCAGTGGAAATGGGAAGAGGTTGGAATGGATTTCATTACCGGTCTACCCCGAACCAAGTCCGGATGTGATTTAGTATGGGTTATAGTTGATAGACTGACCAAAGTAGTCCATTTCATCCCAGTAAAGACAACCTACAAGGGAGACAAGTTAGCCGAGTTGTATATAGCTCGTATTGTGTGTTTACACGAAGTACCCAAAAGGATAGTCTCCGATTAAGGATCTCAATTCACCTCGTATTTCTGGGCTAGTTTGCATGATGCCCTTGGAACCCACCTTGATTTCAGCACAGCTTGTCATCCACAGACTGACGATCAGACATAAAGAATAAATCAGATTCTAGAAGACATGCTTTGAGCTTGTGCTTTGGAATTCACCGTAGACTGGGAAAAGTGTCTACCGTATGCCGAGTTTGCATACAATAACAGTTATCAGTCAAGTCTGAAAATGTCCCCATTTGAAGCACTTTATGGAAGAAAATGCAGAACCCCTCTGCATTGGTCAGAATCAGGTGAAGGATATATCTTCGGATCAGATACTCTCAAGCAAGCTGAAGAGAAAGTTTGACTAATCAGAGATCGCCTCCAAGCAGCTCAGTCAAGACAAAAAAGTTATACCGACAACCGTCGAAGAAAGTTAACTTTTGAAGTTGGAGATGCTGTGTATCTCAAGGTATCACCGCTTCGTGGAACTCGAAGATTCAAAGTGAAAGGCAAGCTTGCCCCAAGATACATAGTCCCGTTTCCAATCACCGCCAAGCGTGGAGAAGTAGCCTACCAGCTTGAGCTACCGAAAAACTTGTCAGAAGTTCACAACGTGTTTCACGTCTCCCAACTCCAGAAGTGCCTCAGAGTACCTGAAGAACAGACACTCGTTGAAGCCATCGCCCTTCAGCAGGACTTGACTTATCCAGAGCATCCGATCAAGATCCTCGACGTCATTGAGAAGCAAACAAGACGCCGAGACGACTCTGGATGCCACCAGCTCCTCAGACGCGTGCGCCGCCACCAACTCCTCTCGCCGCGACTCTGGACGACTCGAGCTCTCCTCGCTTCTTCAAGACGCCTCGCGGCGACGCCGCCACCATCCTCGCCGCTCTGGAGCTCCCGGATCATGCGCCGCGCTCTCGTCAGCAGCCCCGAAGTCTTGTCTCCCCTCGCCTTGCCTTGTCTCCCTTGACGCTTTGGCCTCGCCGCCGCTTTGTCACTCGGAGCGCCCGTCTGCGCACATCTCGCCGTCCTCGCTCTGGATCGAGCCACGATCACAGCAGACGCGCCGCGCTTCAAGATCACGGGACACACGAAGTCCTTTGCTCGTCCTCACTACGCCTCACTTGCTCCCTCGCCCTGTCCCCTCCGCGTGCAAGCCGCCCATGCCGATGCCACCTCGGGACTACGCGACTCCAACAACTCCAAGGACCTCCCTCCTGTTGGCCTCCTTGCTCCCTTGACCTATAAGGCGGCTCCTCAGATTTCCCTTTGAGCTCCTCACGCCGCCTCGAGCTTGGTAAGTCCCCAAGCAAAATCCTCCTTTTTAGTTTTGGCCGCCACCATCCACCGTCTCGCCGCTCGGCCATCTCCCAGCCTTGCCTCACACCGTGAGCCCCGGCCACCGAGAGCATTGCCCTCAAACCCTCCGAAGATTAGCCACCACTGGCCAGATTGAGCTTCTTCCTGATCCGCCGCCTTCATCACCATGCACAGCCGCCTGCAGACCTCCTCCGGCCTCCCCGTCAAGCCCATTGGCTTCGCCTCGCCAAGGGCTACACTGTGCTTACCTTCCCTGGCCCGAGCCGCCACTGGACCACCTTCTCCCCCATCACCGAGCCGCCGCCACCGCTTAGCACCACCCGCCGCCGGCGACGTCCACCCTTCCGGCACTGCCACACCGTCACCAGCTCCGCCACCTCACCAGCTTCCCATTCCCGTGCTCAAGTCGCCACTGTGCCAAAGCCTGTCGGCAAGAACGCCTAAGCCGTCGGCTGCCATGCGGAGCCGCCGTGCTGCTAGGCCCGAGCCCTCGAAAGGCGTGGTGTTCGGACTAAGACAAGGCCCCACCATTAGACTTAATGGCGTGATAAAAGCCCTAATCATCGCTTGCTTTGTTTAATTGTGTCTTAAACCCCTTGTTCTCACCGCCTTCGCCCCGTGCGTAGTAACCACCGCCTCGCTATCATCGCCAAGGGCCCTCTGCTCCATCTTTGTGGACCGGTGCCCTATGCACGAGACCCGGCCCATGACATTTGTCTGTGCATCGGATTTCTCTCTTTTTCAATTCATTTAATCTTTGTTAATTCCGTTCTCCTCCGTTATAACTCCAAAATTATGAAATAAATTTCTAAAAATTTGTTAAATCAAGATCTTACTAATGGCATAGGACTTGATTAATTTGAAGTTCATCTGTGTTCCTCGTATTTATTTGCTCTTTTTGTCACAGCATTTTTCCCAGATTTTACCGCTTAGGATTTGAAGACGCTGGAGATCCTCAAGTTGATCAAGACCAAGAGTATCAAGATCCCTTTGCCTTTAACCAAGGCGAGTCAATACTTTAACCATATTGAACCTATATTTTCTGCAAATTATATTCGTTTAAATTAACAAAAAATGCATGCTTTAATTCTTTAATCAAATGTATGTTAAAGCTTAAGGTAGTTAAACACTCACTTGTTGATTAATTAATTAATATGCTATCCTTGATAATTTGAATCCATTAATCCTTGTCACCCTAGTAACTATATGGTAATACTAGTTATTGGTTGTACTTAAGCGACATGCTAGTCTTGC
Organism: Phyllostachys edulis; assembly: GCA_036346405.1. Taxonomy (NCBI): domain Eukaryota; kingdom Viridiplantae; phylum Streptophyta; class Magnoliopsida; order Poales; family Poaceae; genus Phyllostachys; species Phyllostachys edulis. Next base: position 56,800,826 of record CM070559.1, on the reverse strand, counting down.
TTAAGTATCGTGGTATTAAAATACCCCAATCATCATTCTTCAAACATAAAATGTTTTGGGTAGTTATTGGTGGTCCTTTGACTAAAAGGTTTGGAATAATTTGGTTTACTCCTCAAAAACCCGAATTGCTAGTTCTATCTGGGCAGATGGTGAGGCGGTGGGTGCTCGGGGAGCACGAGGATGGTTGGTTTGTGGAATGAACCTTCCAGATAACCCTAAGGATTTAATCTTGTCACGACCTCCCGTGTTAAACAAGTACAACCACAAGTCTGCAAAGTGCAACTTGGCTTAGTAAAATTATCAAACCCTGAATGTGTCTCACACGGTGGAGAAAAGGAAAAAATGCGCGAGCATGCGGTACATCCAGCTTGAATGGGTGAGGTTGCCAATGTTGTGGGTAGTCCAAATCTACACCCAACGCTGCGTGTACAATGATCCCGCGCAACGTATGGGCACAACCCCATATGGGTGAGATGACGAAAGGGGCAAGATAGTTTGAAAGGTTACTGTGACGGTCGCCCAACTACATGACTACGGAATCATGTAGAGTAATGGGTATGACTATCTCTTGTGGGTAAAGTGTACAACCTCTGCAGAGTCTAAACTGTTTAAACAGTCGTGCCTATGGTCAAAGGCGGACATGAGAATCATAACTTAAGTTAGTTCTATTTCAAAACCTTGTGGGTGGTATGAAAATGGTGGAAGGGCTCACCTAGCCCTGTGTTAGATTTTTCCTGAGTCTTCGAGCTCGGTGGGTGTGGTATTTGGAGGCAGCTCCAATTGAAAAGATGCATGGTGTAGAGTTTCTGATGGATTGAACCTCTACTATTATTAATTACTGCACATTACTCTCTTTATTAAACCGCAATGTGTTAAAATGCTAAGTGATAGGACTTTGTAATTATGATATTTGAAAAGCTTGCTTTCGCAAATAAAAGAACCGAGCCATCCTTGTTTAACCTTGCATGTATACTATTGCATTGTGTGTTGGCTCGCGAGCACGGTAGTAGTGCTTATTCTCGCTCCTCTCCCCAAACCCTTCAGATAATGAAGACGAAGGAGACTACGCTTTCTACGAAGGCCCAGAAGATGATGGACAAGGAAATGATGAGGAGTAGCATAGATCTGTAGTTTAGGTCTCGCCCAGTCCAAATAGACTCGTTGGTACTCGCGTACAGCTGATATTATCCAGCTCCTTGTTAATATCTGTCGTACATGGGTCACCCCAGTCGCTTGTCTGTGTGAGATGAGCCCTATCTCCCCTTGCTTCCGCTGTAGATAACGTTAACTTCATGTAATGTAATCAAGTTGGCCTTGTGCGGCCCCTTGTAAAACTCGACCCGTTGAGGTCTATGTTACTCTGTGTTGTAATATATTTGTGTTAGTTCACGACTTGTATGATAGATTCAGTAATGTGTCTGTAAATGCTATCTACTGATTCAGAGAATAGTACAGTGCTATCTACTGATCTAGAAAGTGGAATCATGCAGGTTTTCGTTCAGTCTAGAGCTTTCCTAGGTTCTCATTCAGGTACAGTATAATTATAACTTATAAGCTTGTAGACTAGCTAACTGTAGCCTCAAACTGATTGAAGACGTCAATGACCATACAATGCATGTACTCCACCCATTCTATGTACTGTTCCCCAAACTGTACGGCGTGACCAGACGTACAAAACACATCAGGATAGATTACGTGATTACGTCTCCTCAGCGTACCATGACTTGTCATATTTCTATAACATGGGTTCCAGGCGCCTCCCTTTCCTATTAGACCATACCATCTAGATAGTTTGTGAGTTGTGACATCTGTCGTTCTCGTCCCCATCTATTCTCGCTCTCAGAATTTACGGAGATGTGCTTGTTTGTTGACCTGCTCTACAGCATGGGCGGTGGGATACATGTATTTATCACTGAGTGTGGGAGATATCAACAACGCAGCAATCTTACACGAGGCCATTCAAGTACTTAACAATGTATGGGTGCACCACATGACCATAGCTCACATGTATGGGCCATCATTTTTTTTTTGCTGACGACACTGCAAAAATAAAATTACATATATATGTATAGTCAGTTTGAGACGAGTTATTACGAAGTATGATATAGGATTATTATGTTGTAGCGCGTACCGGAAATTACGTCCTGTGTGTTAGTTCAGCGCTCGATCCATTGTATAATCCTCCGTTGGCAATATAGGCGATGAACGACCTATATGATTCCAAAAGGTTATCCTCGGCCATTTTAAACGAATGAAGACTACAATAGAGTTATGTATGGAGGAAATGAGCATACCTCTCAAGTATTCCTTGCAGAACGCTGAAGTCGTGGTTGTTGCGGACTAGGGAATCAAGGTATATCACATGGTTCCTCTTTGGTATAATGACTAAAAGGATCTAGTGGTACCTACTCATGTATGTCGCTATAGTCATTAAACCTAAGTTCGTGCTGCGTATAAAGTACAAATGAAATTTGTATAGCAAGTAGTGACACTTACCTCTGGTTGTAGGGCACCACTATGTACGTCTTCTTCTGACGGCAATGTAATGCCGTTATGTATTCCTCGACGAAGGACGAGTCTGTTTCGATGGTTTGCATAGATACCACGTGTGGGTCAAGGAAACCCACCGATTCTCGCCATGCCCGGGCATTTTTCATCATGTATCTATACATAAGCAATGAGTTGTGATATTTATCGGTATTATATCGGTATTACGTGAATGTAGAACTTGATTGCACACACTTACAGTGTCCAACATCGTAGAAGCGAGGCGTCGAGGCCAATGAGGTTGAATAAGTCATATAAGTCATTGAATCCTACGACGAAGTTGCCCACCCCGTTGAAGAAATGCTCATCCTTGTATGCAACGATGATTCCAGTATCGCACCCCTTCTTTTCGATCTTCTGCATGTATCAGGCATGCAAAGCCTGACAAGCATATCCAGCACGGAGTAATACTGTGTCGGAGCACAACAGTTTTCCGATGGAGTAATTCTCGAACTTCCCGGACTTGGGAGGCGCCTTAATGTTCATTTATTTCGATTTGGCCTTAATGACTAGCAGCGTCTTCCTACGAGACGACTCAGGAACCGATATGGTGGCACGCTTTTCTTGTTCCTTCGGCATCTTCTCCACGGGAATCGATGAGGTGGCCTTCTGAGGTGAAATATGAGGTGGAGTCATCGAGAGTCCTGTTGGAGAGGAATGGTCGTGTCGAGATCGCGGCACTGCTGGGTCCAGGGCGATGTCCTTCTTTGGCCACTGGATAAAAGTGTACACGGCATCCCCTAGTGTTCTGATGTCTTCGTTCAGGCGAATCTCCAGCGGGACGGCCATGAAATTGTCATGTACCATATCCACTTGGACCCTGGTGTAACTCTGCGCCAGCTGGGCACCGTGCTGCACTGCCCCTTCCTGGTATGGGTACACCATCCCCCGCCTAGCCTCAATAGAAATGGACCCAACCATCCTCACTTGTAGCCTGTAGGGCGTCGGCCCCTACAAAACGATACACAATTAGCTAAGGCGTCCTATAGGTCTATCTTTAGTGTATTCCATAGATGTACATTACCTTAATGTCGTCTATCGGTAATTAGACGTCATTATGTTCAGAATTATGCGTGGACGCGACGCTATCTCGATGTCGGCGGGGTGGCTCCCCAAATTAATAGGGGCGCTTACTGCATCGCTCGAGTTGATTCATTTGATCTTGCAATGCTGCTAGCTTTCCTTCAAATTTTTCAGTAATCACATGTACCAACCGGTCCTCGCGCTCGGCCTTGGATCTCTTCCTACTCCTATACGTGCGGTAGTCGTCTACGAATCCATGACTCCAAGGTACGTGAACCCCAAGGCCTTGCGTGCGACCCGGGTGCTCCTTGTTTTCTAGGGCCGTAGATAGTATATCCTTCTCCCTGTCTACTTGGAAGGAGCCTTGGGAAGTTTGGGCAGTCAATTCATACTGCAAGAGGTCATCATGTTATTATAGACACTATGAAGTTATGGACTTATTAACAACTAGGTAGTTCAACATATTTACCACACGTTGAGACACTTCCTAGTCTGCCGGGTTTGTGAAAGAAATGCTGCCTGAAGACGAGATTTTTGCCCTCGCTTTTAACAAGCTTAGGGAACGTGGGTCTGTGATATCAGGAAATGGCCCGGTTGCGTTCTCCCCCTCCTTGCTCAGATTCCTCGTATTTACAGCGTGCCAGTGCCGAAGTCTGTCTTGGTGAGTGTTTCGTGTCTAGAGAGCTTTGTGTGTCGCACTTTGCTCCTTAAATTCGGCCATCGTCTTCATAGCTACAAAGGCGTCCCATGTTTCCCACGTCAAGAATCCATACTGCGTGAAGGGCGTTTGACCCGTGTTCACGTACTTCGTGACATGAATGATCTTGAAGGTCCTCCACGATTTATCCATCGAGAGCAACGCCGTCCGTTCCACGCGTGCCAGGTTTGCTTTTGGGATAGTGAACTTGCTTGAAAGTTCTGTCCATAGCGCACCTCTCTCTTCTTTCGTCAGAGACTTCCAGCTTGGTGTGGTGATAGGGACCCGTTCCCTTGCAAGTATCCCACAGATGGTCCGGATGATCCCAAAGTCACTGACCTCCGTGATGATCAGTCGGCCCGTAGGCATTTTCGATTTTCCTCTGCCATCTCGCTCACGTATCACTGTCGTCGACGGAAATCCAAACGCATTAGGCAGCGTCGGTGACGACGGTAAAGACAGTGCCTCTGCCATCTACGGCGTTGGTGACGGCGACGAAGATGGTGTCTCTGCCATCTCACTTACTTGCTATCTATATAAGTTACATATGCAATAAAATGGATTGCAAGTGTCCCAAATTGACATATACATATGAAGTATCTCCATGTCATTTAAAATGAATAATATACTCAACATGTGCAATATTAGCAAATAATCATAATTAATTCCAGCATAAATATGAAACAATAAAGCATTAATCCAACAACATTTAAATAACCAAATTAGCATAATCAAATGTAAATCATTCAAGTCATTTAAATTGATTGAAATGCTAAACATATACCACATGTATATGAATGAAATTGCATAATTAATTCCAGCATAGATAATTATGAATAGAGCATAGCTCCCTAACCAATTAAATGACACAATAGTCATAAGACTAAGAAAATCAATCTAGTCATTTAAAACGAACAATATGCTCATCAAACACAATAAGTGTACACTTAAAATCAGCATAAAGCTAAGATTTGATTATATGATTATTGCTCTCAGAAAGCTAGTATCAAAACCACCGAGAAGATCAACAGACAAGGCACGAGTCAGGACCAAATTAACATAATCAAATGTAAATCATTCAAGTTATTTAAATTGATTGAAATGCTAATATTTTCAACTTCAGATATTCACTCAATTCTCAGCTAACCAATTTGCCATGTAGAACAAGGAATATCTTAGTCCAAACTAAAACAATATTATGCTCAGCATTAATAGCAGGAAATCATCAATTAGCAGCATAAGGCATAGATGATTGATGATATTATGTGCTCTTAGAAGGAGAGTAGCTAAAGAACAAGTCTTTGCCATCTCAATCCTATTGTCTATACTCTTCATTAAATGAATATGATAATATAAATTCAAACTAAGAGCTCTAAACAATACTTTGCTTAAGCGTCAAATGATCTCAACTGCTTAGCAAAACAGATTAAACTTCGATCAAGCAGACTACTAGAAGAATCACAAAGCGATCGTTATATTACCAACAAAACTGAATACTCTAAAAAAACTGAACATGAAGACACAGGTTCAGTGATAAAGCCGATTGGCTGACATAAGAGTATCCACTTCAAATGCTAGAGATCAAATGAACCAGAAGAATCAAAATAAATAGCTTTCAACTGGAAGTAACCAATTAACAGTATATCATATTGACAGTAGCAAGTAATACAATAGAGCTCAAGTATGAACTAACTATCATATTCAATCTCAGTATAAGACAGAGTTCATCACAGAGCATGTCAACAAAGCCCACTGATCAATTTGCAATATCTTCAGTACTAGATTCAGAAACCAGAACTAATACAGATCAAAGTATCAACTAGCACTGCAAATATATATATATATATATATATATATATATATATATGCAAAGATCAAGCTGATCACTCTGAGGAGCAATACTCACAGAGAGGATGCCGCACAAGAACTCATGGGAAGGAGGCCGGTGTAGGGGAGGAGGTCGGTGCAGAGGGAGGACGCCGACACGGGGAGGAGGACAGTGTAGGGAGGAGGCCGGTGCAGAGGGAGGACGCCGACACGGGGAGGAGGCCGCGCGTCGAGGCGGCGGCAGCGTCGTCGATGTTGGGGAAGGCGGCGGCGTCGGGGCTTACGGTCGGGGAGGTGAACGGGCGAACCCTAGAGGAGGCAAAGGAACGCGTGAGAGCTGAGCGAGCTAAGCACTAGGGAGATGAATGGGGGCTCCGACGGCGTCGGGGCTTACAGCCGGGGAGGTGAATGGGCGAACCCTAGAGGAGGCGAAGGAGTGCGCGAGAGATGAGCGGGCTAAGCACTGGGAGATGAATGGGCGGCACTGGGGAGATGAATGGGCGAGCCCTAGGGTTATGAAGGCCTATCACAGACGGTTCTATTATGGAACCGTTTGTGAAAAGCAATCCAGACGGTTTTACGAACCGTCTGTGATACGTTCCATATCACAGACGGTTCTTTACTAGAATCGTCTATGATATATCACAGACGGTTCTAGTAAAGAACCGTCTGTGATATGGAACGTATCACAGACGGTTCTTTACTAGAACTGTCTGTGATAAACTCATATAGTAAGAACCGTCTGTGATTCCTTATCACAAACGGTTCCATAATAGAACCGTTTGTGATAACCTGACATGAACCTGGTCCAAATCTCTTCATTTTCCCGCGTGTCTCTTCGTCTCACGATCGCTCGGCTCTTCGCCTCTTCATTTTCCAACGTCGCTACAGCTCCCAAATATCTCTTCGTCTCCCGCTCCTGCTTTAGTACTATTTCTATAAATAGATATCCCCTTCTACAATGGATTTCACACAACCTCCTTGATCCCCTTTCTCCACAAACTCCAAATGGCTTCCCCTCTCGTGCCAGCTGTATTGGTCTACATTGTGCTTCTTTACTCGCACCTCTCTATTCGCAACCTGGCCCAAGCTGTGGACAAGCCTTCCTTTCGCAATGTCATCTATTGTAGGCCCTTTGATCTACCGGAGACCATAGCAGCCATCATCTATCGACTGGAGCTCCTCCTCAGACGGACCAATGCGACGGTCTGTGGCATCCAGCGAGTAAACCTCATCGTGGAGATCGTCCTATGGAACTACTTGGTCCGCACCGAGGATGCAGCCTGGAGAGTCGAGGACGACATTCAAATTGCAGGAGAGCAGGTCGACCTCGCCGAGATGGAGGACACCAGGGTTGATGGCCTCTGGGCTATATGAGGCTTGGTTGCGGAGTCCGAACGACTATAAGCGCGAATCGAGCGTGCAAGGTCGCAGATATAGACATTTCATCTGACAGTTGTTGATCCCGTCACCACTGAAGCCGACGAGAAGGCTTATGAAGATTTGAAGGCTAAGATAGGATCGCTAATCCTTTTTTTATCATCTGTGATGTAAAAAGGATATGGTCTTTTTATCGTCTGTTTATCATTCCACATTACAATGAAGTCCACATTGACATCAAAATTAGATATGACAATTCCATGTTGACATCAAATATATAAGAGATTACAAGTCCATAACACATGGCAAGTCCACATTGACATGTCTCATGTTATGGAATAAATTAATTACAATGGAGTAAATTCTTAATTAAAATATAGCCCTTTATGATGATCGACGCGCATATAGCTAGCTTCCTCACTGGGTTCTTCCTCGAGCCTGATGTCGTCTCCGAAAGGAGACAACTTGTCAAATTGATTGTATTCTTTCTCGTCCACTACATTCTCAACTCCGACAATCCTCCTTTTTTTTTCCATGAAGAACTACGTGGCGCTTCTTATTTGCCGGGTCGGTTACATAGAAGACTTGAACAACTTGGTTAGCCAGTATGAACGGTTCTATTTTAACCGTCTGTGATGAGACGTCTACTATTGCCTGTTTTGTAGTAGTGATTCACCTATCAAAATCCAGTTAAAATAACTTGAGTTGAATCATAGCATAAAAATACCACGTGGGCTTTATATGATTTGTCTTCCTGATTAAATATAAAGATATATGATTTATTACCACATCCTTTTAGTGCAGTTTTATAAACTTCAAGTACACAAAAGGTACTTTTTTGCAAGGGACAAACACGATTTGTGTTGTCGACAAGACTCATGAACTTAAGATAGATACTAATGGACCTCTTCTTAGATCGGATGGCAAATAGTTCAAGATTATTTCCAGGCTCTCAAGTCTCAACACGTCTAACGGACTTCCTTACAACCAGAAGTAGTACAATGGCTGGCGGTATTGTTGGTTTTGTGCCTGCTGCTAAGGCTCGTCACCTTTCGCGGTATCGGAAGTACCCAAAACTTGCGTTAAAAAAAAAAAAAGAGGTGCCCAAAACTGTCGAGCCAAGGAAATAAGATGCCTGCTATGTTTCCGGAAAGAACGGCTACTAGGCCAACAAATATCCTGACCGTAAAGCCAGAAAGAATGAGCATAGACGGATCAAGTCTGTGAAAGTGACTATTGGCGATACCGGAGCAAGGACATATGGGTATGGTAATCTAACTACTGTTCTTTTGGCCTATCATTTCACCGACTGGTGGATTGACACAGGGGCTACTATTCACGTATTTGCTGATGTGTCCTTGTTTTCTTCTTATCAGGTCGCTCAGGCTTCCTCCGTGTTGATGGGAAATGGTTCGCATGCCTCTGTTCTTGGTGTTAGCATGGTAGATCTAAAGTTTACTTCGGGAAAGATCGTGTAGCTGAAGTCAATAAATAAGAATCTCGTCAGCGGCTCCCTTCTGTATAGAGATGTCTATAAGTTGGTTTTTGAGTCAAATAAAGTAGTCATTTCTAAATTTGGACTCTTTATTGGAAAAGGTTATGATTGCAGAGGCTTGTTCCATTTTTCACTTTCAGATTTCTGTAATAAGGTTGTGAACCATATTTGTGATCCAAATAATGGGGATGAGGCCAACGTTTGACACTCGCGTTTGTGTCACATAAATTTTGGTTGTATGTCTCGGCTATCCAGTCTGAATTTAATTATGAAACTCTCTATAATCAAATGTTCTAAATGTCAAACTTCTGTGCAAGCAAAGCAACCTTGCAAACCTTATAAAGTTATGGAGGAAAGAAATTTGGCATCTTTAGAACTCATACATTCAGATCTCTGTGAAATGAATGGTATGTTGACAAAAGGAGCGAAAAGATATTTCATGACTCTTGTTGAAAGAATATTTCATCCCCTTACCAGTAGGACCCACTCCACGAGGTTAACACCTGCTTAACGGATCGAGAAATGTAATTGCTTAGAAAAGACTATATTACCCCTCACTTGTACTCATAGGCTAGTTATCTCACTAAGGGGTATTCCCATCATTTGTACAAGCCCAAGAGCCTATAAATATCCCATGTATCTCTCATTTGAGGGAGAGCTCTCTTGAGCAATAAAGAATCATATTAAAACTGGTAAGCCATTGAGGGCTCCCTCCCCATAAGTAACCCCCCGTTGGCTCATCGACAAGCAGGGTGATCCTCTTGGACCCCCGAACTAGTATAAAACATCGTGTTATTTTTTACTCTCGTGGACAATGGCTAGTCAGATGGCCGACGTCCACCTCCTCACTCGTGTTCGGTTTTTACACCTACAATCGGTTTTTACACATACAACATTGGCGTTGTTCGTGGGGACGTAGCTAATTGACAAAAGATTACGTCTCCTAACAAAAAATACTCTAAATCCACGAAGCCTCCTCCGGCTTCGGAGGGAAATGATCTTGGGGACAGCCTATCCGCCCTTTGAAGGAGCCCCAACCGAGCACCCTCGTCGGAGATCAGGGCCATCCACCCCGGGATGGACAACATCCTACATGCCCTGGGGCTTCCACACGCGTCCTCCTCCCTTGTGTGGGTTAGTGCGAGGCCCAGCCAAGGGTGAGCAGTTCAAGGTACCCTCGCAGCTAGAAGGCTAAGGATTTTGAGGCCAACCATCACCCTCGGGACGCAGGACATCCATGTGACGCGAGCAATGAAGGCATGCTATGAGAGTTGCCTCCTAATGCACTACTGTTAGGAGACAGTCCCAACATATAAATCTCGTATGGGCTCTCGAGACACTTTCTTTCCAAGGGATTTCACCCTCGTGGTGCATAGGGCATACGACCTCCGTGGTCTCTCCTAACAAAAGTCCAAGGTGACTTGGGCGTCCGTCGCCTCCACCATGGCGGCTCGTGTCCTACTTGACCTAGGGCATGAGAGACCACCCTTATGGCGCATAGGGCGTACGACCTCCACAGTATCCCCAAGGAAAAGTCCAAGGTGGCTTAGGCATCCGTCGCCTCCACCATGGCGGCTCGTGTCCTATTCGACCTTGGGCATGAGCGACTACCCTCGTGATGCATAGGGCGTATGACCTCCGCGGTCTCCCCTAGTAAAAGTCCATGGTGGCTTGGGTGTCCGTCGCCTCCACCATGGTAGCTCGTGTCCTACTAGACCTAGGTCATGAGCGACAACTTAGTCCCAGTACCAAGTTGACGGATGTGCTGAGGACTCTTCCCCCTTAGACTCCAAGACACGCGCCGAACGACCTTCGGGTCCCGGCACGCCTAGCACCATTCCTTGGCAAGGGTTAACCATTCTCATGTATTCCCGATCACCACAGAAAACCCAACTACGAGGTAAAAGGGCTCCATCGCCCTCATAGTTCGGTGCCCCACGACTTAGCATCATGGGCACCACTAGTGTGCCCCTGACTTACTGTCGAGGGCACACGTCCAAGGTTCCCATGAGTTAGCCTCATGAGCACCTCCAAATCCACTAGGGGCTACCACCCCTAGTGGCCATTCGGTGTCCCACGACTTAGCCTTGTGGGCGCTCCCGGTGTGCCCGTGATTTACTATCGAGGCCACATGTCCAAGGTGCCCATGAGTTAGCCTCAGAGGCACCTCCAAGTCCACTGGGGGCTACCACCTCTAGTGACCATTCGGTGCCCCACGACTTAGCCTCGTGGACGCACCCGGTGTGCCCGTGACTTACTATCAGGGGCACACATCCAAGGTGCTCATGAGTTAGCCTCATGGGCACCTCAAATCCACTGGGGGCTACCACCCCTAGTGGCAATTCGGTGCCCATGACTTAGACTCGTAGGTGCCCCTCCGGTGTGCCTATAATTTACTGTTGTGGGCACACCTCCAAGATGCACATGAGTTAGCCTCATGGGCATCTCTAAGTCCACTAAGGGCTACCACCCTTGTTGACCATTCATTGGCTCACAAGTTAGCCTCGTGGGCACCCCTCCAGGCAGCTCGAATCATCTACCATCGACCAAGCTCGAATATCGATCTTAGTAGCTAAAGTGATGGGACTATACTTGTCCCACAGCAACGACTTCGGTTATCTGTCATGTCAAACGAATGTTATCTTGCTACAAGAAACAAATGTTGATCATTCTCTATTTCATGCAGAGACGTTCATGTTATCTACCTGTCCCTGCAACGTTTCTAGCACAAAATGCGACGATTCTGAGCAGTTTTACTTCGACAACTCTCATCAAGCCAAGGACCAAGAGGAGGACGACTTCACCTACACAGGCTTCTCTCCAACGTGCCGTCCGCCTCAAAGGCTATGCCTCGGTAGGGTAGCCCCGTGCCCATGACTTCACCTACACGGCCTTCGCTCCAACGCGTCGTTTGTCTCGAAAGCTATGCCTCGGTACGGTGGCCCCGCGTCCACGACTTCGCCTACATGGGTTTCGTGCCAACATGCCGCCCGCTTCGAAGGCTATGCCTCGGTAGGGCGGCCCCACATCCTCGACTTCGCCTACATAGTCTTCGCTCCGACGCGCTGCCCGCCTCGAAAGCTATGCCTCGGCAGGGCGGCCTCGCATCCTCGACTTCGCATACACAGGCTTCACGTCGACGTGCCGCCCGCCTTGAAGGTTGTGCCTCGGTGAGGAGGCCATGCATCCACGACTTTGCCTACACAGGCTTCGTTCGGACACACCCCTGCCTTGAAGGTTGTGCCTTGGTGGGGTGGCTCAGCATCCAATAATTCGTCTTCAGGAATGGAATAACAAAAGCCACCCCACACGAAGGCCAACGAGAAGCGGCAATTTGGTACCCACCCTCGTGTGGAGCACTCAAGCGATATGAAGCACAAAATAAGCCTAAGTCTTTGGGCGCCTGCGTGCCCACCAAGCCAAAATTGGCTAAGTCGTAGGTGCCCTTGCGTGTATTCCTCAGCCCTCGTGCCTCGCACTATATCGAGTCATAATTTGGCTAAATCTCGAGCATCTGCATTCCCGTCAAGCCAAAATTTGGCCATGTCTTTGGCGCCCTAGAAAAAATGCCCTGCTAAGTGCACATAAAAATGTTGCCAACATACCGCAGCAATCATATTCGTCAACAAGATACAAGATCTCAGTATTCTTCTTTGCCCCTCAGGCGCCCTTACAAGCGCCCAAGGGACAGGGGGGCTAGTGTTGAGGAATCCTACCACCTCCTATCTAAAATGCTTTATACTTCGACAAGTCTGCACAAGGGGTGTACGTGAGCCCCTTGCCCCAGGTGCTTGGCCACCAGCCCACTGGAAGTGGTTTGAGACTTGCTGGATACTCACACGCTACACGCTTGTGTTGCGTGGATGTCCTCGCCTATACCCTGCGCCTCAACGCACGGTGCTCCAACACCCTGCGTGTCCCGTCACCACTCCAAGGCCCGCGCCCGACACCTCATTGCTCCAAGGTTCTACGTGCCTTGCCACACTCGACGCTATGAGCCACCTCGCCTTCGCCCGAGCCCTGGCCTCGGGGCACTTTCGCGCCGGCTTCGTGCATCCGCCGTGCCTCCATCGGCCTTGGGCCACCTCGCCTTCGCCCGAGCCCCGGCCTCGTGGCTGACAGAGCTCTGCTGAACTGGAGAGAAGTTCATACTTCTGAATATTTTCAGACAAGCTACAGTGAGTTGTCAGAGCAATTCAAAAGAGCAACTTCAGAAGAACAGAAGAACTCACATGCGTTATTCAGAAGCACTCACTCATACACCCGAAGAACACCCAAAACAGAGAAGTGCTTCTCGACGCAATAACAAAGCACCCTTGCCGAAGCCCATCCCACACGGCTTGGGATGCGCAACACCCTTCGGAGCGAGGCGCACGGCTCCAATCCCTCTGGCACGCACCGACACTGGCCTCAGGCTCGGCCCCCTCCGGAGGGACTCCGTGTAACCGCCGAAGGGCCGCCACCTCGCCTGCTCCGCCTCCGACTCGGCGCACCCTCCGACCTCTCTGACACCCCTTCAGCATCCCCCTCGGCGTCACCACCTTGCGCCATGGCAGCTATCTTACTGGCGGTCGCGCCCGTCGACCACGCATACGGCCGGTGCCTGGCTGCAGCGCCTGGCGGCTCGCCCAGTGCCTCGCAGATCATGCATCTACGCCTTGTGGCGTCGAGCCCCCCTCCCCCCCGGGCCTTGGGGCCTTGTGGCCTTGTGGCCTCCCTCCCTCACACCCTCAGGGCCTTAGGCCCTCGCGGCGTCGAGCCCTCATGCCTTGGCGGCATCAAGCCCTCACGCCCTCAGGGCCTCGGGGCCTCGCGCACTTAGGGGGCTTGGCAAAAGTCAACATACCGATAACTAAAAGACGCAAACTTGGACTGAAAACTATGGATTGTGTCTTTCTAGGATATGCTCATTGTAGTACTACCTATAGGTTTTTAGTAGTTAAATCTGAGGTATCTGACATACATGTCGATATAATAATAGAGTCTCGAGATGTTACATTCTTTGATAATATATTCCCCATGGAGGATATGCATAATTCTACTAGTCAAGCAAATGATGTAACTCCTGAATCCATAATTCCCTTTGAGCATTCCGAACACACACGAAAAAAATCCTTAAGAAGAATGACAGTATTGTTCCTAGAAGGAGGAAAAGACAAAAGATTGGAAAATCCTTTGGAGATGATTTTACTGTGTACCTTGTGGATGATGTTCCCAAATCCATTTCAAAGGCATATGCATCTCCTGATGCAGAGTACTGTAAGGATGCGGTCCGTAGCGAAATGGATTCCATTCTCGCTAATGAGACTTGGGAAATCACTGATCGTCTATATGGTTACAAGGCAGTTGGATGTAAGTGGGTGTTCAAGAAAAAGCCTAGGCCTGATGGCATTATTGAAAAGTACAAGACAAAGGTTGTGGCCAAGGGCTATACTAAAAAAGAAGGTGAAGATGTTTTTGATACTTACTCACCCGTTGCTAGATTAACCAATATACGGGTACTACTAGAGTGGATTAATGTATCATGTCTTGTTTCACGTGCACGACAATCTCTTCAGGAAGAGACGACCTATGCGCTCTCTCCTCCTCCTCTTTCCTCTACGTAAGATTTTGTTGACGTGACATAGCTAAGAGACGATAATAAATATACTATTGGAGATGCCCTAAGTGATGGGTTGGCATGATTTTTAATGCTGACAATAAAGAAGAGCAGCTGCAGGAATGGCGATGGCTTGATTGAGTGGGTGCAATTTCTTGTGGAGAGATGCCGTAAGTGATGGGTTCGTGAGACTTTTGTTTCCGTCCGACGAGTACTAAATTGAGTAACTGGCTCGCTCGCTCGCTCGCTCGCTAGTACTAATTGCTCTATAAATACGCATCACGCGTGACTGGGGGCAACAAACACAAATTGACAACGTACGGAGCTAGCTTCAACATGGCACCAATAATATTGTCATCTAGGTTTGGATACCCATCATGCAAACCAAATACTCCTACTAAGCACTACAGGCAATCAGCAACAGCAGCAGGTATCCAAGTGATGAGCCGCTGGTACGTACGTTTACATCTCCCTGTAGCCTCATCTTGATGGCATGTTAGATCTACCAGCGTGCAACAAGGCCGGCTTCCAGATATTTTGATGTTTGGTTAGCTGTTTTCTGTTTTTTTTATATATCTTATACCACGCATATCGGAAAAAAAGACATATTGTTGCATTCTAAATAACACGAATTATCGGAGTAGTTACTGAGGAAAATGTCGACATGCATCAGAGAAAATAAGCAGGGATCAGCCATTTGCATTCTAAACAGGGTTCTACTTCTTCCGCTCCATTTGTGACCTTTTCTCGTACCTTGGACTCTCTATTTATCTTATTGGCTAGGTTCTAGATCGTCTTTCATTTTGTTAGTGGGTACATAGTTTTATCGCAACTGCTTTTCCACATCAACTTTGGAAAATTATCGGAGCACAATATTACTTACTCCCTCCGTTCTTAAATGCATGACGTTTGACCAAACGTGCAGTCAAACTTATATAACTTTGACCATTACTTTTCATATGATTTTGTTAGTAAAAAATTACAAAATTATTATATTATGAAAAATATTTATCATGACAAATCTAATGATACTATTCACTCATGATCAATCTAAATAGTTTTTCATATATTATTAGTCAAAGTTAAATAAATTTGACTGCAAGCTTGGTCAAATATCATGTATTTAAAAACGAAGGGAGTAATGCCTTATTCTATATACGTATGTCGCCTTTGGCGACAGTAGGACAAAAAATTGAACTGGTGCTCATCGGACAAGGCAATGGAGGACGGAAATTTTTTGCATAAGGCAAGACAGCGGTGCCATCACCAGCACAATAGTTGAGTACTGTCTTGCCGACCCAGTGAATATGAAAATAACTTATGAAACTCGACTATATCATCCATTCTACGTCAATTTCATTGCCAAAAAAAAATCTACATCAATGCTTCTATCATCTATTATCTATATCTATATATCTACAAACAACTAGTAATATTTAAGGTACCTCCTTCGCTTTAGAGGATCAGAAAATCTCACAATAAACCTTAAATCAGAAGGGAAAAAAAGAATATCTAAACAGCTTATTTTGGTAGGGCCAAATTATAACAGTGCAGATTAATTATATATAGATAAAAAAAAGTAAAGCACACAAAGTAAAAACAAGAAAGGACATAATCTAATTAAACACCAAGCTTAGAGTCCTAATTATCTACTATTGACGTAGTATGTACATCTCAATGTTACAATATATAATTAATCATCTTCATCTACTATATACTCACATGGTACAGTAAGAGTTATACACCATTTATGTTGGTGGGTGACGTGGGTCTAACTATAATGGTGCAAATTAATGGCATGCATGTTTGGAACGTAGGAGACTCACATGAATTCCCGAAAGAATTGGGAAAAATTCTCACATTCTAGACGAGGCCTAATAACATATATATGTTTTAGATCAGAGGAAGTAATAAAGGCACTAATTAAAACAATGTAAGAAAACAAAGTGACCAGTTGAGTTGATGAATGCAGGAGGTGCAGGAGTGGTACTAGTACAGAGATCATGGCTGGACAGCGAGAGAAGGAGGAGGCGGAGAAGGAATGGCGGAGGTACCTGGAGCCGGAGAGGCTGGAGTTGCTGACGCAACTGGAACCGTGGGTGGAGGAGAACGTGCTGCCGTTGCTCAAGCCGGTGGAGGCGTCATGGCAGCCGTCGGACATACTGCCGGACGCGGCGGCGCTGGGCACCGAATGGTTCAACGCGACGTGCCTCGACCTCCGCGAGCAGGCGGTGAACGTGCCAGACATTCTTCTGGTGTGCCTGGTGGGCAACATGGCGACGGAGGAGGCGTTGCCGACGTACCAGAGCGTGCTGAACCGCTGGCAGGCCGTGGGCGACGCCACCGGCACCGACGGCACCGCCTGGGCGCGGTGGATCCGTGGCTGGTCCGCCGAGGAGAACCGCCACGGCGACTTGCTCAACCGGTACATGTACCTCTCCGGCCGCTTCGACATGCCCGAGGTGGAGCGCACCATCCAGCGGCTCATCCAGTCCGGCATGGTCATGCACGCGCCGGCGAGCCCGTACCATGGCTTCATCTACGCTGCTTTCCAGGAGCGTGCCACGTTCATCGCACACGGCAACACGGCGCGGCTGGTTGGCGCACACGGCGACGCTACCCTCGCGCGCATATGCGGCACCGTTGCTGCCGACGAGAAGCGGCACGAGACCGCCTACACCCGCATCATGGGGAAGCTATTCGAGGTTGATCCGGACGCCTCCGTGCGCGCCTTGGCGTACATGATGCGGCGCCGGATCACGATGCCGACCGCGCTCATCACTGACGGCCGCCGTGCCGACTTCTTCACCGACTACTACGACGCCTTCGCGCGACAAGCCGGCACGTACACGATATCCGACTACCGCAGCGTCTTGGAGCACCTCATTCAGCAGTGGCACGTCGAGGAGCTGGCGGCGGGGCTCTCCGGCGAGGGGAGGCGCGCGCGGGACTTCGTGTGCGCGCTGCCGCAGAAGATCCGGAGGATGGAGGAGAGGGCCCACGATAAAGCGGCCCAGGCCCAAACAAAGCCCACGCCCATCCCGGTTAGCTGGATCTTCGATAGGCCCGTCAGTGTCGTGCTGCCCTAGTCCTATATCCTTATACTGCAAATTAAGCTTACCATCGTCGACTCATCTCCTTATATTCTCATTATCATTTTTAGTGAAGTAAACAACGATGTTTCCTGATGCATAAATAAAACTATTCCAGTGTGCAAGTCGTTGAGATGGCAGTGCAAATAAAGTATGAGCTCCACAATCGAGCTGGATCACAGACCAAGTTCACTGCAGCGGGAGTATTTTTCTTTCGTTATTCTACATGCTATTGCTGCCACTCTATTTAGCTAGACATCACAAAGACTTCAGAAGAGGGAACCGACTTAACTTGCATCGCAGATTTCACCAGAGCCCTAAAAAATTAGTCCTTACCTACAAAATTAGTCCTTACTCCAAGATAGAACTGGATCAGAGATACTTGTCTTATCTCTCGGAGAGGCTTCTTGATCTCCAAGCTTTGTACTCTATATAAATCACCCTCGAGTCACAATACAATCATCATTGCAGCCTATTCATCTTTCTACATGCAAGTCGTTGAGATAGCAGTGCAAATAAAGTATGAGCTCCAAGATAGAACTAGATCAGAGACCAAGTCATCAAGGTGATAGTTCACTGCAGCGGGAGCAACTAGCGCACTAGCGCCTGGACCTACGATGACAGGAAGACCTGTCGGTGTAGAGTATTTTTCTTTCGCCATTCTACATCGCAGACGTCACAAAGACTTCAGAAGAGGGAACCGACTTGCGTCGATTAGATTTTCGAGTTTCGCCGATCGAGCCGCTTAACCATAGATTTTGCTAGACTGCAACGGTGGTGGTCAGGTAAGGTTTAATGGTAACTCACAGCATACCATACCATGCGTGCCACTAATACTCCATTATTGAAGCGTCGCCTATGTGATGAGAGGATTTCAAACGTCGACGATGGGGATGAAGTGCAGATCACCGGTGACCACCTTTCCTCCATTGCTCGTTGGAGAGAAGTCATGGTTAAGTACGCTCCGGCACAACATCCATAGACACCATGTGCAACTATTTTGATCCATGTGTGCAACAAAATAAATAAATAAATAAAACAAATACAATGACAAGAAAAAAAATATCAGTATACAACCTAGCTGCACCTTTTAAAAACTAGTTTAAATATCTCAAACAAACAAATTTCGATGTTACAACATTGCAACATTTGAAAATAACAGTGAAAACATCTGAAAATAATTGTTGCAATATTTTTGGAACAATGATGCAACAATATATCAAAATGGTGAAGGGCCGCAACAAAAAGTTTCCTCTTGTGCAACAAATCAAAAACACCATTATAACAACAACAAAAAATACATCTTGCCGCAACATTTGATGCAACAACATCGTAATAAAAAAAAACGCTCAATACAACATTTCGAACCAACTGTTGCAACAAATTGAGCAAATATCTGCAACAAAATGTACCCAAATGACAGCGAGTAGCAACAACACTTCATTGAGGGTGTTGTTGCGGCACCGGTGAGGGGCCCGCGAGCACCCTTGGTGCACATGGGCACCGCGCAGTGCGCCCAAGGGGCTGCGGCGCCTCCGCTAAGGAGCCCACGACGATGAACTCGGCTGGCCACGACAACTCTCACCTAGTCCGTGCCGCAGTGCGAGGCCGTCGACGACCGGCGTTGATGGAGCTAACTGAGGCCAAGCACGGCGGAGCTCGAGGGAGCCACGCCCCGGTAACCACGGAATGCTTGCGGAGGCCGATGGTAGAGGCATGTTGGTTGTGGGTCACTGTCATAATGGGTCGTGGCAGAGAAAGCAAAAGAGCGAAAGAGGATGCAGAAGGATCGAGGACTCGGACATGGGAGGAATGAGTGGCTGTCGAGTTAGGTGATTTTGTCTCTCCCATCGGACGTCTGGATACAAGCATTTCCCTAAATAAAACTATTCAAGTCTGCAAGTTGTTGAGATAGCGAAGGAAATAAAGTATGAGTTCCACAATGTAATGGATCACAAACCAAGTCACCAAGGTGATAGTTCACTGCAGCGTTCTATTCGAGGTTTATCGTCTTAATTTTCTAACCACTCTACTAACGATATGAGAAAGCTTCTCACTAAGATAACAGGACGACACACGGTTATTCTTTTGTGTAACATCTCAAAATCCTAATCTTGGGATTAATTAATATAAATGCATTAGAAAAAGTTCCATTGAACATTTGCATTTAAACTTTGCCTTTTTGAAAATCTTGTGTTGGTTTTAAAAATAAAACTTGAACAACATTAGGTGCCAAAAAGGAAATAGATAAAACAAAGTAAAATTTTCTAAGTGAAAGAATGGTTTCGGGCTATTTATCCCAGGAACTATTCAACAAAATTTCAATATAAAATTTTGTTTAGAAAAATAATTACAACCTCTTAGGAACAGCACCTTGTTTGAATTTTTTAGAAATTCAGGTAAGGTGTTAACCTCTAAAAATTTTACTGTGGGAACTACTTGAGCCCAGTAGTCTACAAAAATTTTTTCATAGATTTTGGACTTCGTTTGTTTAGTTAATTAAATCGACAAAGAATTCAGCTGTTAATTCAAAAACCAAAAGCCCGCACTGTTCCTCGGGCTCGAGTCCAATCAGTTCGGTCGAGCTAGACCATCTCCATAAGAGGGTCGGACCCAGTGATTCTGAGCTGTTGGATGGGAAATCGACCGTCCAGATCAATCGGGCTATTTGGACCATCTGGTGAAAGCAATCCACCTGAGCTGTTGATTTTGAAATCGACGGTCCAGATAGATTGAAACTTTCGGACCATCTGAACAGCTCATTTCATCTGAGCCGTTCATTTTTTATTGGACCGCTGAGATTTCACCAAAACTTACCGTTTCGCTATCCCGCTGACTGGTGGGCCCCGTGCGTAGGACTCATCGTCCACCTCGTGCTCGGCCGCGCCAGCGCACGCTCGCGCGCGTGAGCTCCGCCACGTCCCCGGTTTTACCTCGATGCCCGCAGTTTTGTTGTAGCTCAACCACCCGCGTCGCATCGCCGTTCCATGCCATGCCCATACTTGCCCACGCCAACCCTCCTCTGCCCGTACAACACCGAGAACTCCGCCCCTATTGACCGCCATTGCCCGAGCTCTACCTCGCTCCACTCCGCCGCATCATCTATAAAAAGCCACCCCCAAGCTTCGTCTCCGCTTTTCCAAACTCGTGCGCTCACTCACTTCTCTTCCTATCCCCTTAATCCAACTCTAGAGCTCCGAGAGCGACAACCTTAAAACTGCCGCGCACCATCATCTTCGTCTCCAGCGCCGTGAAGGGTTTGGTGTCGAGTTCTTCGCATCATATCGCGTTCCATAACACCTTGAGTCTTTCCCCTCACCCAATTTAGCCTTTGATCCACAGGTGCTCCCGATTGGGCCTTTCTTCTTTGTCTTCGATCAGAACGTCGCCTCAAGCCTCACCGGCGATTCATTGCACCTCGGGCCGATTCGCCGTACCCGAAGCATCGCCAGGACTCACTGAAGCTTCTCCAACCATTGGATTTCGCCCTCCTTCACCCAGGTTTCTTCTTCACGTGCGACCGACATCACTGCCGCAGCTCACCGTCGACAGCCCAGCTCCGACCACCTTAGTCCCTCCGCGTCCTTCCGGTATACTCCTAATAGCCCCTAGATGCTTATGCGCGCGCTCATTTGCCAAGGGCTATGCCCATTTGTGTTGTCATCGTTTGCCGTACCTGCTCCTCCACTCGCCGCCGGTGCACCACCGCGTTGAGCCACCCCAGGCCACGCCGTTGGTGCCGGTAGGTGCGCATTAGAGTGTAGACCCCATTTTGAGCACCCACTTGCCTCACCGAGACCCACATCGTCGGCGAGTAGTGCGTGCGCGCCGCCGCCATGCGGCGCCCGATGGCGAAACAGCGTAGCTCGTCATCAGCGTG
Source organism: Phyllostachys edulis (assembly GCA_036346405.1). Lineage (NCBI taxonomy): Eukaryota > Viridiplantae > Streptophyta > Magnoliopsida > Poales > Poaceae > Phyllostachys > Phyllostachys edulis. The sequence continues at coordinate 56,779,286 of CM070559.1, read as the reverse complement.
CCTAATGACACCGTTAGGGCTAATTAACTTTTTAACTATTTAGTTAATCCTAATTAGTCGTTGACGTGTGGGACCAAACCGTTAAGTTAACTCAAAACGTTAACTTAAAGTCTATGACATGCGGGCCCCACGGTTTAAGTGCACAGTGAAAACCCCGTAGACCGTCTCACTAACAGTGGGCCCCACCTATCGGTTTTAACCGAAAATCCAATGGAAAATAGAAAATACGCTTTCAGTTATAGCCGGAATATGTTTTCCATTAGTGAAGGCGTAAACTCCGATATAATAGACGCGAGAATACGCTTTCTTCATTAGAAAACGTATTTTCCGTTTATTCTGGATTTTTTCAAAACCGATTGTAGTAAAACCTTAATAACTTTTGCTACACAACTCCAAATTTAGTAAAATTAGTCTCTAAATTCGTCTAAAATCATGATCTACCTGAATATGTAAAAATATTTATTTTTGGTTACTGTTTATTTTGGTTGGTTGCTATTTAATTCTTTTCCGGCTCTTTTTAGATATCGATTATTCGGGTTATTCTTGCGACGATCAATCCATTATACCTCCAGAACATCAAGAGCAAGGAAAGCACCCTTTTTGATCATGTTGATCCCAGTATTTTACTTATTGTACTTTGATTTGTAAATCCTATTATGCATGCGTGTATTTCTTGTATGAAAATGCTATTATTTGGAAATCGGTAGTTGTAACCCTACTTGCTGCATATGTCTCCTTGGATTATTGATTCTTTACTGTTGTAACCTTTAGAATATGGGTTAGACAATATGTAATGTCATTTGGAAATTTTTGGATGCAGTTATTACACAAATGAAACTAGAGCAATAGAATTTCTGAAAATTGATTAAAGGACAATATGTTAATTTGTGAGTTTGGGATTATTTTGAAAAATGTCCAAAGCGGTTACCTCTGTTGTTTTTATGAAAATGACATGAAAACTTTAGTCTTTAAGACACGGGCAAGTAAAATATTGGTAATTATAAATGTTGCTTTGAGCAAATAAAAGAACCCGAGCCATCCTTGTTAAACCTTGCACGTATAATATTGCATCTGTTGTGTTGGCTCGCGAGAACGGAAGTAGTGCTCATCCTCGCTCTTTCCCCAAACCCTTAGAATCCGCGGATCTTGGAGATTATGCCTACTATGAGGATCTAGATGTCGATGGACAAGGCAATGATGAAGAGTAGTTTAGTCCCTTAGTCTGATTCTCGCCTCAGTCTAGCTGGCTCCGCCGGTGCTTGCGTACAACCTATATTATCCGAGTCTTTGGGTAATATCGGTCGTACACAGGCTACCACAGTTGTTTGTCTGTGGAGAGATGTGCTCTACCCTTTTGCTTCCGCTACCATTTCCGCACTTTATGTAATGTACTAATTTGGCCTAATCGGCCCTTATTATAAACTCGACCCGATACGGTCTAATTGAACTCTGATGTTTGTAAATATTATGAATGGTTCAGTCCACGCTATGTATGAATTGATTCAGTGACGTATCCTATGAGCACTATCTACTGATCCAGGGAGTAGCGTAGTGTTTTCATAGAGGATTCTGGATTATGAAATCCGGGTTCAACACATCTAAAGTGGCACTATTAAAAATGCCCTTATATATCACCGAGGGGGTGCTGTACTAATTCATTGGATCATAACTCGCAAAATAAGTTATTCATCAACCATTTTAATGCCCTGAAAAGGCTGAAACTCAAGTTTCTAAAAAGGCAAAATAAGTCAATATAAAGCAAGACAATTCTTTATGGGCCTAGAGGATGACAAGTGTATATTTAAATGTGTGAAGCCCTGCTGGATATACAACCATTTGATGGACGTAAAAATGTTCAGATGTAACCAATGTTAGTTCTTAAAAAAGTGTTTACAAAATTTGGATACTCCTTATAATTCTCCATTCAACAGTACCATTATCTGAACGTCATGAATATCTCTTTAATATGAGAAAGCTCATAAAATTACTTTCTTTGCCCAAAAACTACAAACTAGTGTAGCGACCGTTTTCAGACGGCGCATAGTATCTTCCGTTCTGGTTTTCGTTCTTCACTGTAATTCAAATTACCAAGCTAATTTCAAAAACTTCCTTTCTTTTCTCTCCAGTGTGTGTTTGAAATGTAATGTCCGTAACATTTGAAATTCAAATACCAGGTTGGAGTTTCCCCTCTCCTTTGATTTCCTGGGCCATCCCAAGTTGGGCCTCCTTCTTCTTTCGGGCTCAGCCCATTCTCCCTCTTGGGCCAAGCCCATTTCCACCCAGCCCATTCTTCCCCTTTGGCCCAGCCCCTTGCCGGCCCTTTTCTTTCCCTCCCTCTTTCTTTTGGCCCAACCCAAGCCAACCCGGTCCCCTCCTTTTCCCAGCCCAAGCCGTGCGCCTAGGGCCATCTTCTTCTCCCCTCCCCCCCAGTCAAAGCGGCAGCGCCACCCTCTCCCTCCCATGGGCGACGCCGCCGCCTGTGCCAGTCCACCTGCTCCCTCTGCGACGCCACCGGCTCCCTCATATGAGCCTTCCGCCACCAACTCCTCTGGCCACAACGACTCTGGAGCCTCCCCCTCGCCCTGTCTTCTTAGCACGCCGTGTAGCGCACGTTGCCACCGTCCTCACCGCTCTGGAGCTCCTTGATCAAGCACCGTGCTCTCGTCAGCAGCCCCGAAGTCTTGTCTCCCCTCGCCTTGTCTTGTCGCCCGCACGCCTTGGCCCTGGCCACCTTCGCCTTGTCACCTCGGAGCTCCCGCACCGCACACGTCGTCACTCCTGGATCGAGCCGGGCGCTGCGCAGCGCACGCGCGCACCCGCGTTAGCATGGACACCTGAGTCGCCGCTCGTCCTCGCTACACCTCACCTGCTCCCTCGCCCTGTCCCCTCCACGTGCAAGCCGCCCATGCCGACGCCGCCTCGGGACTGTGCGACTCCAACAACTCCAAGGACCTCCCTCCCGTTGGCCTCCCTTGCTCCCGTGGCCTATAAAGCGCCTCCTGTACCCCCCCTTGAGCTCCTCACGTCGCCCCAAGCTTCGGTAAGTCCCCAAGCAAAAGCCGCCCTTTTTCCTTTTCGGCCACTGCCACCTCCACCGCCATCTCGCCGCTCCGGCCATCTCCCAGCACCGCTGACCCCGTCACCAGAGCCCCCAGCCACCAGGAGCCTTTCCCCTCAAACCCCTTCAAAGATTAGCCACTGTCGCCGCTATATTTGAGCTTCTTCCCCGCCTCCGGCCGCCGCCTGCAGACCTCCTCCGGCCTCCCCGCCAAGCCCGTTGTCTTCGCCTCGCCAAGGGCTACACTGTGCTCACCTTCCCCGGCCCGAGTCGCCACCGGACCACCTTCTCCCCCATCACCAAGCCGCCACCGCCGCTTAGCACCTCCTGCCACTGGCGATGTCCACCCTTCTGGCACTGCCACCCCGTCACCAGCTCCGCCACCTCACCAGCTTCCCATTCCTATGCTCAAGTCACCCAGCCGTGCCCAAGCCCGTCGGCGCCACGCCGGAGCCGCTCGTGCCGCGAGCGCCTGAGCGTGGCCTGTTCGGACCAAGCATAGTGCCCCCACCATTAGCCTTAATGGCGGTGATTAAAGCCCTAATCACTGCTTAACTGGTTTAATTGTGTCTTAAACCCCCGCTCTCACCGCCTGTGGCCTCAGTCTTGCGATAATCGCCAAATTTCTTCATTGCATCGCGGCGGTGGGCCCTCCGTGCATCAGGTTGTCTTTGTGGACGGTGCCCCTGTGTGCGTAGACCCGGCCCATGACACTGTGCTATGCACCAGATTTCCTCTCTCTCTCTCTCTCTTTCAATTCATTTAATCTTTGTTAATTCCATTCTCCTCCGCTATTACTCCAAAAGTTATGAAATAAATTTCTAAAAATTTGTTAAATCAAGATCTTGCTAATGGCATAGGACTTGATTAATTTGAAATTCATGTGTGTATTCCTGTGTATTTATTTGCTCTCTTTGCTGTTGTGCATTTTTCTGGTATTTTTGCCCGTTTAGGATTTGAAGACGCCAGAGATGCTCAAGTTGATCAAGACCAAGAGTATCAAGATCCCCTTGCCTTTAACCAAGTCAAGTCAATACTTTGACCATATTGAACCTATATTTTTTGCAAATTATATTCGTTTAAATTAACAAAAATTGCATACTTTAATTCTTTAATCAAATGTATGTTAAAGCTTAAGGTAGTTAAACACCCACTTGTTGATTAATTAATTAATATGCCACCTTGATAATTTGAATCCATTAATCCTTATCACCCTAGTAACTATATGGTAATACTAGTTATTGGTTGTACTTAAGCGACATGCTAGTCTTGCTTAAGTACCGGGGTATTAAAATTCCCTAATCATCATTCTTCAAACATAAAATATTTTGGGTAGTCATTGGTGGTCCTTTGACTAAAAGGTTTGGAATAATTTGGTTTACTCCTCAAAAACCCTAATTGCTAGTTCTATCTAGGCGGCTGGTGAGGCGGTGGGTGCTCGGGGAGCACGAGGATGGTTGGTTTATGGAATGAACCGCCTAGATAACCCTAAGGACTTAATCTTGTCACGACCACCCATGTTAAACAAGTACAACCATAAGTCTGCAAAGTGCAACTTGGCTTAGTAAAATTATCAAACCTTGAATGTGTCTCACACGGTGGAGAAAAGGAAAAAAATGCGCAAGCATGCGGTACATCCAGCTTGAATGGGTGAGGTTGCCAACGTTGTGGGTAGTCCAAATCTACACCTAACGCTGAGTGTACAACGATCCCGCGCAACGTATGGGCGCAACCCCATATGGGTGAGATGACGGAAGGGGCAAGATAGTTTGGAAGACTGTGACGGTCGCTCAACTACATAACTACGGAATTGTGTAGAGTAACGGGTATGACTATCTCTTGTGGGTAAAGTGTACAACCTCTGCAGAGTGTAAACTATTTAAACAGTTGTGCCTACGGTCAAAGGTGGACATGGGAATCATAACTTGAGTTAGTTCTATTTCAAAACCTTGTGGGTGGTATGAAAATAGTGGAAGGGCTCACCTAGCCCTATGTTGGATTTTCCCTAAGTCTTCGAGCTCAGTGGGTGTTGTATTTGGAGGCAACTCCAATTGAAAATATGCATGGTGTAGAGTTTCCGATAGATGGAATCTCTACTGTTATTAATTATTGCACATTACTCTCTTTATTAAACTGCAATTTGTTAAAATGCTAAGTGATAGGACTTTGTAAGTATGATATTTGAAAAACTTGCTTTCGCAAATAAAAGAACTGAGCCATCCTTGTTTGACCTTGCATGTATACTATTGCATTGTGTGTTGGCTCGCGAGCACGGTAGTAGTGCTCATTCTCACTCCTCTCCCCAAACCCTTCAGATAATGAAGACGAAGGAACTACGCTTTCTACGAAGGCCCAGAAGATGATGGAGAAGGAAATGACGAGGAGTAGTATAGATCTGTAGTTTAGGTCTCGCCCAGTCTAAGTAGACTCGTTGGTACTCGCGTACAACCGATATTATCCAGCTCCTGGTTAATATCCATCGTACACGAGTCATCCCAGGCCCTTGCCTGTGTGAGATGAGCCCTACCTCCCCTTTTGCTTCCGCTGTAGATAACGTTAACTTCATGTAATGTAATCAAGTTGGCCTTGTGCGGCCCCTTTGTAAAACTCGACCCGTTGAGGTCTATGTTACTCTGTGTTGTAATATATTTGTGTTAGTTCACGACTTGTATGATGGATTCAGCAATGTGTCTATGAGTGCTATCTACTGATCCAGAAAATAGCACAGTATTTTCACGTAGGATTTGGATTCTCGGAGTGTGGGAGATATCAACAACGCAGCAATCTTACAGGATTCCATTTAAGTAACAAAGTATGGGTGCACCACATGACCATAACTCACAATACTAATAACTGACCAACCAATTGATACTTTCGGTCGTAAAATGCATAGTTGCTATTAAGGTGTCAGAGCTAGCTAGATGCTATGTCATTGATCATGGGTTTGGAGAGCATGGGTGTATTCAAGTCTTGAGCTGGGTGGGCTGTAGCCTGAAGCCTAAAAATTTTATTAGTATCAAAGTATCTAAAAATCTTTTGAAAAATCATCAAACATTCGAGTTCGGCTCAATAGCAATTAGCCACCTAAGGATTGGATCGTGGTCGGCTCCGCTTCCATTGGAGAGAATGTACAACAAAATTTCTTGTGTGAAAGTATGAGAATGACTTTTTGCTAAGATCGGCTCAAAACTCCAAGCCTTACCAATATAGATCTTAGCGTTTCAAAAGTAGAGTCTAAAACATATCACTATCTCGCTAGACTGCGCAGTTCAATTTCGAATTGAAGGCATCAACACCGTCGTGAGGCAAGACAACGCCCCCACGACTGGCGAAGAGTGAAGCGCGACGTCCCGATGGTCAAAGTCGCCAGGTGTCAAGCGCTGCGAATATTTCCACCAGGTCACGAAGACACGCGAGGGGTCCCGAAGCCCTCCGAAGGGGTCCCGAAGCCCTCCGAAGGTGTCCCGAAGCCCTCCGAAGGGGTCCCGAGGGGTCCGCTCAGCGCCAAGCCACCGGCGACGGGAAGGCCCAGCGAAGTGCCTCGAAGGGCTACGGAGGGCTCGAAGACCCAGGAGCTCCAGAGGGGTTACTGCACCTCTGGACCAGTACGCCAATAGGATAGACCAAGTCTAGGGCTGCCCACCACGTGTTAGGGGCTAGCACTAGAGGCGGGAAAGGTCCCTGCAGCCCCTATCGGCATAGGGTCTGGTAAGGGGCAAACTTGTAACTCTGTATGCCTCCCAGGAGAGCTATAAGTAGTCACCCTGGCCCCCTTTCGTGGGGAGGGTTTTTTGATTTTGAACTGGATGTAAAGGTCAATCTGGCAATACACGTTTACTGGCAACCAGTCCCCCCTTGAGGACCCTTCGGCTCACGGAGGGTCCCCCTTACTCTACTGTCTAGTCTCGTAACTACGACAAACACCAACAAACTGCATCCCCCAATAGGAGCACATCAAGAACATTATTATGATTTATGCCTTCTCTTAATTACCATGTTCTGAAATGTAGATAATTTTGTGCACTGTCTTGCTTTCTACCCGGTCGCGCAAAGTTACGCTGCGACTTAAAGTTAAAACTGGCGTTATTCGCAATGCCTCCCTTTTCTATTGACCTTACCATCCAATTGTCCAAATAGACTATCTCACTTGCAAGCATGCTCCATTTTACAGATAAGTTTGGATTTTTTTAGATAATGAAAGAGAAAAAACTTTTCTGGTCTCTACATCAAGGATGCACACAGCCCAAGACAAGTTTGGATGTTTACTTGTTTGTCCAACCCGACAATATGAAAGCGAAGATGGTTTCTATTTATCACTGATGAAGTGATGTACAAGTAAGTAGACGGCATCATACATAAGAGATTCACCAACCATATGAAAGATTTATATCTTAGAGTAAAGTCAAATCCATATATAAATTAAAACACTTCTCCCTTGGCTTAAAAAAAACAGTATAAAAAACACTTCTCAAGCTACAAATTCTGACATTATTCCATAAATTTGAAAAGGAACTAAAAATCCCTATGTGTTCTCTCGTCAATCAAAAGAGAGAAAATCTTACAATAGTGAGAATCATTCACCAATCAAAATCCAGTTAAAATAACTTGAGTTGAATTATAGCATAATAATCTTCCCAATCAAATTTAAAATACCACGTGGGCTTTATATGATTTGTCTTCCTGATTAAATATAAAGATATATGATTTATTACCACATCCTTTTAGTCTAGTTTTATAAACTACTACTTGTAGGATCGTTAATGACAATCAGAGGGGGATGAATGATTGTGAGAGATTTTTTGTACCTTAATCCACTCAATATCTCACGTCGCACGTAATGGCAGCAAGCACACCTTGCTCTGGAATCGATTAAGCGCTGCTAGCTCTTGATGGAGAAATCCCTGCTGAAATCGCTCGCAATAACTGCCGTGCGCTAAACTTGGACTCACTCAATCTTTGGCAAAGAAGACACGCCGTCGATACCAAACGCCAGACGTCGGCCACATACTGCCGTTAGCAAGCATATATTCAGCCCAAATTGCCGACGACGTGCATGTACAGCAGCAGGTAGAGTAGACGTCAAAACCCAGCGGATGCTAGTGCGTGGATGCAGCCAGCCAGCCCTCCACGTCCCCGCAACAATTGCTTTTGCCGGATCGACCCAAAAGCAAAAGCACGACAGCACCTTTTCTCTAGATTAGCTCAACTCAAAAGGTGGTTTTTCTTCTACTGATTTTAAGCTCGTGATGACACCCAACAGCCACCCTCAAATCAATGGTGTAGAAAGTATTGGATAGATGAATAGCAGTCAAATCAATCAACAATTAATTCAATGCAAGAACCTGTGCAGCAAAAGCATTGGTGATGCACTCAACAAGAACCATCAAACACATCTCACGGACGACATCACCAAAACACAGGTAGCACGTCCCTGCCGCTGCTAGCACCAGTACCTTGCCGGTCCACAAATCAAATCTGCCAGCTGCTTTTTCTACAAGAGCCGCCGGCCCTAATCTCTTCTCGAGATAATGAAGCAGACCCTTTTTTCCGAGCGATGCCCTCACCACTAGTACCCCCGAAACGGGGGCTGCATATATGCATATATACACAGCCTCAACTACTAATCCCAATCGGTTCCGCTGCCTAGGGCTCTCCTTATTATCTCACGTGAAGTCATATCACATCAAAACCAACTAGGACTCCAATACGTGTTCAGCCCAAAATTCTAGTTTCCTAATTTTGGACAACCCAAAATTATCATGTGTCGCAGCCTCCGGACCGCACCTCCGTAGCTCCAACACCCATCATCCATCTTTGATCTCCACGCGTCCCAACTCAAGCTCGACCGTCTCCTCCAGCATCCTCGACCCTCTGGACCATGACTTCGCACCAAGTCATCTCCTGGTCCCCGCCGTAGACCACGATCACCTCCGAGTTACCCTGCACATGCAAAGACCAAAACAACATATTTTCCCGGCACAAGTTCTTTCCAACTTGACCGACATTAGTCCACACACACCACACGTCTCAAATAATATCAGTACCCAATATTGTCAATTATTCATCAACTAAAATATACTAGACCTAGCCACATGATCTAACAATCTCCCCCTTGATGAATACATTGACAAAACTTCAAAGTTGTGAGTTGAATTTTGAAAGAAAAGAAATTTACAAAAAGAAAGTTTCAAAGCTGCAAAGCTAACACTTCAAAACCACAGCTGAAAAACTCCCCCTCAACACAAGGAGCTGAAAAACTCCCCCTCAACACAAGAGAAGCAAATTTCTCCAATTTTTTTTCTTTTCAAATTCTCCCATTTTCTCCCCCTTTGGCAATGGAATCATCAAGAACTTTAGAGAAGGAATAATTCTAAAAAAAGGGAGCAAGGAGAGTAAAAATCAAGAAGCTTTGTAGATTATCCAAGTCACTTTGCATTGATTTAGTAAATTAACCAAGCCATCTTTTTGAGTGAGCTATCTAGATCATATAAAGTCATATACCATATAGCAATGTCAAAAACAAGTCTTTTGGAATGATTATGCAATTTAAATTCATGACAGGCATCTCAAGCAATGACTAAACCGATCATAAGCACCACAAAAAGATATCACCAAGAAAAGTGAGAGCCTAACAGTGAGACACAAGTTAAATCTAGATGAGTTAGCAGTCTCATATAACACCTTATTGCTTCACTTTCAATTCTTATTTGCATGTGGCATGCTTGGAGCATACTTCTTTTCAAGGGTGGCATGCTTGAAGCATACTTCTTTTCCTTTTAGCACTTTTGTGTGCATATTTTTTCTTTTGAATATACATAGCTATGTATGGTATGCTTGAAGTATACTTCTTTTCATTTGAGCACTTTGGTGTGCATATTTTTGTTCTTTTGAATACACAGCTATGTATGGCATGCTTGAAGCATACACCTTTTTATTTTTCTTTTCTCAACCCTTTATTTTTTTTATATAACATGCCAAATTGAGTGAGCATAACAGGATTGTAATGAGAAACATACTTGCTACAAATCCAAGATTTAAAAAGACTCACAAAAAAGCTCATGCTTTTCCATGGACATCTCCAATTGATAACAATAATCAATCTAGTCAAAGTGTTCAGCCATGCCATGCTTTAGTTCTAATGTAGCAAGTTTATTAAAACCAGTCAAGATCAAGGCTACACAACACGTGAATAAATATGATAAAGAAAGCTCTACAACTCATTCGATTTCAATGGCTTGGACTTGATGATTTTTTTTTGACAAGAATAATAATCAAAGCTTCTGAAATTTTAAACAACAAGCTCCCCCTCAGAATAATCCCGTAGGATGCAACACACCCAACTCACTTTGCAAATAAGATCTAGGAATCCAGTACTGAGATACACGATATGGAGGAACAGCAGCAAAACTAGAACCAGAACCACGTGTGCGTGTGCAATCAAAACGCGAATTATGTGAATTAAATCGCAAACCAGTACGTGAAGCAGATTTAAAGCCATCATAAAAGTCCTCTAAAAACCTATCTTTCACATTAGTTCTAGGGACAATAAAAGAAGTTGCACGTTTTTGTCTTAAGGCATTAAATCTTTCCTTTTTCTCTTTCTTAACACGCCTAAAGCAAAATTCATGCAAGTGCCTATCTCTACCACAATAGGTGCAATGAAATTTAACATAAGTAGATTCCTTTTGAGATGATGAGCCAGCACCTACAGCATTAGCAGAAGAACTTTGCGCAAAACCAGCAGATTTAAACACAGTTTGTTTTGGTTCAGATTTTACTTCAAATTTTTCAGGTTCAAGAAGCTTAACAACCTTAGAAGGATAATTCTTGGCATGCTCAATAAAATTAAATCCTAAACCTTGACTTTTAACACTCACTTTTGACTTGTCTAGGATCATGTTCAAATTTTTCTTACCGAAGGAAAATCTCTCTAAAGTGTCCTTAAGATAATCATTTTCTTTAGCTAGAGTGGGACAAGTTGTGCACTTAACAGATTCATTCACAGTTTTCTTAGAAGCACACGACTGAGCCAATTTTTCTTTTTCAGCAAACTCATTTAGTTGTCTGGCCAAAGCTTCTATCTCTATTGTAAGTTTAGGACAGTTAGAACAAGAAGCTATCTCATGATAAAGCATCTGTTGAATTGTTTCCTGAGAAGTATTGAGTCTAGCTTCTAGCAATTCACAATTAGAGCAATTTTTAGTTTGAGTATTTGACATACTTGACTCTAAACAAGTAGAACTAGACTTGAGCTTTTCAATTTCATCATAAGCAAGTTTTAACTTTTCATCACAAGAGTCATGTGCTAGTCTTAACTCATCAAATTTAGTATGTATTGACCTAGCAGTCTCCAATTCAGAAAATAAAACTTGGCACGACTCACAAGATTCATCATCAGGAATAGAAGCTTTAAGTCTATCAATTTCAGAATTTAAGCTCTCAACAACAAGATCATGTTTCTTTATTTTCTTTTTATACTTTTTGAGCTCATCTGTCAACCTAAGCACAGCACGAGATAAATCTGTATAAGAAGATTTTACCTCATCAGGATCACTGTAGAGATCATCATAGTTAAGCTCCTCACTGCTCGCCATAAAACACATCCCTGTGAAATCCATCTCCTTTGCCTTCTTGTCGTTGTCCTCATCATCGCTTCCAGAATCAACATCACTTAATTCAATCTCATTAAGTGCTGAGAGTATCTTTTTGACTGCCTTACAATAATTGTGCTTCTTGCTTGAGTCAATCTTGGATTTAGTGCGACGAGTTGATACTTTGTCATCTTTGACCTCCTTACTCCTCAGTTTGGGATAATTCATCTTCATGTGGTTTAGCTCACCACATTCATAGCATCTGATTGGACCACCTCTCCGCCTTGATCTGATGTTGTTAATTGCCTTGGTCACCCTGTTGGAGAAGAGTACAAGCTGCTCTTCTGGAATCTCCTCTAACTGTTCTTCTGTGGAAGAAGACAAAACAGACACAAGACAAGAGCTCGAAGAAGCAGCCTGTATGGGGTTAGTCATAAGAGCTAAAGATGAAGATTTATCACTTTTAGATGGCACAGTTTCCATCTCATAGGTTTTCAATCTAGAGTAAAGATCATCCATGGTTAAAGTATCTAGATCGATAGTTTGATTGATAGTTGTGACAACCATCAACCACTCAGAACCTAAAGATCTCAATATCTTAGTTGCATTATCTTCATCAGATGGAATAACACCAACACCACGCAAACTACTCAGTATCTTTTCAAAATGAGCAAAAAGGTCATCAATAGATTCACCAGGCTTCATAGCAAAATCAGAATACTCTTTTTGATAAAGATTTTTACGTACTTTCTTAATTTTAGTGGTTCCCTCATGATAATCGCAAAGAGTCTTCCATATTAAGTGAGTAGAAGTAATATGAGCTACACGATCAAATTCTTTGCGAGAGATTCCTTGAAACAACAAGTTACGTGCTTGAGCATTCAGATCAACATCTGCTTTATTTAAATTAGTAACAGTAGCAGGAACCACATAAGGACTAGAAACCTTATTCCATACATCACTACCTTGAGCCTCAATATATGCTTGCATACGACACTTTCAAAAAGCGAAATTAGTACCATCTAGCATGGTGGGACGATTCACATACCTCTCTGACGCCATAGCAACTTGGCTCTGATACCACTTGTAGAATCGTTAATAGCAATCAGAGGGGGGTGAATGATTGTAGAATATTTTTTCGCACCTTTGGTCTCTTTTGCTCCGAGCCACATGCACAAATACTGTCGCCGCTCTCGGGTCTGATTTTCCACAGCAGCCAAACCTTGTTCGTGCTACCTGCCGCACTCCCCGCAACACCTAATTGTAGCGCCGGTGTTTGTAGGATTTGATTTCTGTTCACTGGATGCGGTGACAAGTGAATGAATGGATGATCTCGACGTGACGTTGATGCTGCACTAGATGAACTCGGGAACCAAAATAAATAAAGGAAACAACAAATTCTCTTGACAAAAGCTAAGCCTTGATTGACAGCTAACAACCAAAAGTCAATCACAATAGTAAATCAAAGCACTGCTGTTACCGAATCACATCAAGACCAAGAAAAAACTGCGACAGCAAACAAATCTAAAAATATCAAGACGCTACAAGCTGTCGGCCCTCCTTGTTTTCTGTCTCCGGAATCCCTGCATGCACAGCCGCCGGTGTCTGCTTTTTTTGTCTGCGGAACGCACATCTTGCACGGCCGCCTCACGCACAGACAAACACACAAGCTCAAGCAAAAAAACTTGGCTGCCGTCGAAACCTAATTTTCTGGCCAATAACCCTAACAGCTGCCAGCCTATTTTTTTCCGAGCCCATACATCTTGCCACAGCTAGCTAGTCTTATATCATGTATATCTCTAGGACTCAAAAACCACTTCGGACTCCAATCCTAATTCCATCAAGTACTAGACCCAATACGTAACCTTATACGTATGGTCACCTAATACAACTCTTAGCTTTCTAATTTTGGACACCCCAAAATTATCACATATCGTAGCCTCCGGACCGCATCTCTATAGCTCCAACACGCATAATTCATCTTTGATCTCCACGCGCCCCAACTCGAGCTCAACCGTCTCCTCCAGCATCCTCGACCCTCTGGACCATGACTTCGCACCAAGCCATCTCCCGGTCACCGCCGTAGACCACGATCGCCTCCGAGTTACCCTGCACATGCAAAGACCAAAACACCATCTTTTCTCGGCACACGTTCTTTCCAACTTGACCGACATTAGTCCACACACACCACACGTCTCAAATAATATCAGTACCCAATATTGTCAATTATTCATCAACTAAAATATACTAGACCTAGCCACATGGTCTAACAGTTATACTGAAGGATCGTTAATAGCAATCAGAGGAGGGGTGAATGATTGTAGAATATTTTTCTTGCCCTTGGTCTCTTTTGCCCTGAGCCACATGCACAAATCTGTCGCGCCTCGGTCTCGATTTCTGCAATGACCAAACCTTGCACGTGCTACTGCCAGACCGCTCATAACACCTACCACGCTACGCCTCAACACACGATTGCAGTGCCGGTGTCTATAAGATTGGATTTTTGTTCACTGGATGCGGTGACGAGTGAATGAATGGATGGTCTTGACGTGATGTTTGTGCTACACTAGATGAGCTCGGGTAGAACCAAAATAATTAAAGGAAACAATAAATTCTCTCTACAAAAACTAGGCCTTGATTTGACAGCTAACTACCAAAAGTCAATCACAAAATTAAATCAACCGAATCCTCTCAGGACCAAAAAGCTGTGCCTGCTGGCTATAAAGAAATCCAGGATTCAGGCTGCTACAAGCATCCCTACAGCCGTCGTCTCAAGAAGACCAGCTAAAGCCGCGTACCAAAAAATCCAGCATCCACTCGCTAGCGTCTCGGCTTCGCAGCTCCCCCGTGATCGGAAGGCCCAGCGCCCAATCCGGCGCAATGTAGCCCTTGTCCCCTGCACCTAGGACAGCACTCCAATCACCGAAATGTGGCTCAGCTTTTTCTGCAACCTCGCCAGAGAGCAGATTTTCCTCCTGTCTGCCCAAAACACCGCACTCCCTCTACTTTTTGCGCAGCCTGTATACATATACATATATATGCGCTAGCCTCTAAACGTGTCCTCATCCGACACGATTTCATAATTCTAATTCAATCCTAACAAACAAGGATTTCCTAATTTCTCCCAGCTTTCCAATTTTGGACACTTCCAAAATTGTCACATGTCGAAGCCTTCGGACCGCATCTCCATAGCTCCAACACGCATTATCCATCTTTGATCTCCACGCGCCCTAACCCGAGCCCGACCGTCTCCTCCAGCATCCTCGACCCTCTGGACCGTGACTTCGCACCAAGCCATCTCCGGTCACCGCCAGAGATCACGATCGCCTCCGAAAGTTACCTCAGCATGCAAAGACCAAAACAACATATTTTCCCGGCACAAGTTCTTTCCAACTTGACCGACATTAGTCCACACACACCACACGCCTCAAATAATATCAATACCCAATATTGTCAATTATTCATCAACTAAAATAAACTAGACCTAGCTACATGGTCTAACAATCTCCCACTTGATGAATACATTGACAATACTTCAAAATTTGAATTTTGAAAGAAAAAAAATTTGCAAAAAGAAAGTTTCAAAGCTGCAAAGCAAACACTTGAAAACCACAGTGAAAAACTCCCCCTCAACACAAGGAGCTGAAAAACTCCCCCTCAACACAAGGGAAGCAAATTTCTCCAATTTTTTTCTTTTCAAATTCTTCCATTTTCTCCCCCTTTGGCATTGGAATCATCAAGAACTTCAGAGAAGGAATAATTCTAAAACAAGGGAGCAGGGAGAGTAAAAATCAAGAAGCTTTGTAGATTATCCAAGTCACTTCGCATTGATTTAGTAAATTAACCAAGCCATTTCTATGAGTAGAGCTATCTAGATCATATAAAGTCATATACCATATAGCAAAGTCAAAAACAAATCTTTTAGAATGATTATGCAATTTAAAATCACGATAGGCATCTCAAACAATGACTAAACCGATCAAAAGCACCACAAAAAGATATCACCAAGAAAAGTGAGAGCCTAACAGTGAGACACAAGTTAAATCTAGATGAGCTAGCAGTCTCATATAACACCCTATTGCTTCACGTTCAATTCTTATTTGCATGTGGCATGCTTGGAGCATACTTCTTTTCAAGGGTGGCATGCTTGAAGCATACTTCTTTTCCTTTTAGCACTTTTGTGTGCATATTTTTCCTTTTGAATATACATAGCTATGTATGGCATGCTTGAAGCATACTTCTTTTCATTTGAGCACTTTGGTGTGCATATTTTTGTTCTTTTGAATACACAGCTATGTATGGCATGCTTGAAGCACACATCTTTTCATTTTTCTTTTCTCAACCCTTTATTTTTTTTATCTAACATGCCAAATTGAGTGAGCATAACAGGATTGCAATAAGAGACATACTTGCTGCAAATCCAAGATTTAAAAAGACTCACAAACAAGCTCATCCTTTTCCATAGACATCTTCAAGTGATAACAATAATCAATCTAGTCAAAGTGTTCAGCCATACCATGCTTTAGTTCTAATGTAGCAAGTTTATTAAAACCAGTCAAGATCAAGGCTACACAGCACATGAATAAATATGATGAAGAAAGCTCTACAACTTATTCGATTTCAATGACTTGGACTTGATGTTTTTTTTTTGACAAGAATAATAATCAAAGCTTCTGAAATTTTAAACAACAAGCTCCCCCTCAGAATAAACCCGTAGGATGCAACACACCCAACTCACTTTGCAAATAAGATCTAGGAATCCAATACTGAGATACACGATATGGAGGAACAGCAGCAAAACTAGAACCAGAACCACGTGTGCGTGCACGATCTAAACGCGAATTATGTGAATTAAATCGCAAACCAGTACGTGAAGCAGATTTAAAGCCATCATAAAAGTCCTCTAAAAACCTAGCTTTCACATTAGTTCTAGGGACAATAAAAGAGGTTGCACGTTTTTGTCTTAAGGCATTAAATCTTTCCTTTTTCTCTTTCTTAACACGCCTAAAGCAAAATTCATGCAAGTGACCATCTCTACCACAATAGGTGCAATGAAATTTAACATAAGTAGATTTCTTTTGAGATGATGAATTAGCACCTACAACATTAGTAGAAGATCTTTGCACAAAACCAGCAGATTTAAACACAGTTTGTTTTGGTTCAGATTTTACTTCAAATTTTCCAAGTTCTAGAAGCTTAACAACCTTAGGAGGATGATTCTTGGCATGCTCAATAAAATTAAATCCTAGACCTTGACTTTTAACACTCACTTTTGACTTGTCTAGGATCATATTCAAGTTTTTCTTACCAAAAGAAAATCTCTCTAAAGTGTCCTTAAGGTACTCATTTTCTTTAGCTAGAGTAGGACAAGTTGTGCACTTAATGATTCATTCACAGCTTTCTTAGAAGCACTAGATCGAGCCAATCTTTCTTTTTCAGCAAACTCATTTAGTTGTCTAGTCAAAACTTCTATCTCTATTGTAAGTTTAGGACAGTTAGAGCAAGAAGCTATCTCATGATAAAGCATCTGTTGGATTGTTTCTTGAGAAGTATTGAGTCTAGCTTCTAGCAATTCACATTTAGAGCAAGTTTTAGTTTGAGCATTTGACATACTTGACTCTAAACAAGTAGAACTAGACTTGAGCTTTTCAATTTCATCATATGCAAGTTTTAACTTTTCATCACAAGAGTCATGTGCTAGTCTTAACTCATCAAATTTAATATGTATTGACCTAGCAGTCTCCAATTCAGAAAATAAAACTTGGCAAGACTCACAAGATTCATCATCAGGAATAGAAGCTTTAAGTCTATCAATTTCAGAATTTAAGTTCTCAACAACAAGATCATGTTTCTTTATTTTCTTTTTATACTTTTTGAGCTCATCTGTCAACCTAAGCACAGCACAAGATAAATCTGTATAAGAAGGTTTTACCTCATTAGGATCACTGTAGAGATCATCATAATTAAGCTCCTCACTGCTCGCCATAAAACACATCCCTGTGAAATCCACCTCCTTTGCCTTCTTGCCGTTGTCCTCATCGTCGCTTCCAGAATCAACATCACTTAATTCAATCTCATCAAGTGCTGAGAGTATCTTTTTGACTGCCTTACGATAATTGTGCTTCTTACTTGAGTCAATCTTGGATTTAGAGCAACGAGTTGGTACTTTGTCATCTTTGACCTCCTTACTCCTCAGTTTGGGACAATTCATCTTTATGTGATTTAGCTCACCACATTCATAGCATCTGATTGGACCTCCTCTCCGCCTTGTTCTGATGTTGTTAATTGCCTTGGTCACTCTGTTGGAGATGAGTACAAGCTGCTCTTCTGGAATCTTCTCCAACTATTCATCTGAGAAAGAAGAC
The DNA here is from genome assembly GCA_036346405.1 of Phyllostachys edulis. Taxonomy (NCBI): domain Eukaryota; kingdom Viridiplantae; phylum Streptophyta; class Magnoliopsida; order Poales; family Poaceae; genus Phyllostachys; species Phyllostachys edulis. The sequence goes on along the minus strand of CM070559.1, from coordinate 56,761,272 downwards.
AAAGCAGACACAAGACAAGAACTCGAAGAAACATCTTGCATGGGGTTAGTCATAAGAGCTAAAGATGAAGATTTATCAATCTTAGATGGCACAACTTCCATCTCATAGGTTTTCAATCTAGAGTAAAGATCATCCATGGTTAAAGTATCTAGATCGATAGTTTGATTGATAGTTGTGACAACCATCAACCACTCAGAACCTAAAGATCTCAATATCTTAGTTGCATTATCTTCATCAGTTAGAATAACACCAACACCACGCAAACTACTCAATATCTTTTCAAAACGAGCAAAAAGGTCATCAATAGATTCACCAGGCTTCATAGCAAAATCAGAATACTCTTTTTGATAAAGATTTTTACGTACTTTCTTAATTTTAGTGGTTCCCTCATGATAATCGCAATGAGTCTTCCATATTAAGTGAGTAGAAGTAATATGAGCTACACGATCAAATTCTTTGCGAGAGATTCCTTGAAACAACAAGTTACGTGCTTGAGCATTCAGATCAACATCTACTTTATTTAAATTAGTAACAGTAGCAGGAACCACATAAGGACTAGAAACCTTATTCCATACATCACTACCTTGAGCCTCAATATATGCTTGCATACGACACTTCCAAAAAGCGAAATCAGTACCATCTAGCATGGGGGGACGATTCACATACCTCTCTGACGCCATAGCAACTTGGCTCTGATATCACTTGTAGGATCGTTAATAGCAATCAGAGGGGGGGGTGAATGATTGTAGAATATTTTTCTTGCCCTTGGTCTCTTTTGCCCCGAGCCACACGCACAAATATTGTCGCCGCTCTCGGTCTCGATTTCTGCAATACCAAACCTTATGCGTGCTACTGCCGCCTTTGCCTCAACACCTACCACGCCGCTACGCAAGAACACCGATTGCGGTGCGGTGTATCAGTAAGATTGGATTTTTGTTCACCGGATGCGGTGACGAGTGAATGAATGGATGGTCTCGGCGTGATGTTTGTCTTTGCACTAGATGAGCTCGGCGTAACCAAAATAATTAAAGGAAACAATAAATTCTCTCTACAAAAACTAGGCCTTGATTTGACAACTAACCACCAAAAGTCAATCACAAAATTAAATCAACCGAATCCTCTCAGACCAAAAAGTCGTGCTGCTTGGCTATAAAGAAATCCAGATTCAGTTGCTACAAGCATCCCTACACGTCGTCTCAAGAAGACCAACTAAAGCACGTACCAAAAATCCAGATCCACTGCTAGCGTCTTGGCCCTTGACTCCCGTGATCGGAAGGCCCAGCGCCCAATCCGGCGCAATGTAGCCCTTGTCCCCTGCACCTGGGACAGCACTCCAATCACCGAAACGTGGCTCAGCTTTTTCTGCAACCCCGCCAGAGAGCAGATTTTCCTCCTGTCTGCCCAAAACACCGCACTCCCTCTACTTTTTGCGCAGCCTGTATACATATACATATATATGCGCTAGCCTCTAAACGTGTCCTCATCCGACACGGTTTCATAATTCTAATTCAATCCTAACAAACAAGGATTTCCTAATTTCTCCTAACTTTCCAATTTTGGACACTTCCAAAATTGTCGCATGTCGAAGCCTCCGGACCGCATCTCCATAGCTCCAACACGCATTATCCATCTTTGATCTCCACGCCCTAACTCGAGCCCGACTGTCTCCTCCAAAGATCCTCGACCCTCGGACTGTGACTTCAAGACTAAGCCATCTCCGGTCACCGCCGTAGATCACGATCGCCTCCGAGTTACCCTGCACATGCAAAGACCAAAACAATATATTTTCCCGGCACAAGTTCTTTCCAACTTGACCGACATTTATCCACACACACCACACGCCTCAAATAATATCAATACCCAATATTGTCAATTATTCATCAACTAAAATAAACTAGACCTAGCCACATGATCTAACAATAAGTACACAAAGGGTACTTTTTCGCAAGGGACAAACACGATTTGTGTTGTCGACAAGACTCATGAACTTAAGATAGATACTAATGAACCTCTTTTTAGATCGGATGGCAAACAGTTCAAGATTATTTCCAGGCTCTCAAGTCTCAACACGTCTAATGGACTTCCTTACAACCAGAAGTAGTACAATGGCTGCCGGTATTGTTGGTTTTCTGCCTGCTGCTAAGGATTACCTTTCGCGGTATCAGAAGTACCCAAAACTTGCGTTAAAAAAAAAAAGAGGTGCCCAAAACTATCGTGCCTAGAGCACAAATTTTCATCTCAGGAAGTGAAAGTGTTGCAAAACCCCTCGATGGTCTTCTCGCTTTCTAAGGGCAAATTCACTCAATATTGATCCAGAAGACTCAAATTTGAACTCCCAATGCCTCCCTTTCCCATTTCATATTGAACCTGACCATCCAAATATACCATGACATATGCTTCTCATTCTCCAATATGGATGTGGAGATGCGAGCTAGCTTGCTATTTTTACCACCAAGGCGGTCATGTACTTGTGCATTGGACCCTGGTTTATATATCATAAGTGATTAATCCAACAGCCATCTGAAAGACTTGGCAACCATGTCGGACTGTGAATAGTTGCCTATTCCAACTTGTGTACATGTAGTACTTGCATTAGTTACATGTAAGACAACAACAACACCACTTGTACATGTATGACCATATTAATTATATATATATATATATATATATATATATATATATATATATATATATATGGACGTTTATTTAGACTCGGAGTACATACTCCCACTTTCAATATACCACTTAAGCGAACATATTATACTTCTTTATTATTTTCAATATACTTAAATATCAATTATAAGATACTCCAATGTGATTTGATTGAAAAAATTTCATTAGAATCCTTTATTTTTGCTATATACCATTTTTCATATATAAAAGAAGTATATACACAAAAATTGCTATAAAAAGTGGAGTTTAACGAATTTTTTCATAGAACTCACTTTGGAGTATCTTATAATCATTATTGGAGTGTACTCAAATAGATAAAAAGGTATCATCAAACGATTTAAGTGATATATGAGAGGTGGGAGTACGTACTCCCAGGAGTACCATACCATTTTCATATATATATATATATAACCCCATCAATGCAAACACACAAGGCATCGTGGTTGCAGCTTTACTTTAAGAAAAGACAACGCCCGAGAGTAGGTTTCGTATGAATTAGCTCTTCTTTGAATTTATTTCTGTTGGAATTAGTTGGGCTTTGCCCACTCACTTATCAATAATTCCTAGAAAATCTCAAAGGCTCACTCATGCATGGTAGCATGTGAGATATTTTAGTCTCATATTGCTAACCAAGATGGAGAGACACCACCTTATAAGATGGAGTATGTCTAACCTTGATAAAGCAAGAGAAATGAGGACTACACACGCGTGCTCGCTTGCATCGCCTCGCCAGGGCGGCTTTAACTGCCCTGTCAGGATGGAAAGAAACACTCTAATTGCGCGGCTTTAACTGCCCTGTCAGGATGGAAAGAAACACTCTGATTGCGTGGCTTTAACTGCGAATTAATTGCGATTAATGAGTGCGATTTCTGATAGCCGTTTCCTAATCAGAGGGTGGTTTCCTTCTGCGGTCTTTTTGACCGAGAATCTCTGCCTGACTTCTCTCTGCATTACGAAACACATGCGTGCGAGAGAGGACTGTTCCTGAGAAGTTGACACCGCCGGAGAAGACGTCACCGTTCGGGGAGTACTAAATGAGTAACTGCGAGCGAGCGTGAGCGCTAGTACTAATTGCTCTACAAATACGCATCACGCGTGACTCGGGGCAACAGCCAACAGACACAAATTGACAACGTACTGAGCTTGCTTAATCAACATGGCAGCAATAATATTCTCATCTAGGTTTGGATACCCATCATGCAAACCAAATACTCCTCCTAAGTACTACAGGCAATCAGCAACAGCAGCAGGTATCCAAGTGATCGGCCGCTGGTACGTACGTTTACATCTCCCTCTAGCTTCATTTAGATGGCATGTTAGATCTACCAGCGTGCAAAACAAGGCCGGCTTCCAATATTTTGATGTTTGGTTAGCTGTTTATATATATATATATAAATCTTATACCGCGCATATCGAAAAAAAAAGACATATTGTTGCATTCTAAATAACACTAATTATTGGAGTATTTACTGAGGAAAATGTCGACATGCATGAGAGAAAATAAGCAAGGATCAGCCATCGAATGGCATACCTTGTTAAACTTTAGGGCGCAACTTCCAGTCGGACGTCCGATTAAAACATTCCCGCCGTACACCCCCAGTAGATTAGCCAGCTAAGTAATGCATAAGCGCAGCGGCCCAGCATCCTTCACCAGGGAGAGAACGGGCTGCAACAAACTGCAGGGGGCTTCAGTTTGATGGACGGCTCCCGCGTGGAAACAGAACGGTGGCTAACAATTTTTTGTGGGTCTTCGCCTTGACCGAGCTGGGGACAAAATGCCTTGGGCCATGTTGGGTGCTCTCTCTCTAGAGCCCAGGAGTCGCTTTTGTTTGATCTCATCGTTAGCTTAAGAGGTGTGAACTTGCATACAGTCTCGAACAAGCGCCATGATTGGTGATCATATGTCGTCTAACGGCAAGTAGTATTTAGTGACCAAGCGTACGTCATACGTGTATTTAGATCTCTAGAATGTGAACACAAATATATATATATATATATATATATATATATATATATATATATATATATATAATTATGTCGTTGCTTGCAACATCTCCCGGACACGGTTATAACATCTCTGGACAACGGTTGCAACATCCTAGGACAATGGTTGCAACATCTCCGGGCAACGGTTACAACATCCTCGGGCAACAGTTGCAACATCATAGGACCATGGTTGCAACATCCCTGGACAATGGTTGCAACATCCTAGGACCATGGTTGCAACATCCCCGGACAAAGGTTGCAACATCCACGGACAACGGTTACAACATCCTAGAACAACGGTTGCAACATTCTCGGACAACGGTTGCAACATCCCCGGACAACGGTTGCAACATCATCGGACAACGGTTGCAACATCCCCGGACAACGGTTGCAACATCATCGGACAACGGTTGCAACATCACCGGACAACGGTTGCAACATCCTATAGGACAATGGTTGCAACATCCCCGGACAACAGTTGCAACATCCTAGGACCATGGTTGCAACATCCCCGGACAACGGTTGCAACATCCTAGCACCATGGTTGCAACATCCCCAGGCAATGGTTGCAACATTCTCGGGCAACGGTTGCAACATCCTCGGACAATGGTTGCAACATACCCGGAAAATGGTTGCAACATCTCCGAATAACGGTTGCAACATCCTAAGACAATGGTTGCAACATCCCTGGACAACGGTTGCAATATCTTAGGACAACCTCAAGTCAATTCAATGACGAGAAGATGTACATGTAACTTAAAAGTTTTTAGTTTTTTTCCTAAACCTGTACTATGATCATAAAGCACGTTCAAATTCTTTGGATGTGGCAAGATGCGTCGTCATATTCAACTATTTGGATATGTCAGCTGGAGTATTGCGCTGCATGCCTATCTTGCATGGCAAAAGCGTTACAATACTAACGAGTGTGTTGACACGGGCTGCGCCCAAACAAGCAATCCGAGTCCCGAGAGGCGAGAGCTCAGTTGTGCGCCGTGTGGTCGTCGCCGTGCACAAACAGCCGCACGAGATGGATCAGCTCATCTACCGCCTCGCCGCGCGGCTCGAAGTCGGAGAACCCGTCGGCCGTGGCCCTTGGATTGACCATACGACACGAAACATCCTAATCGGACGTACGTGTAGAATCGTTTCCCACCTTTTATTTAGTTGCCTGCTGAAAGCAAAACGTACATGACAAAGTATTCATTTGCTCTTTGAGTTGTTACAAAGCCTTACACATAGCATTACCAACAAAAGCTTGAGCTTAAAGCTGCAGCTGTTGGACCGGATGTGAAGCTACATGCCCGCCTGGAGGCTGTCCACGTGGGGCAAGACGTCCGTCCGGAAAATATCAGGCTCCGTACGTAAGCTTCGTATCATTATCCTAAACTTTAATCTGCCTTCACTACTACAAAACAGGCCATAGTAGACGGCCCATCACAGACGGTTCCTTTGAAACCGTCTGTGTTGGGTCTGTCCGGACCTGCATTTAGCGTGGGCAGCCTATCACAGACGGTACTTATTTAAAACCGTCTGTGATAGTCATCTATCACAGACGGTTCATTACTAGAGCCGTCAGGAATTATCCTGACGGTTCTATTCACAAACCGCCTATGATAACTCAGTTTAATCACAGAGCGGTTCTTATTCGAACTGCTCATGACTATCCTGAGCGGTTCTCAATAAAAACCGCTGTAATAATTGAGATATCACGCACGGTTCTCAATAAGAACCGCTCAGGATATATACGACGGTTACGAATGAGAACCGCTCGTGATAATTATTATCACTGAGCGGTTCTAATTCGAACCGCTTGTGATATCCTCCATCCTATAAATTGCGCCGACACATCCTCTCGCCTGCTGCTGCCGCCTCTGCAGACTTTGCCGCTCTGGAGGCCTGTGTCCACTACTGCACTACTGCTGCCTCATCACGCCTCTCTTGCTCTGGAGCAACCCTACCGCTGGCTCCACTTAGATCTGCTCTCCTCTCCCATGCGCCACTTCCCTGCCCTAGCTCCTCCAACCTGCTACTTCTTGTTCTAACTGGGAGCTGCTTGTTTGTCTGGCTCAGGTGAAAATTCAAAAAGATAGTGAGGTGCGGTTGAAGATTATTGGCACAAAAAATTCCAACTTGGATTTGCTCAGTCTTTGTTTAGAATTTTGAGGTATAGCGCTGTAAATACTAAATAACTGTCATATGTTATTGCTATTATACTTGGTGATGAAATTTGATATGCAGTACCACTAGGTGATTGCATATGATTATTTTCTTTATAATGTCTATGAAAAGGCATATGTGGTTTTGTAGGCAAATGGCAACCTTAGTGTAGGTCAAATTAATTAGTCCAAAGTAATATCAGCATATCACTATAAATTCAGGTAGATGGGATGCAAATAGGGTCGTTCTTTTGTCATGTGAAACGTCATGTCTTCTACCATATATTGTAGCTAATTGAGGATTAGATGCTCAGTACTCTAGTCCTATTTGGTATGGTCTTAGATGTTTGTCGTATGCAATAGTTATCTATGACTAGATGTTTTGTGAAAATGTTGAAATTTAGAGTTGGTATATTTCTCTCTTCCTGGAGGCATATTAGATGCCTAAAGCAAGAAAGAAAACTTCGTTATGAAGCTTCACTTGCATATTTAAATTCATGTTTGCTATAAATTAATTGCTAATCAATTTGACACTAATTTGTTACATGCGTAGTGTAGATGGATCGAAACTAGATGTACGGTGTGAACCGTGTGAGTCAAGAGTACATTAATGGCGTGGTTACTTTTAGAAGAGTCACGAAAGCGTGATATGTTGAAGAAGGGATAAATTTTATGTACTGTCCATGCATTGATTGCGTAATCAAGATATTTAACAACGCGCGCAGATCGAAGCGCACTTGATTCGAAGGGGTTTCAAAAAAGGGTATACATGTTGGACCAATCATGGTGAAAAGCAGATTATACCAGAAGTTAATAATGACGACATTGCCGAGGAAGTCAACGATTTGCCGGATGTGGACTGTGCTTTTGATGAGGATAGGTGGCACGATGACAATCTGGATCAGATGCTACGCGATGCAGAAGAGAACTACAGTGAGAGAGAGTTTTGTAAATTCGAGGGCTTAAGGGAGGACCACGTCGTTTTGGAGGACCACGTCGACGACGCGGTAAACTTGCCGAAAGTGGGAGATCACCCGGAAGACACGGCAGAGGAGGATGTCAAGACAGCGGAAGGTGGCCGTCACCCACTCCGGCAAATTCTCGGACAGAGGAGTGAACACATTGTTGAAATAGTGTTCTTCCGCAAAGACAGTTCAACGTCTGTGAGAGAGGTGCGTGTCTGATGTGGCGGTAGGCCATCAATGCCGACAAGGAAGCGTAAGAGGCAACCATTTACGTTTTTGTGGAGAAAGGGATCAAGGAGGTTGTGTGAAATACATTGTAGAAGGGAACATCTATTTATAGAACAAGTTCCAAAGCCGGAGCGGGAGACGAAGAGATATTTGAGGAGCTGTAGCGACGTTGGAAAATGAAAAGACGAAGCCGTGTGATCGTGAGACGAAGAGACACACGCGGGAAAATGAAGAGACTTGTTGTTCATTTCTCACCATATCACAGACGGTTTTCGAATAGAACCGTCTGTGATAAGTCTGTTATATGGAACATATCACAGACGGTTCTATTAGGGAACCGTCTGTGATAAGGAATCACAGACGGTTCCCTAATAGAACCGTCTGTGATATACTTTTTATAAGGCGGGAACCGCTAGGGTTTTGCTCTCACTCGTCACTTCCTCTCCCGCGCCCCTTAGGCTCTCGCGCGCTCGTTCGCCTCCTTTAGGGTTTAGGGCTCGCCCGTTCACCGTCGACTACGACCTCAGCGCCGCCGCCCCCGACCTCGGCGCCTTCGACCTCGGTGCCGCCGCCCCCGACCTTGGTGCCCCTGATCTCGATGCCCCCGTTCACCTCCCCGGTCGTAAGCCCAGACGTCGCCGCCTCCGACCTCGACGCCGCCGCCCCCGACATCAACGACGTTGCACCGTCCTCCTCCCCTGTCGGCGTCCTGCCTCTGCACCGGCCTCCTCCCCGCGTCGTTCTCCTCCCCGTGTCGGCCTCCTCCCTCTGCACCGGCCTTCTCCCCGCGCCGTCCTCCTCCCCGCGTCGGCCTCCTCCCCTGCACCTCCCTCCTCCCCGCGTCGGCCTCCTCCCCTGCACCGACCTCCTCCTTGCACCATGAGTTCTTGTGTGGCATCCTCTCTGTGAGTATTGCTCCTCTGTAGCAGTTCGGTTGATCTTTGCATATATATATTTGCAGTGCTAGTTGATACCTTGATCTGTATTAGTTCGATTTACGAATCTAATCTCAAGATATTGCAAATTGATCGATGGGCTTTGTTGACATGCTCTGTGATGAACTCGTCTTATCTTGAGATTGAATGTGATAGTTAGTTCATACTTGAGCTTTATTGTATTACTTACTCTTGTCAATATGATGTCTTGTTAATTGGTTACTTTCGGTTGAAAGCTAGTTATTCGATTCTTCTGGTTCATTTGATCTCTAGCATTTGAAGTGGATACTGTTATGTCAGCCAATCGGCTTTATCATTGAACCTGTGTCTTCATGTTCAGTTCTATTGAGAGTATTCAGTTTTTGTTGGTAATCTAATGACTAGTTTGTGGGCTTTATCACTGAACTTGTGTCTTCATGTTCAGTTCTATTGAGAGTATTTAGTTTTTGTTGGTAATCTAATGACTAGTTTGTGATTCTTCTAGTAGTCTGTATGAGCTCATTCAACTTTTCATTTGCCATCTTGATCTTTATAGTCAATCTCTGTTTGACTGGAAGTTTAATCTGTTTTTGTTAACAGTTGAGATCATTTGACAGTTAAGCAAAGTATTGTTTAGAGCTAATAGTTTGAATTTATATTATCATATTCATTTAATGAAGAGTATAGACAATAGGATTGAGATGGCAAAGACTTGGTCTTTAGCTACTCTCCTTCTGAGAGCACATAATATCATCAATCAATATGTTGGAATAGTGTCTGTGCACTGTTAATCTCTAGACCTTTTATTGGCTGAGAGTTTAATCCAGACAGTTCTTATTAAGAACCGTCTGTGATTCCTTTGCATTTCCTTAGAGAAGCTGGTGGATTAAGGAGTATTAAATTCTTTAGGAATTATGCTTTAATGCTAATTAATTTTGTTGGGATTAATTCTGAAATTTTGCTAAAACTGCATTTTTTTACAACAATCCAAAAAGAAAGTTTTACTTGATTCTATTTTGTTTCTATGTCTTCATTAAAGGCTAGTCTTCTGTACATGAAGTATTAAACATTTGCTTAGCATTTTCTTCGTCGATCCTGACACACTTGAGTGTACCTTTGCTTCATGCCAATCCTCCACGGTATGAAGCAAATGGTACACTCCAGTGTGTCGGGCTCGATGAAGTAGGCTCGGGCAAAAGATTTGTATCACTAGTTTCTATCTATACAAAGATCACAAGAGAAGCTGGTGGATTAAGGAGTGTTAGGAGTGTTAGAATAGGAGCAGGGAGGCGGCGAGCCCTAGAGGATTAAACCTTTACTTAGAATTTCCTTCTTCGATCATTTTACTTGATTCTATTTTGTTTTAAATTTAAATGCCGTTGGATTAATGCTTAATTGTTTCATATTTATGCTGGAATTAATTATGATTATTTGCTAATATTGCACATGTTGAGCATATTATTAAGTTTAAATGTATATGTTAATTTGGGATACTTGCAATCTATTTTATTGCATATGTAACTTATATAGATAGCAAGTAAGCGAGATGGCGGAGGCACTCGTTTCGCCACCGTCACCGCAAGCCTGAGATGGAAGAAAGCGCCGACGAGGTCACACACACCGCTGCAGATGGAAGAAGCGCCGACGAGGCCGCCGTCACCGTCGACGATAATGACACGGAATCTCGCCGCTGAGTCCCAAGAGATCAGCGGCGAGATTCCGGACGATCTGCGGGATACTTGGAAGGGAACGGGTCCCCATCACCACACCAAGGTGGAAGGACCTGACGAAACAAGCGAAAGGCGCGCTGTGGACAGAACTTTCAGAGAAGTTCACTATTCCAGAAGCAGACGTGGCACGCATGCGACGGACGGCGATGCTCACGATGGATAAATCGTGGAGGACCTTCAAGAGCATTCTTGTCAAGAAGTACATGAACACGGGTCAGATACCCTTCGCGAAGTATAGATTCTTGACGCGGGAAGCATGGGACACCTTTGTGGCTATGAAAACGACAGCCGAATTTAAGGAGCAAAGTGCAGCGCACTAAGCTCTCGGACACCTAAACACTCACCAAGATAGACTCGGCACCGCTGATGCAGCGGGTAAATATGAGAATGGGCGGCGGAGGAGGAGAACGCAACCGGCCATTTCACGATATCACAGAACCCGCATTTCCTAAGTCGGTTAAAAGCGAGGGCAAAAGTCTCATCTTGAGGCGAGATCTCTTTCACAAACCCTGCGGACTGTGAAGTGTCCCAGCGTGTGGTAAATATGTCGAACTACCTAGTTGTTAATAAGTCCATAACTTCATAGTGTCTATAATAACATGATAACCTCTTGCAGCGTGACTTGACTGCCCAAGCTTCCCAAGGCTCCTTCCATGCAGACAGGGAGAAGGATATACTATCTACGGCCTTGGAAAACAAGGAGCACCCGGGTCGCACACGAGGCCTTGGGGTTAACGTACCTTGGAGTCATGGATTCGCGGACGACTACTGCATGTATAGGAATAGGAAGAGATCCAAGGCCAAGCACGACGACCGGTTGGTACAGATGATTACTGACAAATTTGAAGAAAAGATAGTAGCATTGCAGGATCAAATGAATCAACTCCTGAGCCAGTAGTCGCAAGCCGCCCCCGTTAATTTGGGAGCCAGTCCTCCTTGGCATCGGAGTAGCGTCGCGTCCGCGCATAATTCTGAACATGACGACGTTCGATTACCGATAGACGACATCAAGGTAACGTACATCTATGGAATGCACCAAAGATAGACCTATAGGGCGCCTTAGCTAATTGCGTGTCGTTTTGTAGGAGCCGACGCCCGCAAGCTCCAAGTGAGGATGGATGAGTCCTTTCTATTGAGGTTGCTTGCGAGGATGGTGTATCCATACGAAGAAGGCGGTCAACCACGGTGCCCGGTGGTGTAGGGTTACGCCAGGGTCCAGGTGGATATGGTACATGGCAATTTCCTAGCCGTCCCGCTGAAGATTCGCCCGAACGAAAAGATCATAACACTAGGGGATGCCGTCTACTCTTTTATCCAGTGGCCCAAGAAGGACATCGCCACTGGACCCAAAGAAGCCGCGATCTGGACACGACCATTCCTCTCCAACGGGACCCTCGATGACTCCACCTCATGTTTACGCCTCGAAGGCCACCTCTTGATTCCGTAGAAAGACGCCGGAGGAAACGACAAAAAGCGTGCCCGTGTCGGTTCCCCGAAGTCGTCTCACAAGAAGACGCCGCCAATCGCTAAGGCCAAATCGAAATCGACGACGTTAAGCGCCTCCCAAGTCCGGAAGTCCGCGATATCCGGAACTACATCATCGAAAAACCGGCGTGCCGGCGACGATATTAATGCACGCTAGATATGCTTGTCGGGCTTTGCATGCTTGGTACTTGGAGAAGACCCAAAAGAAGGGTGCGATCATCGGAATCACCGTCGAATCGAGGAAAGCATTTCTTCAACGGGACGAGGTACTTCGTCGTGGGCTTCAACGACTTATATGACCTATTCAACCTCGTTAGCCTCAACGTCTCACTTCTACGATGTTGGACACTGTAAGTGCGTACAATCAAGTTCTACATTCATGTAATACTGATAAATATCACAACTCATTGCTTATGTATAGATACATGCTGAAAAATATCCGGGAATGGAAAGAACCGATGGGTTTCCTCGACCCACATGTGGTATCGTTGCAAACCATCCAAGGCACTAGCCCTTCGCCGAGAAATACATAACGAGGTCATTGCTTCGTCGAAGAACATGAAGTACATAGTGGTGCCCTACAACCAGAGATAAGTGTCACTACTTGCTATACAAATTTCATTTGTACTTTATACGCAGCACGAACTTAGGTTTAATGACTATAGCGACATACATGAGTAGGTACCACTGGATCCTTTTAGTTATTATACCCAAGAGGAACCATGTGATATACCTTGATTCCCTAATCCGCAACAAGCACGACTTCAGCGTTCTAAGAGGAATACTCGAGAGGTATGCTTATTTCCTCCTTACATAACTCTATTGTAGTCTTCATTCGTTTGAAATGGCCGAGGATAACTTTTTCGAATCATGTAGATCGTTCATCGATTATGTTGCCAACAAAGGAATATACAATGGAAAGAGCGCCCAACTAACACACATGATGGATTTTCCGGTACGCGCTACAACACGATAATTCTATATCATACTTCATAATAACGCGTCTCGAACTGACTATACCTATATATGTAATTTTATTTTTGCAAAGGCCGCTTGACAAAAAAGATGATAAGTTATGTGCAATCTACGCTCGCTATCATATGCGACTAATCCTTAGAGCTAGGAAGAAGGATCACGAGGTTTGTCAATCTCGAAATAATTATTTCCTAATTATAAATTTAAATATATATAGCTTACCACTTTACTCTTGCTAGCAACAGGCCTTGGATTTACAATGTGATGGACTTGTTGCGGAAGAGATCAAAGACATTCGAGGGAAGCTCTGCACCTTTATCAAGTCAGAAATCATTAACGACGACGGAGAGTTTCACTCCGTCGCCAACCCAGAGCATCACCCCGTCCACACCTCTCAACGCAAACAATTGACTCAATTGTAATCCAGTTGTAACTATAGCGACAATACTTGAACAAATGCGATCGTTTGTAATTTATTTTGAGTAATGATCACTTTGAGTTGTCAACAATTGATTATCTCTGATGAATATGTTTTTGTGCATGCTTGTTTTCAGAGGGCATGGCTAGTAATTCCTGAGGCTAGCCAAAAAAACAGCAAAAATGTAGTCAGGAGTATGAACTATCACAGATTCACAGACGGTTTTTTTTTGTTAAAACCGTCAGGAAGCAGATAATATCACGACGGTTTCCACTAAAACCGCTCGCGTGATACGCGAATATCACGCATAGTTCTCAACAAAAACCGTCAGGATACGCGAATATCGCGCATTTATTCTCAAGAAAACCCGTCAGGATATTCACGTATCACTGACGGTTTTTAGTGGAAACCGTCGTGATACTAGTTTTCCTGCACGGTTTTAATAAAAACCGTCTGTGATATTATCGTATCACTGCGGTTTTGAACCGTGCAGCGATAATCGATAATCGTCATTATCACGCACCAACAATTATAGACGGTTCGGAAACCGTCTGTGATGTGGGTTCCTGTAGTAGTGCTTTCTAAACAGGGTTCTACTTCTTCCGCTCCATTTGTGACCTTTTCTCGTACCTTGGACTCTCTATTTATCTTATTGGCTAGATTCTATATCGTCTTTCATTTTGTTAGTGGGTAGTTTTATCGCAACTGCTTTTCCACATCAACTTTGGAAAATTAGCGGAGCACAATATTACTTAATGCCTTATTCTATATACATATGACGCCTTTGGCGAGAGTACGTAGGACAAAAAATTGAACTAGTGCTCATGGGACAAGGCAATGGAGGACGGAAAATTTTGCATAAGGCAAGACAGCGGTGCCATCACCAGCACAATAGTTGAGTACTGTCTTGCCGACCCAGTGAATATGAAAATAGCTTATGAAACTCGACTATATCATCCATTCTACGTCAATTATTTCATCGCAAAAAAAAATCTACATCAATGCATCTATTATCTAAGGTAAGGTACCTCCTTCACTCCTCCTATGATGAATTGCTTATGATTTTATTATGATTTTTTCTTCAGAATATAACGGGTTCACCACATTGTCGTATTTTATTGGTATATAATTTTATTTTTTTTGTTGTTTTTGCTCAATTTCTCAAAGTATATGTTAGATTTTGAATTATGCGATGGAAATATGAGTTACTAAGACTTTCGAGAATAATTACAGTGACAAAAAAATACATAAATAATTTACTGTAATTTATGTATAATGAAGTTGCAAATGAACTACAATTTGACTGTTTTAGGCTGAGAAAACAGTCTAAAATAGTCGAATCTTGTATAGGCAGACTAATAACATATGTTTTATATCAGAGGAAGTAATAAAGGCACTAAAACAATGTAAGAAAACAAACTGACCAGTTGCGTTGTTTGCTTATTGATGTAATTGTGCATGCTGAGTTGATGAACGCAGGAGGTGCAGGAGTAGTACTGGTACAGAGAGCATGGCTGGACAGCGAGAGAAGGAGGAGGCGGAGAAGGAATGGCGGAGGTACCTGGAGCCGGAGAGGCTGGAGTTGCTGACGCAACTGGAACCGTGGGTGGAGGAGAACGTGCTGCCGTTGCTCAAGCCGGTGGAGGCGTCATGGCAGCCGTCGGACATGCTGCCTGACGCGGCGGCGCTGGGCGCCGATGGGTTCAACGCGGCATGCCTCGAGCTCCGCGAGCAGGCGGTGAACGTGCCAGAGATGCTTCTGGTGTGCCTGGTCGCCAACATGGTGACGGAGGAAGTGCTGCCGACGTACCAGAGCGGGCTGAACCGCTGGGAGGCCGTGGGCGACGTCACCGGCACCGACGGCACCGCCTGGGCGCGGTGGATCCGCGGGTGGTCGGCCGAGGAGAACCGCCATGGCGACGTGCTCAACCGGTACATGTACCTCTCCGGCCGCTTCGACATGCGCGAGGCGGAGCGCACCGTCCAGCGGCTCATCCGGTCCGGCATGACCTGTTGGCCCAGATTGCTCTCCCACAACACACGCGACTCAGTGGACTCACTCACACAGCTAGAAGATTTCGCCGGAGTTCAGAACGAAGACAACCAGCGGGAGACGTTTTGGTGCTAACGACTCGCACCGAGTTTTCCGCTTCTGTTATTTCTGAATAACTGACGAGCTACAGTGCTCTGAACAAATACAACTTCAGAGACGCACACACACGAATTGGCATGTTCCAGTCCGGATTCTAAGCCACTACTCTATCTAAGACTCAGTCACGATCCTGATATTTCGGATCACGAACCAACACTACTTACACAACATAATCACACACGTTCTGTAGTTCTGCAGGAACTTCAAACTTCAGACAACCGACAATGCGTACTGAACGAGTTCAGTTCGGTTATTCACACAGAACGTAAAAACTTAGCTGAAGCAAAACACACGACTGAAGCTAACTCAACATGATTAACACCTACAATCTCCCCCTTAATCTTGTTGGCCTTTTTCTATTACCTGCACGCCAATCCTTCGCCGCATCTCCTGAAACTTCACTCGCCCAAGAGCCTTGGTTAGAATGTCGGCAAGTTGGTCTTCTGACTTGACATGCTTGACTTCAATTTTTCCAGCTTCAACACACTCTCGGATAAAATGGTATCGAGTGTCTGTATGTTTGCTCCTCTCATGATATACAGGGTTCTTGCAAAGTGCTATTGCCGATTTATTGTCCACCTTGAGACATACCTTTTGCACTTCATCTCCTGTCAAATCTGCAAGCAGTCGGCTGAGCCAAATGCCCTGACAAGCAGCTGTGGTGGCTGCTATATACTCTGCCTCACGTGACGATAATGCAACCACTGTTTGCTTCTGAGAATTCCAAGTAATAGGATTTTGACCGAGATAAAACACAGTCCCAGATGTGCTCTTTCGATCTGCAGTATCTCCGGCAAGGTCGCTATCACTATAGCCGATCAAGCCTGTATATCCATCACTTCTCTTATAGCAACATCCCAACTCCAAAGTACCTCTTATGTATCTCAGAATCTGCTTGACTGCAGCCATATGTTCAGACTTTGGCTCCTGCATGAACCGGCTTACCAAGCCAACTGAGAATGCCAAATCAGGTCTTGTATTTAACAAATACCTGAGACTTCCAATTATGCTTCTGAAATTTGTTGGGTCAACAAATGGAGATTCACTTTCCTTGCTGAGTTTTGCTCTTGGCTCCATGGGTGTCAGGCAGAAATTACAATCACTCATTCTAGTCTTCTCAAGTAGCTTTGTAGCATAACCAGACTAACACAAAGTAATTCCTTGAGATGATTGGCACACCTCAATTCCCAGATAGTAAGAGAGTAGACCAAGATCACTCATCTCAAATCTAAGCATCATTTGCTTCTTAAAGCTTGTGATCTCCTCAAGATTTGACCCTGTGATAATCAAATCTCATCAACATAGACCCCAACAATCAACTTGGACTTACCAATGCTCTTCTTGTAGACTGCATGTTCAAATGAACTCCTTTCAAACCCGAGTGAAGAAAGACATTCATCAAGTTTTAAATTCCAGGCCCGGGGGGCTTGGCGAAGGCCATACAAAGCTTTGGTAAGTTTCAGAACCTTCTGGTCACTCTCCTTCTTTTCATAGCCCGGTGGCTGAGTAACATATACCTCTTCTTGAAGCTCCCCATTAACGAATGCGGATTTGACATCCATGTGATGCACTTCCCAATTTTCTTGAGCAGCTAATGCCAACAACAATCTGACAGTTTCCATCCTTGCTACAGGCGCAAAGACCTCTTCAAAGTCCACTCCATGTTGTTGCACATAACCTTTTGCCACTAATCTGGCTTTGTGCTTTACCACCATACCTTTAGGATCTTTCTTGACTTTATACACCCATTTCAAACCAATCGGTTTGTGGCCTTTTGGCAGCTCAACCATCTCCCAGGTTTGGTTTTCCTCAATAGCCGTTAGCTCGCTTCCATCGCATGCCTCCAAAGATGCATGTCCTTTAGCTTCAAAGAATGCTTGAGGGCTCCTCACCTCAAGCGAGCACAAGCCGAGCTGCTGAGATCGAAATAATTGGGTCAGAGCATCATACAAGTCATCCAGTGAGCGAAAACGCAATTCACCAGTTGATGGAGTTCCTAAGCTTGATCCTGTTGAATCAAAAGTGTTAGCAGAATCGTTGCCTGTCGAGACTGCCAACGAGGGTGCAAATTAAGCTTCCAAAGACCTCTGGAATTGTCAGGGCAAGTGCTCCAGATACTCCCCCATGTTCTTGCGCTCCAGATGCCGACAACGAGGGTGGATCAAATTGAGCTGGGTCTACTTGATCTCCACCTGCACCATCCTCAATTGGATAATGTACAGTAAATACCTCACTGTCATTCTCCTCAACACTAGAGACTGAACTCCAATCCCATTGTCTGCCTTCTTCGAAAATGACGCTTCTTGACACATAAGCTCTCTTAGCAGCAGGGTCATACACACGATATGCTTTTGACCCCATCTCATACCCAATTAACACCATTTGAATGTTGCGATCAGTGAGTTTTCCCAAGTGTGGTTTCACCGCTTGACATGAGCAATGCAACCAAGGTCCTCAAATGTCAGACTTTGGGTCTTCTCTCGAACCAAGCTTCATAAGGAGTCTTCCCAACTACACTTTTCGTTGGAGCTCGGTTCAACAGTACACAAATTGTATGCTCGCTTCACCCCAAAACATGCCAGCATTCCTTTGCTCTTTAGCAAACTTCGAGCCATTGCAACAACGGTTTGATTTCTCCTCTCAACCACCCCATTTTGCTGAGGTGAGTATGGTGCGGTGAGAAAGTGTTTGATGCCATGCTTATCACAGTATTCTTCGAATTCAGTTGAGGTGAACTCTCCTCCCCTATCTGTTCGAATGGCTCTAAATTTTCTGTCAACTTCTAGCTCCAAACCAGGCTTGATCTTCCTCAGTGCATCAATTGCCTTATCCTTGCTTTTCAGTAATACTATCCACATGTATCTATCAAATCATCAACTAGCAACAGAAAATACCTCTTTCCTCCCGTCACAGGTGGTGAGATAGGACCACACAGATCCCCATGAACTAGCCGGAGTCGCTTGTCACCGATAAATTGATTCTTGAGGAAATGATGCTCGACGTTGTTTGCCAACTAGACAACCGTCACACACTTGATCAATGTGATCTAAGTGTGGCAATCCTTCCACCATCTCTTTGCTAGCCAGGTTGCGCAATGCTTGAAAGTTCAGATGCCCATATCTTGCATGCCACAACCAAGCATCATCATCAAACTTGCTAGTAGACACACTCGCTCGGCCAAATTAAGGTTCGTAACATAGAGGCGGTTGTTTGGACCTTTTGACTTTGGCCAAGAGCTTCAATCGACGATCAAACACACACAAGTGTCCTTCTCGAGCACCATTCTCTGACCATTTTCTTCTAGTCGACCAAGACCGATAATATTGCTTGTAAGACTTGGTATGTAGTATACCGATAATGCACGGTGTTCTCCATTGAGACACTCGAACAACACCGCCCCCCTGCCACAGATCTCTACCGAGGAACCATCGCCAAACCTCACTTTTCCTTTCACAGTTGAATCAAGATTTGTGAATTTTGACTTGTTTCCTGTCATATGGTTACTAGCTCCAGTGTCAAGGTACTAAGAGTGCTTTTTGTACCTTACATCACCAGATTGCCTAGGATGGAGTTGATCTTCATTGAGCATGACTTGATCACCCAATTCCTTTGTGACTTGAGCTAGCTCACATTTTTCTGCCATAAGGAGAGTTGTTTCATCATCTTCTTTTTCAGCAATATGCACCCTTTCTTCCTTCTTCTTCGACCTGCATTCAGCTGCAAAGTGGCCGAATTTGTGACAATTATAGCACTTATGCTTTTTCTTGTCAAACTTCTTTTCTTTGTAGCCTTGACCACCTTCTCGGTCATCATTGGTGTGTCCACTGTCACGGCTGTGCCCGCGGCCTCGCCCACGACCACGTCCACCACTCTTCCAATGACCTTTTGATGTCTTCAATGTAGAGCCCTCTGTGCACTCCTTCTCCTTTGCTTTCCACTCAGAACGGGTAAGCAGGAGATGATCATCTTCATTGTTGCCTTGACCAGCGCCTCGGACTCTTTCTTCGAACGCCTTCAGACGTCCAATTACCTCTTCGACCGTCATCGTCTCCAAGTCAGCGAACTGCTCGATTGTTGACACAATCTGCAGAAATTTTGGCGGAGCAGCACGTAAGAATTTCTGGACAACAACGGACTCTTCCATTGCATCGCCCAGACCACGGATGCGATTGACAAGCGTTGTCAATCTCACAGTGAAATCGTCAATAGATTCCGACTTCTTCATTCGGAGTACCTCAAACTCAGATTTCAGAGATTGGATCTTCGCCACCTTGACGCGATCTGCGCCAACATACATGGTCTTCAGTTTTGCCCACGCCTGCATCGCCGTTTCCTTCCCGGACAGGAGCAGCAGCGTCTCCTTGGGGATCGCCTCGTAGATGGCCGCCACGGCCATCTGGTCCTTCCTCGCCTCCACGGCCGCCTCGGTCTCAAGGGTTCGACGGCATCCCAGACGCCTTTGAGCACGCATGTACGCCAAGATCTTCATCGCCCACGCAGCGAAGTTGCTTCTCGAGAGCATTGATACCGGAGTGATACGCTACCACTCCTCGGGCGCTACACCGAAACCGCGAGCGGCGGTGTCGAGAGTTCGCCGCCTCGACATAATCTTTGGCATTCACTCCTCTCGCTCGATACCAAATGTTGGCCCAGATTGCTCTCCCACAACACACACGCCGGTGGACTCACTCACACAGCCTAGAAGATTTCACGGAGTTCGAACGAAGACAACCAATGGAGACGCGTTTTGGTGCTAACGACTCGCACCGAAGTTTTCCGCTTCATATTTTTGAATAATCGACGAGCTACATGCTCAACAAATACAACTTCGAGACGCACACACACGAATTGGCATGTTCCAAATTCGGATTCTAAGCCACTACTCTATCTAAGACTCACCACGATCCCGATATTTCGGATCACGAACCAACACTACTTACACAACATAATCACACGTTCAAGTTCTGCAGAACTTCAAACTTCGAACAACCGACAATGCGTCTCGAACGAGTTCGATTCGGTTATTCACACGTAACGTAAAAACTTAGCCAAGCAAAACACACGATGAAGCTAACTCAACATGATTAACACCTACATGACCGCAGCACGCCACGCAGCCCGCATTCATGGCTTCATCTACACCGCTTTCGGAGCGTGCACGCTCATCGCCCACGGCAACACAAATATGGCCGGTGGTAGCAAGACGCACGACGCTACCCTCACAAGATGTCTGGACTATGAATAGTTGCCTATTCCAACTTGTGTACATGTAGTACTTGCATTAGTTACATGTAAGACAACAACAACACCACTTGTACATGTATGACCATATTATATATATATAACCCCATCAATGCAAACACACAAGGCATCGTGGTTGCAGCTTTACTTTAAGAAAAGACAACTCCCGAGAGTAGGTTTCGTATGAATTAGCTCTTCTTTGAATTTATTTCTGTTGGAATTAGTTGGGCTTTGCCCACTCACTTATCAATAATTCCTAGAAAATCTTAAAGGCTCACTCATGCATGATAGCATGTGGAATATTTTAGTCTCATATTGCTAGCCAAGGTGAAGTATGTCTAACCTTGGTAAAGCGAGAGTAGGTTTGCAGCTTTACTTTAAGAAAAGACAACGCCCGAGAGTAGGTTTCGTATGAATTAGCTCTTCTTTGAATTTATTTCTATTGGAATTAGTTGGGCTTTGGACCACTCACTTATCAATAATTCTTAGAAAATCGCAAAGGCTTACTTATGCATGGTGGCATGTGGGATGCTTTAGTCTCATATTGCCAGCCAAGGTGGAGAGACACCACCTTATAAGGTGGAGTATTTCTAGCTCTGGTAAAGCAAGAGAAAGGAGGACTACATGCACGCGCTCGCTTACCTCGTCTCGCCAGGGCGGCTTTAACTGCCCTGTCAGGATAGAAAGAAACGCTCTAATTACGCAGTTTTAACTGTGAATTAATTGCGATTAATGAGTGTGATTTCTGATAGCCGTTTCCTAATCAGAGGGCGGTTTCCTTCTATGGTCTTTTTAATCTGCCTGACTTCTCTCTGCATTACGAAACACATCCAAGCGAAAGAGAACTAGTCTTGAGCGCTGCGCTGCTACAAGCTACTCCATCCCTGCGCCCGACGTGCACCGGTTGTGGGGAGAGCAGGTCTCTGAAACCGTCGTCCTTGCGATCCTGTATGGGAGAGGGCGAATTAGGTTTTTGGGAAGCGACTTCGCGACTGCTCGTTGTTCCCTGCATCGTCTACATCGCCCGTTCCTTGCATCGTCTACATCGCCATCTTCCTCATCGGCGACGTCCTCTTCTTCATTGCTGCGACACTCTTCGCTTCGCTTCACATCGATAACATCTAGTAGTCTACACTTACTTCTAATTATCAGTATGAACATATACGTTCTATTATTCGTATTGCTTATCGTCCTAGTTCATCTTCTGGACATATTTAGTACTCATGCTATTTCTGTAGTCATGATTTATTTGTGGAATTATGTAATCACCAAAGTGCTAAATATTCTAACAATCTCTAGATCAATTTGGAACCATTCCAAAACTATTTTCAGAATAGCCCTTCTTTTCAAATCATGGTGCGACGAGGTATAGCATCTCAAAGATCGAACTTATATGCAGTATGAGTCCATGCCGAGACGTTATAACTCAACGCCACGCATCTCGATCGAAAAGATGCTATTTCTGAAAATATTTTTGGGATGAGTCCAAACCCACAAATATATTTTAAAAAGGAGCTAATCCATACAAAATAGTCCACCGGAGAAGATATCTCAGTTGGTGAGATCTTTTTTGTTTGTTCTGGGGGAGTACGATACGAGTAATTGCAGGAAATCTAGCTCCATAAATCATAGAGTTAGTGATTTGAAGTCATGGTAAAATCAGAGTGTTAGTGATTTCAAGCCATAGTAAAATCGCGGAGTTAGTGATTCCAAGTCACAGACGGTTTTTAATACAAACTACGAACCGTCTGTAATATGTCATCACAGACAGTTTTTTTTTGTATAAAACCGTCTGTGATTCACAGCGTGGGATTTCAAAAAAATTTGAACGCGTGAGCGGGAGGCAAAATATTTTGGCGCTGTTCTTATATATTATAGCCACCCCAGTTTTGTCTTCCATCAGTCTCTCCCTCTCCCCTCCCCATGCCGAGCTCTGGCAACCACCCTCGATTCCCCGTCGCAGTTCGACGAGGAGACACAGCCGACGATGAGGAGGAGGAGGGATGCGGAGGAGCTCCTTGTTTGTCGCAGGAGGTAGACTGCCAGAAGGCACGTGTACATCCCCAAAATATACACAATTTGTTGGATGTTTGTTGTGAAAAAATTATCTTAATTTTGTGTTACCTAAGGTCGAAACGCCGCCGAAGGTTTTCAGTCGTCTCTCCTTGCCAACGAGCTTGAGTTGAACTCGGACAACATGCAAGAACAGCTTGTGATATGCTAGTGAGGTACAGAGAGAAGCAGTGTTGAACCAATCCAAGAAGCCGATGAGTTCTTCAGAAGCTTGGAGGTACATATGGTTTCTAGCTAGTTTAACTTTGTAACTTTATTCTTTTTTTCTCATTCGGAGGGGACATTGTGAAACCTTTTGGTTTTCCTTTCCTATAATGTGTTTGCCATCAGAATATTAATTGGATTTTAGTTATCTTGCTAGAGGTTGCATACGAAAATTACTGTCCAACAATTGATTGGTTTGACTCAAAATCCGATTTTTTTTGCAATAGAAAAAACTATCACAAACGGTTCTTGTTCAGAACCGTATGTGATAGCTTTTTTCACAGACGGTTCAAAAACCGTCTGTGTTGACCTCATGTCATTATTGACCTATAAACTCAGACGGCTCACGAAACTATCTGTGATGACGTTTTTGAACCGTCTGTGAAGACCTTTTTTGTAGTAATGGGACCATCCACCATCAAAGATGATCATCCCCACATATAACTCTACTACTTCTAAAAAAGTAGAAATGGCTCCCTCTTCTGTTTCCTTGTCATCGGTATTGATGGCCTACACCGCCGCATCAGATGAGCACCTCTCCTACGTCGTTGGCGAATCTCATGGAAGAACACTATTTCAACAGTGTCTTCACTACTGTGTCCAAGGATTTGCCGGAGCAGGTGATGGCCACCTTCCGTCGTCTTGACATCCGCCTCCGCCGTGTCTTCCAGGTGATTTCCCAGTTTCGATGAGTTTACCGCGTCATCGACGTGGTCCTTCATAATGATGTTGCATGTCTCCAGGAGGCTTGCCATCACTTGGACTACTTAATCGAGGCGGCGGGCAACCGAGTCGACCAGGCCGAGACCCCTCAAGCAAGGGAAGAGAGCCTATAGGCTCAATTCTTCTTGATTCAATAGTTCGAGGGTCTTCAGGAGACACTAGAACGAGCACGTTAGTGGGTGGATGCATTTTGGGCTTTGTTCAATCACGAACCGTCCGATGCCGCTGCCGCCTATGAAGTTTTGAAGACGGAGATAGCAGCCTACCTCCGCCACTAGAAAAACATTGTTTATTTATGTTTCTACTTTTTTTTAATCTTTGTAAGAAGTGATCGACTGGCCACCTATTTAGTCATATGTAAATTCCAAAATGAAAAAAAAAATCTAGTTTAGAGGTGAAGTTAATTACTATATTATATGTTGAACTATATATCACAGACGGTTTAGTGGAACAAATATCCATCTGTGATATGTATCATGGTTAAAGCATATTTTTAGCAGTCATTAAATGACAAAATTGATATGTAAACATGTAATTTCTTCATGTCATGTAAATGTATACATGATAATATGCTCAAAACAAAGACGGTTCCATAATAGAGTCGTCCGTGGTATGGTCTCATATCACAGACGGTTCCATATAATGGAACCGCTCGTGATATGAGACCATACCACGGACGGCTCTATTATGGAACCGTCTGTGATAAGTATCACTGATAGTTCCATAATAGAACCGTCTGTGATAAGTATCACTGATAGTTCCATAATAGAACCGTCTGTGATATGAAACCATATCACATATGGTTTTATTATGAAACCATCAGTGATAAGTATCACTCTTTATTAGTAGGAGCCCGCTAGGGTTTGCTCTCTAACTCGTCACTCCCCAGCGCCTTTACTCTCATCCGTTTCCCTCCCCACCCGAGTGCCCCCGACCTCGACGTCGTCACCTGACCCCGTCGCCGACGCCGCCCTTCTTCCCGTCACTGCCGGTTGTGACACCATGATGCACTGCATAAGACACTCGTACGATAAGAGTGTCTTATGCAATGTCACTATCGTGCCACAACTACGGTGACGACGTTGCCTTCCCCTCTTTTGACCTCCCCTGGCTACCTCTGTGCCACTTTGCGCTCGGCTTCGACCCGTTGGTTCTTCTTGCGCCCTTTCGTTGATTGGGCCTGAGGAGGTTTCGATGGGTGAGTTTGGAGGATACTCTACCGAGGGAACTCTTTGGATGTAGAGACCAGTGGAAGAAGTGTGGCTAGCTTGATATTATTTCTAATGCTCAGTGTGTTGCCTCCAACCGAAGCAACATCTTGGATATCTTGTGCGGCAAATCTTCCTGTCCCTCGGTTTTGTTCTTCGGTGGGTTCCGAAATACAAAGAGGGGCCTTGCCTAGTTGCATCTTGGTGGTTTTGAGTACCACTGAATCTGTGAGTATCCCTGAAAATCTTTTGTGCATCACTTTGTGGATATATGTGCTGTACTGGTTCATATTTGGAATTGGTACTGAGAAATATTGCAAAGTGCTAATAGTGGGCTCGGTTTATCTGCTC